>CM040435.1:27363845-27963845 GCA_022702705.1 Papilionanthe hookeriana x Papilionanthe teres
TTTCCCCAGCAACTGCGCAAAAAACTTGACCCACAATTTTATATTATGATATTTTTAATTTAATTGCAACGACGCCAAAAACTTGACCCCGCTATATTATATGTGTAGAATTGTAATTGTTTAAGTTGTGGATGCTACGCAAGTATACGTATCGTATCGAAGTAATACAAGGCTCTAGTGAGTCCTAGTTATCGATCCCACGAGGAAATAGAAAATTAAATAACAACTAATTTTAAAATAATAATAATAATAATTTTAAAATAGTATACGAAAATTTGGAATTCTAAATTTAAGCGTAATAAAGTAAACTAAGTATTTTAATTAGTGTAACTTAACTAAGTAGAAAATTAATACGTATTGAAAGTGCGAGAAATTAAACTAATTGCTAAATAAGTCTTAACTATTCGTAAAAAGTATCTTTCCCCTGTTTAGAAATTTAAGTGATTCATGAATTTAAATAGATAATTTTAAGGTATTGTGACAAATAGAAGCATTCCTATCTTTTACCCTTTGGTCCGAGTGTAAAGAATATTGACTAATCCTATGTTTGATTACTGAATGCAGGCTAGGCTGGGAGGATACCGACCGCCACTCGTAGCTCCCACGTTCCCTCGCCCGAGGGCTAACATCTACACTTCGACTCTCGAACAATAGGATCGAATTGAATATTTTAGTCCGTCACACTAAAATGCTCAATTCTACGCCCAATGATATTATTTCCTATTTATTTGCACCTTCCTTCCAAGGCTTTGAATTCCCGAATATCCGATGTAATTTTTACTATAGTTGATATTCAACATATTTTAACAAATCAAATGGCGAGTTTGAAAGTAAATTAAGTTTTAAGTAAAAATTATCACAATTTATTAATATATATAAAAGTACTTCGTTTTAAGTTCATCAAGTCACTTAATTTCATAACGAGAGAAAGACTAATAAACTACTCGAATGCATGGGAACTAAACTAAGCATGGATTTCATTTAAAGTTAAAAACAATAAATACTTATCTCAATTTATCCCTGCGGACTCTCGCAGTTCCTTTCGACTCTTTCTTCCAAGCATGGCAAGACTCACTAAAAACTCACTAACTCACTAAAGACTCACTAATTACACTAATTAAGACTCTAAAGACTGCTCACACACATAAATAAAAGACTCTTAAGACACAAATTGACACACTTCGAGGCTGAATTTCGGCCTCTATATATAGAGGTGAGCAAAGAACCAAGAGGTGTGTAAGCATCCCTTCAAAAAGTGTCCAGGTTCAATGTATCTGCGCCATTTGAACTAGCTCGCCGTCGGCGACGAACTACCTCGCTGTCGGCGAGGCTTCTAGAAGGTCTTCGAACCGCATTATCTCGCTGTCAACGGGCTCGGGCTCGCTGTCAGCGAGACAGTTATAAATCCTTCAAAATTTTCTTCCTCGTACCCTCGCCGTCGGCGACTCAACACAAATTGCATTATTTTCTTCCTTTTTGCTCCAAATCTGCTCCTTTTTATGATTTTTGCTTTTATCACCTAAATTCTACATTCCTGCAACAAAATAAAGAAAATACCTTTCTTTAAAGTGCAATTTCATCAAAAATAAGTATGAATTTCTTAATAAAATTTTCAGTGATCACCTATCATTTGCTTGGAGTGATTTTCTCTTTTTAATGCAACATGAGGCTAGGAGAAGCATCTAAAGAGAAAATTCATAAAAATTTTATCTCTCTTTGAAATGGTAACAAAAAACCCTAACATTGATTTATTTCAAATGATAGTATAGATATCAAAAGGATTTAACCATAAGATAATAATTGAAATGAGAATTAAGTATAGAACAAGGCATCTCATAGCATGGGATGTTATCACAAATACGATGATAATTCACTGTGTACAACTTGAAATTAGCAAAGGATTCCATAACATTGAGATGTTAAGCTAATGGGTAGGCAAGTCATAATAATAATGATTTATTGAAAATTTAGTTAAAGCTAAGAAGGCTTTGAGAAGCTATTATCATGGTGCTTCTTGGGGAGGTTAGAAGTTGTCAGTAAGGCTATCAAGAAGGTGTCAATGGAAAAGATAGTAAATACATTAAATTCAACGCTTTTTGAGTAGTTACTTAGAGCCAAGAAGTGTTAACAAAGCACCAATGTAGTGATGAAGATGCCAAGAAGTTAGTATGGGTAACTTAAAGTTGCCTACCTTTGACGACTTATTGATATAGTAAAAAAGTTATTGAGAAGGCAAGGAAGCTTCTGAAAATTTGATAATTGTAATTTGAAAATAGCCTGCTGGAGATGACTTATCAAGATGGTGCAAAAATCACTTAGAATTAAGAAAAATCTTAATGAACATGATGAACTCATCGAGAAGTCAACCTCATTGAACTAACTTTTTAAAATAGCACAGAGTTGCTAATACGATAGCTTGTTATGCAAAGATTTATCAGCAAATGGGTGAGAAGAAGTTAAGCTTGCACAAATAAGTTAGGGGCAACATGATGATATGATGCATATATTCTAATGTCACCTAGTTTGAAACATTGCAACTATTATAATGTGTAATCATTACTCATTTGAAGGTTTGAGTTGTTGTGTTATGAGTGTATACATAGATTTGTTGGACTAGCACAATTAGAAGTACAAAAATGTATTTTGACATATCTTAGTAAAACAATTATGGTCTAGTGTAAGCTATTAATATATTTGATTATAGTGTCGTAGGATTTTGAATTATAATTATATTGGTGATCATAACATGAAGTTCATATTCAGTATGTCTTCGACTTATTTGATCATTTAGCAGAATTGTTTTCAACTATGATAATTTATCCATCACGGAGGATCTGTATATATCAATTTCATAACATATTTTTTATTGAAAGTCTTGGTACAATACTTAAGATTACACCTTGATAACTTAGTTTTTTTCATGTTATTCCCTTGACCAAAGACCAAATGCACATTTAAGTGAATTGACCATGTTAATGGTTAATGTCACTATTGAGAAGTTTAAAGATTAATTATGAAGTTCTAGTTTATAAGATCTTGATTAAGCATACCCTTATCGATATTCTTATCCATGTTTTCATGTTAAAAGAATACTTAAATTTTATTATTTTGCTCTAGTGATCACGCCCCTTACGAATTTAGGTGAGAATAAATTCCGATCACCTCTGATACGCCACCAATAAATTTTCATCTTCCGGCATGAATTTTGAGACAATATTTTGAGCAAGAAATCTTCAAATCTTGATAAAAAGTAATTCAGAGCTATGATTCCAGCAAATTTATATTCAAACCGACCGGCTCGATGAGCCAGGCCTAATGATATCAAAGTTAGTCCAAAACGAGTCAAATCAAGCCCAGATCAAATGATTAAACCATTCTTGGAAGATTTTAGGACACATTTGAAAGGTCAAACGAATGTCAAATTCAGCGAGTTTATAGCCGAGACGAGTGTCTCGATAAGAAGAATCCAACAAGTCCAAGATTACTTAATTCGGACACTGTTAAGGCAACCAAATGTTCATCAAACACCTTCCGATCGAGGAAAGCTCTCTGGACCGTCTGATCAATAGTTCATATTCTTGCATTAATTACACCCAGAATACTATAATAGAGTCTCACCCCTTGCATGAGAGAAGAGCTTGAGAGAGAACTTGAGGTTTTGAGGAGGAGCTCAACTCCAACATCATCCTTGTCATCGTCGATCGCCGTCGACCACCACTGACAGTCGGTGACCACCGTTGGCCTCCATCGACAACCGCTGGTCTCCGTCGACTACAGCCGGCCGCGGTCAACCCCCACCGATCACCGCTGACCTCCGTCGACCACCGCTGACCAGACGTCGTCAGTAGACGTTGTAACTTTGAAAATTCTAGTAACCATTTCCCATATGTGGGACAAAAATCATCAACCTATAGTGAATTTTATAACTGGGCTAGACCCCGTGGTTTTTTCCCTTTAGGATTTCCACATAAAAACTTCTGGTGTCATCATAGGTTTTTTCCCTTTCATCTGAGTGTGTGTTGAATCTTCGTGCAATGCTAACACAATAATCCATTATTCTACCACCGTGAATTTTCTAGCACGCATCAACCTCCTAAAATTTTCAGTAATTTAGAAGTTCTTAACACCAGCTATCTCATCTAATGGAGCTTTCATATTTTAATTAACAGCTCTAAACTACTTATCTTAAAAAGGTAAATATATTCCAATATGCTCAACATTCAGATCCTCTTATGTCAGCTTTTCCTAAGTGGTAATAAGAATGTCAACTATGATTGGTGATCAAATCACTTCCAGAATTAAAGATACGGATAACGCAGAAAAAAGAAGAGGAAAGATAAAGAGAAGAGCACGAGAACGGCTCGCAGCATCACAAATAGTACTGAGACAAGCAAGAAGGAGAATCAGCCGACTGTGCACAAATGGGCCTTATTCCTCCCTCACAAACGCTGAAGCATGTCTTTTGCTTTGCATATAACCTTTTTTTTATTCCCGAAGAACCAAAGGATAAGAAAGAATGCAAAAGTTGCTTTCTTTATTTATCTGTAGAAGGACCAACTTGCTTCAGCAGATCATATATACATATATATATATATATAACAAAAACATAAGAGAAAATAGAAAAGAGCTATATGGAATGAAATAAATGTATATTAATATAGAAACTTACACGATGGAAGATTTATATAGACAATGGAGGAAGATTTCTCCAAGCATTCTTAAAATCTTCTATTAAAACTTGCACACTAAAACAGAATCCAAATGTCTTTTATATGGATGAGGTTGGACTCCAAACTTAGTTAAACAAAATTAAAAGTGGATGTCAACATAATAATGCATAAAAAAAGTTATAGAACAAAATGTATAATAATTTAGTTTCAATTGTATTAGTGGACCATAAAAAATATTTTTTTTTAGTTATAAGCAGTCATTATCACTAATTGATGTTTCTAAGAGAGTGGTCCGCACCATTATCTTTTGTTCGCTCTAAGAATTCTCTCTCATCTTCATGGGGTTCCAGCATTTATGAGTTTTGACATCTGTCCACGTGGATTGTTGGCAATTACATGGGCTAATTCTTCATCGGCTCAATCTTTCGAGTCGCCCATGCATTCTTCATTACTGTTTCTGCAGATCATCTAAGTCTGGAATATCTTCTGAAACTGTCGATCACGATTTTTTATAATCCTCTTTTTAATATGATCTATAGTTTCTTGAAAATATTTTCTCTTGGATCCCTCAAATATCTCTGAAAAATAAGTTTCTACAAAATTTGCAGGAGGGATATGGGCAGCCTCATAAGCTTGCAGGATAGTTTTTATCTATCTTAATTCTTTTCCTCATTAATTTCAGGTCATCATTTTAATAAGAATTGTCTCTGAGGGCAAAGCAATTGAATTTATCTTTTACCTAATTATATTTAATGACTAAAGTCACCAAAAAACTTTATAATTTCATATGAATCTTGAAGTAATTTTTTGAATTAGCATTATTCCGATTCAAATTAAAGATCATTAAAGGCTCTGATTTTAGCAAGTTTATAGTTAAACTAACCATCTCGATTAGACGAACGAGATGATACGAAAATTGGTCCAATCTGAATACAACCAAATATAGGTCATGCAATTATATCCCATTTGGGGCTTCAGATTAATGATTACATAGGCGAAAGAAGTCCAAATTTGACATATCTATAGCCAAATCGAGTATCTCGATGAGATGAATCCAACTAACTCAACTTACTTAATTTTGTTGGTCATTAATACCCTCAAATCATATATAATCAGGAAGCCTCGAGGGGCCCTTTAAAAAATAAATTAAAAATAATAATAATAATAAGGAGGGATCAATTTGAGTCGTTTGATTAGGCAGTTGGGGATGTTTTTTGCCAAAAGATCAAAATTGACCTCTCTTAGGGGATATAAAAGACCCCCTCTCCTCATTTTTAGTGGAGAGGAGAATGAGACAAATTCTGGTGATGTTCTGGAATGAAGATATGATGGTAATTTTTTTGACCAAAGATACAATGGTAACTTTCGGCCTCCGTAGTCATCGACCGTTATGCTCGCTATAATTTACGAACTCTATTTGCTTAAGAAGTATCACAAATACGGTATAAAAAAGTATTTCGAATATAGTGTAGCGAATAACGTTATATTAAAGACTTAGCGACAATTGCTTGACCAACGTATTCAAAATACAGTGACTTTTTATGGAGTTCTAAAGTTTTCTATAAATCATATACTGACAAGTGTTGTCTCAGGCATATAATAACAAACCCATGAAATGGGTTGCAGTCACAAACAGGTGCAGCACCAACTAAGACCTATGTGGTCAGTTACTAAAGCAATTCTCCACTATGGCCTCCGTGACCAAGTGATGCTACTGCAGATACCAACCATGATTTATATGACCAACTACAACCATGTAGATAAATGCTACTACAGCTTCTAACTATACTCTATGTGAATAACTGCATCCTATTTGGTTAACTGCTTCTATAGCTACCAACCATGGCTTATGTGACCAATTATGGCATATGTAGATGATTGCTTATGTAGCTTCCAACTACGACCACTATGGCCAACAATGCTACTACAACTACTATCCATAGCCAATACGATGAACTACAATCTATGTAACTAACAACTATTGCAAATTTTAATGGTATTATGGCTTATGTGTCGAACTACTATTGCAGCTACCAACCATGACCGATAAGACCAACTACGACCTACGTAACTAACTGCTACTACAACTTTCAACTATAACCTATATGACTAGCTGCTACTATAGCTACCAACCATGCCCCATGGGATCAACTACAACTTATGTAACTAGCTATTATTATAGCTTCTCACTACGACCTATGTGATCAAGTATAACCTATATGGCTAATAGTTCCTACAACTACAAACTGTGGTCTATGTGACAAACTACGGCCTATGTGGCTAACTGCCACTGCAACTAACAACTACAACTTTTGTGACCAACTATAGCCTATGTAGCTTGTTGACATCACTTTTGCAAGGATCCATTTTAAATGAAATCCATGATCCATCTTGGGAAAGAAGACATTGAATCCTTAAACCCATCAAGGGTCCCTAAACCCTAAAATTGGATCAAATTCTAATGTGTCCCCTTTTGATCTCAAAATTGTGTGACACCTTAGATAAGCCCGATTTGAACCAACATTGACCACATTGACCATTTTTTCAACCCTAGTCAATTGGTTAACTCTGACACCTAATTATTCAAACCTAGTTAATTGGTCAACCCTAGTATCCAATTAGTCAACCTCGGTCAATTGGTCAACTCTAGCACCCAATTGGTCAACTCTGACACCAAATTGATCAAACATGGTCAATTAATCAAACATAAGAGTCAATTGGTTAACCCTTGGTCGATTGGTCAACCTCAGGACCCAATTGGTCAACCCTTGTCAATTGATCAACCCTATGACCCAATTGGTCAACTCTTGACACCCAACTGGTCAAACATGGTCAATTGGTCAACCCTATGACCCAAATGGTCAACCCTTATCAATTGGTCAACTCTGACACTCAATTGGTTAACCATGGTCAATTAGTCAACTCTGGCACCCGATTGATCAACCTTGGTCAATTGGTCAACCCTAGGACCCAATTGGTCAACCCTGATCAATTAGTCAACTTTTACACCCAATTGGTCAAACATGGTAAATTGGTCAACTCTAGCACCAAACTGGCCAAACATGGTCAATTGGAAAGCCTATAACCCAATTGGTCAACCCTAGTCAATTGGTCAATGTTAGGACCCAATTCGTCAATCCTGGTCTATCGGTCAACTCTAGCACCCAATTAATCAACACTGGTCAATTGGTCAACCCTGGACCACCATGGTCAATTATACACCTTAATGGGCAACTTATGAGCTCATAGCTTAATTTCATTTTTAATTAATTAATTTTTTGATTAATTTAACACTGTAATTGTCGTTCCTAAGACCGGATGTGAAAAGTGGAGGGTCGTCTTAGGTAGTCAACAACATGCATAAAACTTATCACAAAAAATTATAACATGAATCCTTTTGATCATTGTGTAAGTGATAGGGCGTCCCCTGAAAGCGACGCATTGTGTGCCTGAATACATTGAAAAGTGTACAAGGGTCGCAACACAGATGCTCAGGTGTAGTCTAAAATAAGCAAGGGTTCCCACATTACGGACGGATGCGGGTAAAGATGTTAGTCCATGAAACTAATATTAGAATAAGATTTTGGAATATAGGTACTCTCAATGGTAAATTAATGGAATTAGTCGATATTATGATTCATAGAAAGATTAATATCTTATATATTCAAGAAACTAAATGGGTTGGATAAAAGGCTGAGGAGATTGATAAATTAGGTTTTAAACTTTGGTATTCTGGTAAGAGTCGCACTAGAAATGGTGTAGGTGTAATTATAGATAGGAGTTTGAAAGATATTGTTGTAAAAATTAATAGAGTTGGAGATATAATTATAGCCCTTAAAATTATTATTGATACCAAGATTTTTAATATTATAAGTTTTTATGCTCCTCAAGTAGGTTTAGATATAGGGTCTAAAGATAAATTCTGGAATGACTTAGAAGATTTAATACAAATGATACCCTTAGAAGATAGAATTTTTATTAGAGGAGATTTAAATGGACATGTCGATAGAATGGTTGAAGATTTCAGAAACATTCATGGTGGCTACGGTTTTGGAGTGATTAATGAAGAAGGTAGAGCCATTTTAGATTTTGCATTAACGTATGATTTTGTTATTACTAATACCTTATTAAGAGGAGATGAGCATCTTATTACTTATAAGAATGGATCTAATAAAACACAATTTGATTATTTTCTTATGAGAAGAAGAGATCGTCGTGATTATAAAGATTTTAAGGTCATTCCAAGTGAGGTTTTAAGTACTCAACATCAATTATTAGTTCTAGATTTTAAGATGATCACTTCTAAAATAAAAAATATTATGACTCGTCATCGTATAATTAGATGGGGGAACCTAAAAGACAAATAAAATTATTTTTATGAGTAAAATTCAAGATTCCAAAATTTGGGATGTTCATGAAGAAGCAAATGTTATGTGGGACAAAGTAACAAACACTATTAAACATGTAGCAAAAGATGAATCAAAAGATAAAGTTTCTATAAATAAAAATATTTGGTGGTGGAATAATAAATGTGCCAGAAAAGATAAAATATAAGAACTTATGTTATAAAAATTGGTTTAAATGTAAAAACTTAGAGAACTGAAAAAAAAATCAAACAACCAGCAGGGAGTCTAAAAGATCAATATGTGACGCTAAATTTTGTTTTTAGTGATCTTTATAATAGCTCAGATACTAAGGAGGGTAAAAAAAATATGTATAAACTAGTCAAACAAAGAGGAAAGAAAAATAATGATTTAAATCAAGTAAAGTGTATTAAAGATGAAATTCAAAAGGTGCTTTTCTTAGAAAATGATATTCAACATAGGTGGGTGAGTTATTTTGATAAATTTTTTAATGAACTTTTTAATGAAGTTTCTAAAAATACGATCGACCTCAGTTATCTTAATAATGTTAATAATAATAAAACGTTTCATTTTTACCATCACATTAGTAAAAAAGAAGTTGATGAGGCTTTAAAGAAAACCAAGGGTGGAAAGTTTGTATGACCTGATTATATCCTGATTGAAGTGTGGAAATATTTAGGAGATTTGGGATTTTCTTGGCTTACTAAACTCTTTAATATTATTTTAAAAACTAAAAAGATGCCTAAGGAGTGGAGGAAGTGTATTTTGATCCCAATTTTTAAGAATAAAGGAGATGTACAAGAGTGTGCTAATTATAGAGGTATTAAATTGATGTGTTATACTTTAAAATTATGGGAGAGGGTAATTGAACATAGGTTAAGACATATTACAAAGATTTCTCATAATCAATTTGGATTTATGTTGGGCAAGTCTACTGTGGAAGTTATACATTTATTGAGAGGTTTGATGGATAAGTTTAGAGATAATAAGGAGGATCTGCGTTTGATTTTTATTAATTTAGAAAAAGCTTACGATAAGCTTCCCAGAGATATCCTTTGGAGAGTTCTCGAGAAGAAAGGTGATTATATGACTTATATGCAAGTCATTAAATATATGTATACTAGAGCTATTACTTTTGTTTGAACTGAAGGAGGATTGACCATATTTTCCTTATTTTGTTGGATTACATCAGGGATCAGTCATATCTTTTTGCTTTAGTTAGGGATGGTCTTACTGGATATTTACAGGAGGATGTACCTTAGCGTATGTTATTTGCTGATGATATCCTTCTCCTAGATAAGACTAGATACAAAGCCCAGGAAAAACTTGATTTATGGAGGTCTACACTGGAGTCTAAAGGCCTTCATTTGAGTAGAACTAAAACTGAATAGTTTCTTGAGTTGATGGAGTAGCCTGACCTACATGGAATGTAATTTTAGTGGTAGTAGCACTAGTGATAGAAGTGTAACTTTGGGTGATCAAATTATTAAAAGGTGTGAACGATTTAGGTATCTCGGATCTGTTGTTCAAAGCGATGGAGATATAGATGGGAATGTTAAAAGTAGAATTCAAGCTAGATGGTTTAAGTGGAGGAATGCTTCGGGCCTTTTGTGTGATAGAAATTACCGCTTAGACTGAAAGGAAAATTTTATAAGATGGTGGTGAGTTTTGCAATGCTCTATGACGTTGAATGTTGACCTTCAAAAGAGAAGCATAATACTAAGTAATTTGTTCTTTGAGATGAGAATAATTAGGTGGATGAATGGCTTTACACTTAGAGACAAGATGCAAAATGAATATATTCGTGATAGGGTTGTCGGCATATTTTTAGGTTATGTGTTTTGCAAAGGGGTCGCCTACAGAAATTGTCGGCGAATTTTTAATTTAATTTAAATAAATAATTTGAAAAGTAGTATTTGATTTTGAAAATAATTTTAAATTTGAAAATTTTAAGATATGAAATCAAACTGATCTCACATCCCAAATAGTTTATATAAACGAGCGCCGCACCACAAACCGTGTATCTATCCCGAAGAATAGACACACTGCTTGATGATGGGGCTCGATTAAATAAAATAGAAAGGTTTGTGACATCCGTTTGGTCTGCGAACCAATTTTATAAGCCGACAAGTTCCCCTGCTTAATATAAATGAATTAAGCGAGGTTTATATTACTCGGGTTCTTAAAGTTCCCTATAAGGGCAAGCCCCTATAGTTAATTACATCTTAAGTGACGGGAATCACCTAAGAAAACTCTCGATAATAATCAATAATTCGCTCTCGAGAATTTCAAAGTTTAAGTTTTCGAGGATTGAATTTTTGAATTTCAATAGGGGATGGATCAAATTTGGAACATTTTATTTTAGGAGTCCAAAGGAAGAAGGGTAGGAGAAATCACAGATCCAAAGCGAACTTTGGTAATTTCCCGATTATCCTATTGTTTGGCTTGAATTTAGGAAGGTCCTAATGTTTATTTAATGTTTTAATCTTGCCAATTTTAATTAATTAGGACTTATATTCGTATGATAAAATCATACAAATAGCCTCGAAGATGTGAGGGTTTATATCATATCGGACGACTACCTCGGAAATCCTAAGACCGGTTAGGGCTTAATTTACATGATATGATCATGCAAATGCCTAACGAAGAGTTGAGGATTTATGTTGCCACTAAGCAAACTACCTCGAAGTCCTATGGCTTGGTTGTTTAATTCTAGGAAAGTTTCGTTGATGTAGATTCAAGTTTTCGCGACGACGATGGTCGTGCTTGCCCACCATGCTCCGAGCTCCTTGTTGTTGCGAGAGGTTTAGTTTTAGAAATCATAAATCGGGGGATGAGAAAAGTGTTTTGGTTTAGAGAAGTCTTAATTTCCAAGTGTTTTTGTGTTTTAATTAAAACGGATCTTAAAGTTGATTAAACGAACCGATTAAGATCCCACGGTTCCGTCATCCCGACACCGTTATTTTCATCGAATTCACTTAGTCCAGATGAATTTGCTAAACTCAACTAAATGAGTTCCGCACTTTCATTTAGACGCGTGAAATCCCGTTAGCAACACGTGGGTTACATCATCCGAGGTATTCTCGATCATTCAATGAGACGTTTTAATTTAGTTGTAGTTGTAGTTTTGTTGTTTTGTTTGTGATTAAATTTTGAGTTATTTTATATTTTGAATGTTGTGGCGATGAATTTTATCTTGTATTGTCTTTTAATTTAGTTATGGGTTTCAGTTTTGGTTTCTGTCCTAAAGGTGTAGGTTTTCATGCAACTGTTGTTTATCATGCAAGAAAGGTAAGTGCGATGCGATTAAATAAATTGCAGTAAAGTAAATTGCAATAAAATAAAAGCGTACCTGGAGGGTCTTCCCGTCATCCCAAGCTGCACTTAAAACACGGTTAGAATATTTAAGCATTTAAAGTAAGTTCCTAGGTAAAGCTAAGGGAAAGATTATGGTTTTCTACCAAGTTCCTAATCCTATAGCTAGTCATTTCCTATGACGTCTAGGTTCCTTGTGTTTTAGTTTGAGGACGATTTTCTTCATCAAAGAACGACTAAGTCAAATTGTTCTTATAAATATCATATCATATTGAGGAAGTGCTTAAGACGAATCTTAAACATCTTTTCAATATTTCTAGGATTGTTTTAAGTCCAAATGGATTTAATTATACAAATGATATTAATCGTCCGAGAGTTTAAGTTTTGTTAACTTGCTCAGTGAACTAGGATATTTGAATGTCCTATAAGTGAAGTAACATTTCATTTAATATTCCGTTTAGGAGTTATGATAACTCAAGCTTTTGAGGGTAAATTGGTGTTCAAATGGTTTGTGATTTAGCTTAATTTCAATTGAAGGGTTTAAATTTGGAATAGTGTTCAAGTTATTTTAGGCTTATTTCTTTATGTCTTAGGTGATGTTATTTAATTCAACTTAATTCAATTTAATTTAATTTAACTTAATTTAATTTGATATGGTTTAATTTAAATTAGTTTAACTTAAGTTGATTTGATATAATATGATTTAGTTTAATTTAATTTAATTTAATTTAATTTAATTTAATTTTCTTTTAATTTAATTTAATTTAATTTAATTTAATTTAATTTAATTTAATTTAATTTAATTTAATTTAATTTAATTTAATATAATTTAATATAATTTAATTTAATATAATTTAATATAATTTAATTTAATTTAATTTAATTTAATATAATTTAATTTAATTTAATTTAATTTAATTTGATTTAATTTAATTTAATTTAATTTAATTTAATTCTTAATTTTTAATTTAATTTTTAATTTTAAAGGAATTTGTTTTAAATAATTTAACATTAATTTAATTTAATGATTAAGTCTTTTAGCATTTTAAATCTTAAACTTGAATTATCATTTTAATTAGGAATTAAATATTATTGGGATGATCAATTTAGGGATTTTTAAATTAAAGAATAAATCTCCTCCTAATAATATCCCTATTTTAATAATTCCAATTTTATTATTCTTCCAAATTTAATCAATTATTTAATTAAAGTTTAATCATTTTAAATTGCTTAATGGGTTTCTACCCTTCAATTATTAAATTTCAATCATCCAAATCAGATTAGGATCAAATATTTTACTTGTTAATTTTTTATTAAACCTAAAGTTTTAATTAAGGATTAAAAAAATTTAATTACCACTTTACCCTTTAAGCTTAATAATTTCATAACTCACTAAATTGAACTCAAATGAACTTGAAATTTTTATGTGACTTCACTCATATGTCAATAAAGACATGAGAGGAGAAAATGTGATTTTTCTGTATTTAATTTATTTATATAATTATTTTTGGTAGAAAATAGAGATTTCCAAGGAAAATTTAATAACATGACCAAGGGAAAGTTTCTGTCCTTAAGAAAATTAGACGACATTCCTAATGACCAGGGGACCACTTGGACCAATTTTGGTGATTTTTTGAATTATATTATTTTTATTATAAATATTTTAAGTTCTGGAGTGTTAATTAATTTAAAAATAAAATAAATGTTGAAAAATGAATTTTATAATTTTTAAAATTCTCTCTGATATCAAGGATTTCAGAGAATCAAATTTTACAATTTTCTGATTTTTCTATGATTTATTATAATTAGTTTAGTGAAAATGCTAGAAAATACATTTTTTTAACTTTTAAAATTACCCTAAGGCTTTAAAATTTAATATCTCATTAAATAGACCTAAGAAAAATATGGGGTTTGTTCCTAAGTGATTAAATTTCAAAATATGACATTTTGATGAATTTTATTATTTTTGTGATTTTTATTATTTTTTAATTATTAAAATATTAAAATAATATTAAAAATCAACTTTTTTAGAAAATTGAAATTTTAATTTTCTTAAATTCCCCTGATATCAGAGAGGCTCCAAAACCAATTTGGTGAATTTTTGAAAGGTATTTTGAAAGTTATGAATTTTTAAAGTTTAAAATGACTAAATGGCTTAATCAACCCATTTAGTAGGGCTAACCAAGTCCAATTGACTTCAAAATTTTATGGTGGGTTCCTCTGATCCTAAAGGTTAGTGGAGAATTGATTTCAAGTCAATTTGATCTATGGTCAACTCTAATTAATTAGGGGTCAATTTTGGATGTTTAAGCCAATTAGGGTTATCTTGAGTGAATTAACTCAAGTCCTATTTTTCCTAGGGTTCTCCGGTCATAAGGAACATCACCAAATTTTTCTAGAATTTATTTCACAACATGCTATTTATTGGAATTAAAATACTCAAAACAGTGACATGAATTTAAAAAATCAATAACTCTTCATAGGGATGGCCTCGACTTTGGAAAATTCGGGGAATGTTCCCGAATTCAGAGGCTTCAAAAGCTCCTATGGTCTCATGCCATGGTGAATTGTATACATGCATGGAGAATTAAATGTATGCAGAGAGTAAATAAATTATAAAAAATAAAATACTTGATGAAATTAAATGATTTCTTTTCCACATTATTCTCCTCTGTTCACTTGAGCGAGAGGGTATTTTTATTTTATTTTTCTGATTTTCCTACACAAAGTTATGAATTTTTGAAGTTTAGGGAATTAAATAAATAGAAAATAACCTAATTTCCTACTTATCCACGCGGCGCCGCGTCAACCTCGGCAGCTCCGAAGGGGTACGTGTCGCGCTGTGATTGGGCGCCGCCATCTGAGTCAGCCGTCCCGGGACCCGCAATTCATGCACCATTGCGCTGTCCGGCTCAATCCGAACCGTCCGCTCGATACACGCGCGATCCAACGGCTCCTGGTCATCGTCTACGGCCGGTGTGCACCGTGACCGTCGACCTTCTAACCACTAATTTCTCACTCGATTCTCGACGGATTTTCGTGTTCTTATGCTCTATGGATTCGTCTTGAAGAGACGAACACATCCATACGGTAAACATGCATTTAAATTGACTCAAATTAAAATGAGAATCTCTGGAAGCTCGGGAAGAAGAGGGAGTCCATACCTTTGCTCAGAGAAGTGAAGCTTCGATCTGAGAGTTGTGTCACCTTCGATTGGGTCCAAGTAAGCTCCAGATGAAGTCCCTTGGCTCGGTGAATTGTCTAGCTATGAAAGTGACCACGAGCCGATCACAAAGCTTGGAGGCTGGAGCAGCCGGGTGGCTCGGAGATGGGGCTTTCGGTGGGAAACTTCTTCCCTTGGTCCAGTGAAGGTGTAGGACCAATCGATTTGGGAATTGGTTCACTCGTGAGGAGATGTCCTGGTTTTGGGTGAAATTTCGGTTGAGAAATTGGATTACGTCGATGGGGATTAGAGCAAATTGACACTTGGGGATCAACTCGCTCTAAGTGTGGAGTAGGGTTTGGAACAATTTTGGCGAGTTTCGGCAAGGTTTATGCAACTCTCTTTCATGGCCGTGAGGGGGTCGGGTTTAAATAGAGGTGGCTGGAGAGCCTCGCGGGGATGGCCGAGGGTTGGGATCGACGCTGCCTGGGCATGGGAAGAACGACCATGGTGGCCATTGGGCATGGGGCGGCTCGACGAAGGTGGAATTCCAGGTTTTGGCTCCTCCCCATGTCTCGGCCATGGCGTTTTCCGGCGATCCGGGTGGTGGCCGGCAGGCATGGGTCACCATCTTGACCGGGGAGGTCGGGGCTTGGCAATGGTGAAGTCGATTGGGCTTGGACATGTGTAAAGTGTTTGGATTAAAATGGTATGGGGGAGAGGCCACTTTGGCTTGAAATTGGTCAACCCATTGGTTTGGGTTGGGTTCACCTCCCCATGGCTGGTCTTGGGCTGAGAAGATCGGTTAGGCTAGGCTGGTCAAGAGGTGGTGATGTCCTTATCCAAGAATATTTGGATTAAATCTTGGTTAAGGGGAAACATGCTTAAGAGCTAAAGACTTTTAGGAGATGGTTAAAGGACCTCCTCCTTTTGCCATTAATGGCATGGTCACATGCCAAACTTTCATGGCTTCATATGGCTTGTGAATGGCTTATCCTTGGCTCCATTTGGCTTGGGAAAAGCTTGGGTCAATTTCATAAAAAGGGATTTAAGAAAACTTTGATATTTTGATGGGAATTTGTATGGGGCTTGATTTGGAATTGTTTAATTGATGACTTTGGAACTTAGGGACAATTTTGATTAAATGGATGATGAGGGGAAGTGCCATGTGGGCTTTGGATGAGTTTGGGCTTTTGAATTTGAAAGAAGTGGGCTTTTAGGAAAGTTTAAGGGGAAATGGGCTTTTTGATTTTAGGATGGGCATTTGGGTAAAGATTTTGTGAAGGACCTTGTCAAATAAATGTCATAATTGGTTTAGGGATGTTCTATGAAGGGCTTGGAGTCAATTTGGTGTGATTTGGGTTTGAATTGGGTTGGATATGGGCCTTTTTGGTAAAGAGGCTAAGGTGGGCCAAAATGGGCTACCATGGGCCAAAGTTGGGCTAGAGTTGAAATTGATGTAAAATTAATGTTGGGAAATGTTTATGGGAGTGTTTCAAAGAGGTTTTGGCTTTGGTTAGGTTTTGATTTTGGGATTTGGGCTCATTTGGGTTAAGTTTGGGTTTAGGTCGAAATTGGGCCTTTTAGCTTTGGGTTGAATTTGAGTGGGGTTTGGGCCTAAATTTTGGGCAAATAATGTTAGTGTTTTGTTTATGGGGATGTTAAGGAGGGTTTAGAAAAGATTTGGGGTTAATTGGAGTTGAATTGGGTGAGTTTGGGCTAAATTTGGGTCATGGGTCCAAATTGGGCTTTAAGGCCAAAAGTGAAATTGGATCTCAATGCCAATCAAATTGGGCTTGGATTTGGTCTAGATTGGTGTTGGGGATGTTAAATTGAAGTTTAGAATTGAATTGGACCAGAATTTGGGTCAATTGGGTAGGTTAGGTTTGACATTGGGTTCACTTTGGGTTAAAATGGGTCGAATTGGGGGTTTTGATAAAAGTGGGGTAAATTGACAAAATTGGCCCATGGTGTAGTTGAACAAAATGAAATTGGGAATATTTTGGATTTTCTGGAATTTTCTGGGAATTTTCTGAATTTTTGGATTTTTTGGCTAAGAGGGGTATTTGGAGGGTATTTGGAGGGTATTGGGAGGTATTTTTGGAATTTTTGGTATTTTTGGTTATGGATGATCAGTTTGAGTGATGTGGAAATGTTTGGGAATGATTTTGGAGAATTTTGGGTGATTTGGAAATTTTTGAGAAATTTGGGTATTCGAGGCTTTGGGTAGGTTGGCGGGTGTAGGGTCCGGGGGTCGAAAATTAAAAATTTGGAAAATGGAAGATTAGGTGAATGTAAGTGGAATAAAATCATTTTGGTTGAGCCATGAAGCCATATCAAGCCCACATGAGCCATGAAGGGACTCATTTGAGGCATTCACTATGTTGTTCCTAACCCTCTTACGCGAGGGCTTAGGGGTTAAAGACCATCCATGTGAATCACCTACATGAGTCGGGAGGTCAAGTCGGGTATGGGTGTGTTTTTTTTTTAGGAGGTGTGTGAAAGTGTAGTGTGTAGGTGTAGTGTATAAGTGTAGTGTGTGTGTAAGTCGGCCCCTCACTGGACCGGGCCACCAGGGCGGTCCTAAGGCCAAAAGTCACTATAGGAACTCATCCTTTAAACTTCCACATTTGATTTCAACCCTCTAGGTGATTAGGGGTCTACGGTCGAGTTTGTGGGGTTTGCGGGGAGTTTAGAAGTGGTTTGAATTTCTAAAAGGTGGGTCTCAATTCTAATCCTCTAAGATAGTCAAAGGAAAAGCCTAAGGCTAGATCCTAAGTACTAAAGAGAAGAAGAGAAGACCTCATCAAAAATGAGGTCAACAAGGGTTAGTGTAGCTCATGTGACAGACAAAATTAGAGAGAGTCGCCTTAGATGGTTTGGTCACATTAAACGTCGACCATCTGATGATCCGATTAAGAGAGTAGATGTTTTAGATTCGGCTTATGTTAAGAAAGGCAGAGGTAGACCTATGAAGACTTGGGCCTATTTTATAAAAAATGATATTAATTTATTAAAACTAAATGAAAATATGACACTAAATAGGAAGCAATGGAGAAAAAGGATTCATGTAGCCGACACCATATAGTGGGATAAAGGCTTTGTTGTTGTTGTTGTAATTTTATAATTAATTAAAGAAAGATGAAATTAAAACCTATTAAGCTTAAAATTAGACCTTATAACCATTTATCAAAATTTAATTCTACACTTAACATACAAACACAACCCCAACCCATGGCTTGCTAATTAGTGAGTCACCATGGCCCATTAATACCCACCATTTCATGGATAACCCACCAAAATACCCTATTAAGACACATCAAGCCACTATTTTTGATTAAGTTCAAAAAAATGTCATGAGGGAAGGCTATGTGTCATTCCTTCTTAAATCCTTATCACATACTTTAAGCTTAGGTGGATGGCTTACACATCAAGCCACTATTGTTTTACCAAGGTCAAAAAAACATCATGAGGGAAGGCTATTGTCATTCCTTCTCAAATCCTTATCACATACTTTAAGCTTAGGTGAATGGCTTACACATCAAGCCACTATTTTTGACCAAGGTCAAAAAACCATCATGAGGAAAGGCTATTTGTCATTCCTTCTCAAATCCTTATCACATACTTTAAGCTTAGGTGGATGGCTTACACATCAAGCCACTATTTTTGACCAAGGTCAAAAAATCATCACGAGGAAAGGCTATGTATCATTCCTTCTCAAATCCTTATCACATACTTTAAGCTTAGGTGAATGGCTTTGCACATCAAGCCACTATTTTTGACCAAGGTCAAAAAAACATCATGAGGGGATGACACATGGCTTCTCACATGTTATCCACCTAATATCCTTATCTACTTCATCATGGAAAGAAGACATGTCCTTTTTTACGTTTTCAAAGGCCATCATGAGGGGATGACATGTGGCTCCTCACATGGTATCCACATCATATCCTTATTCACCTCATCATGGAAAGAAGATGTGTCATTTTATGACTTTTCAAATGCCATCATGAGGGGATGATACATGGCTTCTCACATGGTATCCACCTCATCGTGGAAAGAAGACATGTCATTTTTAACTTCTTTAAAAGACATAATGAGGGGATGCCACATGACTCCTCAAATGACATCCACTTCACACACATTAGATTAGCTTGGAATGGTCAAGCCACCTCTTCTATGAGATCCTTATCCAACTCCTCACCTCTCCAATGGGAAGAAGCCATGCCTTAGCCAATATCTTCACTATAATAGAAGCCATCACGAGCTTACCATGGGAAGAGAGGAAGATCTTATCTTTTTAAGAAAAAACCAAAAACCATCTTGAGCTACCTACCTACTTCCGCAAGAAATCCTATGCTTATCCATGGCTTCCCCATGGCTATAAAAAGCCATAGCTGAGAGCTAAAAAAAAAGGGAGAATGATAGGAAGAGCTTTTAAAACCCTTATACAACTCCGCCCGATTTTACTCCAAATTGGACCAATGAGAGGCATTGCAAGGAACAGATGATCCTTTCTGTCATGCTCGATTGAGGCCTCATCTCTCAAGACTAGGTATGTGACCTTAAGCCTAATTTCTTGCTCAAGTCCGAGTCTTTGTGAGGAAAACTATCATACAATACCCACATAGCCATATGCATGATCATCTCGATGAGATGAAT
The DNA here is from genome assembly GCA_022702705.1 of Papilionanthe hookeriana x Papilionanthe teres. Classification (NCBI taxonomy): domain Eukaryota; kingdom Viridiplantae; phylum Streptophyta; class Magnoliopsida; order Asparagales; family Orchidaceae; genus Papilionanthe; species Papilionanthe hookeriana x Papilionanthe teres. Next base: position 27,384,020 of record CM040435.1, read on the forward strand.
TTTTCTAAGGCTAGAAAAAGTCCCTAAACTGAAAAATACCAATTTTCATTAAGTATTGTAATTATTTTTCAAAATAATTATAAAAAAATTCAGAAAATTGGAAATAAAAAGGGAAATTAGTTAGAAAATTTAGGGTGATAAATTCAAACCTTAAAATGACAATTTCTAACATTTGGAAAATTTAAAATGGCATTTTAACTACTTAAGAGTAAAATTGTAAATTTTTAATTTTCATATATAACCTTAAAAATCTTTAGGCTTGAAGGATTGCTTTGAATGACTATTAGGATTGACCTAATCCTAATCCTTAGGTTTAATTCCCAATTAGACCTAGGATAAAACTAAGCATTAACCAAAATTGGGTTTAGTCACACCCCTGAACCTTTGGGTTTAACCCAAATGAACCCACATCATATTCTAAATACTTAGGTTTAACCTACATGAATATAAGTCAAATCCAAATTCTTGGGTTCAACCCAAATGAACCCAAGCCAAAACTTAAACTCTTGGGTTCAACGCAAATGAAACCAAACAAAATTCAAACTTCTTAGGTTCAACCAAATGAGCCTATGTCAAATCCAAATCACTTGGGTTCAATCCAAATAAACCTAAGTCAAATCCTACATCCTTGGGTTCAACCCAAATGAACCCAAAATAAATTCAAACTTCTTAGGTTCAGCCAAATGCGCCTAGGTCAAATACAAACCGCTTAGGTTCATCCCAAAATGAACCCAAGTCAAAATTTAAACTTTTAAGGTTCAACCAAATGAATCTAGGTTAAGACCAATTCAACCCTAGTTAAGTCTAACCCTAATTAGACTTAATTAAACTTTGAGCCTTACTTACATTAGGCTTAAGTAACTTTAAATCCTAATTATATCTAACCCTAATTAGACTTAATCAACCCTTAACCCTTACTTACATTAGGCTTAAGCAATTTTAAACCCTAATTAATTCAAACCCTAATTAGACTTAATTAACCCTTAAGCCTTACTTACATTAGGCTTAAGCAACCTTAAACCCTAATTAATTCTAACCCTAATTAGACTTAATTAACCCTTATACCTTACTTACATTAGGCTTAATTAACCTTAAACCCTAATTAAGTCTAACCCTAATTACACTTAATTAACCCTTAAGCCTTACTTACATTAGACTTAAGCAACATTAAACCCTAATTAAACTTAATTAAACCCTTAGGCCTTACTTACATTAGGCTTAAGCAACATTAAACCTTAATTAAGTCTTACCCTAATTAAACTTAATTAACCCTTAGGCCTTACTTACATTAGGCTTAAGCAACCTTAAACCCTTGTTAAGTTTTACCCTAATTAGATCTAATTAAACTTATTAATCCTTACTTACATTAGGCTTAATTAACCTAAACCTAATTAGGTCTAACCCTAATTAGACCTAATTAAACCTATTAAGCTTCACTTACATTATGCTTAATTAACCTAAACCCTAATTAGGTCTAACCCTAATTATACCTAATTAAACCTATTAAGCCTTACTTACATTAGGCTTAATTAACCTAAACCTTAATTAGGTCTAACTCTAATTAGACCTAATTAAACATATTAAGCCTTACTTACATTAGGCTTAATTAACCTAAACCTGAGGTTCAACTAAAATTGAATTGAAGTCAACCTAAACCTTAGGTTCAACCCAAACTGAACCTAAGTCAATCTAAAACTTAGGTTCAACCCAAATTTAACCTAAATTAACTTAAACCTTAGGTTCAACTCAATTTGAACCTAAGTCAACCCAAATCTTAGGTTTAATCCAAATTGAATCTAAGTCAATCTAAGCTAATTTAAACCTTAGGTTCAATCCAAATTGAACTTAAGTCAACCAAACCTTAGGTTCAACCTAAATTGAATCTAAATCAACCTAAGTCAACTTAAACCTTAGGTTCAACCCAAATTGAACCTAAGTCAACTCTAAGTCTAGCCTACATTAAACTTAATTCTAACTCACAAAAGACTTAGCCAAACTTCTTTTGATCCATGTTACATCGGATCTAAACTCTAAGTCTCACCTACATTAGACTTAACCAAAGTTTCTTAGGAACAATCTATATTGGACCTAAACTCTACATTTAACTTACGTTAGACTTAACTAAAGTTTCTTATGTCCAATTTATATTGGGCCTAAACTCAAGTATAACTTACATTAAACTTAACTAAACTCTTAGATCCAATCTGTATTGGACCTAAACTCTAAGTTTAATTTACATAAGGCTTAACCAAACTATAAGTCTAACATACATTAGACTTAATCAAATTTCTTTAAGTCTAACCTATGTTAGACCTAAGACTCTTAACTAAACTTCTTTAGGTCCAACTTACATCAGACCTAAGTCTCAAGTCTAACCTACATTATCTTAATCACACTTATTTAGGTCAAACATATATCGGACCTAAGCTAACTCAAGTCTAACCTACATTAGACTTAACTAAACTTCTTTAAATCTAACCTATATTAGAATTAACCATATTTCCTTAAGATCCAACTTACATAAGATCTAAAACTTTAAGTCTAACCTACATTAGACTTAACTAAACTATAAGTCTAACTTACATTAGACTTAACCAAACTTCTTTAGATCCAACTTACATTGGATCTAAACTCCAAGTCTAGCCTACATTAGACTTAATTAAACTTTCTTAGGTTTAATCTACATTAGACCTAAACTCTAAGTCTAACTTCCATTAGACTTAACCAAACTTTCTTAGGTCCCACCTAAATCGGACCAAAACTCTAAGTCTAACCTGCATTAGACTTAAACAAACTTTTTAGGTCCAATATACATCAGACATAAACTCTAAGTTTAATCTACATTAGACTTAACCAAACTTTCTTAGGTCCAACCTACATTGGACCTAAATCCTAAGTTTAACTACTTTAGACTTAACCAAACTTCTTTAGATTCAATCAACTTCAAACCTAGAACCTAAGTCTAGCCTAAATTAGACTTAACCAAATTCCTTTAGGCCCAACCTACATCGGACCTAAGTCCTAAGTCTAATATATATTAGACTTAATTAAACTCCTGTAGGATTCGATCTACATCGAACCTAAAATTTAAGTCTAATCTAGATTAGACTAAAAGAAAAACTTCCTTTAGGTCCTCCTACATCGGACCTAAACTATAAGCCTAACCTACATTATACTTAACCAAACTTCTTTAGGTTCAACCTACATCAAACCTAGAACATAAGTCTAACCTACATCAAACCTAGAACATAAGTCTAACCTACATTAGACTTAATCAAACTTCTTTAGGTCCTACTTATATTGGACCTAAACTCTAAGTCTAACCTACCATAGTCTTAACTAAAATTTCTTAGGTCTTGCTTACATCTAACTTAAACTCTAAGTCAAGCCTACCTTAGACTTAACTAAATATCTTTAGAATTCGACCCACATCGGACCTAAACTCTAAGTTTAATCTATTTAGACTTAATCTAAATTCTTTAGGACCAACTTACATAAGGCCTAAATTCTAAGACTTAATCAATCCATCTTAATCTCAAACTTAAAATGAACTTAAACTTGATGATTCAATTCAGACAAAGAAATTGATCAAAATTTAACTTAAAACAAAATTTATTTTAAAATTTACCCTAAAAGACATTAAAAACTTAAACTTGAACCTTGAAATATAACTTGTTTTGAGAAGATATTTTGGAGGAAGTAACCCATGGTTGCTAACAAAATATCTTCCAGTCACTCATGACTAATCAAACCGCAAACTTAATGACCGAGACGACGGAACCATGAGATCTTGATCGGGTCATCCCAAACAAAAATAAATAACAAAATGACATGAAAATTAATTATTTAATAAATTGTAAACAACCTAAAATATTTAAACCCTTAAAATATGACAAAAGACACTAAAACTTAAATGAAACCTTAATGAACAAAGATCACCAAATGCAACTTAAACCCCAGTGTTAAGATTTACGAAGATTTCTTGGACAACCAATCTATGGTTGCTGACAAGAATTTTTTGGTTCTCGTTGAAATACCTTTCAGACTAAGTAGATCTGATTACCCGGACGACTCTGGGACGATGGAGTCATAGACATCTCGACCTGGTTTTCTCAAAATTTAAAATTCAACAAAATAATAAAACAAAACGACAAATGAAATGAATAAACATAACGACAAAACAAAATAACAAACAAAATAAAACACAATGACAAATGATACAACAAAATATAACGATAAAATAAAATAACAAAACAAAATAAAACACAATGACAAATGAAACGAAAAAACATAAGGACTAAACAAAATAACGAAATAAAACAAAACTACAAAACAAAGACATAACGACATGAAAAAAAAATGATAAAACAAAATGAAACAAAACAAAATAACAAATCAACATAACATAACGACAAAACAAAATAAAACACAGCAAAAAACAAAATGACAAAATAAAACAACAAAACACAATGAAACAAATTAAAACACCAAAAGACAAAACAAAACACAATGATAGAACAAAAACAACACACACCCAACACAACAAAACAAAAATAAACAAAAACTTTTAGGTAGTATTGAATCTTTAGAAACATGCTGCCCTTAGGGATGAACCTTGACATTTCTTTCCCTGACAACATTTACACTTCTTCGAGAACGAATATTAACTTTAATCGGGAGTTTTCTTAGGCAATCTTAACTGTTTGTGATATAATTAACTATAGGAGCTTGCTCTTATAGGAGAATGAGAATCTCAGAATAGGTATCATACCTAAAATCTCTGGTTATTAGCGTTTTCATGTGATTCTTCTTTGCACAAGTGTCTCAGGAGTCGACACTTTTGAGCTTCCTCTACAAAGTTTACCACCTAAAATTCTCCATACACTTTCTTTTCTCTGCTTTTCTATTCCCATTTGCCCTTCTTTCTTTTCTGAGTTTCTAAAATATCTTAAGATTATTTACATGATCTAAGAGAAAAAGTTATTCGAAGAATGGGGCAATGCAATAGATAATAGAGTGGCGACTCCTCGACAACGACATCACAATCAGTCGACATTCAACAAAAGAGAATTGGCGACGACGGTGACTATAGGTCTGTGTCCCATCATAGCTAATTATTATTGTAGTCACCAAATACAACCTCTGTGGCCAACTGAAGCTACTGCAGTGGCTAATTATGGTCTTTTGGCCAACTGATATTATTGCAGTCTCCAATTATGACCTCCATGTTCAACAAACGCTATTGCATTCATAAACTATGACATCTGTAGCCAACTAAAGCTATTGTAGTCTTCAACTATGCCCTCTATGGCTAATTGACGTTATTGCAATCTTCAACTACGACCTCCACGTGCCCAACTAATGTCATTGTAGTCTTCAACTATGGTCTCTATGACTAACCGATGCTATTACACTCACCAACTACAACCTTCGTGACCAACTGATATTATTGCAGTCACTAACTATGACCGCCGTGGACAACTGATGTTATTACAGTCTCCAACTATGATGTATATGGATAACTGATGCTATTGCGATCTCCAACTATGGTCTCTTTAGCCAATTAATGATATTTCAATCTTCAACTATGACTTTCATGACCAACTAAAGGTATTATAGTCTCCAAATAGGCATCATTGGCCAATTGACTCTATCGTCGTCTCCAACTACAGCCTTCGTAGCCAACTGACTTTATTGCATTATTCAACTATGACATTCGTAAACAATTAACGCTATTGCATTCACTAACTACAACCTTCGTGGTCAACTTACGCAGCCAGCAACTACGACCAATGTCACTAAATAAAACTTATGTCACTAACCATGACATATGTGCCAAATGTTACTACAACTCCAACATTATGACCCATGTGACAAACTAATGTACGTTATTGCAGACATTAATTATGGCTTTTGTGACTAACTACTACTATTACATTCATTTATTATGGTCTTTGTGGCAAATTACCACTATTGCAATCAATGTCTATGATTTTTGTAACAAAATAATATTATTGTAGTCGAGAACTACATATATTATAGCTGAATTATGACTATTATTCTTGTAATACTATTATACATTTATAATTATTAACTTTGTAATTTCATCATCTCTAATTCAGGAGAATAATGAACTTATGAATTTATAATTATATAGTGAATTATTTTGATTGGACCATATCCCATGATTTTTCCCTTTTATAATATTTTTCCACTTGAAAACTTTTAGTGTCTCATCATGCTACTTCTCAATTATCTGTGTAATTGAACATCACACATCACTAAGACCATAAATTATCACTTTATCATCATAAATCTTACAACACATAATATTATATATATATATATATATATATATATATATATATATATATATATATATATATATATCACTTGTCAATTATATATTTAGTTGATCTTCATACATTATTAAAACCATAAATTATCATTCTATCATCATAACTCTTATAAAAACATAATATATATCACTATTAATAAAAAAACAGCTGTCGCAGCCCTTATTACTAGCATTAGTAAAATAATCCAAATATGCCTTTCTGCTGCAGTTTGGCCTTCGACCTCCTCCCCCCGCCCCTGCCCCCCTGAGCAGTAAAATATTACGTCCGGACTCCAGACGTATAGATACGTATGTAGTCCAATGAAATCACGCAACGTGGTTAACCCGGTCCTGTTGTTTAAAAAAAACTCATTTTCTTGTAACCCACCCAGTCGTGCAACCCACTGCCTACAAAATTTAGGGAAATAACACGGGGGAATATGCTCATAACACTACTGTGTGCCCAAAATACTACGAAACAACGGAGGGGAATATTCCCGTAACACCGTGGAATAACACTAGGAATATTCCCATAACACTGCCGTGTTATTGTGGTGTTATTGAAGTGTTATTGTGGTGATATTGATGTGTTAACACTGAGAATATTCATATTATCACCGGGAATATTCTCATAACATCGTTGTGGGCCAAGAACACCATGAAATAATACATAAGAATATTTTTCTGTGTTGTTCTGCATTATTTATGTGTTATTGTGGTAATATTGATGTATTATAACACCGACAATATTTCATAACACCTCTGTGGGTCTAGAACACTACAAAATAACATGTGAGAATATTCTCCTGTTTTATATTCAGGTGTTATTGTGATATTAATGTGTTATTGTGTTATTATAACACCGAGAATATTTTCATAACACGCTGTGGGTCCAGAACACCACAAAATAATAAGTGGGAATATCTCCCATGTTATTCCTCATTATTCATGTGTTATTGTGGTGATATTTATGTGTTATTTATTTTTTGGTTGGAAACAGGAAGTGTTGCGCTACCGGGCCGGGTTGCGCGACTATACCGGGTCAAAAGGAAACACATTTTTTTATTTTTATTTTCATGTTAGTTCCACATGACGTGATTCATTAGACTCTGGACATATCTCAACGTCCGGAGCTCCCGCATAATATTTTTCTTGAGCGGCTCTCTCTCTCTCTCTCTCTCTCACACACACACACACACATATTCCTTTATTGGCGCCAATCTCACTAAATATTTCCCCCGCGAAATTCCAGAGCGGAGCTCTATTCATCTCGCGTTCTCCTAGTCATTCCCAGACGCCGTTCCGTACCGCCGTTCCCGTCGCTTCCCGTCGCCTTTCCAGTCGCCATTCTCCGTCGTCGTTCCCGTCACCGTTCCCGTCGCCATTCCCGTCGCCATTCCCGTCGCCTTTACCCGTCGCAGGACCGAAAGGGTAAGCCCTAATTTCCTTTATATTATCTGAAGTTTGATTGATTATAACTAGACTTAGTCTCTTGCAGAGCAGAGTCAACCTTTTTTTTGTTTGATTTGGTCAGATTTAATTTGTTTGATTACTGCGTACATCCACAAAATGACAGAATTGCAATTAAGAATGTTTGAAATTATTCAATTGCTTGTACATATTTTAAGCCTATTAATGTGACTCACATCTACACGAGCGTTTCTCAAATTAAAGTTTGGTTGATCAAATAATAAAGGCTACATCTCAATATGAATGCACTATACTAGAGTTTTGAATCACAATAAAAATTTCACACTTTTTTTTCATAGGACTAAATATTTATTACTGCATGCTTTTGCTGGAAGGTTTAACTAAGGGTCTGTTTGACGCAGCTGGAGCTTTCCAACTTTTCAGCCACAGCTTAGCTGCCCCAAGAAGCTCTTGTGGGGATGCTACTATGGGGAAGCTGGCTGCCTATTTATTTCAGCTGCGTGAAAACAACTGTCACACAATTGTTTCTGGACAATTGACTATTATGCCCCTGTTTAGTAATGCTGTTTGTAACATAACTGTAACAACCATATATTTGATACTTCAAAAATAGAAATTAACTTCAAAACAATACTAAAATTCAGATACAAGTCTCACTTAACAGTGAGTACCAAATACACTATAAAAAAGAAAAAATAATATGCATACCATATACATACCACTGAACTCCATTTCCACATTTTAGTCTCCTTAGCTTCCATTGGCAACAAAAACACTGGTTACCTGAGAATGACTAGGTCATCCAAAGATGCCTCAACATCACCATTGGAAGCATTTTGGTGGACTAAAATCAATAGAAATGTATCAAAGATATATCATCTTGTAAATGGTGTATCAAGGGCACATGTTCTAAAGTAGAAGCTTGTATAGATTCAACAAATATAAATAACCAAGCCTTTGTAATGTTGAATCTACTTCAATGTCTTTTCCAACTTCAAAATAATATGCAAGGCTTCCAATTTTTCATATGAGATTGCTTATAGCAACCAATTTACAAATATATGCTTCACGAGCATAAATTGTCTATTTTTTTTGTTCTCACAATCATGTTTAGGCAATAAGAGATTATAGCAAAATGACCGTTTTCCTTGTTCTAACAGCCATGTCTAAATTGGTTGGATATAAGAGATTAAATCAATGCAATTCAACCAAAATGATGAAAACAATGATATTCCAACCAAAATGACGAAAGCAAAACAATGCAATCGAATAATATGTAGATCAATCCTGGGAATTGTAATGGACCGTAGAGAATTCTTGAGAAGCCCTTAAAAGAGAGCAACTAAGGTCGTGCAAAGTCCTTTCAATTGAGCCACATCAAATCAATTACACAGATTCAAAATAATGAATTGAAGTAATACATAAGGCATCCCATTCTTCTGGATCATCTTAGGAATCTTTAAACCATCATATATCAAACTTCTCAAAGCAATAAACCATAAGAATTGATGTTCTAAAGGACAGCCTTGGAGACGCACAAGATAAGGAGAAATGCAGAGCAGAGAAGAGAGGGGATTAACTATTGTAAGCTACACTTGATTTCACTGAAAAGAGAGATGTAAGCCCTAACAAGCTTCCAAACAGTAGAAGAGAGAGCTAACGTGCACATGCCCTAAATTTTCATGTACCTGCCTCAACATCACCAGTGGAAGCCCAGCTAAAACAATGGCCCAAGGAAGGAGCGACAAAGAGGGAGGAGAGGATAACTGGCTGGTTGAGAGAGGGGAAATGATCAATGACAGCTTCGAATGCCACAGGGAGGGAAGATCACGAGGGAGCGACAGGGAGGGAGTTGCACGATGGAATCGACTGTGACAGTCGAGCGACAGAGAGGAAGGACTGTGAGAGTTTCGGCGTTGAATAGAAGGATTTTGGTTAGGGCAGAGGCGAGGAGGGCTATCATGCGTAATAATCCGTAGCTCGACCGCGGGCCGCGGGGTTATATCCGCGGCTCGCGTTCCACCAATACGACGTCCAGTCACTCTTGGGACGCCGAACAAACCACCTGCACGTCGCGGCCTGCCCCTGCGACGCGCTCACCCCGAGGTCCTAAACGGACCCTAAATGTGAATACTAGTTAAGTTTCTTGAAAGGTAGGTTAAAATTGTGGCTAAATTTGTTTCTCTTATCACACTATAAGATTATTATGATCTTCTAATCATGGACACACACCAGTACACACACTTGAACAAGTGCATATTAATGCTGTAGTGATGTTGCTAATGATTACAATTTTTTAAAAGTATGGTTAAATTAATAAAGCTGCTATGCTATCATATTTATATTTATAAACTGAATAAAAACTGAATTTAATCAGAGTTTCTATGTTTTTTTTTTTTGCTTTTTGTACATCAAACATGATATGCTGATAATATGTGAGAAATTTTAGATATTTGGATTTTTTTTTCCGTATAATGAAATGAACTTGCTTGGTATAGGAATATGGTGCAAGGATATATATGCATGCCATTAAAATTCTTGATTTTTGTGCAATAATTTTGATATATTGTATTCCGTTCTTAGAAACAGGAAGCCAATATTGGATAAGATTGGCAATCAATATCATGGAAAAGAAAACTTTGAAAGTTTATGATTTTGTCTAGGATTTTTTTTTTATATTAATTTGGTGCGAGATTAAATTGTTAAGTAAATGAATAATATGTGCAAGGATGTAGATGTTTATTTTAAATTCCTTGCTGTAATGTAATAATTTTGATTGTTTGTTTAATTAATCATTGTTACTTAGTGTGTTTGTTCTCTCATCATTTTTGCTGAATGATTTATTGTGTGCTTTGTGGACAATGCAACCAAGTGAAGCTATCCTTTTTGGAATTAGATAGAATATGTTATGAGTCTAGCATTTATAAAATCGCCGTCAAAAATATACTTTTGTTGTGGTTCGTCCACATGCCCCTGCCCCCTCCCGAGGGCTTCGCGGGAATTTATACCAAATTTTCTCGCCTATCTCCCACATTTCTCCCGCGAAGTTGATTTCGCGCTCCCACTATTTCATATTTTCTCTTTCCTCTCCGTTCGTCTAGCCTTGCACCGAACCCTCTGATCTTTCCCTTCCTATACACGACCTTCAGATCCAACAAAGAAGACAACATAAGGTTGCATGATACAGAGGCATTAGATCCTCTTTGTGTCGGAAGCCATCACCTCGTCCGATTCCCCTACCTGGCAAAGTGCTACACCGAAGTCATCTTTTCCTCCTCTTCAGACCCTTGTGTCTCTCTCACCGACTTTTCTCAGACCTTGTCCCCACACAAAAGCCGCACAATCTTGATCCAGCCCTCGCCGACACATGCGATCTCCGTGCCGTTACACGTCGCCCTTGCCCTTCGCCCTTCCGGTCGGTGTTCATTACTGCTGTTTTCCGTCGTCTTTCCCCGTCAACGGTCCCATCGCTGGTACCCGTCGCAAGACTGAAACCAGTAAGCCCTATTATTACAATGTTTAGGTGTTAGATATGCAAATACATTAATAATTGTGTGGTATGCATGTAAAAAAATCCTTGATAGTTAATAGTTAACACCGGTTGCGACATAACTACTATGCCAACATAAGTTTAATGCATCTGTATCTTTCAATTGATTGTCATTTCCTTAAATAACAACTTACCTGAAAATGTGGGTATCTTTCAACTCCAACTTTAATCAATATGGGCATTGTTACATATATACCATCCAATTTTTATGTATTTGCATATCTAACAAAACTTTACTTTCTTAATGGTAATAATTTAGAATGATAAAAATGTTCAATGCATAACTTTCATTAAAGTTGCCAATTAGTGCATCGATTTGCTCTCTGTTTTCTCTTACTAGATCATGTAAGTAGGGGAAGGCATCTATTCCTTTGACTTTTTTTGCTTCAATTGCCAAGTCATTCATGGTATCACAAGTTCCCATGAATACTCGTTTCAATTTGGTTGGAAGAAATTGCACCAATGAAGTTTTCTATCTACATACATGGTTAATTAGAACATTATATGATTTTTTCTTGATAAAGCATTAACTATTACTACATATATATATAAACTTACTCATTGCTTGGGAAAATAGTTTTAGCTCTTCAATGGAGTTGTGGAATGGAAACATATTTTTTAGTATGCTTTTGATGCAATTCCATTTTGTGTAAGTAATCCTAACAATTGAAAACTTTGGCTCATATATAGCTGCACATATTGATAAATGAATCTCCTTTGGTTTTAGTTGGGTGATAAGAGGATCATCAAAGCCATAAGAATTCTACCATATAGAATTTATAAATTAAATTTAGAAGCTTTAATAAAACTTTGCCTTAAATATTTGTAGATATTGCTCAAAATCAACTCACAAAAGTATTGAATTAGCTTCTCTTGTGTGCATGGCATGCAACTTTTTGTACTCCAAATTGGAAAGTTCCAAGTATTTTGGATTATTGATATTATAAATCCTAATCATACACGTGCAAAGGAAATCATGTTATGCATATGTAATTAGTAGTTATTTAAATGCTAATTTCCTTACCTATAGATAATGTTGCCAATCCAAACATCATTTTCTCCATAATTTCTTATGTATTCTTGCGCTTCAAGTCTTGGAAGACTCATCTTCCATTGATTTCTCGTTGTCCACTCAATCCATTAAGTTTAGGGATTATGCGAATCAATAATCATAGCTACTTCTTATTAAAATTGCTACAAAATGATTAAAATATTGAATTGAAATAACCTCCTTCTGTAGGGTTTTCCTTATAGCCCAATTGTCATATGCTTGATCGTCTTTAATGTTGCTCATCAAATGTTGCTTGGCTAACTTTTTGGCATGTTTCTTATTTTCTCCCCCAGAAATGCAATTTGGGAGATAAATTTGAAACTCCTTTATGTGGCTCACCCATCAAGCATAAGGCATTGCATTCGTCAACCTTGAAGTACTCAAGTATATATGTATACATTCAAGAGTTGTTGGAATTTTTTATCAAAACAATTATGGAAAAATTAGAACATCTGAATTAATAAAATAATATATATATATATATATATATATATATATATATATATATATATATATATATTAAAGGTAAATTCGTTAATAAAGTTTAGTGCAAAATCCACTCACAAGATATACAACGCACACAAAAGAATATATATATATATATATATATATATATATATATTTAGCCTTTTTCTTTGTGTTGTATATCATGTGAGTGGGTTTTGCACTAAATTTTATTAATGAATTTGCCTTTAACGCGCGCGCGCGCACACACACACATAATACATCTCTGCTGTTATATGTGGAGAGACCTCACAAGAGCAAATGGGATAACCATGTAATCTTAATAATCTAAGTCCCATACATGTATCATCAATATCTCGCTTCCCCGTCCTAGAACATTATTTTTGAGTATTCTGCATATCATCATAAAATTCCTTTTTAGTTGCTAATATGTGTTTAGCTGCAATGGTGTCTTCTTCTCCAATGCTCGTTCTTGAATAACTTTAAGCACTCTTAACACTTGTGCATGCATGAAATAGTCAGAAAATGAAAAACTGAGTAAAACTTTTGATTGGCTCTATCTATTATTCCTTCATAATACTAATTTGATTCTATATATTCAACTCAAAAATACTAATTATCTACTACTATAAGATAATATTAGTCATCTAGCTTGCAGAATAGGGATAGATTTTTTTTTAGTTTTATGGATGGATACATTTAGACCTAGTTCTGTAAAAACAAACATTAACAGCTGCAGGAAGCCTAAAGTTGCCGAAGCTTAGTTATCTCAGCTCAAGATTACTAAGGGAAGAAGATGGAATGCTGAATTTTGAAAGAAGCATATCATTAGTAAAGCTTCAAATTTCTTCTTCTTCTTCTTAATTAGTTGAAAGCTTAATGCTCATTTATATTTACATACTTTGTTAATGAATTCAGTTCCTGCTAAAGCTTTTTTTTTTCCTACCCAATTTCTTGTATTAATGTTATAAAATATTTTAGTTTTTCTCTCATATATTAATATTTTTCCCAGACAACTAATTTTATTAAGCCAGCAGCAATGCTGGTCCTCTTTATTAAGTCACCCACCCCAAGCTCAGCTGCCTGCCACGCACAACAATTACTAATTGGGGGTACTTTACATATTTAACACCTAAACCATCATATATATATTACACATTGATCGAAAGTATTGCCACCTAAATCTTATAAATGTAAATATGGAAGTTTAGATGTTTGTTGTGTACGTATATAAAAGAATTATGTGATTTGTATGTAAATTTTGTTTACAGTGCGCTTATAGCTATCCAATTGATTGGTTCAATTTCAACCGCACCTGCAGCCATCCAATCGACGATCTGACCGCTAAATATGTCGCAAAATAGGTTTCTGATCCTTCGATCTTTTCTATTTTGGTATTAAACAGTTTATTATACTTTTCTGTGAGCTTAAGGGTTGAAGTTTATTCTTATGCACTCTCAATTTCAGTCATAATGTGGTCATTGCATTAAAAAATATGTACTTATTTTGCTTTGCCGAGGAACTCAACATAATCCCTCCTAAATATTCAAACTATGATAAAAATTTTGCGCTCTTGCTTCTAGAAAGGCATATTATTGAAGACCTGAGGAAGCGTCTTGAATCTGAAATCGTAGATATAAAAATTAAGTTGTCAAGGAAATAGTCATTAATTCTATCATTGAATTATATGCTCTGAAAATAAATTTCTAGTTAAATTTTATGGTGCAATGAAAAAACAAGAACCTTATTATAATTAGGCTTTAGTTTATTTATTTATATGATATCCTAGTTTATTAAATAATAAAGTAGGATATCATGAAAATACATAACATGCAACCCATTAGAGAGTTTTCTAGTGTCATGAAAGTACACTAAAGATCTTTCTCTACTTAATATTTTGATTCTCATATTTAAAAATCAGAAGTCACCACATTCAATCCTTAAGAGTTGTAGTTTGTTCTTGTGCACTCTTGAACTTAGTCTTAATTTGATCATTGTATTGAAAATATATACTTATTTGGCTTTGCCAATGAATTGAACAAAATCTCTCCTAAATGTTCAAAATTTGATAGAAATTGTGCGCTCATGCTGCTATAAAGGCTTGAAGACTTGAGGAAGCATCCTAAACTTGAAAGTGGCAAATGTAAAATTAAGTTGGTAAGAAGGATTCATTAATTCTGTCACTGAATTATATTTTGTGAAAATAAATTAATAAACAAATTTTATGGTGAAATGAAAAGCCAAGGTTCTTATTATAATTCGGCATTACTTTGGTGTGTTCAACTGCTTTTCAGACTTCCATTATGTTAGAATCTCTTGCTGGTGATATTCTTGGAATCATAATAATGGTAGCTTGTAAAACCTCAAACCATTTACTTTGGAATTCTATCATCTATAAATTCTCGTTAAGTGTTATAATTGATGTTTTAATTATTATCTTAATATATAAGAATCATTTTTAACTTTGAAATACCATTCTTCATAATCAAATTAAAATATATTTTGATCGGCTCAACCATGTCGGGTCGAACCATGTATTTGTTTAATATATATCCTCGTGAATTCTTTAAGTTGCATAATTGATGTTTTAATTACTATCATAATATAAGAATCATTTTTAACTCTGAAATACTATTCTTCATAATCAAATCATGTATCAATGATTTTGCTTGTTTTACATTCGGAAGAGAACTATTATTGAAACATGTTTCAGCTTTCTACAAATTTTAAAAAATCACATTGATAATTTTTTTTTATTCTGTTTAAGCTCGAGTTGAGGTTCTACATGCATATTTAAACATGAGATATATACAAGTTAATTTTTATTGTTGCAGTCGAAATTGATAAGAGTTGGATCAGTAAATCTAAATGGATTACTGCATATATAGGAGTAAAAAAAATTTTTAGATTTTCAAGTTAAAAGAAAATACATCTAGAAAAATTTTATGCCCATGCAACATTAATAAATTTTTTCATCCATTAAAAGATGTCAGGATTCATCTGATTTCCAAAGGTTTCTTTCTTGAATATGCTGTATGGAATGGCACGGAGAAGAACATTCAGCTGTCGGTGAAGCTTTTGGAAATACATCAATAAACACTGTTGCTGACTCTGAGCAAGCACTGCATCAAGTTGAAAATTCTAATGTTAGCAATATTGAGGAATTATTGAGGGAAGCATTTGATTCAGATAATGTCACAAATGATTTTGAAGCTTGTGAAAATTAAAATACAAGCCAATTAGCTAATGAAGAACAATTCTCAAAGTTATTAGGGGATGCAGGGTCTGAATTATATCCTGGGTGTAAGTCTTACTCGAAGTTACATTCATGTTACACTTATTTCAGTTAAAGTTCTTACATTTTTAGACTGCTAGATCTTTTGATATGTTATTATAATTATTGGTTGATGCCTTTCCTAAAGGTACTTCACTACCCAAAAGCACATACGAAGTTAAAAAGGTTATGAAAGCATTTGATCAGGGTTATGAAAAGATAGATGTATGACTGAATGATTGTATGCTTTTCTGAAGAGATCACTCTCATAAGAATATATGTGATATTTGCAGTCCTTCTCTATGGGCAGCTAATCCAAAAAGCAAGATTTTAGAGGGATGAAAACAAAATTGAAGTCAGCTAAAATTGACGACATTTTCCATTAACACCTAGATTGCGAAGATTATATAAAACAAAAAAATCAGTTGAAGATATTTTATGGCATTCAATGGGAAGAAATAAAGATGGATTGCTATGACATCCTGCTGATGGAGAAGCTTGGAAGTTATTTTAATCTAAATATCATGATTTTGCTTCAGATTCTTGAAATATACGTCTTGATTGGACAACTGATGGATTTAATCCTCTTAAACTTATGAGTAGTACATACATCATATGGCCGCTGGTTTTGGTTTTATATAACTTACCTCCTTGGATTGGGATGAAACAATCCTTTTTTATGCTCTCTACAATTATACCAGGTGAGAAAAGTCCAGGAAATGATATTGATTTCCACCTACAACCATTAATTGCAGATTTATATGATTTATGACATGGAGTGCAAACTTATGATGCTGCAACTGGACGGTTTCAAACTGCGTGCAACTTTCTTATAGACTATTAATGATTTTCCTATATGCGGTATGTTATTTGGATGGAGTACAATAGGTAGATTTGCTTGCCCATGTTATGAGGAGAAAACAGATTCATTGTGGTTATTGAGGAGTAACAAAATTTCTTACATGGGTCATCAATGTTGGTTGTCTACTAATCATTTATTTTGCAGACAGATACAACACTTTGATAACAAATATGGTTTTTGATCTGCCCCTCACAGAGCCACTGGAAGTGAAGTTTTATCACCTGTTGAAAATTTACAGTTCTGTTTTGGTAGATCTGTTAATATGGGGAAAAAAAACTCTCAAAAGAAAGAGCAGCACTTCAGTTTTATCAGAGTCTACAGATATTATAAAATTGAAACGTATTGGGAGCACAATGTACTGCCACATAATTTAGATGTGATGCATATTAAAAAAATATTTATGATAATTTCATAACCACTCTACTTGAACTGGATAAATTAAAAGATAATCTATAAGCACACCAAGATTTAGTTGATATTGGAGTGAAAAATACACTACATCCTCAAGCTATAGAGAATGGACATTGTATTGTCACCTGCATGTTTCATAATGTCAAAGAATGCTAAGTTGATGTTATGTGATGTATTGAAAAATATAAAAATGCCTAAAGGCTATGCATCAAATATTTCTAGATGTATAAATATAAATGAGATCAAGATTACAGATTTGAAAAGTCATGATTGTCATATTCTTATTGAATATATTCTTTCAATTGTGCTGAGATTATGTTCATCTTCAGATGAAGTCATTAGTATTGTTGTTGAGATATCACAGTTTCTAAAAGCTGTATGTGCTAAAATTGTTATTCCAAGCGACTTGGAGATGTTAAAGAAAAATATTATAATGTCATTATGTAAAATGGAACGATGCTTTCTCCCTTCATTTTTTCACGGTCATGGTTAACTTGTACACTTAGTGGAAGAAATCAAACTCAGTGGTCCTGTTCATTATAGATGGATGTGTACTTTTGAGATGTAACATTTTATATTTTAATTTTATTTACATAAAAATATTACATTCACTAAAAAAAATTAATGTTCAGGTTCTTTTTAGTACTTAAAGATTACGTTGAAAATAAGACACAATCCTAGGGGTCTATTGCAGAAGAAAAAATATTTTTTTGTTAAAAATATTTAAAAGGATATGAGACACTTCATCAATCCATATATTCAAAATGTGCGTCACATGAAGAAGAGCTACGTTATAAATTTTCGAGTGGCGGATTACCTTTTGGTAAATCTTCGAGTGGCGGATTACCTTTTGGTAAATCGACATTTTATTATATTGATGACAAATCTTTAATTCAGGCTCATAGATATGTGCTTAGACATTGTGACCTTATTGTATCATATATAGAAACTTTTATTAATGCTGAGAAGAGAGAACACATAGATCCACATCTTCTACCATTGGATGTTAACAAGCTTATCAATGAAAGATTTCACGAGTAGTTTAGAAATGAGGTAAAATTCATACACTACTTATTTTTTAAAATAATTGCGTTATGTAATGTCATATTTATTCTATGCAGATTAGGTTTGTCAATGATTCTTCGATATCTGAAGAAATAAGGGCATTAGCCAATGGCCTAATAGAGTTGCACAAGGATATAAAGGTTTTCACATAAAATGGGTATGGATTTCATACTAAAGATTATGACAAAACTAAAAAGGTTCAGAATTATGGTGCTATGATTGCCGCTGAGTTGGCAACTTTGATTATTATGGCCAATTGAATGATATCTTTGATATTAATTATTCTAATATATTTAGGGTAGTGCTTTTCAAATGTGATTGGGCTAGCACAACTGCTACTGGTATGAAACAAGACCAAGTTGGTTATAGATTGGTTAGCTTCTCACGATTAATTAATATCAGAGAAAAGTTGGAACTTGATCCGTTTGTTTTTTCATCTCAAGTTGAGCCTGTTTTCTACATTCAAGATAAAAAAAATTCAAATTGGAATGTAGCTCTGAAAGTTAAACCAAGAGATATTTTTGATTACAATATTACTACTAAAAAAGATTCAAGGATATGATTTTCAGCATAGCTTGCAACAGGCTGCACAAAGGGATATAATTTCAGCTTCTTCCATGCTAATATTATGGCAAACACTCGGTAAATGCTTTCATCAATATTTATGAAGTTTTTCACATTTAAATATGTTTTTAGTGAAAAGTTGGCTATGTGGATTAAAGTTTAAAAGAAGTTACAAATATTTAGTATTTTTTATTTAATTGTCCCAAAATAAAGAATTGAGAAATATTGCTTCAAGCAAAACTTCATTTAAAGGTCGGTATGGCTCAGCCAACAAGGCTGAGTTCAATCCCAAAGGGCGAGAAATAAGAAATTAATTTAATTAATTAAGCCTTAATCTGATTGATTAATTAGCTCTTTAAGTAAAACTTCATTTACAGGTTAGAAGCATCCAAGTGCTTGAAAAAACTTTGTAGTTATCTCAGGCAATCTTTGCAGTTTTATTATGACCATGTTGCTGAAGGATTTAATTTAGAAATTAAGATGTTGATATGCATATGAATTTGTTGACTTTTCTACCATTCGGTCACTTTGGGGACAAGTTTTTTGGTTAAGTTCTATTCATTTAAAGTGATTTCTTAAACATAAAAAAGGTGATTACTTAAACAGAGTTCAAAAATTTATTTGCACTTTCTAAACTTCTTAATGTTGTTCCAAAAGAAATTTGATTCAGCTAACAAAATGAAGTCATTTTAAAATAAATTTGATTCGGCTATAAATTAAATATAATTGTGCCTTTCAAATTTACTAACAAATTTATATATTTTATATAGAAATGACAGGGGGACGTTTATTGAAACGAGCAACAAAAGCTGTATCACGAAGCATGTCTGGTGGAGAGGAGAGTAGTAAAGTTTATGAAGCTCATTTTCTTGGTCATTCAGACTCCGAAGACCATGAAAACAACGGCACTAAGGATCCAACATGACAATCATTCTATAATAGTGGAGAGCATGCATTTCATTCTGCTGATGGAGTTTGGCTCGTGGGTATGTATATTTCTTATCTGTCAGCATTGATTATAACACGTAGTTTTGCAGTTGACATATAGTCTGTATCATTGTTTCATTTGATTTGTTAGTGAAGTATGTGTTATGAATGTTTTGTAATTACATATTCTAGATAATCAGGGTGCCATAGTGAGATGTAGATGCCGCATTACATTTGCTGATATTCAGAACTTGCCACTTGGGACGTGGGTACACATTGAGGCCAATGGGAATGGCGGGCCTTGTAATATTCCATAATCCACACTTTTGCAATCCTATTTGGGTGTTCTCACTAGGGAACCAACAATGGTGCCAATTTCTTTTAAGATTGGAGACATAAAGGCACGGAGCCATTTAAAAAAATGTTTGCGGAAGTCGAGATAATGCACAACAAATATTTTGTTTAATAACGATAGTGTTCAATTAATTATTGAATTTTTAATTAATTATTTATCGACTGTAGATATTAAATTCATATTCCTTACATGGAGTCTAAATTTGAATTCTCTAGGCATATTCAATATTTGATTCTTCAATCACTTGATGTAAAATGGAGGAATCATAAGAACGATTTGAAGGCGCAGTATTGGGACAATAGACCTATCGAAGAGATTATGGAGACAGTTCTAGTTAGATTAGATGACGTGCAATCAATTAGTAAATCAATGGTCACAACCAGAGGATAAGGTCAACACAAATTAAAATTATGTAGAAATCTAATTAAGTCAATATACTCGATATACTCAAGTTATGATCAATAAAATGCATTCTATGTTATTTTATATATATATACATATTAGAAAAGCCCGAAGACGAATATATTAATAAGAGGAAAGATACAAATAAGTTGGAAAGAAAGGGCTAAAAAATGACCCTAACCATCCGGCATACACCACAAACATAGGATACATGTACACCCAAAAGACCAAAATTTAAAAAACACCAAAAGTCCGCCAACATTCGTTGAATCAGTTAGCTTGCGAAATTCAATTTAGCCCTGTCTCTGCCTCTGGTTCTAGGTCGGGTGCCAGCTAACAAATGATTAAGTTTGCTGTCATTTCCCGAATCAACCAACGTATCATCCCTTAGGTTTGGTAGTAGGCATTATTCTTCTTCCTGGATGTATAAACTTGCCATTCATCATCTGAAGATTGACTCATCTGTTTCGTAGATTGGTCCAAAGCTTGACGGACAGGTGTAAGCTGTTGCACATCAT
This sequence comes from Papilionanthe hookeriana x Papilionanthe teres, assembly GCA_022702705.1. NCBI lineage: Eukaryota > Viridiplantae > Streptophyta > Magnoliopsida > Asparagales > Orchidaceae > Papilionanthe > Papilionanthe hookeriana x Papilionanthe teres. The sequence goes on from CM040435.1 coordinate 27,405,232, forward strand.
GAACTACATGTGTCTGAGTCACTGTAAGTACTTGCTCTATTTGTTGAGGCGGTAGAAAATCAATAGAAGTATTGCCACCCGTTATATCAAAGTTAGATTCTAGGGCAGGTGAAGTGTAAAACTTCTCCCCTGCCCCCACGAGAAGTGGTTCCAAAGTAGGACCTACATTATGAGCTTTATGTGACATATCACCCGTGAGGATAGTAGCATCTTTAGGAGTATCCTTCTGATGATCAATAGTGTTAATAAGTTGGAGCGGATTAGAAGGAGGGGGAATCACTGCCTCAGGCTGAGCACTTGGCTTCTTTGGTCTTAGATGTGGGTTTAGATGGTGACATAGAGAATTTGAATGGCAGAACATACAACAATGCGAGCAATATGAAGGGAAGGTTCAATACCTTTTGCCAATATTCCTGATGCTGTAAGCCTATCCAAATTTCGTCAGGAGCGATTGAGGTAATGTCCCTTTCAACAAGTACCCTGGTTTCAGAGGGACGGGAAAGATTAAGAGGAGTGTCTGTTTTGAGTGGATTACCGTATGTTGAGGCAATATAGTACAACATTTCTTGAGTAAAATGTTGAGTTTTCAGCCTAAGGAGGTGAATCCAGACCGGAATGGTTGGTGGTTCCGTCTGGGGCTCAAAATCCACCGATCATTTCAAAATCTTCATGGCTCTGTTATCAATTCAGATTAATCGTCTAACAAATAAATGTGTGTAATCCTCTTCATTTGTAAGCTGAATAAGGATGCGTTTTCCATCTAAAAGGCCAACTTTCCATTCCCCAACAAGATGCATTAGCTCAAATTCCTTACGAATAAGCTCCATTTTGGGATGGCCATAAAGGAATTTCTCGATCAGGTTCAGACGACAGCCGTGAGCAAGCTGATTAGATTCTGCTTCCGTAAGAAAGATGGTTGGCTTCCCATTCTTCCTACCAGGTTTGTAGCAGAATTCGCCACCCTCTGCCAGCATAAAAGGTGTGAATAAACACGACTTAGGAGAACTTGAGGCGTGTACACCCGCAAGGGTGGCAGCTTACGTTCTGTCCTAAGCCATAAAGTGAAGTGTGCGGAGAGTGACTAGGGAAACTATTGTAGCAGGCGGTAGTGGTTGTCGAGCTGGAAGCTTGCAGCAGAAAGCATCGCAAGACTGCGATCGAAGGATTGCGAGCGTCAGAGTCTCTGTCGAGCTTTGATCGAGCCTGTAGTTGCAGACAGCACCGCGGCAACACACGGAAGCCGACAACGAACGAAACTTGCTTTGCAACCGTTCGGTCTGCAACAACAGAGCCGCGTAGCTCTAGAAGAATGCCGCTACACAGGAAGTAGATGACGCGAGCCGTTGAGACGACGCTATGCAGGGCGAAGACGAAGAGCAGTGAAGAAAAAGTCGCCGGAGAAGACACGAGGATCAGATGCGATAAATCGCAGTAACGGCCGCTAGGGTTCTCCATGCGGCGAAATCCTAGCAGAGCCGAGCGTAGGAGACAACATTGTGATTATGATATATATATATATATATATATATATATATATATATATATATATATATATATATATATATATATATATATATATATATATACAAGATGGCGGCGGGAGCTCGCTGGGGTTTTCGCTGATGGCGAAACCCAGCGTTAACCTCCGGGTTTTGTACATTGTCTTCGTCGTCGTCGACGAAGGCTACTGCTTCGTCGGCTTCAGTCACAGGCTCGCAAGCCATCTTTCCTCGGTTTGCAGCTTTTCGCACGTCGTCGTCCTGCTACGGGAGGTTGCATCCATTGCGTCGACTTCGGTACAGTCTCGCACGCCGTCGTCTCCTTGGGTTGCAGCGGATTCGCATGCTGTCGCTGCGTCCAGTGTAGTTCTCCTGCACAGCCGCGCCTTGCGTCACTTGCGTCTCCCTCTACTTCGTTTGGAACTTCACTCGACAGCTTCGTCCGGAACTTCGCTCGACAGATTAGATCCCGCAATCCCGCAGGTCGACCCCAGCTCCACCGAGCTCCTGCAGTTCTGCTATCCTGCAGCGAGCTCGACAACTGCACAACAATCTGCATGACAACCATCTGTTAACAATTGCCTCGGGTCGTTCTTACGCCGCTGCCCTCGCCGGCGATAAACCCTCCCGCGTCCCTTTACGTTTTAACATGTTCCCGCAGAGATTCTATGATGCATTCGAGCAAGGTGTCGAAATTGGGTTTCTCAAAAAAGTATCCCGTAAAGACGGCGAACCTGCAATCTTTCTCACAGAGGAAGAGATCTCCAACCTAGTTGCACCCTGTCGGCTGTTTCTAGTGGGTAAGTTCCTCTACGACAATCCTAAACTTGAACTGATCCGATAGGAATTTTAGCAAATGTTGTTTAATGGAAGTTGGAAGATAGGAAGACTGGATGGTCGGCACGTTATCATCCAATTAACGGATGATGCAGATTATGCCTAAGTGTTTGCTAGAAGAATACTTTGTATAGACAATCGGGTGACGAAGGTGCTGAAATGGACGGTGGATTTTGACCATCGTACTGAACCTCCCATCATTTCGGTGTGGCTACGCTTCCCAGATTTGCAGGTTTATCTTTATGATCAAGAGCTTCTCTTTACTTTCGCAAAGATATATAAAACGCCACTCCACACTGATCCGCTTACAGAGCATTTATCTAGACCTTCTGAGGCTAGAATATTGATGGAACGGGACATTATGTTACCCTTCCCGAAAGAGCTATGAATTGGTACACAACATCAGAGATTTTGGCAACCAGCAAAACTTGAACAGGTACCTTTTTACTGCACCCATTGTCGTATGTTTGGTCACTCTGACCAGTAGTGTTACCACCTGCATCCGAATCTTAAACCTCCCGTACAAACACTACTGGGCCAGACATTCCTGCGACGGATAACCGCCTTCCTCACCGCCAGTGATACCCACTACTGTTTCAGAACAGGTTGAGAATGATCGACCCTTGGAGGAGCATCAGGTAGTTGCCACTGATAGGCAGGATGTGGTCACCTCTCAGCCTTCTTCTATTGGAGCAGCTATACTACTACCTCAGGTATCCACTACTATGGAGGGAGTTACCTTGACAGGTCTGAAGACAGGGAAGAAACAAACACTCATAATTTGACGACGAAAAAGGTGCCTACTACTATGCGAGGAAGAACTACTGTCTAATAGTACCTTGGTTGCTCTACCTGCTCAAGGGGTAGGAGATTCCCAAGTATTGGAACCGATCACAGCAACAACCTTTCCCACTTCGGATCAGACTGTTCACTCTTCTGAAGAAGAATGACAAGTGTATATCTCCCGGCGGAAGAAGAAGGCTGGGGGTACTATCCCCCTTGAAAATTTAATGGATGATATTTAAGTCTCCCCTGGTAATGGAGAATCACTTCAGAGTCTGATCTCTGGATACGCTACATTAACCAAGGGTAGAAGGAAGCCTTGGCGACCTCGTCCTCTTTAGTTGATTGTTTCTCTTTTGTTCTATCTTTTGTCTTGCTCTGTTTGAACTTTATTTTGTTTCTTATGAGTCTTGCTCAATTTGTTTGAACTCTCTCGTACTACTTGTGTTGTATCCCTTTTATTTCAATGAAATAGGCCTTAGGGCCCTTTTACATATATATATATATATATATATATATATATATATATATATGCGTCTAGATGAAGGTTTCGGGAGCTCTAGGGTTTCGCCATGGCGATTCCCTGTGATTCTTCGGCTTCGTCGTATACGTCCTGCACAACGACTTCCCTTGCCGTCTACCGGCGTCTACCGGGTCCAGCTCTTTGCTTGACCTCGCACTCTGGGGGCTCAGCTTTCCTCGGCTTCCTTGAATACGAAGTGATCCCCCACGACGACGAAGGACGGCTTACCCGCTTCTGCGTGCGTTCTCCAACGTCATCGGCTACTGTGTGAGAAGGGGTTCCTCTCTTTTTTCTTGCGTCTCAGCGTTGATCGGTTCGCGTCTTCTGACTCGGGATTTCCTTCGCTGCACAGCGAAGGTTGCGCTACTGGCTGAAGGGGCCGCTCGAACAGTCCTCTCTACCGGCGTCTGCGGAACCTGCGAATACTGGAGTTGACTTCGGCTACTGTGAGTTTCCTTCTTGGTTTGTGTCTGTCTTCATGGCACCTAAGGCGTCTTATGCTGGAGCAGTGGGCAGCAACTCCCACAAAAACTTTGATCATCTCTTTTTTCCACAAGAGTTTCATGATCTCCATGGTGGAAAAAGGCGAGGTGCTTTTATCGAGTCGATAGGTGTTAAAGATGGGAAACTCTTTGCTTATCTTCACCACCCATGAAATGAAGGTTCTCTCTGATGATATTAAGTTCATTTTAGTTGGGAAATTCCAATTTGGTCACTCCAAAATTTTTTGAGGATCTGAAGCTCATTGGAGCATGGAAGTTGGGAGTGTTGGATGACAGACATTTATTTATTAGAATACAAAAGGAAGAAGATTATGCTAGAATCTTTGCTTAACAATCTGTTTTGGTTGCTGGCACCCATATGAAGCTTATCAAATGGACTCCTGATTTTGACCCATCTAAGGAACCTTCTATCTTTCCTTTGTGGTTCAAGCTTCCGGGACTCCCCTTTCATTTGTACCAACGACATGCTTTATATAATATCAGTTAAGCTCTTGGTACTCCTCTTAGAGTTGATTCACCTACTTTTGATATGGTCTCGCCTGGTGGTGCCTCAGGTGGAGAGGGATTTTACTCTCCCAGATGTGGATCAAATTTGGATCACGGATGGTGCAGATGGGTTTTGGCAGGAGGTGGTGGTGGAGAACAGACATCTTTTTTGCCAGCATTGCAAAATGTTCAGGCACATTAGGGACACTTGTTATAGGCTACATCCTCCCTCAAGGAAAATGGCTTCTGGGTCTTCTTTAGCTGCTGTTGAGATTTCCCAACAAAGGGCTGATGCTACCCTGGTTCAAAAGGAGAATAGGGTAGCATCTTAGGCTGATAACGTGTTTAACAGTTCAAACTACGGTGACGAGACTGTCGGGAGACTCTCACAGGCGAGTTACACAAATTACCACACCGGTGGCTAGTCAAACGTCCAACACCGTGGTTACTGAACAAGCTGGAAGGGTGGCCCTTCCTCCTTTGATGTAAACCGCCCAGGTGGCTACTATAGCTGTCGATTCTGACCGATACATCCAAAAATTTAGCAGAAAAAGAAGAAACCTCCAACCTACTGCTACACCCACCGGTAAGAATCAGCAGGATCTGACAACAGAAGAGGAAGAAGTAGAAGAAGTAGAAGAAGATGAAGAAGAAGAAGATGAAGAGGATTGACAGGTTTACACTTCTTGACGGAAGAAGAAGCCTGGGGATACTCTGCTAGTTGATGATACCTTAGTTACTCATGGCAATGGAGTAACACTTAAGAGCTTAATCTATGGATCACCTAGAAACAGAGCGAGAGCAGCGCAATCTCGTTCTTAGACATTGTTATTGTTATTTATGTTCTGATCTTTGGATCCTTTTGTTAGCTTTGTATCGTAGGGGTAGGGCTTCATTTTTTGGGCCTCTTCTCAAGCATATGTAACCGTTTTTATTTCAATAAAATTGGCCTTAGGGCTTTTAATACATATATATATATATATATATATATATATATATATATATATATATATATATATATAGAAAAAGCTCTAGGGCCTATTTTTTTGAAATAAAGAGGATACAAAAGAAAGTTTTAGGATAGAGCCCAATAGATGAAGCTCTACCCATACGATATGAAATGCAGAGAAAGCTCAAACAAAATGAATACAAAAGATAGAAAAGGAAAAATGCAAATAACAGTGTCTAAGGTCGACGTCGCCTAGCCATTCCTCTTCCCCTGGTTCTTGTAGCGGATCTAGAAAGCAAACTCTTAAGTGATGTTCCATTGCCAGGAGTGACCGATGTATCATCCATTAAGTCCCCAATCGTACCCCCGGCTTCTTCTTCCGCCGAGAAGTGTATACTTGTCATTCTTCTTCTGAGGATTGGTCGTCTGATCTATAGAATGAAAGTAGGTGCATCGATGGGTTCTAGTGTTTGTGTAGGACAATTTATCATTACTTGGGGGTCTCCTCTCTTCCTGCTGAATTTTTGAATAATCCGTTCAGACTCCAAAGCCTTAGTGGCAACAGTAACTGGATCAAAGGCTCGAGAAGAAATAGGAGCCACATCCTCCCCCTGAGAATTCGGGTCATCAGTAAGTGGATCAATAGCCGGAGGAGAAATAAGAGGAGCCACCTCCTCCCCCTTCTCAATAAGGAGGGGTTCTTCATCGGATAAAAGCAGGGGGCAGAAGATGGGGGAATGAAAGAACTCAAAGTATTATCAGATGTCTTATGAGTAGGAGAAGCAGAAGGCAAGACAGAGGTCAATTCTTTGGATTGGGGGGGTTGAACCTCTTCGGTTAATTTCGTAGTGTCAGCTGCATCATGGACAGGGGGGAAACCTGAAGAGGGGTGGGCGATGGTGATTCAAGATGCTCATTCACAGGTGCAGCTAATGGATCAGAGGTGGTAGGTGGCCGGGAAATAAGAGGTCCTTGAGTAACTGCAGGCTTTAAATGAGGATGCAATCTATAACAAACAACAGAGTTGTGTCCAAACATATAGCAATGAGTATAGTAGTGTGGATGAGGCCCCATGATTACCTTTTGCCAATACCCCGTATGCTTAGAGCCTATCCAAACTTCATCAGGGTAGGATTTTGTAACATCTCGTTCCACAAGAACATAAGCATCAGAAGGCCTAGTGCGGTCTAGAGTGGGATTATCAACTCTATGAGGTTTGCCAAAGCCCGTAGTGAGATTGTAGACAATTTCATCGTGGAAATGATGATATTTCAAGCCAGGGAATGTAAGCCAGACAGAGATTATGGGAGATTCAGCTTTCAGATTGAAGTCGACAGTTCATTTGAGCACCTTCATGAAACGATTATCAATCTTTATGACTTTTCTAGCAAAAACCTATGTGTAATCAACATCATTGGACAGTTGGATGAGGACATGTCGCCCATCCAATTGTTCGACTTTCCAGCTACCAGTAAGTTTCATCAACTCAAACTCCTTTCTTATGATCTCCATTTTTGGATGGCCATATAAGAACTTACCCACAAGAGCAAAGCAGCAAGACGAGGCAAGAATGTTGTTTTTTTCATCCGTGAGAAAAATAGCAGGTTTACCGTTATTACGACCAAGCTTTCTAATAAACTGATGATCCCCTCCAAACTCCAAAACGTCAGGAAAAGATTGAGGAAAGTAACAAGAACGAGTGACAGAGCCAGGTGCCGCTCCACCAGAGAGGGCGGCAGCATAGGAATGCCCTGAAGCCATAGTACTTCAGACACACTCTAGGAACAGGGTCAGCTGGCGCTCTGCCACAATGGAAACCGAGCACAACAGCAGACAGGCGAAGTCGCGGCGTTGCCGTCGGGCTGGACCAAGAAAGGAGCCGAAGGAAACGAGCGTAAACTCTCCCCCTTCCCGCCTCCCGTGAGAGCCGACGAGAAATCGTGAAATCGTCGACGCAAACCGCATCGAGAACGAGGAGGAAGACTCTCCCGTCACCTTCGTCGTCGTGCGCGAACCAGACGGTGAAGACGATGCCGACCCTTGTCGTTGTGCTCGACGAAGCCGAGGAAAAAGGAGTCCGACCCTTGTCGTTGTGCTCGACGAAACCGAGGAAAATGGAGCTAACTAAAGATCACCGGGAATCGCCACGGAGAAACCCTATGAGTTCTCTCGATGTTGCACACACACACACACACACACACACACACCCACACACCCAGTGTGGGTGTGTGGGTGTGTGTGTGTGTGTGTGTGTGTATTTCTTAACTTGAACCTTTATAACAATTTTTTTTTACAGGAAAGGGCTGCTAAGAATAGGGAAAATGAAAGAAAAACAAACATGTCTCTTACATTGGGTCTAGCGAGCTCCATAAAAAGACAAAAAGAAATGCTATGAGATAGGTGACAATTATGGATGTTAATTTATTAACTCATTATATATTACTTTTTAGTTTGTTTTATTTGTGTAGGCCACACAAGATAGATTACAATTATGGACGGTAAGATAAAGCTTAAAAATGGATTATGGTCTTCTGAAGGTGCAAGATTTTGATGGGTATAATTAATTTTGATTATGTATATTGATAAATTTATTTATTTAAAATGAAATTAATTACAAACATGCACTTTAGATACAAGCTTGGGCGCTCCGTGCAGAAGAAAATTTAACGATAGGATAATAATATAGAGGCGAATGAGAGAGTATTCATGCATATCGTGGTTCCTGAACACTCAGGTAGAGTTCGGACTTAGGGGTTTGGAGTTACTTCAACCCGATTTTTCACACACTACAACCACTACTGGCGAGAGTAGTGGAGGAAGCAGTTTTGTTCAAGTAGCCAGACTTGAGGAGGATGTGCATTCTTTAAGATCCGAGTTAGAGACTTTATGCAACATTTTCTTACACACTTTTCATTATTTGGTTCTTGATGTGCATTAAATTTGAAGCTAAAATATTTTATTATATTATTACTCATTATAATATTATGGTTTAGTAACATATTTTTTATGTACAGGGAACTAATCAACTTTAAGAATATGGATACATTGAAGGAGATATGAAGAATGTTTAGCTTTTATGAATTGTGTGTTACTATAAATATTCTAATAATGTTATTGTGATGAAAATATTTTTAATTTTATTACTGTTAGATATATTAGTACGTTATTGAACTATTTGATTGGTGACACTTTATTTTCTATTTTTTTTCTGAAGTCTTAACTTTGTGGAGATATTTAATTATAGATGTTATTGTCTATCTTTTATCTTGAGACCTAATATGCTTATCTTGATTACTCATTTAAGCAGTTGAGTTTTAACCCCAACAGACCCGATTTTTTCTCTTCAAAATTTACGACTAATTGCAGTTTTTTTTTCTCTTCAATATGAATTTTAGCAGAACTAGGAACAAGATGCTGAGTTTTGGAGGTCTTTCTACGTCAATATTCTTTCATTGCCCCTCCCAGCTAGCTGTTCATGAGGTATTTTTAGTTTCATTTTTCTGTAGGTTGTTTATGAATTATCAGGTTTTTTTATTTTTTATTTCTTGCATTTCATATCCAAGATACTGCCATTTTAACTTATAAAACTTGAAATGTACATTTTCATTCATAGTCAAGGTGGCTTATAAGTGAAAATTGAAATTTAGGTGTTAGATATGTAGATATATAGGTGTTAAGTGGTATGTGTGTGATTCTGTAGAAATCACTCTCTATTGCGGTTTAAATTCTTTAGTGTAACCATATGCATATGTTTGTAAATGTCCATTTTTTTTTATCAGTTTTGAATTCTTTGCTTCGTTTCCAACCATTGTGCCCACAATTATTGCTAGTTTTGTTTCAATCCTTCTCTATTATTAGATTCAACTTAAGGTACCCACATGCTACATGTCATATTTTTTGTTATATCTTCTCAAAATAAATGTTCTGTAACTTGTGGTTTTGCACTTAAAATAAATTTTTTTGTGTGTAACTTAGCTATTTATCTGAACAAAAGGAAGCCATTATCCTTACTCTTCGTTTAATGAAAGAGAATGGGTCAAAAATGAGAGAGTGAGCGGGCCAATCTGGATGCATATGCATTGTATTGAAATTGCATGAGTTCTGATTTTCAAATAATTAAATATGCTACTTTTCTTTTGTTTTCCTTGCAGTTGAACATTGGAAATGTTAAATAATATCAAGAGAAATTTATCACATCAATTTTACTTGCAGCAACATAACACTTACTTTATTTTTTCTGTTTTCTTTTACCATGCTCTTAATGAAAAACACATGTATATGAATGACTGAAGGCTTACACTCTACAAACCTCTTAATTAAAATCTAATGAACAGAGTTCAAAGAGCAGGAGAAAAAGAAGAGGAAACAGTGTGTGTTTTGTGTTGAAGAGCAGAGATTCAACTTAGGGTACCCACATGCAAGATGCGTATTTTGCAAATTTTGGATGTGTTTCTGATTATGAATGTATACATACCTTCGTTTCAGTGTAATTTCTGAAGTTGTGTCTTTATGTATTAGTTGATTGGTATTAGATAATCATTGAACATCTCTGTAAATTGCATTTTTTATGTTGTTAAGTGCTTGTTTTTTAATATTTTGGGGCAATTATATTCATAGTGCTTGAAAAATTGCTATACAAATCTAGCACCTTTTTCATTCATTTTTAAAATTCTCAATTGTTTTGTAAATAGATAAGATTTGAGTGCTATGTATGTAATTACTTCTTTTAAATATAAGCTTATTTTTTTACCATGTTACAATCTGAACTCATTGTTTATTGCATCTTTTGGCCCAAAATTTCATTGATTATATTGATGATTTTTTGCTTTTATTCACACTTACTGACAAGGCTTCGATGGATAAAAGCTTGTCATGTCATCTATAACATCTTGTGTTGACAGTTTAATGGTAATATTCCTTCAATAAATTGAACTGTGAACTTTGTTTGATAAAAAAGGAAAGGAAAATTTACATCTGTAGCCCACAATTTTTATGTATTTACATATATCATACCTAAACTTTCATATTTATACGCATAGCAGTTTAAACCTATGCATGAAAATGTGTATTTGACTTTTAAAAAGTAATAATAGTGCTATCTTTGATTTAATATTAAAGATTTAAATGCCACGTGTCTACATATGAAAGTTTAAGTGTGAGATAGGTAAATACATAAGAATCGTGTGCTAAGTATGCAAAAGGCCCCGAAGGGAAAATGTAAAAACTGTAGAAAGAATTAAAATGGAATCCTTTCCTCATACTCTTACTTTCAGTGCTCATAATATTGTTCGATTGGACGGACGATTGCTTACTTCTCATGGCAGTTGTTTTCTTTTTGCATTTTTTTCACAAAATTGGTAGAATATGACAGAGCACTTTTCTTAGGGAAATTTACATACATTCCACACAATTCTTATGTATTTAGATATCTAACACCTAAACTTTTATATCTGCATTTATAATACTTTGTTGTCATAAATCTATGCATGAAGTTTGTATTTCACTTTGAAAAGCAAGTAACGGTGGTATTTTTGATGTGATACTAATTAATGATTTGAGTGCTATGCAGGCACATAGGAAAGTTTCAAGTGTTAGATATGTAAGTACATAAGATTTGTCTGGTATATATGTTACATCCCCCCTTTTCATATTTTTAATGTGATTTTGCTGATTTCGCTATTTGTATTTCAACGAATTCTGTTATGGAATCACCTGTTATGTGCTCTCTTCTGGGAACGATTCTACAATAAAAATATGGGAAGTAGGAACTGGAAGGCTTGTAAAGCGATATTGGGAGCAGTTAACACTCAATTACGCTGCCAGGTTTGCTAAGTTCCAGTTCCTTGATTATTTTCTTTCTACTGAATCGACAAAGATGGCATGTTCTACCATTATTTGATAGGGAAATTTACTTACCGCATGATTCTTGTGATTTAAATATCTAACACCTTAAAGTTTGATTTTTTTCACACTTTTTTGTTATAAATCTATGCATGAAAAGGTGTATTTCACTTCTAAAAAGGTAGTATTATGGTATTTTATGTGATGCTAAACATTCGAGAGGTGCCCATATAAATATCAGTTTAGGTGTTAGACATGTAAATATATAAGAATTTTGTGGTATTTTTGTAAATGTCCCTATTTGATAAAAGAACCTGCTATCTATGCATAAAAGGTGTATTTATGCTAATATTTAATGATTCATGTGCTAGTCATGCAACAACAGGTTCAGCACGCCGTACATACCATACAATTCTTATGCATTTACACATCTAACACCCGAACTTTACTTTTAACATTTATGCCACCCAATTCTTTCACACCTAAAAAAGAAGCACCATTTTAACTTTTAAAATATCAAATACATTTTTTTTATGCACAGGTAAGATAGAGTATATGTAAAAGTTGAAGTATAGGTGTTAGATATGTAAATACATCTTAATTAAGTGGTGTGTATGTAAATGGGCTTAATGCCTCTAGCATTTATAGATTTGGGAGTAGATTGCTTTTGTATGCGTGAGAGAGAGAGAGAGAGCCCAAGTAATGCGTTGGCAAAACCATAAGTCATCCAGCTAGCATTTCTAATGTGTATGGTTGCTTAAATCAAAATATTCACTACGGTAATCAGATCTCTAAGATCATGCTAAGACTATGTTGATGTAATTGAATGGTCACCTCCAATATTTGAAGCATTGAGTTCTCTCAAAATTTGGATCTTTAAGTTATTGCATTACATAAATAATGACTTGAACTTTTCTTGTATCGTAGTCAGTCTCAAGAGATTGAAGATGGATGCTAGTATTGTTTTATGCGTAGTGGAGTGGTGATATAAGTTTATTGTGTTATTGATTCCCCTTTTTCATACAATAATATTTTGCACTTCATTTTAATTGCTTGGAGCATTTGATTATCTAGTCCCATGTGGTTTATCTGAATCATTTATGAATTTGGAACTGATGTAATGGTTGATATTTCATGATTAGCTCACCAGATGCTTAGAACACTGATTATTAGTGTTTTGATTTTGTTTTCCCTGTCTAGGCAGTTCTGAAAGGAGGAAAAATACCCTGTTAAGTTTCAGTATGCGAGCTTGTACGGTGCGAGTTAACCTTGTTCTATAACTATTGGCATATGAATTAGGTTTGTGTTCTGCATGTAATGTTTTTTTTATGCCTTTAAAAGTTACATGAGGCATAAATTTCTGATGTCATTAATCCTTATTGTGCTTGTAGGTTTTGGAGACCTTGCTTCCACAAGGTATGGTTGTTCCAACTGGATTTGAAACAGTGGGGCATATTGCACACTTGAATTTAGGTGAAGAACACATTCCTTACAAGATTGCGCAGGCTGGTAATTTAATCGTGTTGATCAAAAGTCTAATCAATAATGCAAAGATCAAATACCTAAATCTTAAGAAATTTTGAATGTAAATTTGTTTAAGCTGTTATATGATTAATTTGTGGTAGATTGAAAAATGAGGGAAGTTACATTTTTTATTCAGGTAGTTCTTGACAAGAGCAGTCCAAAAATACAAACAGTTGTGAACAAGTTAGAAGCTATTCAAAAGGGTTATAGAATAATTCAACTAGAAATACTGGCAGACAACCATTCTGTTGTTACTACAGTTATAGAGAATGGGATCAAATTTCAAGTTGATTTGGCCAAATATGTTCCTAGCTCCTACATTCCATCATTGGGTAGTGGAGTGCAATTTTTTATCCATCTTCATGTTTCTGACATTGTTAGTTTATGGTTGGGAAGCAGCTGCATAAAGAATTCGGTGATCACGCCAACTATGGTGAGAGAATTGAATTTCTTCCCCGAAGTAATTAACTTCAGGTTTTCTATTTTTATTTTTTATTTTGAGAGATTTAATTGATATAAGATTTTCTTACTTTGGATAATTTTGATGATAACAGTTGATATGCAAAGAAATGCAGCATCTTCATCTGGGATTATTAGTAGATCCATAAATGAGTGAGTTGCTTCTTGAACTTTTTCTTGATATGCCAATTTTTCAGCGATTCATCTTCCTTTTTCTTTATATATTCTACTAATCAGAATTGATTTTTTCTTTTTTGGGAATTCTAGCTTCATTTTTTTTAGCAGGAACGATAGCATGGTAGGATGAGAAAAATATGGGAAGAAAATCTCTGTGGATTTACGGGATTTGAAGAAGTTAAAGCTATGGAAAGCGGGTGGTAGGATAAGGAAGAAAGACAAGGGTTACCTTCCTCAATGATTTTTTCGGGTTGAACCATAGTGGAAAAAGCAAGATGCTAGCTTTAGAAGTATTTCTATGTCGAGATTATGTTGTTACCCACCCAGTTAATTGTATCGTGATACATTTTTATTTCATTTTTCTGTAACTGGTTTATGACTGCATACCTACTGATTTTTTTTTTTATTTCTCTTATGATTACAATTTCAACATTTGTGGGTTGTCAATGATATATATTTATGAATTTTATGAATTGAATATTATTTAAGGATAAATGATGAAATTTTGCTCGATATGAAACATGTTGAATGAGTTAAGTTAGTTATTGCCTATTTGTCATATTTTGGTGTTTTGTTTGTATTTGGTTGTTGAATTGACATTCATCTTTGGAGCTTTTAATAATGTGCCGGTTAAACCGCCACACAGTGCTACTGCAGCTTTATGCTACAGCGGCGTTTTTTAAATGTCTACTGTGGCTGTTTAAATTATGGCTAGTAGTCCAGTTTTGTAGCGATTTGTAAACTGCAGGTAGAATTTTTGAAGCAGTGAAAACTACTGCTGTAGCTTCTTTTTTGCGTCGCCAAAGCCCATTGTTTTTGTAGTATATATATATATATATACACAGAGAGAGAGAGTAGTAATGGATCTACACAGATGGATTTGATTCACTAAAGTTATTCATCATGTTTCGTCGTCCCTACTGAAATTTGCTTTCAAGTCTGTCTCTACAATGTGAAGGACCACTAATTTATTCTTGCGGCACTAAAGAAAATGAAGGGAAATTAAAGATGAGTTCTTAATTATTCTGCGGATCACTTATTTGGAGAAAATTGAATATAATTTTTTAATTTATCGATTCTTATATATTGTTTTAATATTTACAATAGATCAAAACATATGCATGAAAATAATTTATTTTAAATAAGTTAATTTATGTATTAATATTATTTTGATCATAATTTAAAAATTAATATCAACTTCTAGTGGCAATAGAGTTGCACTAGAAAGGAGATGGTTCTATAAACGTAGGAGCTGTGTTCTAGTAGGGTGGCGGAAAAAAAAAAAATTATTATTCATGAACTGATTGTGATCAGCTCGAATAATTACTTCGTGATTGATTCTCGAATAATTACTTTGTGATTGATTCGTTCGTTAAATAAATAAGTTCAATATTAATATTTTTTTAAACTTAATTAATAAACGAGCATTTGAATATGGCTTTATTTAATCGTGGTCTTAGTTTTTTTTGGCTTGAAATAAATAAATTATTAATATTTATTATAATTTTTTTCTATTACTTTTTAAGTTTTAAAAGGGTAAATTTTATTATTTTTTAAACTACTCGAATGAAATTTGAGCAAAAATGAGCTAAAAGAATAAATGGATTGAAATCAAATCGAACACAAACATATTATTGACAATATATTTTGACAAAGATAAGTTAGAACACGAAGATACATCAAACAAAAAAATTTTTGAAATGGCCAAACACAAACAACCATTAGGCTCACTCAAGCTCGGCTCTTTTATCCCATGTGCATAAGTAGTTTAAGAAAGTTCTAATAATTGAAGATGAAATTTGGCAATGAAGAAGTGCATTTTTGAACACAAGGCAATTAAAAAAAAGAAAAAAAATTCAGACATTGAGCTTGACTATGTTTAGATTTCAAGTGTATTATAGATGTCGTGCATAAACAGATTTACAGTATTTGAATTTTTTTTTTAAGTTTGGTTGATTGTCAAATAAATTCAAAAGATAAGCTTATTTACATTCAGATAATAGCAAAGTTAATCTTCTTGCATTTTTTTAATTATTTGTTTTTCATGGGCATCAGGTGGCAACCCAGTGCCAGTGCGAGCCGCAAATAGTGGAGGGCGGAGCTTAATATATTATAGCTAGGCATGGCAGGTAGAAGGTCAAAAGAGGTTTTGCTATGTGTGTAGGGAGTTTGTTGGCATCATCATGACATCGTTATATGCCAGTCAGTTATGTTCCATGCAAATGAAGTCACATTGCTTGTTGGGAAGTTGCACAGAAGGGTGGAGGTCATGATTCAATTAATGCCGAGAGGTCATGAGTTCATATGCGCTCTCTGCCTTTCATATGATGTATTTTGAATCCATACAAATTGGATGAGTTTGGAATGCAATGAAATGAAAGTTATGGGTTGTTTGGTGATAGAGTTTGACCAGGATTTAATCTAAACATAGTCGAACAACCAAACTGACAACTTTAAATCATACTTGATCATAATTCTTGTTTCTCCACCACTTTGTATTAAATTCTGGATTTAGTAGACTCTGATAGTTGGCAAATCTAATTTAAGTTTGCATAGCTCACTAACTCTTCTTCTTCCCATCCCACTAGTCTGTTGATGCCTTATCTAGTAAGGTCACAATTTGTCTTTTTCGCTTCTTAGTTTTTGTCAAGGTTTTTAGAAATTTTGGGGACAATTATTAATAAAAGTTACATTAATTAAATAAGATATTTAAATTTTAATCTAAATTAATCATAATGACTAATATTAATTAACAAAGAAATAATTTAATGATTAATAACTAAAATCACGTGATAACCATTCTAGGTGCGTAAGCACCTAGAATTGGGTGCCTTAGTGCCATTGGCTTATCAAGAAAAAACACGCTTGGGGACACAGGTGCTTGAGTGCCCAATATTGGGCACCTAAGTACCGGTAGGGGGTGCTTAAGTGCCTCCCTCTTGGATACTTAGAGAGAAGTGTACAAGAGTGCCTGAATCATGGCGCATAGGCGCCGACCATTTGGTTTGCATAGCATATGGATGCTCAAAATCAAGCTCCACAAAATAATCAACTCTCACTTAGAGACTGATAGCACCCAACACCTTTTCTTCTTTTATGCACCTCCATTTGTACCACATTCATAGTCATGTTCCATGGCGTGGCTCATTCCTATTCTCAACTTTCACAAAATCCAATTGAAGCCAAGAATAGTTTCAGTTTCAAAATTGTCACCACCTTCATTAACATATTCATAGGATTTGAGCTGCGTATATCTTCTTCAATGGGGAAAAGATATTTTTATAATCCAGTCCTCCTTATACAGTGAAACCTTCACGATAAGTCTTGCCTTGTAGCGCTTGCTACCATCTGACTCCTTTTTTAAAATGTACCCACTTGTTGTGTATTGCTCTTTTGCCAAATCCCATGTCTGATTTGGCTCCATATGTTACATTTCTTCATCCATGGCAAGTTCTCACTCCCTTGAATCTTTCATGGGATTTGGCTCCATAGATTACATTTCTTCATCCATGGCAAGTTCTCACTCGCTTGAATCTTCAACTTAAGTAGCATTCTCAAAGCACTCTAGTTCACCACTATCAATTAATAACAAATAGTGTAACAAAGGAGAATACTCGTATCACTATGCTAGATTTCCTGAATTCAATATTAGGTGACCAAGGAACTTATAGTTCTCCTTCTGTGTGAGCATGTTTTCTCTTTCCACATTCCTGATCACCAATGTATTCTATCTCAACATACATGTTCCCTTGAAAAGTAGTTGACAGGTTTTCCTTAGTTTTGATCCTGTCTTTATACATCTCCATTTCATTAAAACTGATATCCCTGCTCCTGACGAATTTTTGATTTTGATAATCCTATAACTTATACCGAAACTCATTGTTGACCTTGCTTTTGGTGAGGTCTACTTTTTCTCCTAGAGTTTAGAATCTAGCCATTGAATTTTCGTATTAATTATCCTAGAATCCTAATGATGAGACCCATCACTTTTAGGACTTCAAACCACTTCCTTGCTCTTTTTGGAGTCTCACATGGGTGGTCATAAACCTCCAGCACTTAGGTGGTTGAGACCAACATATGAAGACTCAAAAAATGAGTTCTTATAGGATTATGAGGCCTTAGGGACACCCTTTAGACAGTAGGTGGCTTGGGCACCTCACACTTCACTTCCCCACACCAAATTTGCTCCAAATTATCCAAATTATAAATCCAAAATCAAATCCAAACTTCAAATACAATCCCTCTGGACCTAAAATTCAAAGCCACGTCAATTTGCATCAAATTTCACTTCAACATTCAAAATCAAATTTAATTTACACCAAATCCTACCAAAGTCCAAAATCAAATTCAACCCTACCAAATTTCAAACCTTATAGCCAAATTTGATAGATCCACCTCAAATCCACTCCAAATCCACTCCAAATCCACCAAGATAAATGCAAACCACAAAATCCAATCTAATTTCCCTCATGACAATCTCTAGAATTCACTAATTGCCTTGTGCCATGTTTATAAAAGTTGAATTGAACTCAAAATTGGGTTTATGTTAGGCTTGGATTGATTTGAGCTAAACTCAACCCAATAACACCACTTTAATACCACGATCTCACCCAAATAACAACACACACTGAACCGCAACAAAACTCCCCAATAACACCACTTCTAACCACCACAAACTTCAAATTACACCGAAATACTACCACACTAAATCCCCAATAACACCACCGTCGCATATCCCTGTAGTACAACTTCACAAAACCTTAATAACACCACATTACTACTTCGATAATATTGAAATAACACCGCCGCATAGCGCATCGGAACCATGGCACAAACTCTCAAAAATACTGCAAAAATATCACTCATAATAACACCACTGTTATGTTGCCCCATCTTGCCTTTTCATTCCTCACAAATAGCACCATATTGCTGCAAAAATATCACAATAACACCCATAATTCTGATTAATAGCCAATAACACCTCAGTACACCCACAATAACATGGCTGGTAACACCATTGCCACGGTTCAAATTCAATACTGCCTCAATACAACTCCAAATAATACCACCAATAACACCACTTCATATACATTAAACCCAAATTTTCTCCACAGGAAAACGACCAAACTCTGCACACTCTACACAAATACACTCCTCGATGTGGTAAAAAGAGGAAACCCTTTCCCCTTTTGGCCAAAAGTACTTAACTCCATTTGTGTTTCATTTAAACCAACATAAAAAGACCTCAAATCCCTTAGATGGAGACTTAAGCACCCTCTTCCCCAAGCTGGCCAACAACCTCAGCAATTTTGGAGACCACCCCAAACGTGTTTTCATATCTCTAGCCCATATCAAGTGAAAATCAATTCAAAACCCTTCATATTAAATCTAGCCCTTGGACTCTTGACACAAGGTAATTCATTGCACTATTCTCTATCCATGCACTCCCTCAGCATGAGAATAACCCTACATACCTTGGCTACATATAAACTCCAAACTGAGAGCCACACTTTGGTTTAAAACTCAAATTTTAACCTAACTTACTTGGCTCACCCTCATTGGAGCTATGCTTCCACTTCACCAGCAACAACAATACTTTGACACCTAAGCTAGCCCACTCAACCACCATGGACGGGCCTATAAATCGACCAACTCCGTGGCCAAAAAATGGATACACACACTTGCCTTAGTGAAGCCTTACCAAATTGCTCTCAGAATATTTTACAACCTTGCTCATTACTTTCCCACTGATCTCAGTCCTTCACCTTTATCACCAAACCCTAAGTTTACCATCCAAAAACAGTGTATATTTTTTTCCCATCAAAACAACTCCACCAAAACTTCAAATAAATTGTTCCAAAAGCTTTCCCACACTGAACAACTTCATTCCCCACGAAAATCCACCTTTCTCGAGCCCTCTAACATAGTGCAAGTCGAAAAACGAGCCACTTTTGGTCTAGGTCATACCTTACCCCCATTTCATAGGAAGACAACATTTGGATGAGGTTCCTGAGACTCAAGTGAAGCTTCTACAACCACCCAATAGAGGCCCCACCTTTTAGGCAAATGTATAGCTTGAAAACACCTATTTTCGCTTCAATTTTAGAACTTCGTGAAGTAGATGAAAACTCCATGCATGTCTAGCCATATAGATTTAATCTACACACTTAGATGAAGGTGTAGGAACAAATCTCACTCAACTTGGTTAAGTATCGAGTGAGATCTTAACATTTTATGGATGACACTCAAGCTAAGGCTAATTTGGGGTGATGACTAGATGACATTCATTTTTTGTGTGTATTAAACAAATGGTCAAGATCAAGTTGAACGAAGGAAAGGGAGTGCAAAACATTGGTTGACATGGCATCTATGCGGAAGGAGGAGCGAACGGCGGTGTGCCGCGTGGACACTTTGAGAACATACAATGTTATTCTGGTGTTATTCCAGTTGTGTTCGAGTTGTTCCATAGTGTTATCAGCGCCACCATTTTGTATTTTCCTAGGATGAGTCAGCATCACGTGGTTAAGTAGAAAAATCAAAATTTTTGGGTTTATTTAATTACAAAAACTTAAATAAAACTTAGAAAAATCATATCTTGGTGTAGAAAATTCACAAAAATAAAATAAAGGTACTCGTGTGCTCATAAACAAAGAGGAATTTATTGGACCAATAATATTAAATATTTCTCTAACATTTATTTTCCTTTTAATAAAAACTCAAAATCTTGTTTTGTTTATAAATAATTAAATATTAACCAACATAACTTGACACTTTTAGGATTTATTCCTCATATTGTTAGAGACTTTCTTTAATTTTTTCAAAGTTAGCGAACACCTCTAATCTTACATAGCCTGATTATTCCTGAAATTTACCTCTGTTTTCTTGAAATAATTTTAAAAAAATCAAATCAAAATAAAAAATTGAAAATAAACTTTTTTTGAGCTCTCTGCAGTTAGATGGGTTCAGAGAATAACAAAATCATGTTTTAAAAATTAAATATTTTATTTATTTATTTTAGGTTAAAATCCATTTAAAAGTTCCAAAATTAAATTATATTTTAAAAAAATTATAAAATTTTTTCTAATTCCCCCTCTGACCCTAAGCAACACTATAAAAATTTTTTAAAGACAGAACAAGTTTTAGATATTTAAATTAATTATCATTTGAAATCTATAATCATGAGTTTAAATAAATATAGAAAAATAAATAAATTTTAGAAAAATATAATTTATTCTCTGGTGTGTTAAATAACTCATGAGTAGGAGTACAACAAGGTTCCATGGTCATTTGAACCAAAATTAAAAGAATATAGGGTATACCATCCTTAAGGCAAAATGGTAATTATGAGATTTTACACTTTAACAAAGACTCAGGTCAAACCAGTGGATGAATGGGTAATATTGATGACATTTAATACTTTGAAATGATTGAAAAACAAAGGTAAATGGGTGGAAACCAATTCACTACAATTTCTACAAAAGGGTAAAAATATAATTATGTGAAATGTTATACATTTGGAAGACAGGAAAGCTTGAATGATCTAAGAATGAGGGTTATGAATTAGGAGATCAATAGCTCACTGATTTGGAGTACCCTATCAATTGATTAATATAATTCAATATTTTCAATAAGAAATAAACACATTTCATAAAACTCTTTCAATAATTACAAACTTACCCTTACAACCTTAAGAGCATACTCCTGATCTGATATTATATAAAGAGGATTAGAAATTAAACCCAAGTAATCATGAAAAATTCTAAACATTACAAGCTCAAGTTCAATTAAGAAAAGAAGTGTACAATTTCTTAATAACCAAATCTATCCTTAGGGGTGCATATTCACATAACTCTTAAACATGACATAAAATGATTGATCACTTGCTTTACTTATGGGCTAATTAAGACTTCTGATTCACATTGAGCACAGTTAAAACATTTATAACTCCTAATATAAGTGAGGTGATTAATTCAACAGTGTAGTAAAGCCAAATGAACTTGAAATGACCCGAGGGATTCTAAGGATGTTCAGGGTCACTCCCTGAGCACCTTTACGAGACCTTGGACATTTCAGAGGAAATTTGTTCTTATCAAATTTTTTTAAAGTAATTCATATTTAAAACATAGGGACCCGCCAAGATATGATTTGGGGACCCTTTAAATGAGGAATTCTCATCACTACTTAACCTAAAATAATACCCAATGCTCTGTGGTTTAAGTTTGAACAATACACTCAAATCCTTACAATAATTAAGGATATTTAAAGTGCTACATATGGATCATCGAGCTTTTGTAAGTTTGAAGTCTTGGTGGTAAGATCGATGATGAGAAAGCCATCTAGATATGTGAGGATTACTGTATGTCTTAGACTCGTGAGAGGGTCGAAGATTGACATTATTGTTCTCTAACATTTATTAAAGAGTTACCCTTTGTTCTCATGGGTAGTCGGTAGTCCTAGTTCGTTGATTTGACAAAGTCATGAATATCCAATTTTCAAAATATAATAAAAACATACTTTTTGAATGAAACACTTATTTGGTATGTCAAAATGTACACAAACTCAAACTATATTTGCATGACAAATAAAAATTTAACATTTGAAATGTTACTTGAGACAAATTCATGTGTCAGTCACGTTAGCCGGGTTGAAGATTGCCTTTCTATGATTGCCTGGCTGGTAACCTTTTACCCTATGTTTGGTCTCACATACATGATGCTTACAATTGCCTATGTAGTCCCTTTGAGAAGAATTTTCAGGGCTTTTGGTCCTGATTCTGAGCTCCCCCATAACTAAATCCTTACATCAAGTCTCACCTTTCTATATGTGAAATCATGTTTTGTTTTACTCATTCTTGTTTTTTCTATGATTTTCTTTCAATTTCTTGCACATTACTATGCTATGTTTATTGTATTAACCCTTTTCGCAGCAGTGACAGAACTCTCAAGTACACATGTTTACTTCACTTTTATTGCACTTTACTGCACCTTTACCGTATGTTTACTTTCATGTATTTGCAAAAGCCCCTAAGATAAATAACCGTAGAACATATGCTAGGTAGAAACTTATGGCAAACCATGACTCAACAATTGCATGTTCACACATAAACTCTAAACCTAAAGCCGCTACATCACGAAGCTTGAAGTAAACTTTGTGGGTAGCTCAAAGAAAATGAAAGCAAGGCAAATGACAACTTTAAACGATGAATTAAGATTAAAAAATGAAGCAAATCTACTTCAGCTAAATTTTACTTAGTCTTAAATAACATAGATCCATAGGACTTTGAGGTTGTCCATCTAGCATGCCATAAATCCTCACAGTTTTTTTAGGCTTCTGCATAATCTTGTTGTGAAGGATAAGTCCTAACTTTCTTTAAGATTTTGAGGTCTTCGCTCGGTGCAATGTAAATCCTCCTATCTTCGTAGGCTATTTGCATGATTTTATGTCATACAAGTGTAAGCCCTAATTTTAAATAATTGGAAAAACATAAAGCTAAACAAATAAGATTGTTTGGAAAGTCATCGAGGTTCTCCTCAAAATCCGTGGCATCCCATACTCTTCTTGGTTTGGACTCCTAAATAGCTGCTCCTACTTGGTCCTTTACCACTTGATTTTCCATGTCCAACCTTAAAAATCTAAAAGTTGAAATCTTGAAGAAAAAACCACTGACCTTAATCTAGAGTTTTCTTAAGTGACTTCAGTCATTTAAGATGTAATTAACTATAGGGGTTTATCCTTATAGGAAACTTGGAACCTAGGTAGAATAAAAACTATCTAATCTTTAATATTAAGTATGTAAACTATCAGTCACAAATAAGGGTTTCATAGACTAAATTAATGCCATAAACTCTTTAGTTTAAATGATTGAGCCTACTAACAAGTGATATGCTTATCCCTCAGAGTAGCGTATTATTTGTGGTATAATGTTCAACCATCTAAACTATTAAATGCATGAGATCCACTTGGTCTCATTTTTCAAAATTAAAATAATATTTTTCAAAGATAAAAGTTATATATATATATATATATATATATTAAATTAAATTATTTCCAAAGAAACTGACAAATTTTAATTTGGTTACTGACACTCATCTGAGACATATCTAATGAAGGTGCACTTGACAGAATTTAAGTCAAGCTTGTTCCTAGAACCTGCATCAACATGCACATATGCAGAACACCCAAATTTAATAAATGAGATAGATTTACCTTTTGTTTTTCACTCCAAGCATCTTCAAGCAAATCTTCCTTCAAGGCTACTAAAGGATCATGATTTATCAGATAAACTGTAATATTTATTGCTTCAGCCCAAAACTATTTTGGCAAGTCTGCATGCAACCTCATGCTCGTTGCAGCTTTGTGATTATTCTATTCATCCATTTAGCTACACCATTCTGTTATAGTGTCCTTAGGATAGTGAACTCACGCCTGACCCCCTCTGTAGTATATAAATTCCTAAATTTCCGATCTGAGACATTTCAACTTCAAGATAGTATCATTTTCTACCATTGCCTTCCACTTCTTAAATACTTCAAATATATCAAAATTTTGTTTTAAGAAGAAAACTCATACATTTCTCATGTGATTGTCAATAAAAATGAAAAAAATAGTGGGAAATTCCAATGGACAAAACTAGGGTAGGATCCCATACTTCAGTATGCACTAACTCTAGTTTCCTTGGTTTCATCACCGACCCACTTTTAGAAGAACAAAATTTATTTTGTTTTTCATATATACAATCTTTACAGAAACCCAGATAAAAAAATTTTAACCATGATGTTTATTTTTAGAAAGTAGGGACTTCATACCTTTCACACTCATATTGTTAAGCCTATGGTGCCACGGACACGCAAAAACCTTGGTTCCGGCTACATCAATGAAATCAGTCATTTCATTGATTGGGTAGCTCAGTCTTCAAAACTATTTTGGCAAGTCTGCATGCAACCTCATGCTCATTGCAGCTTTGTGATTATTTTATTCATCCATTCAGCTACACCATTCTGTTATAGTGTCCTTAAGATAGTGAACTCACGTCTGACCGCCTCTGTAGTATATAAATTCCTAAATTTTCAACTTCAAGACAGTATCATTTTCTACCATTGCCTTCCACTTCTTAAATACTTCAAATATATCAGAATTTTGTTTTAAGAAGAAAACTCATACATTTCTCATGTGATTGTCAATAAAAATGAAAAAAATAGTGGGTAATTCCAATGGACAAAACTAGGGTAGGATCCCATACTTCAGTATGCACTAACTCTAGTTTCCTTGGTTTCATCACTGACCCACTTTTAGAAGAAGAATTTTTTTTTTGGTCATATATACAATCTTTACAGAAACCCAGATAAGAAAATTTTAACCATGATGTTTATTTTTAGAAAGTAGGGACTTCATACCTTTCACACTCATATTGTTAAGCCTATGGTGCCACAGACCTGCAAAAACCTTGGTTCCAGCTACATCAATGAAATCAGTCATTTCATTGATTGGGTAGCTTCAGCCCAAAACTATTTTGGCAAGTCTGCATGCAACCTCATGCTCATTGCAGCTTTGTGATTATTCTATTCATCCATTCAGCTACACCATTCTGTTATAGTGTCCTTAAGATAGTGAACTCACGTCTGACCGCCTCTGTAGTATATAAATTCCTAAATTTCCGATCTGAGACATTTCAACTTCAAGACAGTATCATTTTCTACCATTGCCTTCCACTTCTTAAATACTTCAAATATATCGAATTTTGTTTTAAGAAGAAAACTCATACATTTCTCATGTGATTGTCAATAAAAATGAAAAAAATAGTGGGAAATTCCAATGGACAAAACTAGGGTAGGATCCCATACTTCAGTATGCACTAACTCTAGTTTCCTTGGTTTCATCACTGACCCACTTTTAGAAGAAGAATTTTTTTTTTGTCATATATACAATCTTTACAGAAACCCAGATAAGAAAATTTTAACCATGATGTTTATTTTTAGAAAGTAGGGACTTCATACCTTTCACACTCATATTGTTAAGCCTATGGTGCCACGGTACCCGCAAAAACCTTGGTTCCGAGCTACATCAATGAAATCGGTCATTTCATTGATTGGGTAGCTTCAGCCCAAAACTATTTTGGCAAGTCTGCATGCAACCTCATGCTCATTGCAGCTTTGTGATTATTCTATTCATCCATTCAGCTACACCATTCTGTTATAGTGTCCTTAAGATAGTGAACTCACGTCTGACCGCCTACGTAGTATATAAATTCCTAAATTTCCGATCTGAGACATTTCGACTTCAAGACAGTATCATTTTCTACCATTGCCTTCCACTTCTTAAATACTTCGAATATATCGAATTTTGTTTTAAGAAGAAAACTCATACATTTCTCATGTGATTGTCAATAAAAATGAAAAAAATAGTGGGAAATTCCAATGGACAAAACTAGGGTAGGATCCCATACTTCGGTATGCACTAACTCTAGTTTCCTTGGTTTCATCATCGACCCACTTTTAGAAGAAGAATTTTTTTTTTGTCATATATACAATCTTTACAGAAACCCAGATAAGAAAATTTTAACCATGATGTTTATTTTTAGAAAGTAGGGACTTCATACCTTTCACACTCATATTGTTAAGCCTATGGTGCCACAGACACGCAAAAACCTTGGTTCCAGTTTACATCGATGAAATCGGTCATTTCATTGATTGGGTAGCTTCAACCCAAAACTATTTTGGCAAGTCTGCATGCAACCTCATGCTCATTGCAGCTTTGTGATTATTCTATTCATCCATTCAGCTACACCATTCTGTTATAGTGTCCTTAAGATAGTGAACTCACGTCTGACCGCCTCGGTAGTATATAAATTCCTAAATTTCCGATCTGAGACATTTCAACTTCAAGACAGTATCATTTTCTACCATTGCCTTCCACTTCTTAAATACTTCAAATATATCAGAATTTTGTTTTAAGAAGAAAACTCATACATTTCTCATGTGATTGTCAATAAAAATGAAAAAAATAGTGGGAAATTCCAATGGACAAAACTAGGGTAGGATCCCATACTTCAGTATGCACTAACTCTAGTTTCCTTGGTTTCATCACTGACCCACTTTTAGAAGAAGATTTTTTTTTTGTCATATATACAATCTTTACAGAAACCCAGATAAGAAAATTTTAACCATGATGTTTATTTTTAGAAAGTAGGGACTTCATACCTTTCACACTCATATTGTTAAGCCTATGGTGCCACAGACCTGCAAAAACCTTGGTTCCAGCTACATCAATGAAATCAGTCATTTCATTGATTGGGTAAAGAAAGCCTTTAATGATGCTACGAACCATCATCGATGCTCTTAGTTAACTACCATGAATCACCTGGTCACGAGTCTTGCCTTTGTTAGCAGCTTAGAGAAATGAGATTTTTCTTCAAACGTAGAACATGTCTAACTTTAGTAAGCTTTCACACTATTCCATTTAGCAACCTGATATCAATATCACCATTTCATACGATACTGCAGGCCTTGTTATCTCTAAAAATAACCTTCCGTAGATTAAACTGAGTGTGATATTTAAAAACCTCTTCATTGAGGTATGCATGAAAAGAGGCACCTGAATTTACTTTCTAAGATTCCATGCTGATTAGGGATAACACCATGGATTCATGTTGGATTTGTCCAGCAGAGAAATTTGTAGATAAATTCTTTCTTTACATCTACCATCATCTTTTCATGAAGCTTTTGCAGTTCTTCTTGAAATGCCATCTCTGATTGCAGTTCCAGCATTCTCCTCTACTTGACTTAGGCATTCCTGCCTTGGACTTGGATCTACCTATCCTATATTGTTGTCTAAACTCCTTCCTCTATTATCAGCATTAAATGCAACAATGAATATTCATCATTCAAAGTTTTTTTTGAACTTCTTCAATTAGTATCACACACACGATGTCATCGAAGTTCAAATTTGAACTCCCTAAAGAATTACTCACTGCTGTGTCCAAACCATCATAGATGTCTAGCAATGAAGATAGTCTCACTAGTGGTCTGACATCATCATCAAAATTGATCCCCACAAAACACAACTTGCTCGTAACAGTATTGAAATTATTTAGATGTTTTACCACTAAACTGCCTTCCACCATCTTTGTGCTCAATAACTTCATCAAAAAATCCTTGTTTGAAGAATTTTTTTTTCATACATCCTGGTTAATATCATCATGAGATCCGTCGTGGTTTTCTCATTTATAATGTTGAATGTAATAAATGAGGAAAGTGACAACCAGTTCAAACATAGTGTTCTTTGATCCAACACTTCCCATTCCTCTATAGGCAAAGACTGAGGCTTTCTTGTAATTCCTTCTACTTGGAAGTATAACTTTTTATGATACAGTAAATCTTCCTTTTGTGTCTTCCAGAATGCATAATTTGTACCATTGAATTCCTCAACGTTAAACCATGCTTTGTCGGCCATTGCTCCCACTCGAATCAGAGACGGCTCTGATATCATTGGGTCGAGGAAGGAACATGGAAGACTCCCCTTTCAAATTTACCAAGGCTTAGACTTGATACAAATCTAACCACAACACGAAATGAGTTGTGTTGATTCGAGAAAACTAAAAAAACTTATGAAAAGAAGTACAACAAAAACAAACCATAAAAGCACACAAGAATTTAATGTGAAAAAAATTTGAGAACAGAAAAAAGATCACTGAGCCACACCACCAGAACAATTTCACTATAACAATAAGAGAGTTTACAAAGTACACACTCAATTTCCTCTCATCTCTCAAAGAAACTTACAATACCTCGCTCCAAACTTTTACTTCTCCGACCCGACTCGAGAATCACATGTCAAAATCACTGAAATTTTCCTCTCAAGCACTTCTCACATTCACAGAGATTTTATTCGACGAATAACACATAAAAAAGGCTTACATACACCGCTCAACTTCGTCCTTAAAGCTACAAATCACGTGATAACTATTTCGAGCACTTAAGCGCCAAAATTGGGCATCTCATCGCCATCGGATTAGGAAGAAAAAACACGCTTAGGGGCATAGGCACAGGAGTACCGGAAGTGGGTGCTTGAGCACCCAATTTTGGGTGCCTAAATGTCCATAGGGAGGGGGCACTAAAGCACCTCCCTCTCAGCTGCTCCCGAGGGAAGGGTGCAAGAGCGCTCGAATCATAGCGCATAGCGCCGACCGCTCAGTCTGTGCAACCTACGGGTGCTCGAAATCAGGCTCCTCCATAACAAACTAAGACCTAAACTTTAAATTTAACGTAAATTAGTTTTCATGCACACAAGTATATGGTCATAACCAACAATCTTTAATATAAATAGTCAATTAATAGTAATAAATCATTTGAGAAAATTTAACGGATTACCAGTTAGAAAAATTACAAAAAGTATTAAGCAACTTAAGTTTAATCGTCAGTAAGATACATTGCATGGAAGCTACAAAGTTATCCACTTGTGCTGATTTGGCCATTAACTCCATATATTGCCGACCTCCCTATCCCAAGAATCAAATATCCTCAAGTCATTTCTACCATGTGACATCGAGAGAGTGGGCTTTTTTTCGCATATATTCCAAAACCCCAAAGCACCTTTGTCCCATACAAAAAAGCAAAGCTTACATTATCCAGCCCCAAGTTCCATTTCTGATAGCTAAAACCAAGCAATAACCAAACCAATCATTTTCAAAACTGTCATCAAAATTATATATATATGTATATGTATATAAATGTATGTATCTATTTCCTTTTACATTATCATGTTTAATCCCTTCCTTGGTCTCATGCCTATATAAGGCATTCCAAGACGGCAACTTTCCTTTAAGGGCTTCTCTTCCATTCTTACATTCTTACATATATACTTGTCTCCCTTCCATGGAAAAGATAAACAAATTGGTGTCACAGAGAGCAGTGGTGATCTTTAGCACCACTTCATGCTACATGTGCCACACAGTTAAAAGGCTAATATGTGAGCTTGGAGTGAACCCTGCAATATATGAACTAGAAGAGGAACCTCGTGGAAAAGAGATGGAGAAGGCTCTTTCAAAGCTTCTCGGTCGAAACCCTCCCTTGCCTGCTTTGTTTATCGGTGGAAAACTTGTTGGATCAACTGATAAGGTTATGTCTCTTCATCTGAGTGGCAAGTTAGTCCCACTGTTAAGAGATGCAGGTGCCCTTTGGCTTTAGCTCCATGACATATATATTAACCATATATATAAAAATTAACATATAATAAGGTCAGATTCACAGTAAAAGACATACATATGAGTGTTTTAAGTTTGTCTAATTGTCTCCCTTCATATTTCTGCTGCATTTGTATTGAATTTTCAGTATGTTGTTGATTCGTTATGAATCTAAAGAAGCAAAGATTAAAAGAACATGAGTAGAAATGAAGCTTGGGATTGAAGGATTGAAGGAAGTTCAGATATATGGATGAAGTGGTTCTGTCAATGAGATTTTCTTTTGTAATATTATTACTGCATTTGTAAGCCAGTTTAACTCAGCAACCCCTGCTGTTTCTGCAAGGAAAATGAAAATATTAAAAATGGGGCATTAACATAAATACCAGAAAATTTTTATGCTTTTACATATCTAACACCCAAACTTTAATATTTACATATGCATAGCACTCATTTGGAAGTATGTCAGCAACTAAACTGTTGAGAAAAAAATAGCCCTTAAAACATTGCTATTTACAAATCTAGCATCCTTTTTCAAATTTTTTTAGTTTTGGTCAAATTGATAAAACTCTGCGTATTTGGAAAGTGTGTATTTTAATACCAATGGATAAATTTTAATGGGACAATCGAATCTATACCAATCATTTTAAGATTATAATTAATCGTGATCAAAATTAGAGGGCCATATTACTAGAGCTTTTTGAGATTAGATTTGCTTCGTTGTACTTACTTCACTAAAATTAATCAGATTAATGACATTAACCTTCATGTGATGGAACTACGTTTGAGCTAGAAGGCTCTTGATCAGGATTATGTTTGAACCTTATCAAGTGAAGATTTTTTAAGCAGGAATCATAACATCTATTTGAAGTCAATGTCCACCATTATTAGTTACAGAGTTACTTATAAAAATTATTCAATGATATATACCTTGATTTGACATTGTATTATTGATAGGTGAGTTGCCTTTTGAACTGAGAAAAATAGGGGTATTTACATACATAACACAAAATTCTTATGTATTACATATTTAACACCTAAATATTCATATTTACATGCGTCATACCAACTTAAAATCTTGAATATTACATTAAAACAACACTTGTTGCATGCCAAATAATTCGCTGTGGTAGAGTAAAAATTTAAAGCCTCAACAATATCGTATGAAAATTCAGCATGCACACAGATCATGAGAAGGTGACAGGAGAAGACACCTGGACTTTTTATTTCGAGACCCTATAAAGGGAAAAAATCATGAGGCCTAGCCTAGTCAAAATGATCCAACATAAGTTTGCAAGTACAGAAATAGACTCTTATCCTGCAACTAGGAAAGACTTACAATGTTACATCAAGTACAATGTTTGTCCATGCATAGTATATAGAAGAATTCATTGTATTCTAAATACAATGCTACAGATATGTTGTCATCGAGGGTTATCGTCGGTCTTTAATACACTATGTTTGAGGTACGTTGTTTCGTAATATTTGTGATACTTATTTAATCAATAGAGTACTTTGTTACTTAATAAAGTCTTCATTACTTAACATGAAAATTCTTTACTCAATAGAGTATTTCATTTCTTAACAGAGTCAATCAACGACAAAGAACTAGGGGTGGCTAGTGGCGGTTGAATAGATTGGCGAGCAAGACAGTGAAAGGCAACTACAAAGGCCGGAAGTTATCGTCGGGTCTTCAATCTAGAATAGCGCTAAAATTAGTATCTTTCTCTTCATCCCTCTCGAATGATGATAGGGTTTCTATTTATAGCCTCTGCTGGGAGGAGCATTTTCATCTTTTAGCAAATAAATCCCTTAACCACCCAATCAAGAAACACGCATTGATTTTCCTTAATCATAGGAGTTTTTTTGTTGATCTGATAGCCTTAATGACCTCATAATCAGATGATCTTAGGTACGTTGGATTCCTTTGGCCAAGACGCTTGATTTGATTATAAGTACATAAAATTTGAAATTCATTTGACCCTCAAATTAACCACCAAAAGCTTATAAAAGTGGTTCAACAACTTGTGCTAGGCTTGATTCAGATCATAATAGACTATATTTGGAATCATTTTGTTTCTCCCATCGAGCTGGTTAGTTTGACTATAAGTTTATTAAAATCAGAGCTCTCGATGTTTTATAATTTTGACTGAAACTTTTCTTACTCAAAATAATTGTTGGATGCCTTAAGATTCTTACAAAATGGAATTAGTTTGGGACACATTAGTTTCCCCCTATTTTTGTATTATATAGTTTGCATCGTCTGAAAAAATCAAAATAATAAAAATAAATAAAAAATTTGAAAATTTTCATAAATTTGGTGGCAGGCAGCATGGCGGCTGGTGGCAAAGATGGCCGGCGAAGTGCAGTGATCAGCAGCCGGTGATAGTGGGGCCATCGTGCGGTGACAAGTAGAGGAAAATGTGCATGACAAGCTTGGGTCATAGTGGGTCAACGTGGGTGGCATGTCGTAGTGGATCATAGGCAGCGCGGGTCGCGGGTCATGGGTCGTAGGTTGTGGGATGAAATGAATCGGTTGGGTCGGGCCACAAGACGTGAACACAACATTTATGCTAGCCAGTTTTGTTGGGTCAAGTTGAAAACATGGGAATAATGCACACTGCCAGACTAGGCACAAGTTGTCATCACTTGGATGACACCCATCATGCAGATCGCACAACACATTGGATCGATCACACATGACATTAGATGGGTAATTTAGTTCGAAAGGCTGGCTCAGAACAGGCTGGTACTGAATTAGATTTTTCCTAAAAATGTGCAAAAAGTTCAAACTTTAGCTAATTAATAGGGCAGAGAGAGAGAGAGAGAAGAAGGCACCCTTCCCCTTCTTAAGATGAAGTGTCACTTGCAGTCCCTTGGCGCAACCCTAAAGTCCTTAAGCATAGTATGGTGTCGTTCCTTCTAAGCATGTTTTGCACAACCTTAGAGTCTTTTGGTTTGTTATTATGCCTCTTTTTGCGCTGATGTCATGCAACTTAGGAGCCCCTTAGCCTGTTTTTGTGTCATTCCTTCTATGCGACCATTATAGTTTATGGGGAAATTTTTCACCCTTCTAGATGCCAACATATGGAGAATCCTGACCCTCTAAAAGTTAGAGGAAGTACCAAAATATTAAGGATCTGATATCAACGCTTATAAAGGATGACTTGATATTGTTTTGGAAGTTCCAATTCTTGAATGATATTGTGGTAAGACTGCCATGCCAATTGGTCTAGCATGTCTGACTCTTTTAAGATACATTGTAATTTATGAAGTAAATTACCAAGTTGGTCTTCAATTTCCACCAATGCCCAAATTGATAAAGATTCTAATAGCCAATGAGGTTAGTGTTGTGCAGTTCTCATGTTTGGTGATGATGATCATTATTGGGTTGATCGCCTTCTTGAAAAAAGGTGTGGTAAAGCAGACTCCAGAGATCTTAGCCAGGCTTGGCAGGTTTGTCAATGACGTACAAGAATGAATAGGCTTCAAAAGTTAGGTATTTGATCTTCACACAAAGGTTCAAATACGATATTGGTCCGTCAGATGTTTCTTTATAAAAAATGACTTGGGATTTTGTGAGATTCAGGGGAAACTATAATAGCTTATTTCTCTCCTAGATCACAACATATGAGATACTACAAATGCTTGGATTTTAGGATCTCAGAGATATTCTGTTTGAGAAACAGTACATCAATAACTTTGTGAGTGAGGATATTTTGTTCAAGACAGACATTTATGTCTTTTTTTTATGATGTTGCTGAAGTAATCTGAAAAGAAGCGCCTTGAATTGGTCCTAGTGTACCTCCAAAGTGGTCTTTGTAGGATAGTGAATGCGAGATCTTTTTCCCAAAGTAGAGTAAGAGAAGTGAAGTGGTCTAAAACCCTCTAGCCAGTCATTCAACGATCCATATTCTAAAGGGTGTGTTGACTCACTTATGCACAAGATACAGGCAGATGGAGGAATATATAAGCTATCTTTACACCTCTCAAAATTTTTTGCTTTATATTTTTTTATTAGTTTGACGTGAAATTATGTGTTTTAGATTGCTAAAAGGATGGATCTTCAGGAAGTATGCAGTCTTTCCTTGAAAAAGTGGAACTCCAATTTTGTCAAGATCGTGATCCTCTAGTGCAATTATAAATGTTGATATGATTCTACGCTTGAGTAAGCTAAGGCCGTATAAACACAACTGATGGAATGAAAGATAGAGCTATCCTTGTTGCAGTGTTGGGATTTGGAGAGTACTCAAGAAGAGTTGGGGGAGGAATGGGCCAAACTTAGTTAGAGTGCCAACAGCCCGAAGCTTTTGATATTAAATATGTCAACACTAGAAGAGGAGAGAGCTTCATGAAGGGGACTCAAGCAATGCACGGTCAAACTAGATCTGACATAGAGGGACTTACTTCTACTCAAGCCTCTAGAGACCACTCCCTCCCTCCCCCAGCACACCCCCCCCCCCCAAATTTTCTTACTTAAATGGAGAGAAAGTGGAGAGTGACTTGTAGGCCACATCTCATACGGTGAAAGAGGATACTGTAGTAGTAGTTTGTATTTGTTAATTTGTTTGCTTTTACAACATCTAGCACCTTTTGATGATGTATTTATTTATACATCTTTGGGCTTTATAAATTTCAACACTTTATGTTAGTGCATTTATTTCACATTACATCTTATGAATATCATTTTATCCTTTATGTAGCACTACAATCTCAGATTGTAAATCAAGTTAGTTACCAATAATTTTAGAATTAAATAAAATCAACCCATTCTCTATTGAGTTTTTAGAGATGAATATAAATTCCTAAGGATACAAAACTTATTTTAAGTCATTAGTCAAATAAAATGCTCGACGACCGCAAAATTGATGGAGATGTTGAAATGAGTTTGCCAAGGATTTTTTACCTATCTTAGACTATTAGTCAAGGCTTATGTTAGGCAATTGTAGCCTATTATGGAAGATGTTGAATTGAGCTCGCCTAGAACTGATTAAACCCATAATGAGATGCCTAAATTTTTTTTCTCTAGTCCAAGGCAAAGGTTGAGATGAACTACATTTTTTCTTGAAAATATAGTTGTGACCATATTCAAGAATGGTGATGATTAAATTTTTGGTTTTTATGTTTATTTCAATGTCCCCAATGGGATTGTTGTTCACTTGAGCCTGTAAAGTGACCCTAAATTTTTTTGTGAATGCAATCATAATTGTATTCATACAAAGGGATGTGTAAAAAAAATAAAATACAACTTTATTAGTCCAACTACCGAGTAAGTCAAATAAAAGGGAAATCGAAGCAAATACTAATGAAAGCAAATACAATAGTACAAAGTGATGAAATAAACACGAATGAAAAAAATAATAAATAGAGCAGAATGGTTGTGCCGATTATTAGTAGTATTTAAGAATATTCTATGTATTTTAGGTTTGTGGAAGTGTTTTCCCATCTAGATCTTTTAGCTTCAAATTTCCTAGATTGATCATGACAATGACCACGTATAACCCTTCCTAGATGGGTGAAAGCTTGTTGCATTGATAGCCTTTCCTGGCACACTCGAGACTTTAGAGGACCAAGTCCCCAATGGAGATAGGCCAAGGTCTTACTATTATGTTGAAGAGTGATATATCCTCTAGATGTATGAAGAGGCCATTAGATGGGTCAATTTTTCGATTTCTCGGAGAATATTTAAATTCTATCACAGTTCTCATCATCTGCCTCAGAATTAAAATCTTGAACCCAAAGATTGGAGATTTCATTATCATTTGGGGTAAATACATTTGTTATGAAGCACAAATTGTCTAGTGTTTCTCTAGTTGGAGAATGTGAGGTGGTGTGATAAGCTCTGTATGGAGCTATTTAGGCCGTTGTTCTCCAGATTTCCAAGGGCAAGCTTTTAGTCCCCTTGAGAATAGAATGGTTGGTTACTTCAGATTGCACATTCGTTTAGGGATGGGCTACATCTATGACATAATTGGATATGGAGGTCCTTACACAAATATGTAAAGACTTTCTCAGTGAATTGAGTTGTGTTGTCAGTAATGATTTTAGCAGGAATAATAAAGTGACAAATGATGTTCTTCCACATAAATTGTTTGGTATTTGCTTTTGCTCTTATGGCTAAGGGCTCTGACTCCACCCACATAATGAAATAATCAAAGTTCAAAATCATAAACTTTCATTGTCTTGTGGCTATAACCGAGGTCTCATGATATCAATCCCCACTAAGTAAAAGACCAGAAGCTTTGAAGAGACGTAAGTTCAACTAGCGATGTGTGAGTGAGGTTGAAATGAAGTTGGAATTTTTTCACACTTTGTGGTGAAATTTAATGCAACTTGCTTCATAGTAGGCAAGTAATATCCCTAACTCATTACCTTGGAGTGAGGGATCTCCCTCCAAAGTATTCACCACATATTCCAAAGTAAAGTTATTGCAATGCATATTCAACACTGATTAGAGAAAGTAATTCTATGTATGCCCCAATGAATGCTCTGTCATAAAGTTCACCATTAATGATGGTGAAATATGTTGTTTGTCTTTGAACCCGAAGTGTTTCATTCATGTTTTCAGGAAGTGCCCAATTCTGAAGGAAGGTGATGATAGGATCCATCCATGAAGGTTCATTTGTCTCCTCAATAAATTATATCTCCCAAGAGTCAGGAATATTAGAAAAATAAATATTCTCGATACATCTCCATTTATATGGCTCACCAACTATTAAGGAGGCCACCTTGGAGAGGGGAATGAGCCTAAGAATTTTTCTCTCAGTGTATATGAATTGTTTAGTACGTTTAAAAATGAGCAAAGAGTAACTTTACTAGGGTAAGATATTGTTCCAGCTAAAGCTTGCAAACATTAAAATCTTCTTTCGTTTGAGAGGTTATTTGCTAGGAATCAGTATATATGATCATATCATAAAAATCACAATTGATAGTGAGTTTTAATCCGATGATGAGGGTTTTGTACTCATTGATGTTATTTGGTATAGTAAATTTCAGTCAAAGCTCATAATCAAAAAATATTATTTAGGATAAATTAAGAGAATAGGAACGCCGGCTGTAGACTTCTCCGAAACTCTATCAACATACATTGTCCTTAAAGAAGACTTTGAGGGGTGAATGACTGTTTGATAGGGGTAGGAATTGTACATTCCACTACGAAGTCAGCGAGCATTTGTGATTTGATATTAAGCCTTGATAAGAAGTAGATGTTAATTCTCCTTATTTCATAGACTACTTTATTAACATCCCTAATTCCTTCGGTTTTTTCAAGATAGCCCTTCAAGAGAGGTTCGTGAAGACATCAATAGCATGGGTTTGAAAATATAAACATATTTTTCATGCCATGAATATTAGTACCAGGGCGGTTTATCAGTTAGTGGATAGGGACTTTACATTTTTGAGGAATTCTGTATACGTAATAAATAGATTATTGAACTTTTTGCTCCTCCATGAACAGGACCAAACTTATTACATATGGAGATACCACAAGATAAAGACATAATTATGTTTTTTAATAACAGAAGTGGTGAAGCCAATCAGTCTTTGAACTAATGAGAGCCAACATGGCATTTTTTTGTCCACTAAAATCTGATATTTCAAACAAGCAATTTGATAGTGGAGTTTTGTCAATGAGGCATCCCCTCAGTGATCAATTGCACTGATCAGCCCTCACCTTAAGCAGCCTAAAGCACCCGCATTGGCACCCTAAGCTCAGCCAATTGGCCATGGCTATAAAAGCCACCCTTCACGACAAAAAGAGGTGTTGAAATTTTCTCAAGGAGACTCTATCAAATTGCTCCCAAAGCTTCCCTGAGACCTCCTAAGTGCAAGCCCACTATCCTCAGCCATTGAACCCCACTGTCTAGAGCCAATTTCCCCACTGAAATTCCAGCCGAAATAAGGACACATTTCACCACAGCTCTATAGTGCACCAAAGTTCAATTAATTGCACCCACACCTTCACAGCACTGAAAAAAGAAGATCCACCATCAAAGTCCCATCACAGAGAGCCTCTGCACCAGACTTTGATCAACACATGAAATTGGTCTTGATCGAATTCAAGTCTAGACATTTCACCACAGTAAGAGGCTTCATTTGAAGGTTTGTTGGGACCAATCGAAGCTGCCACAACCATCTGATTGAGGCCTCCAATCTCAGACAAATGTATTGAACCTCACCTTCCTCCTGCGTTTATTTCAATTCTACATACATGTTGGGTCAATTTCAGGCTAGGTTAGCTATATAGATAGGTTCGTCTAGGCCAGATGAAGCTATAGAAACAAACCCCAAGTGATTTTGTTGAGTCTAACTCGAGATCTTAAGGTTTTAGTGTGAATGACTTACGAGAAGAACCAGGTGAAGACGATGATCCACAACCATTGGATTGTGCGTGTTTTGCTTAGACAGCCAGGATGGAGCTGAATGAACTCTTGATGTATAAAGCGTGGAGCTGAGTCAGATGGCATCATCGAATCAGGAAGCGCCGCGTGTGCTTTCGGAGTTGCCGAGGAAACAGTCAGCGGCGCGTCACTTAAATAGAAAATTAGGGGATTTTTTATTTATTTAATCCCCTGAACTTTAAAAATCCATAACTTGGTGTAGAAAAATCATAAAATTAGATGAAAAATACCCTAGTGCTCAGTGAACAGAGGGAAACAATGTGGAAATGGTTTGAAGTTTATTTGATTCATATTTTATTTTTAATTAATTAAATACTATCTGGAGTATTTTAATTCTCCATTGGCTTAGACATTTCACCATGACATGAAATTTAGGGGTTTTGATACCTCTGTCACAGGGGATTTTTTTTATTTTGCCAAGACCAGGGGAGATCTCTATGAGGAGATTCCTATTTTTCAAAATATTATGTCTATTTTGGTAAAATAATTATAATAATTAAAATATTGATCATAAATTTTGGTAGGTTACTTGTGACCAGATGATCCTAAGAAAAATTTGAATTGAGTAAAATCTTTACGAATACACCTAATTGTCACTTCAACATAAAACTAAAGTGGAATTAATTTGAAAAAACTAAATACTTAAATGCTAAAAAATCATTCTCCACTGTGGTTTAGGGTCAGAGGGACTCGAATTTTGAAGTCATTTGAAATTCATTTAACCACCTAATTGAATTTACTAAGTTAAAATGCATTTTTACCACTAAAATGATTTTTAGTAATTAAATTACATGTCAAAAATTTATAAAAATGGTTTTTAGAGTTCCTCATGACCAGTGAAACTTTGTGAAAATAAAATGGCAATTAAAATAAACAATTCATTTTTAAGCCTAAAAGTGAATTTTAAAATAATTAAAAATGATAAAAATCACTAAAATATTAAAATTCACTAAATTGTCACATTTGGTCTCCTAATCATTTAGGAACCATCCAAATAATTTTCCCAAGCCTCTAAGTCAAGATATTAATTTTCAAAGACTTAAATTAATTTTTAAAGTTAAAAAAATGAATTTCCTTAACTTCCCACCAAAATAATTCTAAAAATTAAAATAAAAATAAAAAAAATATGAAATTTATTTGTTTGGGTTCCCTGACCTTAGAGAGATTTAAGTAAAATATAAAACCTGATTTTTAACCTCCAAAAAATTTTATAATTAATTAATACTACAAAACTTACAATAATTCTAATAATTACATTAAAGCACAAAAAATCATGAAATTTGGTCCAAGTGGTCCTTTAGTCTAGGTCTACCTCCAATAAACATTTCGAAGCCAAAGGTTTTGTTTTGGTCAATTTATTGAATTTTCATTAAAAAATTCTTATTTATACATTAAAATAATTATATAAATTAAATTAATTGTTGAAAAATCACATTTTCTCCTCTAATGTTTTAATTGACCCATAAGTGGGGTAACATAAAAATTTTAAAGTCATTTGAGTTAAAATTAATAAATTATGAAGTGATAAGGTCCTTTAGGGGCAAAATTGTAATTTTGAAGAATTTAGCCTTAATCAATATTTAGGCTTAATTAAAGTGGGAAAAGGGTAATAAATGATCTTAATTATTATGTTTAAATAATTGAAATTTAAAGTGATAAATGGTAGGAACCCATCTCATTTTTGTCATATTAAAAGGATAAGTTTATAATTTAATTAATCATTATAATTTGGAAGAAAATTAAATTAAGTGACCCTTAAGGTTAGGGGCATGACCTTGGAAGCTAATAATTCACTGATATAATACCCCTAATTGTGCTTAAATAAGATTGAAATGTCTTGATAAAATCATTGCTACTTAAATCATTTTCTCTAAAAATCATAAATTTACCCACTAAGATGTTTAAGAGTTTAGTAGTGAGATTAGGCTTAATCAAATTCTACTAATGAGATTTAGAAAAGAAGACACTACTAATCTTAAACCACTTTTGAAACACTACAAGCCCGTCAAAATTAATTAAATTCTTTCATAAAATAAGTTTGCCTCAAAAGGCCCTACTTACGCAATTCTTAAATAAAATATCAAGTGATATTTACCTCACCTTTCAGGATAATTAAAGCATTAGCTCACTAAGCATAAGGGTATGAAATAAATGACTCGTTTAATAATTATGATAAGTCTAAAAATGAACTTAAGGAAGATCAAAGTGATTGTGAAATGTCTATGTATCTCCTAGACCATTCTCACAAATCTTCTGGACATCTTGTAGGACAACTGGATCTATCATACTTATCAAATGAAGAAATCTCTTAAATGGATAAATAGGAACCACTAAGTTATGAAATAGGGTTTGGTAGGTCTGTGACGAACCTATCTTTGGATTTTACTTTCCTCATAAATGTTTATTGCAAAAGACACTAAAGTTTCAGGTGGAGGAATGAGAAGACTCACAAGGTACACTTTTATAGTTTACAGCACTTTCTTTTCCTGCACTTTCTTTTCCTGCACTTTCTTTACTTTTCTTGCTTACGAGCTTGCATGTTAAACAACAATGTCACTCTGCATGAAAACCAAAACTTCTAGGATAGTCACAAAACTAAAACCAAAATCAAAATTAAAAAAATCAAAACAAGATAATATTCACCGCCACAACAGTCAAAATATAAAACAACTCAAAATTTAATCACAAAAAAAAATAAAATCATAATTGCAACTAAATTAAAACGTCTCTATCGGATGATCGGCAATACCTCGAAGGATGTAACCTACGGCTGCTAACATGATTTCCAATGGTCTAAATGAAAGTATGGAACTCATTAAGTTGAGTTTAGTAAAATTCATCTGGACTAAGTGAATCCGAAGAAAATAGTGATGTCGGGATGATGGAACCGTGAGATCTTAACTAGTTTCTCTTAATCAACTTAAACATTGTCCCTTAATAAAACATTAAGACACCTCGACTTAAATATTTTCAAAACATGATACTTCTCTTCTTCTCTTCGATTAACACTTTTTTAAAGTAAACCTGCTAGGACAAGGAGCTTGGAGCATGCATAATGGGCAGCACGACCATCTTTAACAGCAAAATCCTTAGAAATTAAAACAACAAGCCATAGGATTTAGAGGTAGTTTGCCTAGTGCAGCAAAAACCCTCACTTTATCCTTTTAGGCCTTTGCATAACCCTGTTGTGCAATATAAGCCCTAACTCATCTTAGAATTCTGAGGTGGTCATCCAGATATGACATAAATCCTCATATCTTCTAGGCTACTCACATGATCAGTATCAGGTGAATATAAGTCCTGAATAATAAAATCGGCAGGATGAAATATCAAATAAATGCTTAAAGCTGGAACAAAACAATAGGATAGTTTGGGAAGACACCGAGATTTTCTCAAATCTTTGCCTTTCCCCTAGCTTTCTTCCCCCTTGCACTTCTACAATAATTTTTTTGAAATTTGAGCCATTCACCTATTGGATTTCCTATTACCACATTTTCTTGAAGAAACCTATCATTTGGAATTCATGGATACAATATTTTCTGATCTTTATCAAGAGTTTTATTACTGGACTTCGGTCATCTAAGATGTAATTAACTATAGGGGCTTACCCTTATAGGAAACTTAAAGACCCCAGATTAATATAATCCCTATCTAGTTGCTCCATACTAGATAGGGAAAATTGTCGGTCAACAATGGTTCGCAGGCCAAATGGGTGTCATGAATTCTTTAGTTTATTGGATCAAACATTGTCATCAAGTAGTGTGTATATTCCTCGGGACAAATATATTGCTTGTGATATTATGCTCGTTTATTTAAACTATTAAATGAATGAGATCCGTCCATTCTCATTTTTCAAATTTAAAATATTATTTTCAATATATATATATATATATATATATATATATATATATATATATATATATATATATATATATATATATATATATATATATATATAAAATTAAATCAAAACCCCATAATTTATAAAACTACATTTTATACTGTTCAAAAGCAAAGCAAATCACACATATTCATTTTTAACGGCCGACAATGCCGAGGCACGCTTTTCTCAGGTTCATTTCTATGTTGAAATATAGAAATAAATATGCCAAGATTAATGAAAATTAAGTTATAGAACCTTCCTTTTGGAGAAATTTTCTTGATTAAGCCATTAAAACCCAATGAAATGATAAATTGAGTTCACTCCTTCCCGACGAATTGATCATGTGTCATCGCGTGTGATTCAGTGGTTAACTCCTTGGTTAAGTAAATCTAGTGTAGAGCAAAACTCTTAATTATTAGTATTAGTCATTGAAATCCATAAGATACCCTTTAAAGACCCTTAGCTCTAGATAATCTCCAAGTTTTAATTAGTTGTAGTACATGACTCAACACTGTTGATATTTACCCTCACCTTAGGTTGAATATCAGTCATGCACATTTCAATCTAATGTATTCAAGTTGACTTTATCTTTGATTAGCCTCAGTTGAAAGTAAGATCTAGTTGGTGTTCCATCCAGATTTAATCATTTTTTATTAGCTCTCAAAATATATGTAAATCCAATGTGTTTTCTATATTGATCTAATCATCATGTTTATCCTTTTTAGTTTGAAATTAAGTCATTATACTTTCCATTCCAAAGATATTCAAGTATCGAGTTTTCCCTTTAATTTGCTCTCAGATTACATATAAATCCATAGTGTTTTCTATTCTGATCTAATCATCTTGTTCTCTTTTTAGGATTGAATGTCAGTTAATGCGCTTTACAACCTAAAGATTTTAGAAATTTGACGAGTTTTTAAAAAATAAATCAACTGAAATTTAAAAAGCTAAACCAAATGAATTAAAAAAAACATAAAATAAAAGAATTTTAAACTTTTCAAAAAGAATAGCAAATTTACTTTGAAATTTTAAAAATTTAATCTTCTAGTGAAATCTTTTAAACTTGAACGTTTTTAACTAACTTTTTTAGAATCTTCAATTAATAAGAACTTCAAAATCCTTCCAATTCAAATCAGAATTTTAATCTTCAGATTATCCTTTGAAATAAAAAATTTTGATGTTGAACATCAATCTTCTCACTTCTGAACTTAGGGTCCATTTGTTAGCAACAAAGTATAATCTTTGTTAATCATACTTAAAAAAAATTTTGTCAACACTAATATGTGCGACATATTTTGAATTATCCATCACATTTATTAGGGTCCATTTGTTGACTTAATTTTTGGCCAACCTTATTTCCCTCGACTGAAGCTTGGTTAGAATTTGCTTGAGCTCAATCCTGACTAAACCCTGAGATTATTGCTTTCTCTCCCAAGGAAACTATAAGGTGCAAAACCTCATTTTCAAAGTTCCATGAGGCTTATTATTACTAATAAAAACCGTGCAAACTAATTAGATGATCATTTGGAATAGTTTTTATGTAAAGCCATGCAGTTAGGATCTTTATGCATGAAAATGGTCCTACGTACAAAATTTTCAATTAGTAATTATTTTTTAAAATGAACATCACCATTGTGTTCATGTCATCATAATCTTTCAAATGAGAACTCTGTACTCAATTCTAACTCTGTTTAGGTACATTTTGAGTAAACAATAATTTGGAGAGATAAAACAATAATTAGGAGAGATAAAACGATAATTTAAGCATAAGTTATCCAAAAAAGACTTCAAATTAACTCCAATCTACATCAAAGTTATTTTGACTTAAAAATGCACCATCTTAATCAATAAAATTTGATGAAAATTTTTTGTCAAAATTTATTATTTTTTCTCGCTTAGGGTGGGGCCCACTTTGACCAGCCATTTCTCTCTATAGAGTTTGAACCAGCCAAAACCAATTGAACCATTACATTCTTTGAATTTTTCTCAATCAAATGAACCAAGATCAAAATTTTGACCATAACCACCTTCTTGGTTTTGGCCAACTCAAAAATACTTGAAGTACATTTTAGATTTTTCAAGTATTTTATAAAAGTATGATATTTTTTTAAAAAAAAATAAATATGTATTAATCAAGCCTAGTTTCAAAAACAAAGAAATAAAAAGAAAATAAAAGTGATGTGGGACAATTCATAAAAGCAATATTTAATCGTTTCACATCACCAATATTCCCCCATATCTATATTGAAAAGCACAGAAGGATCCAAGGATAGAGCGAATTTTTT
Organism: Papilionanthe hookeriana x Papilionanthe teres; assembly: GCA_022702705.1. Taxonomy (NCBI): domain Eukaryota; kingdom Viridiplantae; phylum Streptophyta; class Magnoliopsida; order Asparagales; family Orchidaceae; genus Papilionanthe; species Papilionanthe hookeriana x Papilionanthe teres. The sequence goes on from CM040435.1 coordinate 27,449,554, forward strand.
TCCACACATTATGTGAGCTATATCTAATTATATCTCTATCCGTCAACTCAAAATTTAGCATAAGAAAAAAATGGAATCTCTTTATAACTCATCTGTGGCCAAAGTAAGCGCACAAAATAAGTAGTTTGTGGTCATATTTGCTGAGTTGTTGGCTAAAAGTGCTATTTATTAATCTTATGGATCGGGACATTTACATACTCACCGCATAATTTTTATATATTTACATATCTAACATCTAAGACAGGAATGCATCTTTTCAGGATATATTTTAAATAACAAAGTGTTATAGATATAAATATAAAAATTTAGATGTTAGACATGTAAATATGTAAGAATTGTGTGGTATGTATGTAAGTTTGTCTTAATCTTATTGTAAACTGTATGGAAATTGGTGACATTTTAACTATCATAAACCTTTCATTTTCAATTATAAAATTCAATTATATAAATCAGATAATATCCAGAGAAAAATTAAAAAAAAGGAAGATTTGAATACATGCCACACAATTTCTATGTATTTACATATATAACGCCTAAACTTTGATTAATATTTACATTAATACAATTTTACTTATGCATAAAATTATGTAGTTCACTTTCAAAAATGCATTAATGGTATATTTCTTATGTAATATGAAAGATTTGAGGGTTAAAAATGTAAAAAGTCAAAGTTTAGGTGTTGGACATGTAAATTCATAAGAACGGAGTCGTAGGTCTTTAAAGGCCCAATAAAATTTTATTCAAAATTTTTGTGAGAGGTAATTTTTGCCGATAGGCAATATTTTAAGTATATTTTATCTTAAAATAAAAAAAGGATGATTTGATGTTTGTGTTTTGTCATTTTCTATTTGGTCGTCTTCTTGGTTTACGTGTTTGCAGTTTGATGGTTTCTGATTTACCTTTTTTTCTTTTGCTCTCTCGGCTTTCCTATGAAATTGCATTGACCCGATGGAAATCAGAATGTTCAGATGTTAGATAAGTTAGACAATGTGTATTACAGTAATTGTATTTCTTTGTTTTGTTTTAATTTATTCACTGTAATTCATCTGCGATAGTCGTATTTTTCTTTTTTTCTCTTTTCTTTCCTGAGAAGTTACATTGACCCGATAAAAATCTGAAAGTTTAGTTGTTAGATAGTTAGATAAGTTGTGTTACATTAATGCATTTCATTGCCTCTTAATTATGAGCGTTGTTGAGCTTTTTTTAATTATACTTGGGAAATTCATTTGATTTTATATAAACATGAAGTTTGGATGCTAGAGAAGTTAATTTATTTTCACTTTCCTCTTGTTCTACTAGAACAATTACTTTGTGGATAGATATAAGCATTGTTGTTTATTTCAAAAAATTATTTAAAATCTATGTTAAATATTAAAATTATGATGTTGCATGAGTAATTTTGTTTCATCGATATTTGCTTTAATATCGAAAAAAATTATTTGTAGAGATTGTTTGAGCCCATGTAATTAAATTTTACAAGAGTTCTTTCATTTCAATCACTCTTCTTCAATCTAAAAATGCATTTTCTAGAGAGAATTATGAGCATTGTTTGTTTTTTAAAAAATTATACACGGAAAATTACTTAGATCCGATGTAAACATTTAGTCATTTAAGATGTAATTAACTATAGGGGCTTTCTCTTATAGAAAACTAAAGAACCCATATAAAATAAACACTATCTGATCTTTAATATTAGGTAGGAGAACCTGTCGGTCCACATAAATGGTTCACAGACCAACCAGATGTTATAACTTGTATAGTTTATTTAATTGAGTCCACTATCGAGAAGTATACCTATCTTTCGGGATAGTGTATTACTCGCGGTGTTAGGCTCAATTACCTAGACTACCAAATATATGATATCAATTTGGGTCTCAATATTCAAAAATTAAAATGTTATTTTAAAATTAAGAAATATATATATATATTAAATATACTTTTAACGCAACCGACAAAATATAATTTGGTCACTGACACCCCGTGCTTCTCCAACCTGATTGGCCCGGCATAACTTTTTACATAGGAGTCTGTCTAGTGCGCCTAGGGTGTTAGAGGGCTCTCTAACCCTGATGGGGTATAAGTCCTTTTGTTGGAGCATTTCAAGCTTTGTAGTTGAACCTTCCTTCCTCTTTCTTTCCCGAGGCATCCAAGCCATCTCGGAGGGTATAAATACCACCTCTTGGAGCTCTAGCTAATAGTCATAGAATAGAGTTTTATTTTGCCGACCTTAGAGCTACCAAGATCTCTCGTGAATGATGCAATTCACGAATTACTGACTCGGGATCTCAAGACATGTTGGGTCGACTACCTTCATGAATGGGAAGACTTAAGGTCCTAGTAGCTTGGGATGATGGATCCCTGGTACCCTCACTCGGCTACCTGTAACTCTTAGGACTACTCCTCCCTACATTTGACTACCCCTATTGAGCTTTATGCTCCTTTGACTTCATTGATATCCATATAGGCATTCCATCTTTCTTTTTATTTTATTTGTCTATTTGTTGTCGTATGTCCTTTTGCTATTCGATTTCTCTCCTATTTGAACCATTAACATGATTTGGTAAGAGATTTACTTAAATAAGGGAATTATATGAAGACACATAAATAGACAAGCTAGCGGCTTCGAGATGCTAAAAACAACCAAGAAAAACAGTTCTCCTTCTTCTGATTCTGAAATAAATGTAAAACTAGAAGAGTAATACTAATTAAAATTAATGAAATTTCTTGTTGAATGTCATTCTCTGTGTGTTCAAAAGCTAGTTCAACGTGTTTTAATACAAAAACAGTGGTCAACATACCAATCCCACCTCTTTGAACAACTATGGAACAATAAAAAATGAAACCTTAATTCGGAAGAAGGTGATGGATTTGGTACGCTAGGACTATTGGATGACACAAAATTTTGATTTATTGCCACCAAAGAACCCGATAATGGATGTGCAAAAGCACCAAATGATTTTGAAGAGTCTGCATAGACATTTGAGGTATTTGCAATCCATCTGCTTCTTTATCTTAGACCAGGTTGTGAATTTTGTTTTTTTCCTCATGCTTGCATAGACATTTCAGATTCTACTAAGGATGTAATTTTTTTTTTGTTGGATGAATATCAATTTAACTCTTATGTTAGGAGGAATATTGGTATACTCAAAGTGTCATTCCACTTTTTTGGAGCAACTTAATGAACTCATTCAACAATAAGACCATCAAAATCCAACATCTTAATCTTGATTTCAAACTCACCCATTTTTCTCATGTTTTCAATGTTAAATTGATGATGCAAACTTTTTGTTGTATTATGTTCTTTCAAAATCAAGTAGGTTTTGTTGTCATTGAAGAATTTTTTGCTACATATCCTCCAAATTAAATTATTGTATGGCTTGTTAACCATTTCTCCTTCATGAAATGGTAGATCTCTTCTCCTTAAGGTTATTGCCAAGGTGTAAGGCTACAACTTGAGCCTACTAGCTGAGGGTCAGAGGAGATTGAATTTATGGTAAGGGTTGGTTAATTATGAAGTTAGATACTTGAGCTACGTGGATTTATAGTTTGGGCTTGAGAATAACGATTCTCTAAAGATTTTGTGTTTCCATGATTTTAGTACCTAATGATATCATTCTAAGCTTTTTAGTGGGTGTATGAGGATCAATTAAGGATTGGGGTTATGGTAGGATGGGTATGTAGGAGGAAAATTTTGAAATGCGTGTGATTGGAAGTTGTTTGAAGGGGATGACAATAGGTGTTTGTTGGGGGGGGGGGGGAGGGGGTGGGGTAGATGGCGATATATGAAATTTGAGATTTATTCACCAACCGCCCTTGATCAAGTTACTGACACCATTTGATGGAGAAGAGGATACGACATTCATTGAAGAAAAAAAACTAAGAAAATAAATCCCAATATTTAAAAGTTTGAAAACAAAAGTCTATAGGTCTTACAATATATTTATACTACAACTTTAAATGATCCTAATGGGATCCAAATTTGGTAGATAAGAAGCGTAGATGCCCGATCAACCCCTGCTTATGCAGAGCACCTTGAATTGGTTCTTGTTTGTTCCTTCTGGTTTGGTCCGGGATAGGAGTCTCACTCACATTTGCTTGGGGTGTAAGATTGTGACCACATCATGAAGCATTTTTTTATTTCCATCTTCTCATAATAAGTTCACATGTTTCACCTTAACAGACTTATCTAATCATCTTATTCCAAAAGTTAACATATGTAAGGATACATATCACATGTGTGAGATAGCTTTTTTATTATAAATCTTATTGTAAAAGATGTATATTTGCTCTCAGTCTTTTATTGGATTTAAAAATATGATAATGGTTATTTTATTTTTAACAACATTGTCATTGTCAAGTTTCAAGTCTCGTATATGAAAAGTGGAGGGTTGCGTTAAGTAGTTTATAGTCAGCATAAAATTTGTTGAAAATTCATGAAATGAATCCTTTTGATCTTGTGTAAATGTTAGGGTGTCCTTTGGAAGCGACGTGTTGTATGACCTGAATACAATGAAAAATGTATATGGGTTGCTACACCGGCGCCCGGGTGTAGTGTCAAATAAGCAAGAGTTCCCATATTTCGGATGGATGTACGTAAAGAAGTTAGTCCATGAAGCTCCTATTAGGATAAGATCTTGAATATAGGTACTCTCACATGTAAATTAATGGAATTAGTTGATCTTATGATTCATAGAGAGATAAATATCTTATGTATTCAAGAAACTAAATGAATTGGAAAAAAGGCGAAGGAGATTGATAACTTAGGTTTTAAACTTCTGTATTCAGGTAAGAGTCACATTGGAAATGATGTTGGTGTAATTATAAATAAGAGTTTGAAAGATAATGTTGTAAAAATTAATAAAATTGGAGATAAAATTATAGCCCTTAAGATTATTGTTGACACTAAGATTTTTAACATTATAAGTACTTATTCTCCTCAAATAAGTTTAGATCTACATTCTAAAAAAAAATTTAGAATGACCTAGAACACTTAAAACAAATGATACCTCTTGAAGAAAGAACTTTTAATGTAGGAGATTTAAATGGACATATCGGTAGCGTGGTAGAAGATTTTAGAAATATTCATGGCGACTGTAATTTTTGAGTGATTATTGAAGAAGATAAATGCATATTAGAATTTGATTTAGCATATGATTTTGTTATTGCTAATATTTTATTCAAGAAAATAGATGAACATATTATTACTTATCAAAATAGATCTAATAAAACACAAATTGATTATTTTCTTCTGAGATCATCGAGAATGTAAATATTGTAAGGTCATTCCAAGTGAAGTTTTAAGTACTTAACAGATTATTATTTCTAGATTTTAAAATGAGTTGTAAAATAAAGATTACTAGGAATCATTGTCACATAATTAGATGTGGGCATCTAAAAGACAAATAAAATTATTTTGATGAGTAAACTTCAAGATTTCAAGTTTTGGGATGTTTATGAAGAAGCAAATTCTATGTGGAATAAAGTAACAAATACTATTAAATAAGTGACAAAAGATGTACTTGGAGAATAAAAAAATTTATATAAATAAAAATAGTTGGTGGTAGAATAATATTGTATAAGAAAAGATAAAATATAAGAAGCTATATTATAAAAATTAGTTTAAATGTAAAAGTTTAAAAAACTAAAAAAAAATTAAAATGACCCATAGAGAGTCTAAGAGGACAATCTGTGATGCTAAAAATTCTGCTTTCAATGATCTTTATAATATATTAGGTATTAAAGATGGTTAAAAATATATGTATAAACAAACCGAATAAATATAAAATAAAAGTAAAGATTTAACTCAAGTAAAGTGTATTAAATATGAAAATAAAAGTAATTTTCTTTGAAAATGATATTTAACATAGGTGGGTGAGTTATTTGATAAACTTTTTAATGAAGTTTCTGAAAATACGACCAACCTTATTGTTCTTAATACAATAAATAATAATAAAATAGTTTAACTTAACCATCACATTAGTAAAAAAGAAGTTGAGGAGACTTTAAAAAAGAAGTTTGTAGGTCCTAATGATGTCTCAATTGAAGTGTGAAAATACATAGGAGATTTAGGAGTTTCTTGGCATACTAAACTTTTAATATTATTTTAAAAGCTAAAAAGATGGTTAAGGAATGGAGGAAGAGTATTTTGTTCTCCCTTTTTAAGAAAAAGATAACGCACAATAGTGTTCAAATTATAGAGGAATTACATTGATGTGCCACATTTTAAAATTATGGGAGTGGGTAATTGAACATAGGTTAAGACGTATTGCAAAGAATTATCATAATCAAATTAGATTTTTGCTAGGTAGGTCTACTATGGAAGCTATGCATTTATTGAGAAGTTTGATGGAGAAGTTTAGAGAGAATAAGGAGGATCTAATAAAGTTCCAAGCGATATCCTTTGGAGTGTTCTAGAGAAGAAATGTGTTGATATGAGTTGTATTTAAGTCATTAAAGATATGCATACTAAAGCTGTTACTTGTGTTCGAACAAAAGGAGGATTGACCAAATATTTTCCTATTTTGGTTGAATCACATCAGGGATCAGATGTACACACATACTTTTTTTGTGTTGGATGCTCTTACTGAACATTTACAGGAGGATGTACTTTGGTGTATGATTTTCGTTGATGATATTCTTCTCGTGGATAAGACTAAAGAAAAAGCTTAGGAAAAACCTGAATTATTAATGTCCTACATTAGAGTCGAAAGGCTTTCGTTTGAGTGGAACTAAAATTGAATATATGGAATGTAATTTTTGTAGTAGTAGCTCTAGTGACAGAGTTATAATTATGGGCGATCAAGTTATTGTTTGAAGTGAAGGTGATATAGATGGGGATGTTGTTAGTAGCATTCAAGTTGGCTGGTTGAAGAAGCGACCTATTTTGTGATAGAAAATTTCCACTTAAACTGAAAGAAAAGTTTTACAAGATGGTGGTGAGACCTACAATGCTTTATGGCACTAAATGTTGGCCTTTAAAAGAGAAGTATAAAACTAAGTAAAGTGTTGCGGATATGAGAATGCTTAGGTGGATGAATGACTTTACACTTAGAGACAAAATGTGAAATGAATATATCTGTGATAGGGTCGGTGTAGTTCTAGTGGAAGACAAAATTAGAGAGAGTTGTCTTAGATGGCTTGGTCACATTAAACACAACCATCTGATGATCCTATTAGGAGAGTAGTTGTTTTAGATTCAACTTATGTTCAGAAAGTCTGAGGTAGACCAAGAATTAAACAATCTTAATTATTAGAATTAAATGAAAATATGACACCCAATAGGACGCAATGGAGAAAAAAGATTCATGTAGCCAACCTCACTTAGTGGGATAAAAGTTCGTTATTTTTGCTATTTAATTGTTAACATTAAGGAATGCATAGTTTTATTTTTTTCATTTTGGATTTTTATTTTTTATTGAAGTTGTGCATTGTAAATGATGAATTGTGGCTTTTTGTGTGCTTGCATTATGTGTATTATCCTAGGTAGCATTAATAAACCTTAGTTGCTTTATGCATTCTATATTATGTAGACCCTCCATTGATCTATCAAAACTTTAGTCAAATAATAGAATACATAGAAAATCTCAGACATATGATCTCATGCTAATGCAACATTTAATTTCAAGTTATGATATTCTTTCTTTTCTCACTTTATACCTTTAATGCTTCTTTTATTTTTGAGTTTCTTTATGAGAGAATGGAGAATTATTATTCAAATATTCACATTATCTCTTCTTAAAGGCTTTTGAATTTAATTGCATAAATTGATATTTAGTTTGTAATAAAATATTTTTCTTAAAATGTTATTGATCATTCATAAATGTGATTTGTATGATTTTTGTTGAATATATAATACTTCGTGATGTGTGTGTTTTAATTATACAATGTTACGACCTCATACTAATGCAAAGTTCAATTTCAATTTATGGTTTTTTTTTTGTAACTTTACATCTATGACTCTTCTATTTTATAGTTGTTATATGAGAAAATAGAGAATTATTGTTCAATTATTCACATTGTTTCTTCTTAAAGGCATGCATAAAATACCTTTAAGTCTAATTTTTTAGATGGATTTCTATGTTGAAATAAATTTGCTTGTTAATGTTTTTCTTGACAAGCTATAAATCATTTCATAAATATGATTTGTGAGTGGTTTGTTGGATAAGCATATTATTTTTGGCTTCAGTGGATATTCTTGATATCCTATGGGCGCAAGTAAATTGTTGAATGCTCTTTTCAGACATTAATACAAGCTAGAATAACATCTCGGGCATTTACATAGATACTGTAGTACTAACCAATATGAAAAATTGGATAAAAAATTTGACGACCTAAAATATACCTCAAATTTCAATTCGCTCGAATTTCAATTAAAATAATTTTATAAAATTCTACACGAAAAAAATCGATCAATTTAATATATAATATTATATATTAATTTTGAATGAATTGAAAGTTATAAAAACCAAAAGTTATAGTTAAATTAAATATAATTAAACCCTAATTAACCCCTCCCTACTCTCACATTACTATTTCCAACCGCCTCTCCCATCATTATATTCACTGGGTGTTGAGAGGGTATTGGATGAGTATTGAGAGGGTATTGGATGGGTATTGGGGGAGCTGCGTGCGGACTGCGTACGTTCTCCGTATGGAATAATAGCTCTTTTGACCGACCCAGTTAATATAATGATGGGAGATGAAATTAGATAATATTGGCCAATGATCTGTTAGGTTTGTTGCCGATGATCCTCACATAGACAGATGTGTATATAAAGTATAAAATAAAAGTAAAATTAAAGTAAATGTTTAGAGAAGATTGAGTATTTTCACTTAGAAAAAGATCATTGATGTTTGCATTAACACATATCAGGTTGCTTACAAAAATATGAAAGACTATCATCTAATAAGATTTTTTATTGCCTCACATGCATATTGAATTCGTTTTTGTGGATTACTGTCTGATTTGTCTTTAGATTAACTCATTAAGTTGCTTTAATATTATTTTTAGATTTTAAACATTTAAACAAGATGAATAGAATATGAGAAAATATATAAAAGTGGCAAGAACAACATCAAAAATCTACAAGTTTTTACTTGTTTTTTTTTGCTTTATTTAATGACTCTTTCAAGTATTATTAGAATAATAAATTGCTTGTGATAGAAATAGAATAACAAAGAATTAATTTTCACCGTCCGACAGTACGTTTCGATCTTGGATAACTTCAAGCCCTGGCCAAATCGTGACAAAAGTGGTTTCAAAGCAGAGGTTTAGATTAATTTTAACTTTAATGAAAGAGCCAATATGATATTTGGATTAAGTTATAAATAATTGGATTAACTTATAAATAATATAAATTAATTATTTTAATTGTGTCTAGTTAAATTATATGGTTGTTTTTTTTAGAATTATGGATGATCTGGAGGAAGTGGCTAGAGATGAGAATGTAGAACCTGTTGTATCTCATAATCTCAGTCAGTGCTAGTGCTTTCTCTGATATGATGAATGTTGTGACTCAGTTGATTAAGAATTCTCAATCTTAAGCTAAGTACTAGTGGAGGAGCACCAATGGATAAGTACTTGAAGCTCTTTCGAGATATGAGACCACCTTTGTTTTCTGGAGCAGGCGAAACAAAAAATGGCATGTCTTGTTCCCCGGAGAGGAGAATTACCCTAGCCACTTTTTCTTTTGAAGGGGAAGCTGAAAGATGGTGGCAAGGTCTGATGCAGGAGAAGCTTGGAAGTAAAACCTGTCACTTGGTACAGCATGATGAGTTTGTGAAAACTTTTAGAGATTGGTTCGTACCACTGTTGGCTAGAAGACAAATGCAAAATAAATTCATTACGTTGGTGTAAGGAGATCAATTAGTTATGCAATACGAAACAAAATCTTATGTACTTTTAATGTATGCACCACGGTTGATTTCTAATGCAGAGGAGAAATGCTACAAATTTCTATCTGGATTGAAAGATTTGATCAGACAACCACAAGTGCTACTTGAGATTGAAAACAATTCAGTGCTAGTGGAGAGGGCTAAGGGTCTGTTTGGGGCAGCTGCAGCTTATCCAGATAAGCAGCTTATCCAGATAAGCAACTTATCGTGACAAGCTGTTGATCAACAGCTTATCCTGATAATTTAGCTGGTTGTTTGGGGCAGTTGTTTCAAAACAGTTGATTTGCAAATTTTTGTGGATAAATGACAATTAAGCCCCTGTTAAATAATACTGTTTGTAACAAAATTGTCTTGGATATATTCAATACCGCAGAAGCTGAAAACTAATATAAACGTATGATGCTTTGCATAAACTGCTAACATATTCGATACTGTCAAACGTATGATGCATTTGCATAAACTGCTAATAACGTTTTGACAATAGAGGATTTTTTAAAATGACATGTGCTGGCTGAAAAATATTGATAAACAGATGTAGTTTAATAGGATAAGCATATCACATTTGTGCATGCGTGCACTAGTGATCAACTCGAGAAATGAAGTCTGTTCTGATTTCCACTAATCAACAGTTATTCAGATACAATCACCTAGAAGGCATAATATTTTAAATTTAGAAGCACAAAACTAAAAAGAATTCTCATCATTTTTTTCTCAATTTATTTTAAAAAGCAGATTGAAAAGTAACACAATTAGAAAAACGCATAACTGATTAGTAATAAGAAGCCTAATTAAATAAATCAACTGGGTGCAAAATAACTCCAATGGTTTGCGGACAGCTTCAATATTTCCAACAAGGAGTTCCTCCGCAAGTTCATACTTTCAATGCAAATTTGGGCTAAACCTCATATAAATCTCACATAAACTTAAAGTAAAACAAAACGATAAAGATCTAAGGAAGACATGAGTTAAATTTAGCAAAACAAAAGTTCTTGAAATGTCGATCTTATATAATGTAATGATTAACTAATGTTTTCTAAGGTTTGTGAACGCTAAAAGTCAAACCAAAAGAAAAATTAGGAAAAACAATTACAATTGAAACTTCTTTTAATTATACCCAAAATCAAATTTAAAACCTCTGTTTGTCTTATCCATTGAAATTGTATATCTTGAGCTTAGTGTTTGCTAAAATAGTAGGAAGCCTACAATTAGGAGGAAGAAAGCAAGACCATGTTCCCTTCCTTGAGGTCGACCTGTTCTAAAGTGAAGAAGGCATCTTCCAACCGTTCTATATCTTGCCAAACAGCAAAAACGCCTTTGTAAATCCTGAGCTCCCGTAAATGGCGCTGATTCGGGATAAATCCTGTGAATCCGCAAGTAAATCCGGGACAACGAAATAGGGCGCGAACAAGCTTACGTTCTTCAATGGTTTCTAGTCAGAGTGGAGAGGAAGGATGAGAAAGATGGGAGTTTCGGTGGTCTCTGTAAGCCGCGATCCCTTTATTGCTTTCCCAGCTAGAGACGAGGGCAGTGGTGTAAAAGCGTAGAGAACGCATGCCGGCCGCAAGGTCGATCCCGTGGCCACGTTTATTAAACAATGGAATACGCCGTTTTTGAAAAAGTAGGTCGAACATCCTAACTAAAACGCCGCCCACACTTATAAGTTGTCCCAAACATGGCCTAAGTTGGTGGAGATTAATTTTCAACAAACTCAGAAGCGAATGTCTTTACATAGGAGGAAGAGTTTATAATAAATGACACAAACATTTCATTAAGGAGGAGTGTCCATTGTGAAAAAGATAAAGTCATGCACTGGTGTAGTTGTTAGTCAGGCTGGCGGTAGCACTATACAGCCTTGTGTCAAGTGTGAAAAATAGCATCATTTGATGTTTACCTAGATTAAAGGTGTGTTGTTTATGTCGACAACCTGAACATCAAATGAGAAATTGCCTTAATGCTGTTCAGAGATCCACATCAGATGCTCACGCAGGAAGAAATCCACTTTAGAGAAATTTTAAGGAATATTTGCATTTAGAAGTGGTCAACAGAGGATAACAGAAATTGATATTATGGCTCTTAAGAAGCAACTAAGTCAAAACATTTGTCCAAGATTTTATTCGCTAACTCATCAGGTACCAGAAGAACATGATGCATAGAATTTGATATGTTTCATTTATCAGTTGACAAGAAACATATTGTTATTATCACTTTTTGTTTTATTTTCATAGTTGATGTGGAGTTCATGAATTTCGAGGGTGAAATTTTATAAAGAGGGAAGATTGTAATAACCAATTTTGAGAAATTAGATACATTTTGACGGCCTAAAATATATTTTGAATTTTAGATTTATCTGATTTTAATCAAAATAATTTTACAAAAACCTACGCTAAAGATAGATCAATTTAATATATAGTAGTTTATGTAAATTTTGAATGAATTGGAAGTTATAAAAATCAGAAGTTATAAAAATCAGAAGTTATAAGAATTAAAGCTAATTAAAACTTCATAAACCCTCCTAACCTCGCATTACTGCTTCCAACTGCCTCGCTCGTGATTATATTTGCTGGGGGGGTCGAAGAGGTGTTCCAGAGCATTCGATTTATGTTCGATTTATCTCCTCTCCTCTCCTCTCGGTTTCGTTCGCAGGCCATTCTTCTCGGTTTCGCTCAACAGAAGATCTAAGGGAGGAGCTGCGATCGCAGCAAAGCGCACAGTTGCGAGCAGTGAGTGCAAGCGGCACCAGTGAAACCGCAGAGCACCGCAACTCTTCCCCATCTCCGGTTTCCTTCCCCTCTTGCTTCCGATTTCTTCTCCTGATTCTTTCTCTTGTGATTTCAACGCCCGGTCTCGTCACAGTGCGATCCCGCGCTGTAGTCGAGTTGAGCAGATGAGGCGAGTGACCCGCTCAGAGGCGCTAACGACATTTTAGGGTTCCGCGACGAAATCGGTAAATGTGAAACTGATTTTAGCACTATTTGAGACTTTCATTTTCTTCATCTTGCTTTTGATTTGATATTTACCTCATTTTTCGTGCATTGGTCGTTCGCGGTAGCCTTCGGAAGCTCTGAAATGGTGTTGGTGTTGGAAGTGTCGTAAATGGTTTTCGAAGTTCTGTAAACGAATTTCTGTAAAGGGACTCTGACAGAAATTCAGGAGGTATAAGAGGGAGTAAACAAAGTTTAGACGAAGAGAGAAGCATATTGGGCAGTTTTGGAGAAGGGCTTATTGCCGAGTAGACTGTTTCCAATATGTTTTAGCAATTTAATTATATTTTTGGTAAAGCTACTTAATAAACCAAGATATCTTTAAATCTTAAGTTAATTGCGGATTTCAGATTGTTTATTTGAGGCAACGAGCTCGTCACGAGCGTGTGGAAAACTCTTAGTAGGGCGACTTCGTCAATTCAGGTAATTTTATTCTATGCTAATTAAATAAAATAATTCAATTAACAGAAATTGTTTGAATTTTAAGTTTTGATATTATGTTTCACAGTTTGTTAAGTCCAACATAAAGCTTATTGAACATCTACTGAAGTTTGAGTACTTAGCGTGACAACTGAGGTGAATAATCATTTTTCTAAATTTCATTAATTTTCTTTATTTCAAAATATATGTTTGACTCCATATATGTTCTAGTTTAATTATATTCTTTATATTCTTTTATACACGATAAATATGCATGAAAGATATATATGAGATGTTTGATATGTATGATAGTTACGATTTGCAAGATAGACATAATAGGAAAGATACACATGATCACAATAGAAAATGATATGCATGTTATGTGTAAGAGATGCATGAATGGGTATATGAATGATATGAGAGATGCATGATGATAGATGTACAAAAGAGTAAGAGTAAGTATGCATATTAGTAGATTGCATAAAGATGTCTCAAAATAATGTAGGTATAAAGAATGAAATAATTTATATATGAATGCTTGTATGTGCATGGTCTGACGAGTTAACCCCCTAATGATACAAACAAGGAACAACATCGTACCCGCATGTATAGATGTTTGTTGTCACCCCAAACGATTGAGATAGCTCACTAATGGTTATGTCGACGGGATAATATCGCCCAAGAGCGAGTAGACTGGAGCTTGTCTCCCAGACAATTGTATCGTGTACATTACTAGCCGCTGTGCCGATGGGAAAATATCCGTTAGGGGTGGGTTAGGGCATTTCGACCGTAGACAATTGCGATGTGTAGATCACTAACAGATGTGCCAACAGGAGTCGAAGAGATAATATCAGCCAATAGTGTGTAGGTTTGTTGATGTTGATCCTTACAAAGACATATGTGTATGTAAAGTATAAAACAAAATAATGTAAATATTTATAGAAAATTAAGTATCTTCATTTAGAAAAAGATCATTGATGCGTGCATTAACATATATCATAGTGCTTATAAAAATATGAAAGACCATCATATTATAAGATTTCTTATAGACTTGCAGAATATTGATTTATTTTCATTGGATTACTGTAGTTTAGAAGTGTATATTCCTGGGTTTTCTTTAGATAACTAATTATATTGTTTTAATATTATTTTTACATTTTATACATTTAGGTCCGTTTGGGCGAGCTTATAAGTGCGGTGGTGTTTTTGAAAACAACGATTAACCGTTTGGTTCGCGCGTTTTTGAAAGCCTTGCCTAACTCTTTTGGGTTTTTTACACTAAACGCAGGTCGCAGGTCGACCCCTATGGTCTGTTTATCCTGAAACGCACAAGTTGCCCCAAACAGACCCCTTAAACATGATGAATAGAATAGGAGCAAATGTAAATAGGAGACGAGACTAACCAGAAAGATACAAATTTTTTCTTATTAAATTTTTATGCTTTTTTTAGTAGTTCTTTTATGTATTATTTGAATAGTCAACTTCTTGTGATATAAATTCAAATAGCAGAGAATTGATATTCATCGTCTAACCGTCGGTTCCCATCTTGGTTAATTTCAAGCCCCGGGTTGGTGATGACACATGCCACCAAATTCCTATGTATTTATATATCTAACACCTAAATTTTGTTTTTTCAATTTATACCCATCCAAATCTTTAATATAACATAAAAGAATACCATTATTTTAAGTTTTAAAATGAGAAATACAACTTTTCATGGATCTAGATGAGGACATATATATGTAAATTGAATTTTAGGTGTTGGATTTGTAAAAGCATATGAATTTAATGGTATATATGTAAATCTTCCTGCCATTTTATAATTTATTTTTAGTATTTAATCATTTGGTTAGTAAGATGGTCAATGCACACATTGGCCTCTATTATTCGTTTTTTTTCTCCCATCATTCTAAGGGTGTTTTTGGAAAAGCTGTGGCTGTATGAAATATTAGTTCAAAAATTATTGTGAAAATTCTATTGTTTAAAAGCTGATGTTGCTAAAACAATTATCTTGTTTGAAAATTTTTGTTTAGAAAACGTTGTGTTATAGTTGTCTTTGGATAAATGTCAGAAATATTCTTTTGTTCATGTTTTAGAAAATTCAAAAATTCTATAGATATTTTATATTTTAAACTTTAACCATGCTAATATAGTTTTAGAGATACAAAAATAGACTCAAAGTTAATTTTTTATATTATTAGATCTATCATATCATAATACATTAAACTAAATGATCAAGCATTTTGATATTTATATGCTTCAATTACATTACGCAATACTAGTTCATAAACTCAAATATACAATATTGAATAACTCTTTAACTAAAACATCAATGATTTGCTTTGGTAATTTAATCATCTCATCAACATATTTCACATTGTCTGTGTAAAAGTTGATAATATCATCATCAATATCTATCATTGATTGTCCCCAATCGATACTCTCTACTTTAGAAGGTATTGAATTCTTTTCATCTACACTTATGAAATCAACATCAGAATGCAAATAATAGCGTCACATATAATTATGTAGCACCATTATTTTAGCGATAATTGTAATCTACTTTTTAAAAGATTATGTAGGCATATCTCATAGAATAACTCATTTTTTCTTCTAAACTCAAATTATTCTCTTAATGACACTGCATAATGATAAGTGATGCTTATTAAACATTTTTTTTCTTCTCTGCACAATTTTATTAACTTTTTCATAGTTTGAAATGTAATATTTTGTGTTGGAAAATAATTTAAAAATTTATATCCAATGTTTCCCTAAATAATATTTTTTATTCTGTTAGATTAGTCAATAATTAGTTTCTATATCAAAAGTTAATATTGAGCTTACTTCAACCAACATTGAGATGATATGGAAAAGTTATGCAGATGTGATCGCGTAACAAACTTGAAGATTCGGCGAGAACTGCTCTCTAATCCAGTCATGACAAAAGTAAAACATATTTTAAGTTACATGCTATCATTATATTCTATATATATTGAATCATAACGTTCAATATATATAACATTATCAATATGCATCTCATCAATAAAACTAATAGAGTTTTATGTCACATAGTAATATGTTTAAATTTCAAAAATTTTTTACTTTAAAAAAATTGAACCACTGAAATATATCTTGAGGTGTGACATATATCAGTGATCATATGATATTTCTTTGCGGGTGTTTCAAAAAATTGGTTCTTTGAGTTTGATAATTTTGAAAATAGACTTTTTAAATCACTCAAAACCAAGTGAAAACTATATACTGATCGTTTTAGTTGAGTGTTGAATGATCGTTTTAGATGAGTTGAAATTCTCACAAGTTGACTTTATAGACTCGTTATGCGATAAAATATAAAGTCTTATAAGTAGTATCACCTTTGAAGTCATTCTAAAAGAGCCACTAATATCATGAATAACGTGTAATGCATTCAAAAGATAAATAGATTAATTGACTCATACTGAACTATTATCTAATCTCATTGGATGATTCCCAAGCAGTTTTGTTATCCACTTATCCTATGTAAATGTTCACGTCATACAAGGAGCGTGAGAGATGTATGATTCATAGTACTCATACATTACACATACAGCTGTTTTAATAATATTTGCATTGCTCTCTGCCATTATAATTCATTGGTGTAACACATCAGATCTTATACAAGAGTAAAGAAGATTAACGTAGCAACATACCAAATTTTTTATAGTACGCAAAAATTTTAATGTAGCATATAACCAATAAATGAGATTATAAAATATCAACAATCAACAGTCTAAGTATGTCATTGCAGTGTTTTTAACAAAAAATACATCACAAGGATTAACATCTCCATTCTAAACACAGATAACTTATATCAATCAGTTAGTGTGATTTTGATAAAAGAAGAGCAAGTCATGAACCCTCTTCTTAGACGTCATGGATATGAGAAATTTTCTTTTGGTAGAATCAGAGTGCCAATGTTGCAGCGATGGTGGCATAGATGTGTGAATGGTGCAGCGAAGGCAAAATGTGCGACGTCTGCGATGGCGTGTGAATTGTGCATGCAAAGAAGAAAAGTGGCGATCAAGGTTAGGGATACGCGAGAGGTGAATGGGCGAATCAGGCATTCGCTTCACTTTACAGCAATAGCGTGCAAATCATGCGTGCGAAGAGGAGACATAAGCATTTTCGATATTTCACTTTACGGAGGTAAAATTTGAATTGAAAAAAATTGCACCGCGGGATGAGGGTTTTCAAATGCGATTGCAAGAATTGCATTAGATTTGTTGTGGCAAATGCGCAACTTGGGGCTGAATTCACATTCAAATGCTTGAATTGCACTTTGAACCCAAAACATAGTAAAATGGGCCAAAACAAGTAACTTCTAAGTTTCTATTGAGAGAGTTTACCGGTTCATTCATTTTGCATTATAATTGAGGTTCCGTTCCTTCCCCTCTGTTAGAATCTTGATTTGTTTACTATTTGTCGTAGGGGCAGTTATAGACATACCACTCAATTTTTATGTATTTACGTATTTAGCACTTAAACTTGACTTATTACATTTATACCACCCAAATCTTTCTGATAACATAAAATATACTACTTTTATAACTTTTAAAGTGAAATAGACATTGTTATGCATAGGAAAGATGGTATATATGTAAAAAATTGTCAAGGTGTTAGATATGTAAATACATAGGAAATGAGTGGTATTTATGTAAATCTTCTTTTATTTTAACTTTTTCTAGCAAAAGCAAGTTTGTTACGTCTTAGAACGATATTTGTTGTTATTGTTGGATACTTGATTTGCTAAATTTGTACCTCAAACCTCTCTTTCAGCTGAAGATGGATGAAAGGCACTCATCAGAAATGCGGAAGTAAGGCATCTTGAGTCATGATATTTAGATGAATTGAAGCATTTTATTTTAGGGAATTTACACACATTTCACACTATTATAATGTATTTACATATCTATCAGCTAAAATTTTATATTTTTAACTGTCGAAAACAAATTTTGGTAGAAAAATTTTTTGCTTGCTTTCATTATTCACACATAACATACCTGTATAGGAAAATCGGCCCCTCCTAATTTACAATTTTATCAAATATATCTAATCTAAATATGGAAAGGAAATAATTCCGAAATAAATAATAAAAATATATAAATAGGAAGAGAATAAAATTAATTGAAGAGTTTCCAATGTTATCTCCAATTAAATCCTCTAATATCCTTTAGGTGGTCGGCCGGTCTGGCCTCCATGGAAAGGAGGTCGAGATCTTTCTAAATTTTCACACTCCTTCTCAAGTTGGGTCGTAGATGTTGTAGAGACCAAGCTTGGTATTGAACTCTGAGAATGTGTTTAATGGAAGAGCTTTGAAGACATCAATAACTTGTTGATGTATTGGGATTTAGTTTAGTTATATAATTCTACAATTAACCTTTTTAGAGATACAAATCATCCATCAATTTCAATATATCTGGTCATATCATGATGCACAATATTCTTGGCAACACTGATGAATGATTGAATGTCACGAAACATCTATATTGGGCTATTGGAAGTACACTGCGATTCCTTTAGTAATTTATGAATCCAGATCCCTTCATAGATTCTTAAGGAGAGTGCCATATAATCTAATTTTACACTTTTTTCTAGAAACAACACTTGCTTCTTAGTTTTTTCATGTAACAAGATTCCCCATTTGTAAGAGTAATAAATTGTGGGAGACCTTCTGTTGGTGAGTTTCACAACCCAACTTGCATCAATGTAGACTTCTGCCTTTTTATTTTTGGTTTTCTTAAAATTTAATCCATAATATGTAGTCTTCTTGAGAGATCTCAAAATCTTTTGCACCATATCTAAATGCTCTTTATTTGAGTTATTCATGTGTTAGCTCATAATATTGACATAATTTATAATATATGGCCTAGTATGTTAAGGTACATTAGTTTTCTACCAATATTTTATATCTCTTCTATTAACAGAGATATTTCTTCCTTATTAGACTTCTTAATAGTATCTATTGGAGCATCGATAGGTTTGCATCCAATCATCCCAATCAACTTTAGTAGTTTTAGGTTATATTTTATGTGATATAACAATACCTTTCTTAGACCTTGCTATCTCCATACTTGAAAATATCTTATGATTCCTAAGTCCTTGATTTCAAACTCAGTGGCAAACACTTTTTTAATTTTAAGAATTTCTTTCATCATCACCTCTAAGAGATATCATTCACATATTCTATCAATGTAGAAATCTTACCTCTCTAATTGTGTTTTATGAAGTGTGTTATCAACTTGACTTTGAGAATATCTAGTAGATCTCATATATTTAGCAACATTTCAAACTATGCCCTTGATGTTTACCTAGCCCATAAAGAGATTTCCTAAATTTGCATGCTACTTGTTTGTTAGAATCATTCTCAAGTCTTAGTGGTATCACCACGTACACTTCTTTTTCAAGATTTTCATTCATCAAGGTATTTTTTATGTCAAATTGATGCAGTCCCTACTTGTTGTAACAGCTACTGAAAGGATAACCCTGATAGCGTTCGGTTTGATATCTAGTGCAAAGGTCTCCTGATAGTCAATCCCATAGGCTTGAGTGAAATATTTTGCAACCTGTTTAGATTTGAATCTTTAAATACCACCAACAGTTCTATATTTAAAATTGAACATCCATTTGCATTCAACTTGCTTCTTATTCTGAGATGTTTAGTAAGAATCCATGTGTCTTTATGCTTTAGTGCTTGAATCTCCTCTTGAACTAATTTTTTGCATTCCGAATTTTCAAGAGCTTCATGAATGAATTTAGAAATCTTACACTATCATTGTTGGATATAGAAGCTTTATAGGATGAGGATAGCTTCCTATAAATTACATGCTTCTAAATTGGATATTTATTAATACTTTTCATGTCATCACTCCAGAAGAGGAAGGAGATAATTCATGATTACTAGACTCACCAAAAATTTTAGGTGAGTGTGGACTCGTGTTTTGGTTTGAGCGGTTCCGTCTTTGCCAGTTTTCTTCCACCTGCTCAAGGTTTTTCTTCCTCCTTATATGCACATGAAGTTCGTTGTTATGGACTTCAGATTGAGTTGGTTGGACATCCTTAACTTGGATAGGAGGGCTAAGTAAAAGAGGAGAGGGTTGTGAGAGTGCAGGTGTCATCAAGTGCATCCAAAAATTGATGTTTATTTTCATTCTCTCCTCGAACATCATATTTACGATAGTAGGATTGATTTTAAAAAAACTACAACATTTGAAGTATTTTCTGGTAACAGATGAGTAGGCTTTATAACATTTTTTGTTAGATTCATTTTCAAGAAAAATACCCTTGATAGATTAGAGTTAACTTTTGTGTGATTTGTAGAATAAGAGTGAACAAATGATACACGCAAAAAAAAAAAAAAAAAAAAGTGCTATAATAAATGAGAAAGCTTTGATGTGGGGATATGCATCCATCATGACATGAAGTGTTCTTTTGAAGTTAAGTATTTGAGTAGACATTCAATTGATAAGGTATATTATAGTAAGAATTGCTTCCCCGCGAAATTATTTTGGAAATTGATGGGAAATCATATTTGAGCAGATACATCAAGAAGATGCTTATTTGTTTTCCCAACTAACCCATTTTGTTGTGGGGTATTAATAAATGAACTCACTTGGATAAATCTATTTTTCAAAGATACGATCCAAGAATGAAGTTGAAATATTCTTATGCTTTATCAGTTTTGGGATTTGAATTTTGTATTGAAATTTAGTTTGAATCATATCATGGAAGATTTTGAAGATTTGGGTTGTTTCATATTTCTGATTCGTCAGGGATACTCAAGTAGTTATAGTGTCATCATCAATAAAGGAGTGAAATCATCAACCTTATTTTAGTTTCTTGCTTTTGAAGACCTCTAAAATATCATTGTGGATAATGAAAAAGTGTGAGAGTTTGTACTAGTTATGAGATGAATATTTCTAGTGTGTTTGACAAGTTGACAAATCTCATATAGATAAGAATTAGGTTTTTTTATTGATAAACAAATGAGTATGTAACTTTGCAATATAATTGAAATTAGGATGACTCAAACTCATAACATGACTTATTTTGCAACAGTCATGGACTCAACAAATTCAGTGATCTGACGAAAAGATGGAGGTGTGACCATTTGTATGTTTAGAAAGAGACTTTCCTTGAGCCAATATAAGCTTTGGATGCATTCACCTTCTCTGAATCTACCATATGAAATTCACAAGAGTTTGCAATGAATTTAGTTTTATATTTCATATTATGTGTAAGCTTACTGAGTGAAGTTAAATTACTATTCAACTATGGATAATCTAAAATAATGAAAAGCGTAATTCCTTGGAGATATGCACATCTTTTTTTTTTCAATAATTTTTTATGTAATCAATTTATAAGTCTAACAGATCTTGATGTAGAAGTCTTTTGATAGTTAACTGAGCATTGATGTCTCCAGTCATCTACCAAAAATTTTTGAATCTATGATCCAAGTTCTAAATCTCTTGTTACTGGTAAGATAGAGAATGATATATTATCTTGGTGTGTCATGAGGTTGATGTGCTATTCTGAATTACCCCCAAGGAAGTTTTTGATTATTTCAAGATATTCATTTTTCTCTTTTCCACAGATATATATATATTAACATATATAGGGATCATTGAAGTAAGTTATGATCATTGATTTTATGATTTTTGATAACCATTTGGAGAGATTTTCTGATCTCTGATTAAGAACTAACCTCTAAAGTAGTCTTCATTCCTTACCGTCATAAACCTATGCACGTTTAGGGCTGAGTAAGGGATTTAGCTGCTACTGCTTGGGGCAGAAAGAGTCCAACAACTATGATAAGAGGCAGAGGAGGGCCTGCAAGCTGGGTGGAGGGATTACGGCGATTGCTGTTGGACGGTTGTTGGTGGAGAGGCTCCAGAGAATGTAGGATTGAGCTGAGGATGGCCTATAGAGTGGCTGAAGAGATTCTGACGGCTGAAAAGAGGATTATTGTTGCTGGAGAGGCTCTAAAGCTAGTAGGAGCAAGCAAAGGAAGGATAACTCAACAAGGAACGGCCGTTGCCTCGAATCAGGCTATCAGATATCTGAATGCTGCAATCCAGTCTTTTACTTCCCAGCTAGCTATTCTTGCCACTGTATCACAAACGTTGGTCACGAAGATAAGGGTTTTGGGTAAACGCTGTCTCTGAGTGCCACGATCTAATCGTTGCTTTTCTAGCTAGTTGCTTTCACGACTATATTACGAACGTCAGTCACGAATAAGAGAGCTTAGGTTGAACCCAAGATGTTCAGAAGCAAAATCTTTGCACCACGGACGTTGACGAGATGAAGTTGCAAAACTGGGCTCTGTTATCATGATGAAAAATAAACTTTGGGAGGAAAATTAATTGGATGCTTTCATTCACACATAAGGAACATATATAGTGAAACTAGTCCCTCCAAATTTACATTCTTACTAAATCTATTTAGTCTAAATGTGGAAAGAAAATAATTCTAAAATAAACATAAAAAAACATAAATAGGAAAAGTATAAAAGTAATTAAGGAGTTTTCAAAGTTGTTTCCAATTAAATCCTCTAATATTCTTTAGGTGGCCGGCTGGCCGGCCCACCATAGAAAGGAGGCTGGGATCTTTTTGAATTTCTACAATAACACTTTTGTGGCATAAACCTTTGCATGAAAAGGTATATTTCACTTTTAAAAAGTAAGCAATAGTGGTATTTTTGATGTGATGATATATTGATTTGGATGTTATGTTTGTAAATATGAAAGTTTAGCTGTTTGATATATAGATATATAATTGTGTGGCATGCATGCAAATGCCCCTTTATTGCTATTGTCGCTTCTCTGTTTCTATTTCATGCGTCAAACCAACAGTGATGGCGACTATTAACTTCTGTCTGATACAAATTTTGCGATGCAGACATCTTGAGGAGCAAGGTAGAATTCTTCTGGAAGCATATAGAGCAATGTCCCATGAATTGCATAATCTTCATGTATGTATGATGTACCACTAGAAACTTGCTTAGCTATAAAAGCCTTGTAAATTATTTTCTTTCTTTTTTTAGAGATTCAAACCTCTAAGTAGGGTGTGGATGAGTTGAGATGAGCCAAGCCACCCTTTGAGCTTGAGCATGATTAATTAATTGAGTTCAAGTCGAGCTTCAACATAAGTCTAAGAGTTCAAATCGACTCGTGAGCTGGCTTGTTTACCATGACAAAGAGAAAAATAATATTAATTCAAACTACTGTTATTAAAAAATTAGCAATTAGGAGATAAATAAAAATAAATCACTTGAAATAAAATGAAAATATTTTTTAAATTTTAATGATTTAAAGATAAAATATTGAATTTTAATATGTTTTAATTATATTTTATATTGTATTATTTTAAACCTGTCTGCTCACGAGTTAACAAGTCTAGTAGGGGATGGAATGAGCTTGGTTTGTTAACTTATCAAGCTCAACGCAGAGCCACTTATCGAGCAGAGCCCGAGCCGACTCACAAGTTGGCTTGGCTTAGCTGCAACCCTACCTCTGTCTTCTGAGGTCAAAGGCAATACCACTCAACCTATTATTCTTTGGTAAAAATAATTCTTTAGAAATGCTCGTCTTGTTGACTCCTGACATTATTGGGAAATTGATTGTTTTCTTACCTTTTGATGCTAAGGTAGAGGAAGAAATGCTTATGCGCAAGCTTTACGAGCACATGTTAGCTGAAGGCTTGATCAAAAAGGTATTCGTTATTTGACTATACAATTTGCTTGATTCTACTTTATATATTATTTTTTCAAGTTTCCTGTTTACATTATCCTTTTATAAGCTAAAAGTCACATTTTATGGCAATCAAGAGATTCATTTCATTTCTTGTTTTCTGCTTTGCCATTTTGGATGATATTTTGTAATATGTAATTTGTACTATAGTGTCAACCATGCTATTCTTTTTATTTGCTAAAAATATCCTGCTAGATTAAGGGCCCGTTTGGGGCAGCATATTTGGTGCGGTGGCGTTTTGAAAACGCACCAGGTCTGTTTGGGTAAACTGTGTTTTGACAGCTTATACGTTTTCAAAACACTGAAAACAGCGTTTTCACACCGCACCTATCTTGGTGCGGTGGCAGCTTTCTAGCTGCGATCTGGCTTTTTCAAAAAAATAAAAAATTATAATAGCCACCACACCTAACTTATCAGCATATTATTTTTAATTAGCTTATCAGTAGATTATTCAATAAGCTGCAGCAGCCCCAAACAGACCCTAAGTTTGAGCTTCCGGATTTTGGTTAACTGCTACATTAGAAAGAAAAAAATGTTTCAAATATAGATGCATGGATGAATGCATTCATGCCGTTTAGGCTTTTGCTACTCTCTTTTTTATAATAAGTAGGGATCAATAAACTCTTAACACTCTTAATTAAATGGTTGTAAAAAGGTGTAGAATCACTGTTAATTTACCAAAAAAAAAAAAAAAAAAGAACGAGGAATAGAAATAATGACTTTTATCAGTATAAATACAAAATAAAAAAAAAGTTAAACAAAAGTTAAAACTTAATTGTAGAGTAAATGTTTTTAGTATGTGTAAGTTATGTCAATTTAGAGCAATACAAATATGGTACTCAACTCGGCAAGCTTAAGCATATATTAATATTATCATCAAAGCTATCCAAACTAGTTCAACACTAATGATAGGGAGAGATATAAAAATCTTAGTTATAAGTGAGAGAGATTGTCTATTGAGCACAAATCATATTGATTTTACTCTACATAAATTAGTTAAGCAATAATTACATAAATAACCTGCTTTATCAATACAAGTAAATTGAAATCTTAGTGCAAGAAAAAGAAACGTATAGAGAGCTAAATGTGCAAATGATGTTACATGGTTTTAAGTTCCAACGTAGTCTAAATTCATGCTTGATCCTCTTCCCATCTGAAGATCTTAGTATTCTGATTTTGCTATTGTTGGATGCACTCCTTCATGGAGCTAAAGAGCCCTTACTCTTAAAAGAATGTAAGACACACTAAGCCTTTCCATGGTCTTAACGAAAAAGCCAAATTAGAAGAAAACTAGATTTGGCAAAATAAAAATAATGCTTTATTGTAACACTTTGGTCATTGTAGAAATTCAATCTACACCTTTACTCAAATGATTTTTATTTTGGTATCTTACTCTCGACCTTGCTATTCAATCTTTGCTTTGAGGCTTATGAGCTTGGGTGAGGAGGGAATGAAAGTGTGAAGAGTGCAGATTATAAGATTTTTTTTACCCCTTAACACATCATGAAAAAACTGGCTTTTCCACTCTTTCTCAACAACTAGAAACAAGGTTAAAAAAAACTCCTAAAATTTCCAAGAAATACAAATGCTAAATGATTGTATTGTATGCTCTACATCATATTGTATGATTCTATATGGGGATTTTGAGATATGGTCTCCCTCTCCAATGGCTCCCTGGTTTTCATCAATGTCTAGTCCAACAGTCACATGCCAACTCATATCTCATTGTACGATTCACACGCCTTTATAATCAACTGAATTAATTGCTTAAGCTTTAGAGTCACACATTGAAAACATTTTACAATTATTACTACTAGAAAATATAAATTACATGAAATTATCTTTTTCAGTACAATTTGAGCTGCACTTGAGCATTTTAGTCTTTGATATGTTTCTTCTCTTTTCCTTATGCTCATAGGATGAATATGCTTCTTAATTTTATCAATTGCATAACCTTGATCCTTAAATTACATCAATCTTGTACTTGAATAAGCATTAGTACTTTCAAATATATATCTATTTTAGTTGGCCCGCAATGAAGTACATAGATAATTTATGCTGCAATATTGTGCCTATATGCTGTCGGGCACAATATAATATCATATCGGTTTAAGTTGAACTATAGCCCTCGTCGCCGAAAACTACCCACACAATCGTCGAAGATATTGTCAATCTTAGATTGAACCTAGTTTTTCTTACGGGGCATTTACATACATACCACAAAATTCTTTATATATCTGAAACCTAAACTTTGACCTTTTACATTTCTAACAATCAAACCTTTCTTATCACATAAAAAATACTAATATTAATAACTTTTTAAAACTGACATGCACCTTTTGATGCATGGATAAAGTGGTATTAATATAAAAATCAAAGTTTAGGTGTTAGATATGTAAATAAATTGGAATTATGTGGCATGTATGTAAATCTTCCTTTTCTCGGACAAGCTTCCTACAAGACATGATATATCAAAGCAAGTTTTTTATTCTAACACTAGATAAGAATCATGCTAAAATAACAGAAATTCCTTGAGGAATAATTTTTCAGCTCCCAACCTTTGAATTAGTAATTCATAGTACACCATTGTAAAACCTAAACCCTAAATTTTAACCTATGGCCCCAAGAGAATGTCTGCAGTGATGTACTAGGAGCTATTATAGTTTTGTGAAGATCTAAGCTTAAATCATAAATTCAAAATACAATTTTTAGAATTCCTTAAAACTCGCAGATATAGTGCAAATTAAAATTCATACATTTACTGGATTAAAGAAAATGTTCTCTTGTATTTTTGTGAGAGACTTGAGAATAGGGAGTCAACTGACAACTCCTTAAAAGGAAAGGGGCATTTACGTATGTACCACCCAGTTCCTGTGTATTTGCTTATCTAACAGCTAAACTATTTATATTTATACCGCCAAAATCCTTCATATTACATAAAAATTACTACCATTTTAACTTCTAAAAACCGAAATATACCTTTTCATGCATAGACAAGGTGGCATGTATGTAAAAAGTGAAGTTTATCTGTTAGATATGTAAATTCATATGAATTGAAGTTATATATGTAAATCTTCATTAAAAAAATCTTGGAGTCTATGTTAATCCCTGCTGAGAATGCCAATATTTGTTCTTCCATGTTCTTGGGATAACAAAGTTTGAATAAGGCAACGGTGTTTCTAAATCCACATTGTGAAATATAGGTAAGTATTTGATCAGCAATAACGGTGTTTCTAAATCTACATTGTTGAATTGCGTCAAGAATAGTGAAACGCGTGTATATTTGATCGACAATAATCTTGAGGCTTTTATTGACAATCGGTCATTCAAACCAAGAGTACCTCTGACATCAATCACAGAAGCCATCAACATGAATGCAATGGCCCGATTCAGATTTTTGGGACATTTATCTTAGGGACATTTACATACATAGCAGCCAATTCCCTTGTATTGACGTATCTAAAATCTAAACTTTGCCTTTTTAACATTACTACCATGCTAACATTTTCATATCACATAAAAAATACCTCTAATTTAACTTTTAAAAAGTGAAATACACCTTTTCAGGTATAGGTGAGGTGGCATATATGTAAAGAATTGTAGCTTAGGTGTAGATATATAAATACTTATGAATTGAGTGGTGTATATGTAAATCTTCTTTAATCGGGGCATTTACATACATACTACCCAATTCATTTGTATTTACATATCTAACACCTAACCCTTGCCTTTTATATTGCATAAAAGAATACTACCATTGTCACTTCTAAAAAGTGAAATATACCTTTTCAGGTGGTATGCATGTAAAAATTGAAGTTTAGGTGTTTGATATGTAAGATGCAGGAATTGAGGGGCATGCATGTAAATTTTTGTATTGTTTTTTAAAGTCGTCATCAACTTTTTCAGTGAAATTTATCAATTGTTTCGTTTAAGCTATATCTGATGAATTACTATCCTTGTAGAAGCAAGGAGAACCGCCTTCAAGTAATGATGCCTGACACATTATCCTAGCTGTGTTGATATTGTGACACTACTCGCCTCCTTCTACATCTCAGCTGCTCGCATGGTTTGTTTTACTCAATTATATTTCCTTTGTCAGCACATTTTAATTTTGGTAAATTTATCATACCACAAAATTAAAATGTGCTATAGCATAATATTAATTCATTTAAGAACTTGAAACGTTGACATTATTGTGGCACTCAAGTCATAAGAAGCTTTATTTTTGCTCTACAACCATATAATGTTTCTGTTGCTTAATAATTTTTTTTTTGTTAACTCAATAATAAGTATTCATATGAGTTTAATATGATTGGAATGGCTTGGGCCACATGGCAATTATTTTCCATTAATGTTCCGTCGTGTGCTTAGCGAATAACTTAAACATATATTATGTGCACCACTTTCTAATTTTATTATAAATCGGGTCTATTGTTCAATGTGATGGTGATATAAATAGGATTTTTATTAGTAGAATTCAAATTGGTTGGTTGAAATGGAGGAATGTTACTAACCTATTGTGTGAAAGAAAAGTACCGTTTAGATTGAAAGGAAAATTTTATAAGATGGTGGTGAGATCTATCATTCTCTATGTTGCAGAAAGTTTGCCTTTAAAAGAGAAGCACAAAATAAAATTAAGAGTCGTTGAGATGAGAATGCTTAGGTGGATGAGAGGCTGGACCTTGATAGACAAAATTTGAAGTAAATATATCCGTGATAGGGTTGGTGTATCTCTAGTGGTGGATAAGATTAGAGCAAGTCATTTTAGATGGGTTGGTCACATTAAATATCGACCATCTGATGATCCAGTTAAGAGAGTACATCTTTTAAAATTTACTTAAGAAGGAAAATGATCTTAATTTATTAGAATTAAGTGAAAACAACATTGTGATAGGACGCAATGAAGAAAAAGGTTCATGCAGCCGACCCCCACGTATTGGGATAAAATCATATTGTTGTTGTAGTAGTAGTATAAATCCATATAGTTATATAAAACTATTTTCTCAGTTTATATGCTTTTCAATAATAGTCTTTAGTGTTATTTTATTGGAAGTTTTTCAGTGTCTAAGTATCAGAGTTTAAGAACATATTTTAATGATATGATGCTAGTAGGCTACTATAGGATTGACCGTATTTTGGGAAAGTAGATTTGATTGGTTGGTGCAATTGTTCTATCGTGAATCAGTGGTACGTTTGATTAAATAATGTGCTAATCTAGGTCCAAACTTGCTCTTGCCTGCAGCGTATTAAAATAATATGTTAAATGAGAAATATCCTTGTTATGCTATTATTATATCATTTAAATTTTATTAAAGTAATATAAATATTTATTATATCATCTAATTCGATTAAATGATTTAATCTCAAGTCTTTCTCATTCGGTTCAATGTTGGTTCAATGTTCGATTTGATTTTGAACACATTAGAAGTTAATTGATCTAGAATTTTACTCAATCATTATGTAACGCTAGAGGTTGGTGGGTGTTATAAATGCAATCAATAATAATTTCTCGAGTCAACTAATTATGGTACTTGATATGTTATTATGAAATGTCATGAACCTCAAAAGTATTTTTTAGCTAAACATATTTTGATTTAAATTAATAATCTTCTAGAGCTCCAATTTCAAGAGCTTATTGTCAAACTGATCGTCTCAACAAGACGAACCTAAATATATCAAAATTGGTCCAATCTGAGTCCAATCAAATCGAGATCACGCAATTGAACCATATTTTGGGGCTTTGGTTAGTTAATTTTAGGGTCAAATGAACTCCAATTGTAATGCACTTATAGTCAAATCGAGTCTCTCGATGGGAGGAATTCAACAAATCCAAGATCACTCAATTTTGAGGTAAGACCTACAAAGCATAAAAAAAAATCTTATGATAACGGAGAATAACGTGGCCCGTTTAATCGAGTGGTTATGAGAGTTATTTGTCGATGCCTCTCTCTTGAAACCTATTAATAGAGCTCATCTCTTCATTTGAAGGGGGAGGTCAATGAGTCAAATTCCAATATTGTTTTGGACTAAAGATCCAATGATAACATCTAGCCTTCGTAGCTGTTGACCACCGTCGACCTCCGTCGATCACCACCGACTACCATTTACTTGCCTCCATTGACAAGCTCTATTGTGTTACGAAGTATCCTAAATATGGTGTAATAAAGTTTTTCATATATGGTCTAATATATTACACCGCATTACAGATCCGACAATGACTCCATGTGACAACTACTTACAACCAACATACTCAACATATGTCGACTTTTAGCTGACACATGAAGTTCTCTGACCATTATGCACGCAAAAGTGTTGGACTTGGTATAACATTGTAATCCTTATTCCTCAATTATAGGACAAAGATGTATATTTGTAAAACACATTTATAGTGCATTATTTTGAATGGATTGGACTCCATAGCTTTTTTTCCTTTTCGGGTTCTTCCATGTAAAAATTCATGGTGAGTTACTTATCTAGTTATTTTAATATTATATGTGTGTGAGATCTTCATATAATGTCGAGATGTTAAATTATCACTCTTATCTTTGTAAATTTTCTAGCACACAACATTTTGGCTCTGTCGGTAGGAATCAAAGGTCCACCTACAAAAGTATGCTTCCTCAATGACTAACAAGCATAATATATAAGCTTCTCGCTCTAATGCTCGACATTCCATGTCGTAATCTCAAAGTCTAGGGCATCATGTCTAAGCCAAATTTTCCTAATGATACATATCACCTTGTTGGAAAATGAACTTCTTTTGCACCTCTTGATAATCATGCATGAAAAATGCTTGGGTGTCAAAATGAGATCCTCTTACTTTTTTGAGAGGTTTGAAAACCAATGGTAATGTATACTGGAGGGGCATTGCTGCCTCAAAATCAGTTGATTAGAGGTACACAATTAACACCCCCTCCACACACTAAAATTTCTCCCTCGAAAGCCAACCTGAACACTGCTAGCTCCACACCTCCATCTCGTGTAGTCAAGCATAACGACAAGCCTCCAACATATATGGAGATCTTAGCTCGACCTCACATAATTCGTAATAAGATACGAGGTATAGTGCATGAAGAAGTCATTTCTCTACTCGGTATAATTCTCAATTCTGAAGGGATGTCTAATACGTTTGAACACATTGATCGAACCATGATATAATGAGCTTCTGATGTGTTTTTCCTTTCAAGTATATTCTACTGCTCTTAAAGGCCAAACACATCCTTGAATATATTCAATCTAAGGTGAATCATTTATACATTTGATGAACTTGCTAATATGTTTGTGAATTAATTCATCACAAATCAAAAGATTTGTGAAGACTCCTTTCACCTCTCGAGGATTCATCAAAATGAGGGAGAGTCTCTGAGAGACAATTTTCTTCGATTAGGGGATGGGGGCAACTTTAACTACAATCCAAAAATATCATGTACATCAAATTTCTGGGCATGGTCATCATGGGATAATCTTCCAACATTTAATTTATATATCAAGTCTACCAGAATCAGTTCTAGGCTAATGGGGCAACCTTCATTGTAACCTCGAAAGGTTGTTCACGTCAACACCTTTCGAAAGTGCCTAGAAGCCCTAAAAAAGTTCACAGAACCTTCTACATATAAGACACATGTAGAATGAGAGCCTTCACTCATTCATCCCTCCGTTTCAGAAGGAGATATTGAAAGTTTGGGATATATAGTGGCACACGCTACCTTGGCCCAAGGGCTGAAAGAAGGCCAATTTTGGTACACTTTAGATCTACAACGATCCAAGATCTTAGCCGAATTGTTGAAGCTTGTCAATAACCATATATTAGCTGAAGAATATAACTCCACCCCACTTCAGTTTGAGCAGAGTCTTCCACCCACAGCTGTAGAAGAGGGCCATAGGGATAATAGGTGCAAAGAGAGGGATGACTTGCGTCCTATCACACGCCCGTGCTGTGCATACAATCAACCGTTTAGTGACTACAAGGGAGTGGATGGACACTACAATTGTGAGAGTCAAGCTTGATATCCTGACCAATGATTGACTCGGTAGAATAAGCAACTACTTACTCATCATGAATCACCCGAGACAACCCTGGTGATGGTATCACTGGATAAGTTAGTAGAGACCCTCCAGAATAAGGAGTACTTCAAGATAGCTTCCTAATGAATATCAAAGCTTATCTCTAGGTTCCCAAAGAAGTATTTCACATATCATTAGGATCACAATCATGATACAAATGATTGCCAACACATCTAGAGCATGCTCGAGGAGTTAATTAAAGCTAGAAAACTAAAGTAGCTTGTGGCATTGTGAAAATATAACCAGTGGCAGAGGAAAGCTTCAATAAATGAGATTTTGGATGAGCTGGTGCAAGCACATGCAATTCACATTGCTGGCATAGTCCTATCCATCTTTAGAGGAGATGGAGAATTGTACTGTTGAGCCACTGAAGAGGCTTCTCTAGAGAAAATTGTGTATAGCCACATTCAACAAAAAGTATAGCTCTCATCCCCCTATTACTCTAGCGACAATATTTTGCCCCTAGAGAAAATCCTTATAGAGACGTTATAGTAATTACCTCCTTGATAAGCAACTACCAATTTGATAGTATCCTTATCAACATTGGAAGCTTTGTGAACATCTTGTTCAAGTCAGTGTTCGACAAGATGAGTCTAGGAAACGACCAACTGATAATAGCCACTGATGCACTCTATGGCTTCTCTGGCAAAAGGAAAGAAGCCTTGGGAATCATAGCCCTAAAGGTCACCTGAGCGGAAAAGACAAGAAGTTCACCAATCTGAAGAATTTCCTATTGGTCGATTCACCACCAGCTTACAACACTATCTTCAATCAACCCTTGCTCAATAACTTCTAAGTCGTCACTTCAATGTATAATATAGTGGTAAGGATTCTAGGCGACGAGGAGGTCATCATAATTTGGGGTAACTTCTAGCAGTCCAAGTCTAGCTACCTCCAGGTGGTTGGAAGCGTGGAGTAGGAGTCGCTCGATCTTCAAAATCTGCATGAAGAGGTTCTCGACCAGCTAGACCACTTTTAAGATCCCTCCAGTGGAAGGAGAACTGGGTAATTTTTTTTAATAAGTGAACATTTTAAATGGAGGGTCAAAGGATATGCTAATCAATACCCTCAAAGAGCATCAAGATGTTTTAACATGGTCAGTCACTGAAATTCTAGGGATATTAGTCAATATTTCAGCCACTAATTAAACATCAATCCTTCCACTCGAATATGAGGTTTTTGATTCTCAATTTAGTTGAACTGATATGGGAGGAGGTTTAAAAACCATTAGAGGATAGATATCTCTAAGAGGTGCAATATCTAACATTGGTATCAAACGTACTGATGGTCCAAAAAGTGAACAATAAGTTTAAAAGGTGCATCAAATTTATGAACATGAATATTGTATGCCTAAAAGATAGCTACTTGTTGCCAAAGATCGATGCACTGGTGGACTCAGTGATGAGCTTCATAGACACCTTCTTTAGCTATCACCAAATAAAGATGCACTCGACCGATGCATAAAAAACGTCTTTTATAACAAGAGAGAGTGTATTTTACTGCAATATAATTCTCTTTGGGCTTAAAAACATCGAGACTACTTACTAGTGGTTAATGGATGTAATATTTTCAAAAATAAAATATTGAAGTATATGTAGATGATGTGTTATTTAAAAGTAAAATGGCTGAATAACACATAACATATCTAAAAAAAACTTTTAAAACACTTAGGAAATTCAATATGAGATCAAATTCACTTAGGTGCACTTTCAGAGCATGTACAAGTAAATTCATCGGCTACATTCCAACCCTAGAGAGAAAAAAGGCCAACCCAGAGAAATTGCAAGCATTGTTTAAAATGTCATCTCAGCAAAATGCCAAAGAATTATAGAAGCTGACAAGTTAGATTGCATGTCTAAGCTAGTTTATTTCTATATCAAACGATAAATTTGCATCATTCTTCAATACTCTAAGGAAAGTAAAGAGCTTTGCTTGGTCAAAAGAATTTGAGCTAACATTTATATAACTAAAAAAGTCCTTAGCATCTCCATTGCCTCTTCAAAGCCCTAAACCAAATGAAGAGCTTTATTTTATTTGGGGGTTAGATCTGAGGACAGTTTGGTTTTAGTCAGAGAAGAGCTCGAGAAATAATTTTTAATCTACTGCACAATTCGTGTCCTTGGAGATGCCGAACTTAGGTACCACATCATAGTGAAATTATATTTTGCTTTTATTTTTTCTACTTACAGACTTTGACCATACTTATAGATCGATTTAGTTGAGGTCATCACCGATCAACCACTTAGATTGTTCCCACATAATCGGAGCATTCCAATCATCTTCTCAATTGGTTATAGAGCTTAGTTAGTTTGACATCTTTTACATAGCCCAGACCACTTTCAAAGCATATGAGATAATTGTTGATATCCTGGCAAATTTCTCTAAGCCAAACAAAATGAACAAAGGAGCACCTACTAAAAGCCAGACCTTTACGCTATACATCGATGGAGCTTAAAGTCATATAAGGATAGGACATGGTCTTGTTTTTAGCGATCAAATCAGGAGCATCTCTACCACTTGATTGAAGTTGGGTTTGAAGTCACTAGCAATCAGACTGAATATAAAACATTGATCGTCGGGCTACGCTTTGCCTATGAGATGGGCGATCGACATCTCCTAGTGAAATCGAACTCACAGCTGGCAGTGAACCAAGTAAATTGAGAATTTAAAGTCAGAGATGACATGATGGACAGATACCTGAACAAAATAAAATTGGAGATCATGAAGTTTGAAAAATTTTAAAATTAAGCACATTGCCTGAGAGGAGAACCAAGTAGCTGACCTCCTATCGAAGTGCATCCGCTTGGGAGAGGGGATACACCAAGGATTGGTCTTGCAACCATTGAAGAACTAGAGGCGATGGAATTGAAGAATAAAGGACCGACGAGTTGGATGGCTCCTTGCATCTAATACCATGAAACTAGATAGATATCAGAAAATATTACCGACCAAAGGAGGTTCAAGATCAAAGGCGCACAATATCTCTTAATCAAAGGAAATTTTTATGTAGGTTAGTCACATAACCTTACCTAAGGTGCATAAAAAATGAAACGAAAGTTTTCCTCTAAGAGATACACTCTAGGGAGCATAGTAGAACTTCCGGAAGAAAAACTTTGGCACACAATGACAAGTCTACTTTTGGTCGACACTGTATAAGACACCAAAGAGTTCTTTGATAGATTTGAATAATGCTAGAAGTATGCACCACTGCAAAAAAAAACCAACACATAAGATGCAACCAATTACTATTCATTTTCCTTTCAGCACTTGGGGACTAGAAATCCTTGAGTTATACCCACCATTGTGAGGCCAACACAAGTTACTTATTATTTTCATGAATTGTTTTTTTCTAAATGGATCAAAGCTAAGACGCTCGCTCCAATTACAATGAAATTGTTCGAAACTTCATCTAAATGGATCTTATCAGTTGTTGTTGGAGAAAATGACTCTATCGAAGTAACTTGTCATTATCACTGAAAAGGGATGCAATTGACTGACCAAAAAGAAAAGGACTTCTATCAAATCCAAAGGATCAACCTAAATTCTGCATGTGTGCATCATCCTAAAAAAATAAGCAAGTTGAGGTGGCCAACAAAATCATCTTAAACTTGCTAAGGAAAGAGTTTGAAGGAGCAAGAGTGAATTGGACCAAGATCCTTCCATCACTTCTATGGATAGTCCGAACAAACCCATCAATAACGACTGGGCAGAATCCCTTCATGTTGTAACATATAGTAGAAGCAATGGCGTTGATCGATTATAATCACCAAAACTAGAGGGTCGTGACGGCCTTATCATTTGACAAAGAAAGCCTTGTTCAGTAGAAGAAAATAGATGATGAAGGTGTGATGCTTACACTATATCTTGCAGAAGAAAAATCGGTCGACTCAAATCTTTGATAGGAAGAAATGAAGAGAAGAATGACTTGATACTACCACAGACATGTTCAAGAGAATGTGTTCCCTACTTGAGCTCTTGTGCAAGGAAAAACAGTAAGAAAATAGATCATACATGGACCACCCATTTCGTCATAGACCAACGAGTCACCCCCGAAGCATACAAGCTGAAGACATACACGAGAAAATGAGTCCTTCATACATGGAGCGGAGAAGACCTGAAGAAGTTTTATTAAAAATTTATATGTATTATCATGAGTAAAAAATAACGATGTTTTCATTCCAATCATTATAATTTTACAAAAATATTAAAGATATGACTCAACTAACCATGTGCATAATCTCATGTTCCAACGACACTTAGGAAATTAGAGGAGTTCATATGAATTGATACCTAGCCAATGCTTGAGAAACTTCAACCCAAGCAGTAAAATTAAAGGTGACACATGAAGTCTGATCAATAAATTAATAATAAACAAGTGAGCAATGCAAGTTGTTCGATCAGTAAAACTCAAATAAAAATGATTAACAAGAACACAAGGCATCTGATCTACATCATTCATAATAACCACCCCTCAAAACCTAAGCATCAATAAAAACATATGCCCCTAACTCGACCTGGGTTAAGCTTAGATCTAAAGGTGGTTCCCTACCACTTAGAAATAAGATCTAAGATGGGTAGCAAGTAAATCATCTCAAGGCCATGTCTTGATGGTTTTTCTTCACTCTAAAGGTGGTTCCCTACCACTTAGAAATAAGATCTAAGATGGGTAGCAAGTAAATCATCTCAAGGCCATGTCTTGATGGTTTTTCCTGTGAAGACTATGACAAGATCCACTTAATATGTCTGAAGAAAGGTTAGGCTTGTCAAAGGTGACAACTCGATCGAGCAACATAGACATAGGAAGCATAAGACATGAGCCTGGAAGTATCACATCAAAAACAACCAATGATCTCTCCCGAGAAATCGAGCTATCAACCACCACAAGCATTCATCACAAATAATAAAGAAAAAAAGAGTTATAAAGGTAAAAGGCAAAGGGCAAAGATAAATGCCAAACAAAAAAATTTCCTTTGTTTTCATGAATAAAGAATTAAAAAAATTTATTTACAAAATTT
Source organism: Papilionanthe hookeriana x Papilionanthe teres (assembly GCA_022702705.1). NCBI lineage: Eukaryota > Viridiplantae > Streptophyta > Magnoliopsida > Asparagales > Orchidaceae > Papilionanthe > Papilionanthe hookeriana x Papilionanthe teres. The sequence goes on from CM040435.1 coordinate 27,486,712, forward strand.
TCTATGATTTACAAGTAAATAAAAGAAATAATAACTTTTCTAATTGCAAGAAAGTAGAAGTTTAGTCAGGCATTGGATGATCCACTATTGCCTACACCACTCTTATATTCCAACTCCTCTAGATTTAGAAGGGAGCTTAGCGAACTCATCTAGATTTGACCACTTGGGATTTACGAGCACCACTTACATGAACTAGTCAATTGCTAGTTTGATCCCGAAACGGAGGTGCTTAGCTTGGAAATTAAAGAATTCTTATTTTTTTCTTCTCATAATCATCATCTTGTCATTCAAAGCCTAGTTCTCCTCTTAGAAAAAAAAACAAAAACTTTGACGTGCTGCACTTCTTCACCTTGGCTATTTCCAACTGCCCTTCTAATATAGTTGCCCATTTTATTGCTGCCCTTGCTCGTTCCTCCATGAGCCTATCATTCTTCTTAGTTCTATAAAACTTCTCAGACAATATGAGTGGCATAGATTGGAAGTGAGAAGCCTCAAATGCAATCAGCTAATACCAGTCGACCAACTAGCATAAGGTCAAAAGTTTGTACTTACGAAGGTACACTTCAAAATTATAGGATCAGAGGTTGTTCTGAATTTTTGAGGCCTAGAGAGCAGCGACTAGAGAATCTTGGTACCAATCCCGCTTCAAGTTGATGAGGGCGAACGTCTAATCCTTACTTATGTAAACCTTCAACTTCTTCCTCTGCAAGGGAAACCACACTAAAGGGGATGAGATGCTAAGAATTGTTTGTCAGAGCCTTCCACTTTATGTGACATATTTCATCTTTGGATGCGTGAGTTCAGTTTCTAACTTGGGCTCAGATTGGGCCACTGGGAAAAGCTGGCTAGCTTCCCCTGTTTCTTTCTAATGCAATGCAACTTGTAGTAATGAACCAAGGGGTGGCTAGCCTTGCATCCGACCTTTCATTCGATGGATCCTCCCCAACGCCACTCTTCACCAATATTCTTGGGGTCCATTTTAGATACCTAGTGTTGCACTCCAAAATGACCTAAACCCATTAAAGAAGTCTTGGACTTTCTTGCAATAAGTGTCAGCTCAGTAGTTGAGACTTGTTGGATTACAAGTGAAGTCTCAGAAATAGAATACATAAAGTTTGCACATTTGGTCCTTTCACCAGCATGGGCAATCGACACCCCTTTGCTCGCCACAATTACAACTTTCGGGTGGGCAATCTTCCCTCGTGGTTTCTTCCATGAGACTTGGGCATCTTAATTAGCCCCTCATTGGGCTCCTTGGGCATCTAAATCTACCCTCAATGTCGTGGTCATTGCATTAAATTTATCTAGCTACAAAGCCTAGTTGACAATTATCACCTTAATATACTAGTGGAAAGACAAACATCTCCCTTCAACTTTCTCTACCTCATATCAATTTTTGGGAGGCAAGATCTTCTTCTTGTACACTCCTCTGGTTGGGACATGTGAAATTCCCCCAACCCTTAGAGGACCCAATGAAGAAGTGTAGCTTCAATCCTTGATTTTATTCTCAAGGCTGAGCAGCTGGAACTTACCAACTAAACCAGACTAAACATAGCCATTGAGATCGACCCTGAAGGAAAACACATAAGAGAAGAGCTCCACTGATCATAGGACCTATAGTTGATGACAGTAAATTATTTCATTATAGTGGCTATTTAGTTAGGCTTGACCTTTGCATGAATCACTCCGTATTGATTGAAAATCGACCACAGCTCATGGAAAAAAGGCAGATGCAAGCCCCACCTTTATTGATCTCTGAAAAAGATGAGACATCATATGAACAAGTTGGTCACCCGATCATATCCATCAATGGCTCGGAGCTTAATGATATCGCAAAAAAATGCATGTGTATTGCAACAAGGACGCCTCTCTTAAGGATATGATTGATTTATCAATTGTTGGGACCAAACCAAAGAGCTGAGGTGAGTACTTTGGAGCCATTTGAACGACTAGAGAATGAGCAACATATTGAGGGAAAGAAAAGCTAAAGAGAATTAGAGAGTGCAACACCAAATTCAAACATCAACCACCCTTATCTATAGGGTCACAAGGGAGCAGAATCATCGCAAATTGTACCTCAATTTAAAAAATGTGCATGAAATCAACACAAAATTCCAAGGGGGAAATAATTAATGAAATAAAATTTTATTTTGAAAAATATTAAAGCAAAATTTTTTTAGAAAGAAAATATTTTACAAGAGGTTCATCTGCCATTTCGGCAGAGACAAGTCATAATCGCAAGCAACTTCTTGTACAACAATTTTCCCCCAAATTTAAACTTATTTGTGTGGTCGGATTTGGCCTGGATCCGGAGCATTGATCAAATCTCCCAAATGATTTCCAATTCTGACTAAAAGACCACCAACTCCTCCGCAAATCTTTTATTTCCTTCTTTTGTTGTATCTTGACATCTGAGTGTATAAGTCCATCTCATCTAGGCAGCAAGCCAACAATCCAAGAGACATTTGCATCTATTGGTCACCTCCCCGTGGGCTGTAGAAGGGATGCCCAGATGATCAACCATATTCTCCTCGCTTCTAGTCAACACCGGGGTTGTCGTAAATGGCCTTGGGGATGAACCCTCACTAGCGTTCCCCAAAGTTAAGCCAATGATCGTTATCGCCTCATCTGCATCAAAAGATAATATAACTAAGGACAAAGAAAAAATTTCTGACCATAAAGATCGAGTCTCCTCAAACCAGAGAGTAGATCTTCCTCAGACCACTCAAGTGCCAAACTACTCTCACCAGCTGGCGGTGCAGCATGTGCTGTCCTCCACCCCTCAGTCAGAAATATAACACCAACAACTTCTTACTCCTTAGGAAATTAGGCTCCAATGGCTTCCCGTGCAAGTTGATCGGCCGGTTGGTCACAAACTCGAGTAGTAGGTTGGGTTGATGGGCCTAAAATTTGATTGGTTGGCTTGCTTCCATCTTTTAGCTAATCTATTCCTCACCGAGGACCTTAAAGAATGACCCCACATCATCTATCAATTTTCATCTGCTTCCATTTCTTAGAAGCCACCTTCTTTCTTTGACATTCGCCCTCTGACCTCTTTTTACCCTCTAGCCTCTTCTTTCCCTTAGGCCTCTTCTCTTCTTTTGGTTTCTTCTTATCCTCAGAGCGAGATCGAGGCACAAACAATCCAAAAGTGAACCTCATCATTTTTGCACTGACAACCTCTCCCAAAGGCTTCAAAGTGTTCACCAGGTAGATGTTTGAAAGTCGACCGACATGGAAACAGACGCAAAGCAAATGTGGAAAGGCAATAGAGTCAGTCACACACTATTTATATGAACCATGGGTATGAAATCTAAAAGTGCAATTGTTACAAAGCTCTAAATACAAAATAAATGATACATACTTTTGCCTTTAATTTTCTTATTCTTATCATAGCCATCTCTTTTAACAAGTAATAAAGTTAGATAGCTATAATATGTATAGCACAAATGCTTATGCATGAATCTCAAAGAAACCCAACAAAAAAGGAGACAAAAAAGTAGTACTAATGAAGGTCCACTGACAGAAGACCTAAAAACCCATCCTACCAAATACAACCCCCTAAATTGGGGCTAGGGGCCGACTCGAAGTAGGAAACCTGAACCAAGAATTAAGACTACTCAATTGGAGCGAAGGCATCAACCTACCACTTGCCATAACTAGACTCAATGAGAGGTTTTAATATCTTCATCCATCTCATAGAAGCTCTTGAGATTGCTCATCTAGGGAAAATAGTTGGTAATAACATAACCAGTGAGCATCTCGAAGAAACCCCTTAAGGGAATGAGTTATATGTCGATTTCAGTGAGTTACCCTCTATCCGATAGCCTAATCGCATTTCAGAAACAGGAGCTCACATCCAAGGATAAATAGTTGACAATCAGACTAGAACAACTAATCGACAAAGTCAAGCCAAACAAGCTGAGTCTCGCTGACCTGCATATCATCAAAGGTCGACTTATGATAAGAGCGCAATATATGATGTTTAAGTTGTTACATTTCCCCATGTTTTTACATCTGTTTGACTAATATATTGGTTGATAAATGTGTTTTTTTCTTAATTGTATAGGGGACTGGGTGATTGAAGAATTTGGAGGAAAAAAAGTACGAAAATAAGTACAATACAAAGATTTCATACCAGCACACCAGCGCTGCCAAGATGGTGCCTCCACACCGTGTTCTTTGCCACCGTGCTCAGTTTGAAACACCCACGCCGGATACAATGCACCCACACCTGCTCGTCTGTTCAACCTTTAGTGCACTCATGCCACCATAGCGGCGCACCCACAAAGGACTCAACACACCCGCGTGATCATCGCAACTTGCCTGTGCCAGTTCTCAAAACATATTTTAGCAAGATTTTTCATGCATTTACTGAGATTTTCCTATACATGAACTCATGAGACTGATCTCAGAGCATCAGAGGCGGCTGAAGGATGTAGCAAATAGGGAGTTATGAGGAGAGAACTTTTCCAAAATGTTTCTCTCCTTCCTTTGGATTAAAACTTCAAGAGGTGAGTTTCCTCCATTAGTTTCTTGTGAGAGGGAAATGTGCTACTCTTGTGGAGAAGACAAGTCTTATTGTAAGTTTTCACTATTATTTATTTCTTGCAATGAAGATCTGCATGGATTATATATCTATGATTTTCTCGATAACAAGTGGCTAAACTTTTTTTCTTGTCTCCGTGATGTTGGGTAGTGGCTTTATCTTGATTTTCTAAGATGTTTTTTTTGTTAGCATTTTCTCATACTTTCATGGCCTATGTTGTTTGATAAACCTCTGATCTTATTTTACTCATAATCCAACAAATTAGGATGTTAAAATGATTTGTGAAACTATAACTTCTAACTGTCATATAATGGAAACGAAATATTAACCACAGATAATAGATATATTTCAGTGGAATTCAGTTATCTTTCTAGGGATCGAAAATAACCAGGCGGATTGTCATGGGGATTGAGGAAGCCTCAATTTCATGGGTTTTAGATTTCTTTTGAACTAGACATAAGCATAAGAAGTAACATATGCCTAATTGGCAAAAATCATGTAGGAACATTTAGGAAATTCACGATCGTCACAATCCTCGAATCATGGAGGCACGGGCCTCATTAATCTAGAAGGAACTCGTGAGTTTCTTTCACTTTTTTGTTTCCACTGTCTACGATCTATTTTGTTTTCATTAGGAATAGGATTTAACGCTCATTTTGTGAATCTGCCAAGCTAAGTTCACTGGATTCGTAGGCTAAAAATTTTTCTATAGAAATAATTGTTACACTTTCCCAGTGGGATCGATACACGATACTCTTTAACCGCATTACTATTTAATACGTGCACTTATGTTATATGGATTACTTAAGTCCTGATAAATTTTTGCGTGTCAACCGATAACCCGATTCAGCACAATCGGACGAACAAGTCTTGTCGAACAAAAATCGACTGACTTTAGCCGACCGAGTCAAAGGGTAGTTAAGTTGTGGGACTATACATGTAAAAATATCTAAAATGTCATGTAACTCCTCGATTAAAGTATGAGTAAACATATAATCTCACATATTATACTCCCTCCTCTATAAATAAAAAAATTATTTTATGAGAAAGGGCTAATCAATAATTCAGATTAATTTTCATTATGGTGCATTCTCTCTTTCCCCTATCTTACACCTTATTCATTGAGATGTGATTCACAGACAAATCAATGTTCAATAAAGTTAAATCATGCTTAATTCTCAAATTCTGCTACCGAACAAGTGCAATTCCATTTCTGTTGTTTAGCTGTTATTGCACAAATAATAAGAGCCATCAACTACACGTTTTGCTTGCAAAGCTAGTGGGGCACAATCCCCTTTGTCGCCATTATGTTTCCGCCAATACAAATATACCACAAAATTTTTATTTATTTACATATTTAATTATTAAACTTTAATATTTACATTTATAAGTTTTGTTGTTATAATCTATGAATAGAAATATGTATTTCACTTAAAAACAAGTTAATAATAGTGATATTTTTTGTGTCTTCGTAAGGATTTGAGTGATACATATGTAAATATCAGAGTTTGATGTTAGATATGTAATTATACAATCATTGTGTGGTGTGCATGTAAATTCTCCTAAATTTTAAAATCAATAGTATTTTTATTTCATAATAAATAATTTTACTAACATATACATAAATATTAAGTATAAGCTAATCGCAATGAAATGTGGAATAAACCTATATTTATCAGTACCATTGTGGGCCATACCCAGTACTTGTCTTTTTCCTTTTTTTGGAAAGCAGACGGCCGTCCACTAGTTTTTATTTTATTTTATTTTTTTTTTGTATTTTTATTTTTGATAATTACATGGGGCCCACAAAAAATGCAAGGGATGGGGATCCCTTGTCGTTGCACGCCGCTTTCGCACTTATCGTTAACATTATTACATATTATTAAGTAATTAAAATAGTATTTAGTATTAAGTTTTTCATTAATAATAAAGATAATTAAGCCGCACTAAGCATTATTATTAAGAAAAATAAAAGAATTACATACGTAATACTTAATAATTCTTATTTAATTACATAATAACACCTAAATTTCAAGTTTTATACGCACAAAACGATAAATTTTTTTTTATGTGATACGAAAGATTGATTGATAAAAATATAAAAATGTAAATTTTATGTATTTATTATGTAAATTTATAGAAATTGAGAGATAGGTGTGCAAATACTCAAAGTAGCAATTACTATTGGGCAGCTTATCCGGGGTTTTGAAAACGCCGCATCATCGTTTGGAGCTGTGTTTTCGCAACTTATCCAAAACGTAGTTGGTTTTTTACACTAAATGCGGAACGTTGGTCAAACCACGCGGTTCACATTTTCAAATAAATTATTTACCTGAATAAGCACCAGCCGCCCCAAATACATTAATCTTTAAATTTCATGTATTTATTATGTATATCACGATTAAATAATTAAAAACTTGATAATAATAAAAAATATTAACCCCATAGTTTTGCCCGCTAGATTTGAAAATTACAATGTTCGAGTGTTATCTATGTAATTGTTCTTATAATAACAATTATAAATTTTTTTTTGAGTGAATTTACATTTTAAAATAAATAGGCAAACAACTAATTAAGAGTGTGTTTGGGGCAAGTCTATCTGCTGCGGCGGTGTTTTGAAAATGTCGCATCGCTGTTTGGAAATTACATTTGCACACTTGTCCGAAAATTCAATTGTTTTTTACACTAAACACGGAATACGGGTCAAATACTGTTGTCCGCGTTTTTAATAAACGGATAAATCCGCGTTTTCAATAAGTGGATAAGTACAAGCTGCCCAAACACACTCTAATCAGATTTATCAAATTTAAACTAATTTCGAGAAATTTAATTCAAATTTAGTATAAATTCAACTAGGGAGTTAAAACCTGCCTGCGGCCAAACAGCGATGTTTAATTAATTAAAATATGCGTGGAAGGATGGATTTTTTTTATATTTTTTATTTTTAATTTCATAGATTGGTTGAGCAGTCGGTACATCACATCAAATTTATCCGCAACAAAATTGAGGGAAATTGACCCTCTGGAAATTGCAAGAGTGATGGATTTCAATGCCGAGAGCCGCCTAAGGGTGATCTCCCGCCATCTCCGAGCCACCGACGGAGGCCATGTTACGCGATCTCAGCTGAGCGCAGGCACCACCGCAGGTGAATTTGTTCATGGTGAGTTGTTTTGCCTGCTCTGCTCTCATTCGTATATCCAACGTTTCAATCTATTGAAACTTTTTGGGTATTGTTTTGCTTTGAATATCTATTTTGATGTGGTTCCAGTGTTTGATTGATGTAAAAAAAAACTGAAAAAACGGTTTTTGGTTTAGTCCATGCTAAGCGCTTTTTGTTTTCGTTCGCCTGTTTCATTTTGTTCGTGGTGGAAGATTTTTAGTAGATGGTGAAATGTTGCAGGCTTAAGGTTGGTTGATGGCGGATGCCTAGAGTGATTATGCTCTCGTGAGCTAGGATGTCTTTAGATTGATTTGAGACTGTTTTGCTCGTTCCTTTCAGCCTGAAATTTGATTTTGAAGTGTTTGAACTGGAGCGAGAAGTTGTTGGATTAGTAGGAAGAACTCTGATAGACTTCGGATGCTTTTTCCCATGGAAAATAAGAATTTTTTTTGCCGTGGAATCAATTGCAGATGTGGGTTTTCTGTGAAAAAAAATATAGATATTCTGATAATGAACACATATTGAGGTTCTAGATTATTTTTGCTTTAAAAGGAGTTCTTATTTTTTTATGATAGTGCAGTCACAGGAACTGTAGGCAATACACAACGAGTTTTATTACATGAAATCCATCCAATTATGCTTGATAACCATGGTTTTTGAAGATGTTTTAGAGTTATTTTTATTAAAGGATCACCTAGTCAATTGTGGGAGAAGCTAATCAAACAACAACAACAACAACAAGCTTTTATCTTTATCCCACTAGGTGGGTTCAGCTGCATGAATCCTTCTGCTCCATTGCGTCCTATTGAGTGTCATATTTTCATTTATTTCTAATAAATCAAGATCATTTTTTATGCAAGATGCCCAAGCTAATCAAACAGGAGATGTTTTATTTCTTGTAGCATACAATTCTTATGTCTTTACACATCTCACACCTAAACTTCCTTATCTACACACATAACACTCAAATAATATCACTTAAAAAATAGTAATATTAACACTTTTTGAAAGTGAAATACACCTTTTCATGCATATGTTAAACACCAAAATGCTATGTATGTAAATATGAAAGTTTAAGAGTGAGATATGTAAATACATAAGAATTATATGCTACAAATGTAAATTTTCTTTATTTCTTTTATTCTGTAGTTTGATTCAAGACATTTTGTGGAGCCAAGTATATTATTGGACATAAACGGCGTTATAGATTTTAATAAAATTTGACATTATTTATTTGTATTATTCAAGTTATTTGGTGATTTAAATATTAGTAAGAAAATATTTCAATTTATATATGTAGCTATTTGTTTGATAATTTCACCATTCTTATACCTTAAAAAATATATTTAAACTTTAAATTGTGTAAGAAATAGGAAAATTGATAGTCATTAAATAAGTGATTAAGTCATTATAAATTGAGCATTTTGTAGACTTCTTGGTAAGCTACTTATTAAAGCTTGGTTACAACATATATGAACTTGCAGGTCAATGTTTAAGCTGATTCATTTATATGCTAAGAGTTTGAAATTTTGTTCAAGCTTTTCAATATTGTAAACTAATAAGCACTAGTTTTATATGCATGAGTATCGAGCCGTTCATCAAGTTCACTAATTCGCTTACAACCCCAGGGCAATATTTTTCTTATGGCTTGTCAACAATGTAGGTACATGCTGAAATATATTTTTTGTTTGAATGTCATAACAATAGAAGGAAAATAAATACTACATTTAATTTTCTAATTGTGCGCTTATGTTTAGGACGTTGACCATCTGATAATCTGATAATCCAATTAGGAGAGTAGATGTTTTAGATTCAACTTATGTTAAAAAAGACAGAGGTAGACCTATGAAGACTTGGGCTTATTGCATAACAAATGATCTTAATTTATTGGAATTAAATGAAAATATGACACTTAATAGGACGCAATGGAGAAAAAGGATTCATGTAGCCAAACCCACGTAGGGAGATGAAGGCTTTATTGTTGTTGTTGTTGTTGTTGCACACTCATGATATTTAAGTTGTATTTTGAGTGATATTATGAAACAAGTGTTTTTAGGCTTTTTTGGAAGCTGGGTTCATAATTGATTGCACCATTTATGTAATAAGTAAACTTCAACGTGAGGAATATTCATATATGGGGATACGATCAATTGATTGGTAGTTCATCTCTAAGAACATATGTGGAAATATTAATCTTGTACTGCTTTGGCAATCCACAACGTCCACACCTTCTAGTTTTCTCTGCCTACCTTGCAATCATCTCCATCGGAGGATGTAATGCTCACTAGCCTTGTGATCAACCACCTTGGTCATCTGCCACACTCTTACCTTTCATAGACAATATGCCAATCACTATTTTTTTGTACAAATAATTAATTGTGAAATTATTAGGTTATTTATTTTTTCATCTTTTCATCTCTTTATGGCCCATGTCTCTCTTATAAATATGTTAAATGCCAAAGTATGTAGTATTCTTTTCTCATATGTTGTAATGTGTTATTGGAGATGAACCGTTTACATCTTTCATACTTCTTCATGTTTCAAAGCCTCTTAGAAGTCAAAGTTTTATTCATCTTGCCTCTTAAGAGGTCTTTTTAAACCATGTTGATGAATATATACGGAATGACAATGGAAAGAAGAACCACGTCTAATCCCACCTCTTGCCATAAATTAAGATGACATGGAAACACTAATATCCAAAATACATTCTCAAAGTCACAGATTATCCAATTGAATCAAAATTTTATGCACTAAAAATCTTTGGTGCAGTTGCCTAAAAGATATGATCGTGAACTCCTTGAAAGTACAAAATGAAAATCTACAATATTGGATCATAGATTTTTAAGTATCTGATCATATAATAGGTCATTATTTTCAACCTTCATTCATGTTTAAACGACTATGCAATCAAAATTATTGACGGGCCAACACGGTTAATTACTTAGTTCTAGGAATATTAATGCCACTAACTCTCTGGCTTTTAATTTAGTTCTCTTGGTTTCTAAGATTTTTTAGAACTTCTTATCAAACAGTAAAATTATCAAGGATATTCACCATACTTCTAATTTTTTCAACCCATTGCAATTTCTATGATAGGAATTTCGTGTAGTTCCTAAATTATTAAGGAAATCTATAAAGTATAGCACAATAAAAGCATAATTATGTTATAGTACTTCCCTTTTGGTCATCGAAATTTCGAGTACCTATAAAAATTATTTCCCTCTTTTCATCAACATTAATCCTATAACGTTTTAATGTAAAATTTATCAATTATCTAGATCTACTCAAACTCCTTATCCTAATTATCTATATAAAGTCTCTCAAACATTTATAACTTTTTATAGTGACTTTTATAACTCACCACAAATTGATATTGTTTAAGTGGTTTATATTTCATATTGATGACTACACTAGAATTGTTTGGAATGAAAGGACAAGTCTGGAATCAATTCCATTTTCCAAAAAACATCACTTCCTAAAACGCACTCTAAAATCCAAAATCAATTTCTTAGGACCGATAATAAATTAGTATTATTTTATTCCATTCAAAAGTAGGACCTCCTCTAATGAGAAATCATTCGCAAACTTTCTTGCATCCATGCACAATAAAATCAGATAGCAAGTTGAGAAACAGACATCCTTTGGAGGTTGCTCGATCTATTACTATCCAAATTATCATTGCGGCGAGATTGTTCTTATTGCTACATATCTCATTAAACTAATTTCGAGAAAAAGCCCCACGCAGATTGCTTATGGGGCGACGGAGAGCAGGATGGAGGGCACGAAAGGAAAAATTACCATATAGCGCAGAATAATCCAGCTCTAGATAGCAGTGTGGCTTCATGGGCGCATTTAATAAACCGTGTCAGCGCCGCACCAGACGATCAACGAAATTTGCTGCAGCGGGCCGAGCCCCTGCTGCACAGCTGCGCCAAATAGACCAAGAACAATATAATCAATTTGCAGGCTCAAGAAATTCTTATGTAATTTAAGATGTTGACCAAATCAGTCTAGTGATAAACTACATTGGTTATCTGCTACCCTCCTGCCTTCCATAACTTTCCCAACTACTATTTCCTCGGTGGAATGATTTTTTAATATTAAATTGATTATAAATAATTAGGATGCCTTTTTTCTTGTTTTTTATATCTTTTGCCCGTATAATATTGTATTTATTCAATCAATTGGAATATGAAAATATACAGTATTCTTCATTTTATATATCTTTTTATCATTATTCAATAAATGATAAATCTTTTGGTCTGAGCTTGGAACATTTAGTCGGATGTTTACGTTCTGTTAATGGAAAATGCTTCTTCTTGCCACCATGGTATGAGAATTTCACAAGCATACTGTAGAGAATAATTTTATTGGTTTTAAAACCGCATTTTTTCATTTTTGCCATGCATTAATCCTTAGTTTTTTATCTTATCCAGAGCAGGGTTATAGTGTTGTCTTCCCTGAGAAATTACAGAATGGGAAGTGGAATGTATACAGGTGTCATTTTTCTTTTCGTCATTGACATACATACGAGCTAATTCCTATGTATTTACATATATCTAACACCCGAATCTTTACTTCTTACATACATACCACTCAAATCTTTAATATCACATCTAAAAACCATCATTTTATCTATTAAAAAGTAAAATACACTTTTTCATGCACAGGTACGGTGCCATGTATGTGAAAATTGAAGTTTAGGTTAAATATGTAAATACGTAGGAATTGAGTGTTCTTTATGTAAATCTTCCCTTTTTCTTTTTGATACAAATGCCTGTTATGTTTTATTACTGGTTTTTTATTGCTGTTTCATTTCTTTCAAGCAGATCTGCACTGTCACCATTGAAACTGGTCACCGAATTTCCAGAGCATCCAGAAATAAAAACGTTACATGATAATTTTGTGTAAGTTTGTGCATGCATATTTTTTATTTTAGCTCTCATTTTAATTAATTACAGCTCATTCATTTGATTGCTTATTCGATGCAATTTTATCAGTTTCTTCTACCATATGTTTCTACTTTATAATTATTTTTTTTTCTTAATGTTCTTTGTTCATAGGATGTTAATGATGTGAGCCAAGTTAAGTAAGCACCACGCTGTTCATATTTGTTTCATTTGTTCTTATCGAGTTGTGCTTTGCTCAAACATGTGTAATGTTTAAAATCTTATTTTACTTTATTTATTTTAATTTTTTTTATTATAGAGAGTCGCCCTTAGATGATTTGGTCACATTAAACGTCAACCACCTGATGATCCTATTAGGAGAGTAGATGTTTTAGATACAACTTATGTTAAGAAAGGCAGAGGTAGACCTAGGAAAACTTGGGCTTATTGCATAAAAAATGATCTTAATTTATTAGAATTAAACGAAAATTTGACAGTAAATAGGACGCAATGGAGAAAAAGAATTCATGTAGCCGAACCCACTTAGTGGGATTAAGGCTTTGTTGTTGTTGTCGTCGTCGTCGTCGTCTAGTTATGATCAAGCCTAACTAACTGCATGCAGGAGGCTAATTATTTAAACCAATTGTATTATTTTTAAAAATAAATATATTCATGATTTTTGTTTTCAAAAGTGATAAGAATTCACCCAGTATTATTTCTAATTCTTTATGGATAACAAATTTGATTTTTAATATATTAATCTAGTTTTTTGTTTGATATTTTAATTATCAGAGATAATTTTAAAAAATAAAATTTTATTTTCAATATATCCGTTAAGCATTTAATTAATACATTTACTAATAAATGTTGATGGGAAAGAAAGTTATATTTCTGCCTTACTTACAGGGTACCCCAAAACATTTACAAATCAAGCACCCTCTTTCATCCATTTCTCAAATTATTACTCAAATATGAAAATTTGTGATAAAACCTCAATTCATATTTTTCATTTTTATCGAATTCACAATGGTTTTAATCATGGCACGCGTAAATGCATCAGTTTCATAATTCAAAAACCACTTAAGTGCTTGATTTTTAAATAGCAATGTTTCTCGTTCTCTATATGTAATTATCCCAATTTTTTAATATTTTTATCATAATTCTAATAGTGTAAATAACTTTTGTCCTGCACAGAATAACAAATCTAATGTATTAGAATAAAATAAGTTATCAAAAGCTACTTATTTATGTTTTGAAGAGCATTTTATCAAGCCCTTAGTAGGCTTCTTGTAAAACAGTAAATGATTGTGTTCAGGAATGCAAATGAATATTCAAATTTGTTTATATGTCTAGCTTAAAAATTTTATTAAATAATTTTCGATTTTCTAAATAAATGAATATTAAAGAGACGTATATAAACAAATATCAAGCTTTTTATCAAGTGCACTAATTCCCTGTCTGCCATGTTGTGCATGTACAAATGCAACGATGTGTTGGTGCCATATTTTGCATGTTTGTGCTGGTCCTGGTGGTATTAGTGCTGCAAGAATTGGCGGAAAAAGGACTGTAGTTGATTTTTTAGTTGATCCTAATGCATCCATGCTGAATTTAATATTCTTGTTCTTTCCGTCATCTTATGGTTGAAGTTTAATTTGGGAATATTTTCATACATACCATACCACTCAATTCCTATGTTTTTACATATTTAACATCTAAAATTCAACTTTTACATATATACCACCCAAATCTTTCAAATCACATAAAAAATACCACCAAATTTACTTTTAAAAAGTAAATACATCTTTTCATGCATAGATAAGGTGACATGTATGTAAAATGTAAAGTATAGGTGTTAGATATATAAATACGTAGAAATTGGGTGGTATATATGTAAATGCCCCATTTTTTATTTAATTAATCTTTTCTGCCTGGTTAGTCTATGATTTATGACTCTAGATTAAATCAATTAGGTATGCAGTTAATGCTTTCCGTGATTACAAGTATCTTGGGACAAGAATACGAGCAGATGGAACAGTTGGGGAGTGAGACATTCTCTATCTTCTGTCTCTTCATAATGCTGTGACATTCTACGTCTACTGATCAGTTTTTTTGTAAATTATTTCTTTAGCATAAGTTGCCAAAATAGTCCCATGACTGTTTGCCTTTACGCCTTTTTAGTCGTATAGTCTATAGAAGTGTCAAATTAGTCCTCAAACTCTTTAAATTGGGGCTGAAATAATACCAGTGGGAACTATTTCAGCCACAATTTAAAGAGACTAAATTGACATTTTTATAGAATTTGAGACTAAAATAACTACCAGCAAAGAGCGGAGGGTCTACTTTGACACTTTTTTTCTATCTCTTTGTATAATAGTTTTTTTTTTTTTTGGCTGAAGGTACAAATGGATGACTTATGGGGAAGCAGGTACATCCCGGTCAGCTATTGGGTCTGGCCTCATATACTATGGGATTCCGAAAGTAAGTTATTTATTGACATACATACCACCCAATTATTATGTATTTAGATATCTAACACCTAAAATTCACTTCTTACATTTATATCACTCAAAACCTTTCATGTCACATAAAAAAAATGCTACTATTTTGACATTTCAGAAGTGAAACACAACTTTCCTTGAAATAGAGATACAACTTTCCATACTTAGTTAAAGTGACATATGTTAATTGTTAAAATTGTAAATATATAGGAATTGAGTGTTATGCATGTAAATATTACTTAATATTATTAAGAGGTAATTCTTTTGTTATTTGATGCCTGACAGGGTGCATGTATTGGACTGTATTTCATAAACAGACCTGAGTGGGTCATTGTGGACCATGCATGCTCGGCATATTCTTATATATCGGTACCATTGTATGATACTCTTGGTGAGATAATTTGCTCCAGTAGTCAATATTTTTCGCCCTCCCCCTCTTTGCTAAGTCCTCTAATGTAAATACCAAATGTTTTTTTTTTCATAACTTTTGTAGGACCTGATGCTGCGAGTTATATTGTAAATCATGCTGAAATACAGGCAATTTTTTGTGAGCCACAAGCACTGAGTAGTGTGAGTATTTGCTCTTTCTCATGTATATTATTCAATTTCGAGTAGAATGCCAAAATAGTTCCCTTGATTATTTATATCGAGCCATTTTAATCTCACAGTATAAAAAGATTTTACATTAGTCTTCAGACTATTTTAATATGGGATAAAATAGTCCTCGTTGAGGACTATTGAAACTTGTACTAAAAGACTAAAGATTAAATATAAACTCTAGGACTAAAATAGCCCATTACAAAGAGTTAGGGGACCATTTTGACACTTTTCTCATTCGTTTTTCAAATATTTGCTGTTCAAGTATATTTCTTTTAATCTTTTTTAATTCCTGACTGTCAGTTACTAAGCTTTTCAAAGGAGATTCCTTCAGTACGTCTAATAGTGGTGAGTGAACTTTCTTCTATTTTTTATTCCATTTTCAATTTTTAAACTGCAGTCAGTCTTC
Organism: Papilionanthe hookeriana x Papilionanthe teres; assembly: GCA_022702705.1. Lineage (NCBI taxonomy): Eukaryota > Viridiplantae > Streptophyta > Magnoliopsida > Asparagales > Orchidaceae > Papilionanthe > Papilionanthe hookeriana x Papilionanthe teres. Next base: position 27,502,814 of record CM040435.1, read on the forward strand.
CTATCTTCTTTTATATCATAATGTAATGACAGGTAGTTGGAGGATCGGATGAGAATATACCTTCATTTACTTCAAATAACCAACCGATAGTTGTTACTTTCTCTCAACTTCATGAACAGGTAAGCTTGTCAATGATGCAGCTATTACACAAATTTGTATTTGGCATCATCTACTTCTATGTCTAATCATAAAAATCAAGGATTACTTGCACACATACCACACAATTCTTATGTATTTACATATCTAACACCTAAAGTTTCATATTTATATTTATAACATTCGAAATTTTAACATCACATAAAAAATACCACCATTATTAACTTTTTAAAAGTGGATTACACGTCTCCCCGCATTCCAACAGAGAGATCAAACCCTCACAGACATTTTTGGATCCATACAAAGAAGAATGTCTCTCCCAAATGCAAACCATAATATCAACCCCCACAGGAAATGCAAACAACTAAATATCTCCCAAAGTCAAACCAACACAGAGAAATCAACAACAAACTTTAGGCAGAAAGCTCCAAACCATCACAATGGAAATGACAGAGAGAGTGAAAGATAGAAAAAAGATCGAACCACATAGCATATAGCCACCATAACACAACAAAACATACACAAACTAGTATCCACCATAATTCACTACTCACAGAATGTATAACTTTTCCATCCCTACATTCCCAACAGAGAGATTGAATCCCCACAGTTATGGTCGAACCCCCTCAGAGAAGAAACTCTCTTCCAAATGCAAACCACAACATCAAACAGATAAGAAATGCCCAAAAGAAATGCAAACAACCAAATATCTCCTTTATTCAAACCAACATAGAGAAATCAACAACAAATTTTAGGGCAGAAAGCTCCAAGCCATCGCAGTGGAAATGACAGAGGAGTGAAAAACAGAAGAAAGATCAGACCCCATAACACATAGCCATCGTAACGCAACAAAAGCACGCATGAACTAGTATCCATCATAATTCGGTACTCACCATATGCATAACTTTCACATCCTGTACATTCCCAAAAGAGAGGTTGAACCCCAACAGACACGATCTAATCCCCACAGAGAAGAACTTCTCTCTCAAATGCAAACCAACACAGATACTGATAAGAAGTGCCCTCATAAACAACAAACCACCACGTATCTCTTAAATGTAAACCAATGCTTTGTGAAAACAACAACAAATTTTAAGGCAGGGGCCTTCAAACCACCACCATGGTGGCAATGTTAGAGAGGGGGAAAGACAAAAAGAGAACGAGCCCCTACATAATACAACCAGCATAACTCATCATAATTCACACGCACTAACCTCTACCATAATTCACACGCACTAACCTCTACCATAATTCACACGCACTAACCTCTACCATAATTCACACGCACTAACCTCTACCATAATTCACTACTCACTAAGTACATAGAATTCACTTCCATATACTCCCACCATAGAGTGATCGAGCCTGCACGGACATGGTCAAACCCCTACAAAGAACTTTTCTCCCAAATACAAAACAACATAGATGCAACTACATAGCTAATGGAAGCCACAAAGAGAACCTAAAAAAATTTTTGGGTAGAGAGCCCCAAACCAATGCAAGTGCAACTCAAAAAATCAAATTATAAAATACAGTGCATAGTTAAACGAAATTCCACAAAATGCAACTGGTATAAAAAACACAAAAAGAGACCAGTACAGACCCATTAAAATTAGGCTTGAGATCAAAGTTATCAGAGATCGGAGCAAAGAGGAGAGATAAGAAAACGAAGATGGAAGTCATCTCGTATAACAGATCCTCATTGTACGGCACAGTTAAGCTCGAGTTAGGGGCATAGGAGAAACTCAAGAGCGCAGTGAGGGCGAAATCAGGTTATACCAGGGAAGAGATAATAAGCAAGTGAAAAAATGCGGAAGGTCATCGGTAACCCGCCGCGTTAAAAGGCTATTACGTTGCAGAATGTTACGTTATATGTTGAATTAGTGCGTTATCAAAACTGCGGAATTCGTGATGTGCCAATACACCGCTGCCGCGCAGTTGTGCCTGCTGCGAACTGCTGTCTCGCAATTTCCCGCATCCGCTGTCCGGCTTTCTTGTCTTCACCTGCTTGCAGCTGCACCTATTTTTCCTCCGCCTTGCCGGTTCATCCCTGCCTGCTTGTTTGCTCTCCCTTTACCCGCACTAGTCCTCCAACGACGTCCCTAACCTCGTCGTCCTCCCTCGCCATCTCATGCTTCTCCCTCTCTGTTGTTGATAGCTAGCTCTATGGAGTGTCTAACATGTTCTGTTACTAAAGGATTTCTCTACTGAGCGCTCTGCTCTTCATCTTCCCTCTCCAACTATACATTTGCTGTCTCTCTGTTGATGCCCTAGCCAGCCATTACTTCTCTCTTGTGACTCATAGTATGGTCGCATGGTCGCTTGCGTCCGCATGACACCAGCTATGCAAATGACATCAGCTATAAGTATTGAATAAGCCTGTTTGGCTTTTGGGATTAACAAGACATAGGTTTTTTGAACATGGATAATAAGGAATGTAAAATGTACCCATTAGAAGGAAAAAAATTTGCGGCCGGACACCGGACGCAGAGCTGCGTCCGGTGTCTGTGAGAGGACCCCCCATGTACCCCCCATGTACACCCAACTTACAGAGGAGTTACATGGGGGTACATGGGGGTATCCCCGTTGTCCGGACGCAGATTTTTCTCCATTAGAAGAGGGGCGAATTATTTCATACGGACGACGTATGGAATAATTTAAGTTAAGATAGAATTTGCATGTCTCGATTAGGAATGAAAATAATTTAAGCTAAGATAAATATTGATAAAAATTGTTTAAAATTATTTACAAACAAGAGATTCAACTCCTTGGGCAATACTTAGTAGAAATGAAAGGAACCGGGATTCTTAATGCTGGCCTGTTGCCTATTGGATTTGAAGTCTTTAAGTACTTTTCACTCTCTCCAATAATTCTATTTCTTTTAGGGTCACAGTAATCTCAAGCCATTTTACCCCCCAAAGTTTGAAGATATTGCAACTATATGCTATACAAGTGGGACAACTGGGACACCAAAGGTATCCTCTTTTTCTTACATTGCTCTATTATTGTAATTGTTATTTCAGTAAAAGCACTGAAACAGTTGTTTCGGCAGCCCAAATGACTTCTTTTGCCGCCTTCAGTTAGGTTGCTATTTTTTCTTACTTTTTGCACTTTTTTGCCTGAGAAGATGATATGATATGTTTTAGGGTGCAGTACTCTCCCATGGAAATTTGATTGCAAATTCTGCTGGAGGTAGCTTGCGTATCAAATTTTATCCATATGACATGTGAGTGTTCCTTGTTATCAAAATTTTTGGGGTAAATCATGCTTTAGTTCTTACCTTTTTTAAGCTACTATTGTGTAGCGTCTTTTTATAAATTTTGGATTGATTCTTAACATTTATTTCTTATTTCATTTTAAGTTCTTGTTATCTATTTGTAAATATTAATATATAGTCACTAACATGTAATGAGTCAAGTGGCCTTGCTGGACTTCAATTTTTAATGATCTAGAACCCTCACGTAGCTCTTTAATTTGCATGGTCATGATAGGTGGCCCATTGCCATCTGGAGCCGGGGACTCCTGCCTGTTTCTGGGCTGATGGTTGGTAGCTTGTTTCATCTGGATTTCAAACCCCAACCTAATTCCTTACTTTGCTGAGTTATTCTTGGTCGCCCATTTCTATCATAAGAATGATGTTTTGGCTTGCTTGAGCGCATAGCAGGATTCGTTGCCACTTTTGGAGCTGTGATGGCTATTGGTGCTGGAGCTGATCTCCCTCTTTTTTGTGTGAAAGGCGTTATTAACTCTGTGCAGTAAGTCATTTAGTCCCAGGGTCTATAAAAGCGTCAGTTTAGTTCCCAAACTCGTTTAATATGAGCTGAAATAGTTATTGAGGATTATTTCAGCCCCAATTTAAAGAGTTTGGGAACTAATTTGGAAATTTTATAGACTTGGGGATTAAAATGGCCCATGTAAAAAGGCAGGGGACTATCTTGGCACTTCACTCTTTTTCTGTTGCTAAGTAGGGCTAGGTATTGTTTGAGTTCACAATTGGCCTTAAGGAGGCTCAGGATGCATAGTTAATAATTGATTTATTCTGCTGGGTGATGATCACAACCACAAGAAATTTGACAGAAGTTGCCATTATCACTTGCTCATTCAACATATAAGTGCTTCATTATCTCTTTCTCACCCAAGCATTCCTCTCTCTTATCACTGCTAAGCATTCATCTATCTATTGTGGAAGCCCAACTCTGCCAGAGGATGACCACCTTTTGATCCCAACCAGTTCACCATCTTCTTATTCTCTCCACAGACATCCACCTATTCGGATGCCACCGATTACATTGCCATTGACAAAAAAAATAAGTACATCTTAATCAAAACATACCAAACATGTTTTGTGTCAAGTCTAAACATAAACAAAACAAAATAAAAAAAAAATACAAAACGAAAAAACAAAAGTGATCCCAAATGACCTCCTAAGAATTTCTTAGTGTTTCTGAATGAGAATTAGTTCAATTATTTAGGGTTGTATTGTCTTTATTGAATCAACTAACGACCTATGATAGTTTTGTTAATGGAATTTCTAAATGGAACAATTTTGGGATTATTACTTGTTCAAATTTGTGAAACCTAACTTTTATTAGCTCAAACCTCAGGAACCTAGGTGTTTACCATATGTTTCTAGTCAATTGGAAGTATTTTCCAAGTTAATTATTGCATGTGTGCAGATATATATCCTATCTTCCGTTGGCACACATTTATGAGAGAGTCAATCAAATTGGAGCGGCACATTATGGAGTTGCTGTTGGATTTTATCAGGGGGTGGGTAGCAATCCCCTTTCAGTTTAAGCTTTTTTGTTCTAATAATGCGCACATCTGTTTCTTTTTTTCTGTTTTTTGGCTCCTGATTAGTTATTTGGAAGATATACATAAATACCACTCAATTCTTACGTATTTACATATCTAACACCTGACCTTCGATTTTTATGTTCATGTGACCTTATTTATGCATGAAAGGTGTATTTCATGTTATAAAAGTTAAAATGGTGGTATTTTTATGTGTTTGGAATGATTTGGGTGGTATAAATGTTAAGAGTAAACTTTAAGTGTTAGACATGTAAATGCATAGGAATTGGGTGGTTTGTCTGTAAATACCCCATGTTTTTATTACTTAATCTGAATATTACTGCCAGTTTTGTACTCTAGCCTAATCCTCATGAAGGCTACCCAAAGCTTTGATGATGGAATTTTTTTATAAAATATGAATCATTTGCACAATATATATATTTTTTTTCACAGGTCATTATAAAATCTTAGAAACTCAAATATTGGTATCTTGTTATCTTCTTATATATTATGACGGAAAGTTTACTTATCAAGTCTTTTAGTTGAACCTGAAGAATGCGTTAGGCTAGTTGTCTCCACGTTAAACCTCTTTTTCTTATTCTATTTATGATACCACCCTTACACATTATTAGTGCTAAAATTTATATTCTAGATGCTGCTTTTGTAGCATACATATATCAGTATGCATATGATTTTAAGAGTGCTCACATTATCTTTGTCATCAATCCATTTCCAATCAAACTCTTCTGCTGCAGTGATGCAACCTATTTCTGCCTCTCTTAGAGTTCGTTTGGTTGAGCATTTAATTTGAAAAAGTTTGTTTAAATTCTATTTCATAGATGGCAGTATTTTAAAGTCGAGCGGATATTGTTATCCAAAAAGACCAAAAAATGTTGTGAAAAGCAGTTTTAGGAAAGCATTAAAGCCGAGCCACTTGTGAAATTTTTTAACATTTTAAAACGTTGAACTCAGTTTTAGTATTAATTCAAATGAAGCCTTAGTATTCTGAAGGCATGCCTCCTAAGTCCTAATTTTCATGGAGATGGAGATTAAGGGTCTGTTTGGAACAGCTGCAGCTTATTCGGCTTATCCAGATAAGCAGTTTATCTTGATAAGTTGTTGATCAGCAGCTTATTCGGATAAGCTGGTTGGCTGTTCGGTTTGAACGTTTGAAAAACCGCTGAATTGCAGTTGTTTGTGGATAAATGACCATTCTGCTCCTGACCTGAAAAAACTGTTAAACTGTTTGGTTTGTGCGGTTTGAAACAGCTGATTTGCAGCTGTTTGTGAAAAAATGAACATTTTGGCTCCACGAAGTGGTGCTGTTTGCAACATTAATGTAATGAGAACACATTCAATATATTAAAATCTAAAAAACACTACATAACAGTTTAAAGAAACAAAGATATACTCCTCACTCAAGAGTGAGTATCTACGGACCTATTAAAAAACAAAAAACATAGCAAAATTACAAAATAAGCCACAACCATCCTTATTTAAAAATACCACCATCCTTATTTAAAATAACAAAATAAGCCAACCTTTAGCTCAAAACTTTCTTCCTCTTGCTTGGTTGAGATCATCCTTATTTAAAGAATGATTATTACTTACAATCTACCTTTAAGAAGTAAAAATCAAGATTATTTGTAACTAATTAACAAAATCAGTTACAATATATATGCCTTTTTTAATTGGTGGTGTAATATGTCATCCATTTGGGCATTCAAAACTTCCTGAACCATTTTTGGCTTTGTATTCAACTGGGGCTTCATATCAGATTGAGAAGACTGTCACTTCTGGATCATGTATATCCAAAGAACAAAAAAGCATTTTCAATGTTCAACAAGTTTTATGAAGGCTGTTGAGCTGCATAATTGTAACTCTTCAACAAACGTGCAACTCTAAGAATGTCAACACTAAGCCCTCATCTAAAAATAAATAAAGCTTATTTTTAAAATAAAATGTTTTGCCCCTGAATGAAATACATTATTCCACGATAAAAGAAGTTTATGTTAAAAGAAGCTACAACAAGTATCAAACTTAGGTGACCAAATTAAACATCTACTAAGCAGTAACACAAAATGAAATCTTTTACTTATCAAACTTAGGTCACTTTTTAGGAGTTCAGAAACAACTGGTGAAAGCATAACAGAATATAGATAACCAGTCACAAGTTGAGTATGAAAACCTCTTATTAAAGTCTTTCAATTGGGCAACATCCAAAAACCAAAAACAGCAAACAAGTTTTCCAGCCATTGGGAATTTATGAGAATATGTTGCAAGCAAAGAAATGTATAGATTGCTTCCTTACTTTCCTAATTATGCTTGTATTGCCATTGTTAGAACCATTGTTGGAAGGGGCCAGCCATCTCACCAAGTAGGGAGTTGCCGAGCCCAGTTAATTCTGTAGCGGCAACATCCCACCGGTTAGCAAGTAAGGATGCGTATGTCAGACAACTGAATGACATGTGCATAAGAAAAAGAAGCTGCTTCTATACAAGAATAATTAGTAAATACACTCTTTTCTCTATAAATTATTGCACTTATTATTATGCATTTCAAATGCAGTAAAAGATTTGTTAAACTGACAAACTTTGTTACTTGGACAACCATGAGAGATAATTAGACTACATGTTGCAAGGGTACTATTGGATGTTCTTTTTCAAATACAAAGGCATGATATTGATCATGCATTCCAAGTTTCTATAGCAGCTGTCTGAGTTTTCAGCTCCAACAAGAGCTGAGATGGTTAGTGCAGCAATTGTCAAGTGGAAGATGATTAATCAGGTTATAGCTGCATTAGGTACAATCCATTAGAATTCACATAAGAAAACTTTCTACTTATTTTAAAATATTTAGAGCCGATTTTGGATCGATTAGGAAAGCCTTTGCAGAAGGGAGTAGCCATGTACAAGCTGCATGTTGAGATTTTCATACGTTATAGAACCTGATATTTTCAGAAAGAATATGAAACTATTGTTGGGTTAAAAAGCAGCAAAGTATATAATGGTATACGAAGCACTTGTCCGGTTAAAGCAAAACAGAAGAAAGTTTCAGCATTCAACAATTCACATTTTATACAACACACAATGGGAAGTCCAGTTTAAAGGAATATAAAAGAAAATGAGCTATGGTTATGGGTAAATCACTACAAATCTTATACGAAGTACTTGAAATAGTGATTTGTTGGATTAGGAATCGTTTTCCATCTCATAAATCTCATAAAAATAAATTAAAGTCTTCCACAACCCACCAGAAATTCATAAACTTTCTTGTTGGAATGTTTCTGCTAAATCTCATAAAAATGATATCAAGACTTCCAGATTTGCAACGCAACTACCTCCACATGGATATTGTTCTCTTTGGCGAAGAAGATGAACTGTGATTTGCAGCTAAAAAAAAATCCGAACCAGGAAGCCGTAGAGGAAGAAATGTCACGGAAGAGGAAGAAGAAACGCCGAAGATTACCTGCCGTGCGAGAAGAAGAGGGAGGAACGGGTAGGGCAAAACATGCGATCGAGGGGAAAGGGAGATCCGAACAGGGGCACGGGAGACGCAGAAGGGCACGGGAGTAATATTTTACGAACAAAACGCGGCTTGTGGGGTCCCCGCGGCCCGCGTGTTTCACAAAAATAAAATGCCGGTTTTGGATAAGCCGTTAAAACGCGTGAAACAAACAACGAATCGTTCTTTTCAAAATGCCGCCCGCACTTATAAGCTTCCTCAAACGTGCCCTAAAGCTCTAATCAAACAAAATATTTTCATAGGGTAGCACCTTTGTTGGGAGATTTTAGCTAAGGGGTTGTTTGGTTTGATGGATTTGTGGTATAACGTAAACTAAATGCAGGTGTTCTCAAAATTTTGGCGATTGGTGGGATGAAAACAGAATGTAGTATAAAATTTTTATAAATTTGGAATTGATATTATCGTTCAAAATTGGTGTATTAAGAAATTGGGTGATTTTCTCATATGTTGTAGACTATAACCCATCGTCAGTGCTTCCTGCTGACCACCTCTATTGCTTCTTGCTAACCATCGCCACCACCCATTTTAATGCTCAGCTTTTTCTTTTTAAATTATGTAATGCAAGCGTTACAAATCGGAGGGCAACAAATAAAGTCTTTATGTGGAGACGAGAATGAAGAGAGAAAGGAAGCTATAAGGTAAACAAGTGAAACCCTAACAACTTCGACTATCTAAGAAGCGAAGTAGAGAGTGTGGAGCAATCAAAGTCGTGTGCTTTGCGATCAAGAAACAAGTGATCGTCGGGCTTCGTCGAGCAGCTCGAGGGCGAAAGATGACGATCAAGTCGTGCATGAGTCAAGTGCTTTAGAACAAAAAATAAGATGGGAAAGTTATCTCGGGCTGACACGCATGAAAGTGAATAGCGTGACACATGCGTGACTTTTGCCAATGAGAAGGTGGTCTCGTGTGGGTTCCAAAGCAAAGCAAACATTGCCAAGGAGGTCAAGGAAAATGACTCCTATTCATTGAATTCGGTTTAAGCACATTAATAAGGTTAGGATACCTTATTTTATTAATGCTTTATTATATGAAACGTTGAGATGATATCATTTAAGAAAAACTAAAGTTTAATTAATTATTATTAAAAAAATTAAAATTTTGCGAATAAGTTTTAGGTGTATGAGTAAAATATATAGCGAAGTATAATAAATAAATAAATGAATAAATAAATAAATAAATAAATAAATAAATAAATAAATAAATAAATAAAGAGAATAGAATTATAGTACTCACTATCATTGTCCTCAAAAATTAGAAATATTTCAATAATAGATTATTTGTTAAAATTATATAAATTAAGTGTAAGAATGCTACTAAAAAATTAAAATTAAATTATAATTTAAAGAAAAATTAATAAGAAAATGTTACATTCTTAAGTGCAGGTATTTTTGAAGAAAATATGATAAAACATAAAAACAAATAATGTTTTAAGCTCAAGATGAGTACTCTTACTTCTGAGTTATAATAACATTATTGACTTATTCTAAACTTGTTGCATGGATATTTTTTCATACACGAATAATGCATTTGTAAGACTTTACATTGATTCATCTATTCTTAAGTCTTGTTAGTCATATTAATATGAATGCCTTAAGTATTTCAATATGAAATGATTTATATATTATTTATAAGGTATTTATATACTCAATGATATAAAAATGCAGCTGATATGAGCTAAATAAAGTGATTGCATGTGAATGTTAACTATGATAAAGTTTACCTTCTTTTGATATTAGTAGGGTATATTAAAGTACTCGTGCACGTAAATGGAAAAAAAATATTGATATCGCAACATCTTAAATTATACAATTTTATAAGGTGCTCCTATGATGGTTGCATATGCTTATATATATAAAAAGATATAGATATGTACACATTGTATGCTTTAAATCATCTTGAACGATCTCATTGAAAAAGTAATTTATTAAAATGCTTAGTATTGATTCATTATATGTTTGATGAGCATTCATATTATTAGTTTTTTCATTGTGTTACTATAATTTAGCAGTAGGAGTACTTATTGGCTTTTATAACTCACAGTTGTTTTAGCTTAATTTTTAGGGTTGGTTTTTTGTTTAAAGTTGAGTAGTAAAGAAATGAATGTTTATAAATGATATGAATAATCTGAACTAAGGTAAAATTTATCGTTTGTTTAATTTAATTCTTAAACATGTAGTGACTTTTATTTATGTTTGGATGATTAAATGTTAGTTTTAGAAAATGAAAATATAAAAGTTTGATTTTCATTTTTGACTGTCTATTCCTATCGTAGAAAATTCAAAGCCACGGCTGGGTCATGACTCACATTGTCGATGTTGCAAAAATCTCTTTAAAGTGATTAAACTCAACATTTGACGTTCAAATAATTTAACTGCAGTTGCATACTGTACTTGATACTAAATAATCCGTTGGACACACGATCACGGAAGTTTATTCCAAATAAAATGGAGACTAGAGTCCGTACTCTAAATATATATGAATCAAGTTTATAGTATTTGTTTAATACCGATATGCTTATTGTTCAGTGTTTAATACTTAGTAATAGCAATTTGGTTTAAAGTAGAGGAAATTTATCAATGTTAATTTATAACGGATGGTAGTGGAATGATTACAAACTCGATTAATTTATCAATGTTAATTTATAACGGATGGTAGTAGAATGATTACAAACTCGATAAAATTCTATGATCCTGTTGTTCGAATTGTCGTGAACCTTAACTTGGTAGCAACGAGTTTCGTCATTTGTGGAGATGTTATAGATATGAGGTGGATGTTTGTCTGAAGAATAAGTTTAAATCGATCTTAGCCAAGTAATGTTGTGCTCAATTTAAATGTACTATGCATTTCACTACTCAAGGAATTGTATACTATTTGAGAACTTTAGGATTTAGCTGTGATTTTAATTTAATGGTACAATTTTTTGCGGCGAATTACCTGCTCAAATGGACTTGATCATAATCTGATACTTTTTATATATTATGATTTGATAGTAAAATCCCATAGTAAGATAACATGTGCCAAATTCTTGTTAATATGAGATCATTTGAGAGGGATCCTAAAGATGCGTCTGAAATGACATTAGCTATTTGTAAGCTGGCTGAAATCAATTCAGGAGCTTAGGAAATCATCAAGGCTTCGTCACCAGGTATGACTTGGTCCTGGAATAGCACGCAACAACCAGAATGGACCTATTTCTGGATACCAGCTTTCTCAAAACAGCTTTGGTAATGTCGAATTAGGACAACTGAGATTCCTTTACTTCAAGAATTCCACTCAAACCCTTGCTAAACATTGGATAAACTTTTAGAATGGGGGACCGGCGGACAATAGGGTAGGCTAGGAGGCTTGGTAACTAATTTTGGCAGAATCTTACCCTACTATGGTTTCCTTCTCGCCACTTCTCCTAAACAAGGGGAAATCCACCCAAGAACATGGAAGTCCTTCCCAAATAGAATAAATTTCACTAGAAAAACTCACTTTTCTAACTAAAGGCTTGTTATTTGTAATTTCTTATAACACCTAGGAGCCATAATTATTAAGTTGTCCCTATTTCAATGGGAAAAGAAAACAGCATTATACTAATAATTTGATTGCAGAAAAGGTCACTAATGATTAAAAAACAATTTATAACTTTGCCATTACATTCAGAGTATGTTGGTGGCAAGAAAGTTCAAATTATATAACAATGAGCTACCCAGCTCAGTTGATATTCTTAGTTCCATTGCAGATCATCAACATACAACATGACTAAGTTCTTCATTAAAGACAAACTTGTGATTTTGGATGATCTTCTTCAACCTGCATAACTTAGAAACAAAGAAATTAATCATGTTCTAATATTTATATCTTATATAGGAAAATATAAAATGACAATATGATACTTCAATCTTATTTTAAAATACACCAGCCAGATCAACACCGTCATAATTCTCTTCATTATCAGAGGATGAATCTTCAAAATCAAGTTAAATGCTTCATCCAGTAATAATAGCTCTTGTATTTGAAGATGGCCTTTTTTAAAATAGAATGTAAAGAAAAAACCTTAGCAAGCATACATTAGCATAATTAATTTTAATGAATTGTGAAATATCCTCAGAAGGACAAATAAAGCTGTACATTTCCTGATTCAAGTGAACTCTGATAAAACTCCATAATCTTCTTTCCAATGTGAACAGCAACTTTAGATAACAACATTGACATAGGAACTGAAAGTATACATGAGCCATTGATCATGAGCAAGAGACCTTAAAACTCCTGCTCAGATTCCTTAGCATTGATAAAGAAGTAGCATTTGGTATCTTCTTAGATTCCTTAGCAGATTGAATATGACAGCTTATTTTTTAAGTGGTGCACTGTACTACTCTTAGTTTTCATTGTTTTTTAAAGAAAAATTAAAGCATGATGAACTGTGTCAATTTGTTAGCATTGTTTTCTTGGGTACAGCTACTAATTAAGTTGACCGACATCTAATCTCAGGATAATCTGAAATTGATGGATGACATAGCTGTTCTCCGGCCCACTATCTTCGCAAGTGTTCCTAGAGTGTATAACAGAATTTATGCTGGGTGATGTTCTGTTCCTCTGCATTAAATATTTTCTTTTTAGAATGCTTCTAAAATTATGACCTTTTACATTTAATTGGCTGTAGTGTTATGAATGCTGTCAAGGTATCTGGGGGACTAAAGGAGAGATTATTCAATGTTGCTTACAATGCGAAGATGCAAGCCATATATAGTGGTAATATATTATTACATTCTGGATTTACTTTTTGCACCTGAGCCCTGCGCTATTGTTATTCTGATTGTCTGGACATGAAGGCGAGCGTCATTATATCCTTCTTGGTTATTTTTGTAATTCTTTTTTTTATGGTTTTATGCGTGAACTGATGACTAGCAATTGATGAATTGGAGATATTTTGACTTCTAATGTGTTTTCTGTATTGTTGGACATGTTTGTGCTATTCTACAATTCTTTTGAAAACTGTAATCGTTTAGATAAATTACATATATAAGAACATAACAGTCTTTTTTATCAAAAATAGCTGCTGAACATTAGATTTTCCAAACAAAATCCTACTATTCCAACACAACTCTCTGACATCACCTGTGGAGCTGCTTCTTCAAAAAACAACAGGCGCCCTAAAAACACAGTATTACTGATATTTGAGTTAACCAAACAGCAATGGGAAATGCAATTTTTATTATTGAAATCAAATAGGAATTACAATCAAAACATTCAGAAATATGAAATATGAAAGACAGACAAAACTCCAAACTACAGTTAGATCAAAGGATGGCAGAGGTGTTGATGAAGATATGGTAGGCAGCTGAGTGGTGGAAAGGGGCGATTAGCAAGTAGAAATAATGAGGTGATTGCTTCCTAGGTGCTCGGACAATAAGCAATCAACGAAGATCGACGTGGAGGGGTTGTTATGGGCGCCGGCGATAAGGAAGGAGGTGGAGGTGGCGGTGGCACAGGGGAGGTGGAGGTGGCGGTGGCACGGTGGAGGTGGCGGTGGCACGGGGGAGGTGCCTTGCTAAGTGGACAGAGGTTGAGGTTGTTGTCCAGGGTGGAGGAAACAAGCATGGATGGGTGGGGAGATTTGGAAGGAACTGAAACAACAAAGAGTTACAAGCCCGAGGCAGCAAGAACAAGTATGGGAGGAGGGAAGGAGGCGGGTAATGGCTGGAAATGCAGAATTAGTAGGGGAATGGCTGGGTCAGCATGAAATCTGTTGGACTGGGATGGTTCTGGAGGAAGAACAACAAAAGGGATGCTTCAGGGCGGCCTGCAGTGAGGAGGAATGTGTGGCAGTGAAGCGGAAGGGATGCAGAAGAGTCGTGGAAGGATAAACACCACCTCGGGAGCAAGATACAGCCGGAGCACCACTCAACCCTTGGAGGAGAGTCGACCACCTCGAAACGTGATACAATCGGAGCACCATTCGCCCTTGGATAGAACTGTAGAAGGGAAAGCCTCAATGCCGACGACTATCCTGACATAAAACACAGGAAGCAAATATACATGCCCTAGATTATTAGGATCGGGCTCACTGTTGAAAGGAGGTGTCAAACCTTGGGGAGCTGATCGACTCTCACCGCTGGTCCAGGTGCTGGAATCGCAGGATGTCTCGTGCACGTTTGTCCCGTGTTAAATGCGGGAGACGTCCCGCGTCCCATTAGTAAGTGGGGGACGCTCCTACATCACTTACAGCTAAAGACAATATGAAAATCATTTTTTTAACTTATCTTTGCACTTACCATAAAAAGTCAAGCTGATAATTTTTTAATTAAATAAAAAAAACCTTGCTATTTATTTTTCTCATTTAGAAAAGCTAAATAAGAGTTACAGTTTTAAGTGGGCAATAAAACTCCAATCTTGGAGCAATTGGGAGTGAGCAATCCTGTTCATTAAGGAAGTTTAAAAAGAATTGACAGAAAATACTGATGGAAACAAGAAGCCAATATGAGATGTCTTGCTCAATATAAGATTAAGACGTTTGATAAGAAATAAGAGAAGCTCCTTTCATTCGTTAAGATGGTAAAGAATAATCCCTTTTCAATGGCCCCTGTTAACCACGACCATAGGTGTGAAAGTAAAACATTTTTTAATTTATAGCAAGATTGAAAATATCATTGAAAATTTATCACTGCTTCTTTTTACTTGATTATACTCGAAAGGCATAATCTTTATGTTTCTATGTATTTTTATTTAATTCGTTGCGGTGGTTTCACCAACTACATAGCTTCATAAAGCTTTTTTTAATTAATTTAATTAGTTCATACTTGGTGAATTTATTCATTTCTACAGGGAAAACTCCATCTCCAATTTGGGATAGATTAGTTTTCAACAAAATTAGGGGCAAACTTGGAGGGCGGATTCGATTTATGTCCTCAGGGGCCTCACCATTATCTCCAGATGTCATGGATTTTCTTAGAGTGTATGAGACGTACCTTTTGGAGTTTGCATGAATTTTTCTTATGCCATATAATTATTTCAGCCATCATGCCATTTGATAACTACCTTGTACTTTGCAATACGTTTTAGCTTTTGTTTGCAGATGTTTTGGAGGTCAAATTGTTGAAGGGTATGGGATGACGGAGACGTCTTGTACTATAAGTTGCATGAATGATGGTGACACTTTAACTGGTCATGTCGGCTCACCAAATACATCTTGCGGTTAGTTTTACATTATATCGTGTTATTTTTCTTTAGTAGAACGTTTTTTATACACCCTATGTTCTTGAGATTCTTTGTATAAAAGTTATGGTATAACTAAATATAACTAAAATATGTTGATGGAATTATTTGATTTTAAAATGCATTAAATATTTTACGGAATGCTTTTTTTGTTTTTCCTTTGTCAGGTTATTCCTCTCCTTTTTATATTCTTCACAATATGATGATGTCATCTTCTTTGTAGATTATTTATTGCTAGTTCCGCTACTTTTGTAACATTGTTAACCAAGCTTTTAAAAGTCTACTTTAGTTCCATTATAAAATATTTAATTTCAGTGGTTTTTTTTATAATTTTGATGGTTCTAGTATTCAGTTTCTTTATTTTTGGTCATATTTTTTGAAAATAAAATCTTTTTTAATATTAATTATATATGTATAAATAATTTTGAACATTTTAAAATATTTACAATTAAAATAATCACATAATTAGCGGTTATTATTAAAAAATGGATAACAATGATTTTGTAATTGTTGATTCTCTTTAATCTTTAGTGACAAAAGTAATATGTTGTATGAATCTATAAATAATACTACTATTAGCAAAAAACATCATACCACTACAAATTTATTTATGTGAATTATTTATCATTAGCTGTACCCGCATGTTTAGCTCTATGATTTGGACTTTGTAATTTAATACTTTGGCATTAGATTAGAATCCTAGATCACTTAAATAAGTTTAATTTCTCAATTAAATGTTCGTAATTCTTATGTGTTACTTGTTTCGAATGACAATGGGTAGAAATTTTTGAAGCGTTAAGGATCTAAACAACTAAAATTTTCCTATATCAGCCAAAACTCAAATAAGTTTGCTTTTTTTTTTTGCTTTTTTCTTTGAATCAATTTTAAATTCTCTCAGATTGGTTTCAACTGATGCTTAAAACATTGTTAAACTATGCCATTAGCCTACCTAAAAGAAAACAAGTGGATAATGAAAGGAGAGATGAGCTATTGTTATTGATGCCCGAGTTAACTCAAATCATAATAGAAAAATCAAATATTATTACTCGAAAGCCGATTAGGTTGTTACAACTCACACATTGAAAGAGAAATTACAAACCAACGAGACGGAAATAGGAAATAACAACACAACCGACACACGACAAGTTGCTAGGGTTTGATCAAGGTTGGTGGCGGGTTAGTGAGGGTTGAAGGTGGTGGTGAGATGATGGACGAGGTGTTCAGTAATAGAAAACAACAAAAATGTCTGTTTCTCTGGTTCCAGACAGCAACCATGCAATCGATATTGATGTGGCATGGCTGTGCAGTGTGAGAGCAGCAGGGTATGGATACAGATTCTAGCAGTGGGCTGCACGTGGAAAAGTTTGCAAGTTGCGGTAGTGAAGGTAGGAGACTGGGACAGTGAGGGGAAGGGGAGAAAGCCAGCTACAGGAAACTGTTTATGTGGCTGCAGTTGGGACGGAGTGGTCGGGAGTGACATGGGAGGAGAGAGAAGGGAATAATCACCACCTTGGGAGAGGGATACAGCCAAAGCACTATCCAGTCCGTTGGATCATCGAAGGGAGAAGAACGGACGTTGGCGACTGTCCTAAACAAAACACACCAAAACTAACTCTAGAACATCAGATAAACAAATATATAATAAGAAAATAGCAAGAAGTCGCCCATGAGGGTTGGTTGACTCCACAACATTGAAGGAAAATGTACCGGTTCGGTCTAGATGCAAAACTGCAGGTCGTAGGGCTGCGAGATTGTAATAGTCCTGCGACACTATATGATACATTGCGGAAGGGAGGGGGTAGCTCCCGTGTCAGAACCACCCATCCCCCCTCCCCGACACACACACATAAATCTATTTTCTCCTTCACCATCATTTAGTTTATTCTTCTAAAAAAAAGGGGTGGTACTCCTTTCATTATAAAAAGAAAAATTTAAACTCATGAAATGTGTTGACCATCCTTTTGGCCTAAAATTATATTTTTGAGATTTGATATTGAAATTATAGCTGCTTTATTAATTGTGATCCCTCGTCATTCTTGACGATCTATTATCATTGTGCTCTTTTATGGCTTGCCACTTCTTGATCCTAAAGGTATGAGTTTTGTAGGATCATGTAATTAACTTCGAAGGGGGACACTTTTCAAGCTAATTTGTCGATGAAAAAATTTATAATGGTGACTTGAAGTTACACTGCTTGTAAAGTCCCAACTTTGATGAGTTTTTTCTTTTCTTAGATTCACGATAGCTACTATTAATGTCAAATAAGATGTTAACTTGGAAGGTTTCAATTTTGTCCTTTACCTCACAAGTAATCTTATAGGCTAGTAGTGGGATTTATGGGTGGCTTTGGTTAATGTGAAGCTAAACTACATCATCATGGGGATTAATATACAAATTTTTGTTGTTTGTGTCACCTTTGTAGCCCTAGATGAAGCTTTCATCAACCATCCTTCATGTTCTCTAGCTTCTTGTAATGTGAACATGCTTGTATGACTCCGGTCCATTCTTCAACAATCTCTTAGCTAGTTTTTCTTTCTTGGACAACTTCTTCATTCTCCTTTTTCTTGTGTAGATCTTTCTATTTGTCACGATCTGAATTGGGAAATTGCAATTATCAAGGCGAGAACGAACGATCGGATTGTGAAAATTAATTTTCACTTATCACTTAATAATCTTCTAAATAAAATGAAAGAGTCATCAACAAAAAAAAAATAATAATAATAATTGAAATAATTAACAATAAAGTTATCTTACTCCAGATTGTATGTGTAAGCTATGATCTTTCTCTCTTTTGTTGTTCATTTTCCAATCTATGATCAAACTTGAAATTGTTCAGTTTAAAATAAAATACGCTATCAACTAGCAATGACTATTCATACTTTTAAATTAAAATAGCATAATAACAAGGAAAATAATATGTGTGCTAGTTAAAATATGATCAATTAATGTAAAAGCATTTGACATCTCATTTTTCAAATATGATTGTTTAGTTTATTCAAAATATATATTATTACTTATATGTCTATATCGTTTTATATACATTCATAATAAGAACACTTTATATATTGTACCAATTAAGATACATCAATATCAATATCATTTTTCAGTTATATGCACATTTACTTTTGGGTGCTCATCTATTGTCATAAGGGGTTAAAGTTCGTCACTGATTGCATATGTAGGCGTAATATATTGATCATTTTATTCACCTCTTATAAAATATTTTATATATTTCTATTATCATCAATGCTTGAAATAAATTTAAATGTACTTAAGGGATCTGTGACATACAGTTTAAATATGACGACACAATCTGAAAGGCTGATAAATCATGAGCAATTTATCGTATTAATCTGTATCATAAAATATTTATATCATTTAAATTTAATGCGTTTGATTCAGAAGAAATCAATAATATTATTGTAAAGCAGAAATAAAATTATTTTCCTTGATATTAATTGATTTGATTTATGATATGTATCCTAAATCTGTCTTCTTTGAATTGATACATAATACATAAAACATTCAATAATAAACTTTAATCTCCTGACTTAATTACCCTTAATTAATTATCAAATTATAATTAAAGATTGTGCTATTTCATTTTCAATTTGACAGAACTCCTAAATTGTTTATCTTACAAGTTTATTAAAAAATTTTAAATAATCTATAAATTTCCTTAAATATATTTAACTTATAATTTATTCCTATTATTTAGTATTATTAGCCATTAATTCAATATGTTTATTATTATTTTATTAATTAATTTAAACAAAATTTTCGTATGATTGAAATATTTCTAAATATAATATTTGAATGAGTTCAATTAAGTTTATTCTTATAGCTTTATTTTATTTTAATTTAGTTTACTCTACCTTAAAATTAATTTGTTGATTTCATATATTCTACTTTTTGAGTATCTTAATGAATTTTTAATAGTAATATTTTAAATTTTATTGGAACTTTCTAAATGTGTGTGTGTGTGTGTGAGTGAAATAGTTTATATTATTAACGTTTCAAATTTTTGTATAATTTATTATACAATTTGCAAATTAAATTCTAATGTTAATAGTTATATGCGTATATAAGTAATTAATCTTATTTAGAATCATAGAAAATATTTCAATTAACTCAACTTAATCCTAACATCGCAAATTATATCTAAAATTTTAATACATAAAAAATATAGTAGAATATTAATTTTACGAGCGTAGCGATGAACTGTTACGCTCGCCTATGAATCGGTCCCTCTTAGATTGGTCGAAGGCCAAAGCATCGGCCCGCCTGACCGATCCTGTTCGCGTGAAGGAGCAAAGGAGCGGCCCTTTGCTGCGGTATAAAAGGGCAAAGAGCAAGTGGGGACCACGCGAGGTTTAATTTACATATTCCAGGAGGAGATTTAAAAGAGGTTTGGAGGAAAAGTGGGCAAAAGGAAAGTTAGCAAATGCTTGTGGGAGGATTTTTATTAAAGGGAGGGACCTAGGGTTTGTTTGTTTTTATGCATGCTTTTGTTTGGCTGTTGTTTTCTTTCTTATGATATTTTTAGCTACATCTAGAGTATGAGAGAGACGATCTACCTCTCAAATAGTAGACTAGCCTTGTATCTTGCTTGTTTTCCTTTGATGTTTTGTAAGAGTAGCCCTTATTTGTGTCTTTTCCACCTTTCTATTGCTATTTCGTCGAGGTTTGTTCACTGATTTTGGTGTCGAGGCGTGTCAAATTGGTATCAAAGTATAAATCTTGGTGGGATGGCAACAAAGAAGATTGATGTGCTAGAAGGAGAGGAAGAGCAAATCCGATCGGGAATGGAAGAAAGGTTCGCTACCATAGAGAATAGATTTTATTCGATTGAAAGTCGAATGAATGATGGATTTAAAGACATAGGATAAATGTGGGAGATGATGAAAAAGCATATGGAGATGCAATCCAAGGTCGTGCCAACCGCTCCAATTGCAAAACCTAATCAAGGGCTGATCCGGGAAACCTTAGCTAGATCAAAAGGGAAGGATATCGAGCGAGAAGACCACGAAGAAGACATCATCTACCTGCAAGAGCGCCCCCCACCCCCCCAGAACTCCTAGAGGAGGGGGAGAAGAGACTTTCGATGGAGGGGGATGGGCTGAAAATTGGAGAAGGGATGGTGGAAGTGGCACAAAAAAATATGACGGAGGAAGCAAGGAAGCTGGAGTGGGATGTGCCTATGACTGCAGGAGGGAGTTTCACCCTAGATACATAGGGGGAATTCCAGAGGGAGAGGAAGTCGGGGTGGAGAAGCAAGGGTCAGAAAACTGAAGATGTCGGTTATTGTAAGGGAGGATGCACATAGATGGATGTATTAGGTGGAGTGATACTTTGCAATCAACGTGCTGACTGAGGAAGATAAGTTCATGGCAACGGGATTATGCTTGGAGGGAAAGATTTTAGCATGGTTTCAGTGGATGGAGGCAAGATATCTGATGCACTCATAAAGATGAGTTTAAAGATTGCTTGTTGGAGCGTTTCCGAGCCATTCGGGAAGGAGTCCTACATGAGCATTCTATGCTCTGACTCAGGAGGGTACGGTTATGGAATACTGAGAGCAGTTCATGGTCTTATCTGGGAGGTTGAGGGGAATTTCTGCAGCAGGACGGGAAAGAAACTTTTTGAAAAGCTTAAAGCCCGACATAAGAGCAGCCATCTGCCCCTTGAGACCGTGTGGATTGGGGGAAGTGATGGAGCTCGCCCAGATGGTGGAGGATGAGAAACAGGTGAAGAAGACCAGCAGAGGCGACAACATTGGGGGATTCTACAAGAGCACCGTGACAACCACTACACCGAGAACCCAAACGGTTTCATTTCAGAAAGAGACACCGAAAGAGAAGAGTACAGGACCCTGGCCGAGGGTAATTTCAGGCGCCTCAGATCCAGAAGTGCGGGCTAAAAGAGCTAAAGGATTGTGCTAGCACTGTGACAAGAAATACGCCCTAGAACATCGTTGTAAGGAGAGTGCCCTTCAGGTTTTTTTAGTTCAGAAGGAGAATACAGAGAGAGAGGAATTAGAAGAGGAAGCAGCAGTGGAGAATCACCTACATTTGGATATGGCGGAGGTGTCCCTTAATTCGGTGGTGGGCTTCACCCGAATCACACCATGAAGGTGAGGGGATGGATCTAGGCACAACCGGTTTTAGTACTGGTGAATAGTGGAGCTATAGATAACTTTATCTCAAATTGGGTTATAAGGAACCTAGGGTTGAAATTGGTAACTATAGTGAGCTTCAGCTTCATGATGAGGACATTAAAGGTGGAAAAAGTTGGGGAATTTGCAAGGGACTGGTTCTGACACTACATGACTTACAGGTGGAGGAAAGATTCCTTTAGATTTGGGCAGCATAGATATTATTTTGGGGATAAAGAGGCTTCGAAAATTGGGAGAGATGAAGGTGAATTGGAAGTCCTTGACGATGGAGTTCCAAGTGGAGGGTAGGAAGGTGGTGTTGAGAGGAGATGCTAACTTATGCAAAACTATGTTATCACTCCAAACTATGGTCAAGTCGATTCGGGAGCGAGACCGAGTTACTTCGTCGAGTTTTAAAGTATTGAGGAGATTCGAGATTCAAAGTTGGCAGAGTTTCTAGAAATGATCCAGTAGCTCCTACAACAGTTTACAGATGTCTTATAGGAGCCAAGCGGGTTAACTCCTCCGAGGGAGTACGAGCATGCTATTACATTGAAGGAGGGTGCTTCCCCCATTAGAGTTATATCATATAGGTTCCCCCAAATTTAAAATGATGAGATCGAGAAGTTGATCCGAGAGATGCGCGAGGCTGAGATTATCAGGCCTTGTGTGAGCATTTTTTCTAGTTCCGTCCTTTTGGTGAAGAAAAATGACGGTAGTTGGAGATTTTGTTTGGACTAATGGGCTTTTGAACAAAAAGACGGTGTTAGACAAGTTTCCTATCATTGTGATTAATGAGTTACTGGATGAGCTTTATGGGGTATTCATTTTCTCAGAAATTGATCTTAAGTCAGGTTACTACCAGATCAAGATGAATGCAGTGGATGTGCAAAAAACAACATTCAAGACACTTGAAGGACATTGAGCTCTTAGTGATTGTTTTTGGCCTCAACAACGCCCCGACGACATTTCAATCACTCATGAATTAGATTTTTCAACTTTATCTCTAGAAATTTGTCCTGATTTTCTTTGATGATATTTTGACCTACAGTACTACAAGGGCAGAGCATGAGGGGTACTCGAGGACAGTCATGGAGGCATTGAGAGAGCACCAGTTGTATGCTAACTCGTAAAAATATTCTTTTGCACAGTTAGGTGGAGTACCTAGGACATGTGGTGACCAGAACAAGGGTAGCAGTGGACCGGTGCAAGACTGAGGCTATGGTCGATTGACCTTTACCAAGGAATTTAAAGGAGTTGAGAGGATTTTTGGGTCTCACTGGATAGTACCGGAACTTCGTGAGGATAAGGCACGATAGTATGGCTACTGAATGGGGTTCGGGTGTGCTGCCTTTAACGTAAATATTCAAAAGATAGTTTTAGTTCAGTTTCACAATACGTTTAATTTAATAATTAGGCAGTCACTCATATACGCAAATATACGTATTGTTCAAGTAATACAGGGCTCTAGTGGAGTCCTGATTATCGATCCCATGAGGAAGGTAAAAACTTATCAAAATATAGTAAAGATTTAAAGTTCAATACTCAATTCACAATGCAAATTCAAGTACTATTTAAGTTGTTAGTGTAAAAATAACTAAAGCTAAATTATCTAAAATTACTTTCAAAATTTCTAAACAGGATTAACTAACACACTAAGTTTTGTATTGAAAGGTTCGAATATGAAAAAGTATCTTTCCTTTTGCAATGAGTCTATAATGAGTGATTGATATAGATTGATAATAAATTTGTATTGTGCCAAATAGGAACATTTATATTCTTTACTCTTGTCAGAGTACCCCCTTTTCCAAGTTATGTAAAGAACATTGACGAATCACAAAACATAGTCGCTAAATCTATGGTTAAGTGCAGGAAGATCTTGCTCTCGCTCGAGCTCCTCTTCACTGTCACTGACAGTAACACTAGCTTTATTTACCAAACTTTATGATCGAATTGGGGATTTCGATCATGTCACTCTAAAATCTCCGATTCGACGTCACGCAATACATTTCTACATTTATTTGCACTCAATTCTCATCAACCACACAACTCATTCATGGACATTAAATGAATTCTCCACTATTATTTTAGAACACTTAGTTCTTTCAGATTGAATGTTTCACAACAAATTTTAACTATTCAATTGACCAGAACAAAAAGTAAATGAAGTTCAAAGTGAAAAATCATCACAATTTCTTAATATTTTTATGGCACATCAAATCTACATCAACACTTTCTTAGCATCTCGTTGCGAAGAAATAATTTAATCTTGTATTATATAGCAAAGCTTTTTGTCCAGTATTCGATTCTCTTCTTAATATCTTCGATCATATCGTAATTTCATTTTCTCCTTATAAATTATGTCATTATGATAAGATTTTTTTCTAATTTCTTCTAATTCATTCAGTTGCACAAATCTCTTCTCACCTGCATTCTTTAAGTTAAAATTCAGCTCTTTTATCGCCCAATATTGTTTATGCTTCAATTCTACAGGTAAGTGACAAGTCTTTCCAAATACTAGTCTATAAGGAGATATTTCGATAGGGGTCTTAAAAGTAGTTCTATATGCCCATAATGCAGTATCTAATCTCACAGAACAATCTAATTTGTGAAGATCCATAGTTTTCTCCAAAATTTTTCTAATTTCATGATTAGACACTTCTATTAAACCACTAGTTTGGGGATGATTGGTAGTATAGATTCTATGAATAATATTATATTTTTCAACCAATCTCTGAATCTGATTATTCTTAAATGAGATCCACCATCAGTTATGATCGCTCTCGACATTCCATATCTTGTAAAAATATTTTTCATTAAAAATTTTGAAACGTTTCGAGCATCACATCTAGGTAAAGAAATTTTTTCGATCTATTTTGAGACATAATCAATATATGTATTTCCAAATGAATGAGTAAATAGTCCCATAAAATTCGATCACGCATACATCAGAATCTTAACCTCTAAAGTAAAATTTATAAGCATTTCGTTTCTTCAGAAATATTACTACTTTTTGACATTGATCGCATGATTTTATATATCATATACATCACCAAAAGAGTAGGTCGATAAAATCAAGATTATAAACTCTTATAAGCGAGTTTTATCACTACTTAAAATGTCATTGAGTCCGAATCATAACGACTCCGAATAATTAGTTCGATTTCTTCATATGTCACACATCTTTTAATAATAAGATCCTTACACTGTTTATATAGGTAGGGCTCATCCCAAAAGTAAAATTTAGCATCATATCTAAATTTCTTTCGTTGTTGTCTTGTTAAATCAGGTGACAAAATATCACTTACTATATAATTCACAATATCAGCACACCAAGACAAATTCATTTCCTTAATGATATAAAATTGTTCATCAAGGAAAGTTTATGTAATTTCCTTCTCAAATTCAGATAGTTTATAGTACTTGATGCTGAATAAATGGTCGATGATTTGATTATCAATTCACTTTCTATCAGTTATCACGAAGTCGAATTCTTGCATTGGAAGTATCCATCCGATTAATCTTGGTTTGACATTTTTCTTTTACATTAAATATTTGATAGTTGAATGGTCGTATCGTATTTATACATTTATTTCCGATCGAGATAAGGTCTAAACTTTTCAAAGCATACACTGATAGCTAATAATTCTCTTTCAGTAAGGGTATAATTAATTCGAACTTCGTTAAGAGTTTTCTTAGCATAACAAATAACCTTGAATATTTTATCATACATTTGCCCTAAAGCAGTTCCAATCGCAAAATCACTGTCATCACACATAAGTTCAAATAGTTTCTCCTAATCAGGTGAATCAATTATTGGGGCAGTGATTAGTTTTTTTTAAAAGTTCAAAGGCATTCAAATATTTTTCTTTAAAATCAAATTTCTTATCTTTTCTAAAAGTTGGCACAAATGTTTAATAATTTTTGAAAAATCTTTAATATAACGCCTGTAAAACCAGCATGTCCTAAAAAACTTTTTACTCCTCTCACTGTAGTAGGTGGTAATTTCTCAATAATCTGAATTTTTGTAGAGTCGACGCTTCGTACGAGTTCGAAATTTTATGTCCGAATACTGATTCTTTGCAACTATAAATTGACATTTTTGAATTTAGAACTAAATTTGTTCTCTCGCAAAGCTCGAAATTTTTCTAAATTATTGAACGTATGTCGAATGAAGTTCGAAATACGGAAAAAATCGTTCATAAATAATTCTATTTCATTATCGATTAAATTAATAAAAATAGATATCATAAATCTTTGAAACGTTGCGGAGTGAATTACATGATCGAAGGCGTTACTTAAAGCGAAAGTTAGTAAGGGATAGTAAATGTAGTCTTTCTTGATCGTCGGGAAGCGATGTGTATTTGATGATAGCAGGTATACCATCAAAGCGATAGTACTTGTGTTCGACAAGTACATCCGATATTTGATGCTAGAAAAGGAAGAGGAAAGTGATCTTTCACTAGTGGCGACGTTTAATTTTACGTATGTCAATCTAAGTCAGCGACCAATTAATTTGTCTTGTTGGTATATTTTCATTTCGTTCATTCACATCAGCGATCGCTCCTCCGATGAATTGGACTTACTCAACTGCTTATACGAAATTGGATAAATAATTTCGATCGAAGCAATTTAAAATTTCTTTCTTAGCTAACTGCTTTCGTTATTTAATTTAATCTCCTTTGCGGATCAACTCTGAGTTTATGTTGTCAATCCAATAGCATATGCATACTGAATCGAATAGTGATTCTTTAATATCGGTAAGGTCGACGAAAAGCTTTTTGTATTTTTTTAAAGTATTCAAAAATTTTTGTTCTTGATATTCATTCAAATACGAAGATACAATAATTGGTAAGAAAGATGATTCTCCTAAAAACATATATTTCAAATGATTAGGAAGAATTTTCATTTCAAGCTCAAGAGGTTTTATGATAGATGAAATTAAACTTTTATCATCACTTTTCATAGTTTCAAACATTTCAAATCTTTCCTGAACAAAATCTAAATCTTCATTCTTCATATCATCAAACTCATCTTGATTTCATTATCGTCCTCGCATTTCAATTTTCGCATTCATTTTCTCTTAACGAGTTATTTAAAATGATCATCTCTTAAATAATCACGGATTCCATTCGAAAGCATTCATCATCTTTTTCGTTGAGGGATATTTCATAGATTTGGAATATTAAATGTCGCATCTTGATCATTAACTCTCGTAGTTAATTCTCGCTTTTTAACATCGATCATAGCTCTTCCGGTAGTAAGGAATGGTCTTTCCGAAATACGTGGAATTTTTTATCTTCCTTCATATCCGATACTGATAAAATCACATAAAAGATAAATTTGTCCACCTTAGCCAATACATCTTCACATGACTCCTTTAGGATAAGTAATGGAACGATCAACTAACTGAAGATTTACAGAAGTATGTGAAATTTCTCTCATTTCCAATCTTTTGAAAGTTGATAAAGGCATAAGGTTAATACTAGCTCATAGATCACATAAGGTTCTTCCGAAGAATTTTTCACCTATAGCACAAGGAATAGTGAAACTACCAGAGTCTTTAAGTTTTTCAAGAAGTTTTTTCTAAATAATTGCACTACATCTCTGCTAAGTGCAACAGTCTCGTGATATATGAACTTTTTTTTTCCTTTTAAGAATATCCTTCATAAACTTTACATAATCAGGTATATGTTCTAATGTTTCAACAAAGGAAATATTTACCGTTAATTTCTTAAGGATTTAAAAAATTTCGTAAATCGGTTATCCCTATTTTATTTTTTCAGTCTTTAAGGAAATGGATGTGGTGATTTTCTACAATAATTTTTGTTGGTTCAAGCGGATATTCTAAGTTTGGATATATTTTTTTAGCCCATTTTTCAATTTACACCTTCTCTTTCTCAGCTTCAGCTCTTTTTGCACTCTCGATTCTAATTCTTTTCCACTCCTTAATTGAATAGCCTTAATTTGCTCTTTGTTTTGATCTTTTGGGTTGATCTCAGCATTCTTTGAGGAAGAGTTCACGAAGAGTTATTATTAAGCGCGGTGAAAATATATCATAATTGATTCTCGGCATGTTCTTAATCGCAACACACGAGTTTATAAATGATTGCTATATTTAAAATTAATTCTTCGATGAGACGAACTTCTTTTTCTTAAATTGTGGAGTTACTTATTAAAACACGGAGGATAAGATGCATAGTTTGTGTTTCCTTAGTTGTTCAAATTTCCTACTGGGTTCATAGAATTGTTTCCCCATTGCACTTAACAATACCATTATTATTATTACTCTAGTTAAAATTCAAGTGATTCTTGCAACTAGGATTATAATAATTCGAATAAGGATTATTGGGTCTATTATGTATAGCATTTAAGGTCTCATAGGGTGTTTGAGCTTCTATTATCTATTCTAATGAATTTTCCTCTAGTACTGGGGGTGTTTGAGAATAATTCATTTCGTATTGATCTATTTTCTTCGAAAGGGCGGCAATTTGAGAGACTATCACAGTTATAGCATCAGAATTATGAATACTAGCTACTCTCTTAAGATTTACCCGTTCAGAGGGCCATTGAAAATTATTAGTAGTCATCTCTTATATTAACGAATATGCTTCATCAAAGGTTACATTAATGATGCGTCCAATGTGCGGCATGCATAATTAATGTCAGAGATCTCGCTTAATCGATTATAAAATGTTTGAATTATTAACCGATACGGTAAGCATGATGTAGACAACTTAAAGGAGATCTTTAAATTTTCTCGAAACTACGTATATTGATTCCCATTAGTTGACTAAAAGATGTAATATCGTTTCTTAGTTTATCGGTTTCTTACGGAGGGAAATAATTTAACGAAATTTTTGTGAAAGTTATACGAAGTTACGATAGATCAGAGTCTTAGCGAATTTAGCAGCGCCTTGGCTTTATCCCTTAATGAAAAAGGAAAAAGTCTAAGTCTGACAACATCATTCGACACTCCATCTTATTTAAAAATAGTATACAGTTCTAGAAAACTAGCGAGATGTAAATTAGGATCTTCATTAGATGTTCCTCCAAATTGATTATTTTGTTTCATTTGGATAATAGCGAGTATAAGCTCGAATGAATTAGCGATGACAATCGAGGATTTTGTATAGTTAAGTGAAGCTTAAATACTATACGTTGGGTTAGCATAATCTCTTAAAAGTCTTGGTAAATTTTCATTTTCATTTCTTTGATTATCTAAATTGTTCGTTATTTTGTGAGGATCTTCAGATTTTTTTTTTTCGAATTTTTCTAATAGTACACTTTAATTCTGAATCATAAAGCACTAAATCTATGGGACCAATCCTACGCATATAAAATCACACAAAACACACTAAAAAGTAAGCAAGCACACACAATTGCAAACTATAAAGTAAAGATTTTCAAATACTATAATTTTAACAGTTATCGATTTATACCTTCCCCGGCAACGACGCCAAAAACTTGAATGAGGTTCGGGTGCGCTACCTCTAACGTAAATATTCAAAAGATAGTTTCAGTTCAGTTTCACAATAAGATCAATTTAATAATAAGAAAGTCACTCATATACGCAAGTATACGTATCGTTCAAGTAATACGAGACTACGAGTGGAGTCACGGTTATCGATCACGCGAGGAAGATAAGAACTTATATAGTAAAGATTTGAAATCCGATACTCGATTCGCGATACGAGTTCGAATCTTATTTAAGTTGCTAGTGCAAAGATAACCAAAGCTAAATTAACTAAAATTACTTTCTAAAATTCTAAACAGGATTAACTAACACTCACTAAATTTTGTATTGAAAGGTTCGAATATGGAAAACTATCTTTCCTCTTGCAATGATTCTATGATGAGTGATTGATATAGATTGATAATAAATTTATATTGTGTCAAATAGGAGCATTTATATTCTTTACCCTTGTCGAGTGCCACTCTTAAAGTTATGTAAAAAACGTTGATGAATCTCAGGCTTAATCATTAAATCATGGTTAAGGTTAGGAGAATACGCTCTCACTTCGAGCTCTCACTTCGCTTTCACTTGAAGGCTAACTTCTAGGCTTTAGTTACCGAATTTTATGACCAAGTGGGGATTTCGATGCATCATTCTAAAATCTCGAGTCGACTCCATCGAACCACGTTTATTTGCTCTCGAATTCTGTGAACTACATGACTCATTCATGAACATTGAATGAATTCTCCACTATTGTTGTAGAACACTTAGTCCTTTCGGATTGAATGTTTCACAGTAATTTTAACGATTAAATTGGCGGATCGAAAGTTAAATGAATTTTAAAGGAAGAATCATCACGATTTCTTAACATTTTTATGGCACGTCAAATCTACGTCAACGACTTAGCATATCTCATTGCGAGAAGAAAATGAAAATCTACTCGGAATTCGTGAGGAAGATATAACGAAACATGAATTTTATATTTAAAAGCGAAATTAAATACAATAGCGAAAGTAAATACGAAACATCTCGATTTTTCTCAGAACGAATCACTTGAAGTTCACTTTGGATTCTTTTCTCTCTTCATCTCTGACGCTCGATTCTCTCTTTAGAATAGTAAGGAAGAAGCCGATCTCTTGCTTTCTTCACTCTCCTATCTTTCTTTGAGAAGAATCTCATAACAACGAACTTCTACACACTTGCCACACACTCTCCATAAACCCTAACACACTCTCCTCACTCTAAAAAACTTCTCTCCCTCTCCTCTCTCACTTTCTTGGCGTCAAAATCTGTTTGAAATAGTTTAGAAACGAATTTTGCAAGAGTTTCCTCGAATGACCCTTCGAAAAAGTCGAATACATTGAATTTGACTTCCGCAGACATTAGGCGCCGTGTAGCTTGGATAGGGCGCCGACGGTCTTTGGGCCACCTTTAAATTTTGAACTCTACGAAATTGGGCGCCAGGCGGCACTAGTAAAGTTGAGTTCTTCATTTTGCCTCTTTTGCTCCAGATCGTTCATTTTTGTTTCGTTTTGCTCACTATCATCTCAAACAATATCATGCAACGAAACTTGTGAAAAATATTTTTCTTTAAAGTGCAATATCACCAAAAATGAATACAAATTATATAATAAAAAAATTAACAAATTTTTGGTGCATCACCACTGATGAAGCAGTTGAAGAAAGAATTTCAAATGGGGTGAAGCAGTGACACGGGCATTTGAACATCTAAAGAGGGCCATGACTGGTGTCCCAATTTTAGCACTTCCATAATTTATTAAACCATTTGTGGCGGAGACAGATGGTTCAGGTTATAGAATAGGAGCAGTGCTCATGCAGGATCAACGACCGATTCCCAACTTCAATCGGATTCTTACGGCCAGGGCAAGGCTAAGTTAGTACATGAACAAGAATTGATGACAATTGTCTTGGCCATTCAGAAGTGGCGGCCTTACATGTTGGGGTGACAATTTTTAGTCAGGATAGATCAGAGGAGTTTAAAGCTATTGGGTTATGATTTCAAAATTCAGTACTAACCAGGATTGGGGAACAAAACAACTGACGCACTGTCGAGAAAGGTGGGGGAACCCCAATTGATGGCATTGTCGGTAACCTTGATCCTAGATTGGGAACCCTTGAGGCAAGAGAGTGAAAGGAATGAGGAGCTGAGGAAGATGAAAGACGAGTTACTACAGGATCTGAGCAGTCATCCATAATATGCATTGAGGGGGCAGCAGCTGCTCCACCAAGGGTGATTCGTGCTACCAAGACATCAGAGTATATTCTCAGATTATTACAGGAGTTTCATGACAGTGTGATTAGGGAAGACTTGGGGGTGCAGAAGATCTACAGTCGTATGACGACAAAACTTTATTGGGGGGATGCGCAGAGACATCGAAGTTATGGTGGCCAAATGTGATGTATATCAGCGGTACAAGAAGTTGACCACAACACCAAGAGGGTTACTACATAGCATTACCGGGGAAGGTGTGGGAGAAGTGGACTTCTTCGAGGGATTGCCACAGTCAGAAGGGTTCACGGTGATCATGGTAGTTGTGCATCACATGAGTAAGTATGCACATTTCATTCCCTTATCACATCCTTACACGACGGTCTCAGTTGCGACTGTGTTTATTCGAGAAGTGGTTCGTTTACACGGGATACCGAAATCGATTATCTCAGATAGGGGTAATGTGTTCCCCAACCGCCGATGCTAATGAAGGAGCTATTCGGGTTGCAAGAGATGGTCCTTAAAAGGAGCACCGCATATCGTCCCCAGACCGATGGACGAACGGAGGTGGTCAACAGGAGTGTTGAGACATTCTTGCATTGTTTTGTATTTGATGCACCAAACCTACACGTTAAGTGGATTTCATGGGTTAAATATTGGTATAATACTTCGTACCACATCTCAGCACAAACAACCCCTTTCAAAATATTGTATGGGTAGGAACCACCTCACTTAATATATTATGGGCATAGCAGAGCTTAAGGGGCGTTTATTAAGAGCTCAATAAATCATGAAGAAAAAGGCGGACAGACATAGAAGAGGTGCAATTCAAACAAGGAGACATGGTCTACTTGAAGCTGAGGCTCTACCGACATAAGACATTGGCCAAGAGGAGAAGCGAGAAATTGTCACTGCGATATTTTTAGCCGTATGTGGTGATGACACGTAGTAGCCTACCGTTTGAAGTTACCACCCTCGTTCGCACTACATCCAGCTTCCATGTATCACAACTTAGACAAGCAATTGGACATCATATAGCCTCATCTACCCTACCGCCGACGCTAATGAAGGACTTGGAAGTGATCCTGGAATCGCTAGAGATCGAAGGAGTGCACCTAGTAGTAGGGGGGCGAAGGAGCTATGGTTAAGTTGAAAGGATTGCCAAACAATGAAGCAACATAGAAGCCTTATGAGGTGATCCACAAGCAGTTTCCACCCTCTCACCCTAAGAACAAGGTACTTGTTTGGGAGTGGAGTAGTGTTATGCCCGCCCCCAAAACCTGTCGAAGGCGAAAGTTTCAGTTCGCATGGTCGACTCTGTTCACGTGATGGAACAAAGGAGCGGCCCTTTGCTGCGGTAGAAAAGGCCAGGGAGCAAGTGGGGACCACGAGAGGTATAAAGGAGGTTTGGAGGGAATGTGGGAAAGGAAAATTTTCAAATTCTGTGAGAGGATTTTTATTAAAGGGGAGAACCTATTGTTTGTTTGTTTTTATGCATGTTTTTATTTGGCTGTTGTTTTCTTTCTTCCTGTGGTGTTCTTAGCGACGTCTTGCGTATGAGAGAGACGATCTACCTCTCGAATAGTAGATCAGTATTGTATCTTACTTGTTTTTCTTTGATTTTTGTAAGACAGTCCTTATTTGTGTCTTTTCCACTTATCTATTGTGGTTTCGTCGAGGTTTGTTCGTTGATTTTGGTGTTGAGGCGTATTAACTCCCTCCCTCACGTGGTTGAAAGCCCACGCATGCACTCGATCGTTGCTTTCACAGTTGCCTACTTGAGTACACGCCATTCCATCCTTCGGCGGTGTTTGGCTGCTGCCGCAGATTTACGTTAATAGGATTTATCAAATCCGCGAAATCCAATCAGTTCGCAGAAAGCACACAAGAATCAGCGACGTAAATCTGTGTAATACGTCTGATAGTAGGATTTGATAAATCCGGATTGTCGTAGCAGAGGAGACAGAACGGGGAGAAATAGATGCAACGGGAGAAAATTGAATTGAATGGAGAGTTGGATTTGATTTTCCATCTTTTTGGAGTTTGGCTGGATTTAGGTGAAATCCGTGGCATAATCCTATTAATAGTGTTCTACCAAACAACCCCTTCTAGTTTCACTCACAATATAACGCGTTCCATCTCTATCTAGGTATGCACGAGGTTCACATACTACACTCATCTCTGTATTCTTCCTCCTTGTGCCCAAGTCTTGCTTTATTGCCTCTTATGAACTTCTCATTCTCAATCTTATCCTTAACCTCGGCTAGCTCTCTCGCTCAGCCATATAGTCCCGTTCTTTTGCTTCCTGCTTCATGCATGAGACCATACATGTCTCTACGTTTTACACAAGGGATCGTATCCCTTAGACGGTTTCGCTTCACTTATAATGACACAACCACTAGTCAAGTCTTTTTCTCCTTACTTTAACTTCCTATTTACCTACTCTCATTCGTCTTCCTCGTCGAAATGGCTACTTGTGGTTCAAGTTCGATTACTCTATTCCACCTTTTTAAAATTATGACATGTTGTTACACTACTTCTCAATAGTTGTCGTCATGCTTGCTTCATTAATATCTTGAATTTCATACCATTTTAATTGTCAGGTTTGGTAGTGATGCACTCCAATATGCATTGAGAGAAATGGCTTGCTTATGAAACTTAGGGTCTGCTTGGAGTAGCTATAATTTATAGAATAATCTGCTAATAAGCTGATTAAAAGTAATCTGCTGATAAGCTAGATGCGGTGGCTATTAAAAATTTTTATTTTTTTGGAAAAGCCATACAGCAGCCAGAAAGCTCCAATTGCGCCTAGGTGTGGTGTGAAAACGCTGTTTTCAACGTTTTGAAAACGCATAAGCTGCCAAAATTCAGTTTACCCAAACAGGATGGGTGCGTTTTCAAAACACTACCACACCAAATAAGCTACCTCAAACGGGCCCCTAGTGTAGGCTTGCATCCATATCAAACCACTATTGTATGTATTTCGACAATGCATCTATCAGATCTATCTTCTATATACTTGATTAGTTCAAACCTCCTCTTAAAGTGTCTTTTTAATGTAGCCTAGGTTAATCTAGTCCCAACATTTCACATTTTTATTCCACCATGATAACTCTTGGGAAATAAACTTTTAATGAGCAAAACAAACTTGCTATATAAGAATATATAGAAAATTAGTATCAAACTGTTCAAATCAAAAATAAAAATTGAACTATTAAAACCAGTGGTCCAATATGTCGGTGTCCATGATGTCATAAAAGGTTAGAAGCTTTTACTTGTATTCAGCCATTAAATACTAAACTTCTTGTTTCTTTAATTATCTTGATTTTTTCTTCTCTTCTTCAGCTGCATCCTCAAACCTTTCAGAACTTAATATCATCTTTTGCTTATTTTATTCCATCTGCCATCATCTCCAACTTCCTGCCTTTTCAATCCTATTAGTCTGAGTACGCACATGGATTGGTGCTATTATATTTTTTGAGTGATCCATTCTAAATGTGTCGTCAATATTATATCTTGATAAAAAGTTGTAGAGTGCCTATCCTTTTCTCCAAACTACCTTACTCTGATAGGAAAATCTTCTCAACTTTTGGCATTAAGCCTTCTCCATTTCTTACGCTCTTCTCCATAACATTTCATCATCTCCCTGATTTAACGGTCAAACTTGAATTTATTGCTTTAGTACCATTTTGTTCTAAAATCCCTAGGGGTCATCCAATCCATCATTTGGATATGAAATGTGGATTAGATGTTTGTTTTTTTTTTTTTGGGGGGGGGGGGGGGGAGGTAGGTGTGCATAAGAGAGAAAGCATGGAGATATTGAGATGGAAAGAATGTAGCGGACATTTAAACCATAATTTTGGCGAAATATGACATCTGTCAAGTGAATAATACTGAATCCTTCATGTTCCATGCTTGAACATTTTTTATGACACAGTTCTGTTATTTTTCTTGAAGTCCATGAAATTTTCTAGACATGTTTTGTTGTAATGAGTTTGGGTAGCCTTCGGAGGCTCTTAGATTAAGAGAGATACAGAGAGAAAGATCAACAAAACTTGGAACTTTCTGTATTCTTGTAGGACAAAGGGGTAAAGGCTTTCATATTTAAGTCAGCAGAAATTAAATTCCTCAGTATCAATGAAAAATACAAATCCTATCCTAGTTTATACAAACAAGATATTAAATTAAAGAAAATGAGTCAGAAAGCAGCAATATTCATAGGTTCTCTCTTTTTTATTAAGGGGCATGAATCCAAATCGCTTAACCCAGAAAATCTCTCTTGTTGCCAAGTCCAGCGGTTTGAATATGGATGAATTCGACACTGCTCTGAATGGAAAGCTTTTCCATTTCACTGAAAAATATTGAATCTATCAAACCAGTTTGTCCTAATGTCGCTACGCAAGGATTTTGACATTGACATTTACATACCTAACACCAAAACTTTAGTTTTTACATAGTTTGGAAGGTTGAAATCCGTTTAATGGATTAGCCATTTACTCCATTCTATAAAATCCATAATATTGAAAATAAGGCACTTGATGAAGTTTCCGTTTTCTGTATTGCAACATTGGAGCTTTTTTGCAATTATTCTAGAAACTTTGGTAGGTTGATTATTTGAACAAATTTCTTGCAATTATTCTACCAAGTTTGGTTATGTAATTCTCTCTATTTATATTTTAGTTGTATAAATGTAAAAAGTGAAGTTTAGGTGTTAGATATGTAAATACATAAGAAATGGGTGGTTTATATGTAAATGTTCCATATCTTTTTGTTTAAATATTTTAAATAAGTTATCTTTTTATTTTTTATTTTTAAAAACAAAAATGTATGTGAATGCCAAACAAATTTTTTGTTTTTTGTTTTTAAAACAAGAAAAAATGCATATGAGTACTAAATGTGTTTTCGTTTTATTAATAAAAAAACTAAAAATAAATACAAAAATGGAAGACAGAAAGTGATCCCAAACACCCCCTTTCTCATTTTGGATATAGAAGCTAAAGAATATTTCATATGGTCATAATCCCAAATATCAAAAGCCTCCAAAGAGGAAAGTACTGTAGTTCTTTTTAGGGGCATTTACATACATACCACACAATTCCTATGTATCTATATATGTAACAAAACATTACTTTTTACATTTATACCATCCAAATCTTTCATATCAGAACAAAAGTACCACTTTTAACTTTTAAAAGTGAAGTACATCTTTTCATGCATAGGAAAGACTGCATTTATGTAAAAATTGAAGTTTAGGTGTTAGATATGTAAACACATAAGGGTTGAGTGGTCTGTTTGTGTATCTTCCTTTGTTTTAATAATCTCTAAGTGTGATGATATAGATTCTGTATACCAAACTGCATTCTTGATATATTGATCATTCTTTCTTAAATATCTAGAAATCAAGCTTGTTGATGTTCCTGAAATGAACTACACCTCTAAAGACCATCCGTATCCTCGTGGAGAAGTTTGTGTTAGGGGACCTATAGTCTTTCAGGGCTACTACAAAGATGATTTGCAGACGTAATTGCCTTTTCTCGGTAATTATTTTGGATTTACCTCGAATTTCGATTTAAACACTTGAAGAACATTGTGCAGAAAAGAGGTTATTGATGAAGATGGATGGCTTCATACTGGAGACATTGGTCTATGGTTACCTGAAGGACGCCTAAAAATCATTGATAGGTAGGTTTAAGCTACACTGCCGTTGCAAGTCTTACGGATAAACTATGAACCTTGCTTCGTACTATCGTAATGTAAAAAACCTCAATTTATTGATGCATTTGTTTAAATAAGATGTATTACTACTAGCCTTTTTTTTTTTTTTGGGACTGGAAACAACTCAATTAGCTGTTTATCACATCAATTCGCTGCTGAGTTGTTGCTACAAAAATTGAAGTTTTTTTATTACAAGTTCTATTAGTAATGTTAGAATATAGATACTTTAAATGACAAAATGTTACAATATTAAGAAAGATTCATTTTATATATGATATATTAGTTCGGTATGTGCTTTATTATTTTCTGTTAGTTGTTAATGCAAGTGTTTCTGTGTGAAAATCCGCTTCACTCTGTTTCTTGGGTAACTACCAATATTTGATCCTCTTTACTGTTTGCCTACTGAAATAGCTTATTACAGAATTGAATTTAACACTTAATATATTTTCTCTTAATAACATTTTTTTTCTTAATGGAAAAGAAAAATATTCATTCGAGCCTTTTCCTATCTTCAAACTTGCTTTTTTAGGATATAGACAGTGCAGTTCAGCGTAAGAACTAAAAAGAAGGAATGTCAGGGACATCATATTTATATTGTGGTGTGAATGTAGAAATAATCATCTGGTATGTGGGTTAGTCGCAAAGTAACTATCGTGTTTCCTCGCGTCATCTGTTTCGTCTGGCGGCAGAGCTACGTCCCGGTGCTTCGAGTTCGTGCTTTCCCGCGTTCGTGCTTCTTCGCGTCGTCTGCGATCAGGTATCTGCTCGACAGCTTCGCCGATTCTGCTATGCTTTGCTCGACTGCCTCCTTCGTCGTTCAAGCTCGCCTGCTCTGTCGGCGTGCATCTCATTTCGTGGCTACTGCTCTGGTGGCAGAGCACCAGCTACTCCTATAACCTGGAGTATCTGAAGCATGATTATGTCTTCAGGGCGTTCCTACGCCACCGCCCTCTCCGGTGGAGCGGCCCCTGGCTTTATCACTCGCTCTTGCTATTTTCTTCAATCTTTTCATGATGCTTTGGAGTTTGGAGGGGATCATCAGTTTATTAGAAAGCTTGGCCGTAAGAACGATAAACCTGCTCTTTTTCTCACGGATGAAGAAAACAACATCCTTGCATCGTCTTGCCGCTTTCCTCTTGTGGGTAAGTTCTTATATTGACATCCAAAAATGGAGATCATTAGAAAGGAGTTTGAGTTGATGAAACTTACTGGTAGCTGGAAAATCGGACTGTTGGATGGGCGACATGTCCTCATCCAACTGTTTAATGATGCTTATTACACAGATTTTTGTTAGAAAAGTCATAAAGATTGACAATCGTTTCATGAAGGTCCTCAAATGGACTGTCGATTTCGATCCGAAAGCAGAATCTCCCATAATCCCTATTTGGCTTATATTCCCTGGCTTGAAATATCATCATTTCCACGATGAAATTGTCTACAATCTCGCTACGGGTTTTGGCAAACCTCTTAGAGTTGATAATCCCACTTTAGACCGCACTAGGCCTTCTGATGTCTATGTTCTTGTGGAACGAAATGTTACAAAGTCCTACCTTGGTGAAGTTTGGATAGGCTCTAATCATACAGGGTATTGGCAGAAGGTAATTATGAGGCCTCGTCCACACTATTGTACTCATTGTTGTATGTTTGGACACAATTTTGCAGTTTGTTATAGATTGCATCCTCATTTAGAGCCTGCAGTTACTAAAGGACCTTTTATTTCTCGGCCACATACCACCTCTGATCCATTAGCTGCACTTGTGAATGAGCGTCTCGAATCACCATCGCTCATCCCTCTTCAGGTTTCCCCCCTGTCCATGATGCAGCTTACACTACGAACTTAACCGAGGAGGTTCAACCCCCCCCCCCCAATCCAAAGAATTGACCTCTGTCTTGTCTTCTGCTTCTCCTGCTCATAAGACTACTGATAATACTTTGAGTTTTTTTATTCCTCCATCTTCTGCCCCCCTGCTTTTATCTGATGAAGAACCCCTTCCCATTAAGAAGGCGGAGGATGTGGCTCCTCTTATTTCTCCTCCAGCTATTGATCCACTTACTGATGACCCAAATTCTTAGGGGGATGATGTGGCTCCTCTATTTCTCCTCGAGCCTTTGATCCAGTT
Source organism: Papilionanthe hookeriana x Papilionanthe teres (assembly GCA_022702705.1). Taxonomy (NCBI): domain Eukaryota; kingdom Viridiplantae; phylum Streptophyta; class Magnoliopsida; order Asparagales; family Orchidaceae; genus Papilionanthe; species Papilionanthe hookeriana x Papilionanthe teres. The sequence continues at coordinate 27,542,104 of CM040435.1, forward strand.
ACTGTTGCCACTAATGTTTTGGAGTTTGAACGGATTATTCAAAAATTCAGCAGGATGAGAGGAGACCCCCCAAGTAATGATAAATTGTTCTACACAAACACTGAAACTCATCGCTACACCTACCTTTCCTTCTAAGGATCAAACGGACCAGTCCTCAGAAGAAGAATGACAAGTACACACTTCTCGGCGAAAGAAGAAGCCTAGGGGTACGCTTGGAGACTTAATGGATGATACCTCGGTCACTCCTGGCAATGGAACAACACTTAGGAGTTTGCTTTCTGGATCCGCTCCAAGAACCAGAGGAAGAGGAATGGCTTGGCGACTTCGTCCTTAGACACTGTTATTTGCATTTTTCCTTTTGTGTCTTTTATATCCTTTTTGTTTGAGCTTTCTCTGCATTTTGTATTGTATGGGTAGGGCTTCATCTATTGGGCTCTATCCTAAAACTTTCTTTTGTATCCTCTTTATTTCAATAAAATAGGCCCTAGGGCTTTTTCTTAATATATATATATATATATATATATATTGTAAAATGACCCTAGGGCCTATTTCATTGAAATAAAAGGGGTACAACATAAGTAGTATGAGTGGGCCCAAAAAAATTGAGCACGACTCATAAGAAACAAAATAAAGCTCAAACAGAGTGATACAAAGATAGAACAAAAGAGAAATAAGCAACTAAATAGGACGAGGTCGCCAAGGCTTCCTTCTACCCTTGTTTAATGTAGCGCATCCAGAGATCACTCTGAAGTGATTCTCAGTTACCAGGGGAGACCAAATATCATTCATTAAATTTTCAAGGGGGAAAGTACCCCAGCGTTCTTCTGTCGGGAGGTATACACTTGTCATTCTTCTTTAGAAGAGTGAGTATGATTCGAAGTGGGAAAGGCTTCTGCTGTGATCGGTTCCAATATTTGGGAATCTCCTACCCCTTGAGCGGGTAGAACAACCAATGTACTATTAGGCAGTAGTTCTTCCTCAGTAGTAGTAGGCACCTTTACCATCGTCAGATTATGAGTGTTTGTTTCTTCCTTATCTTCAGACCTGTCATGGTGGGGAGTCTGAACTCCCTCTATAATAGTGAGTACCTGAGATGGTAGTATAGCTGCTCCAGTAGAAGAAGGCTGAGAGATGACCTCATCCTGCCTATCAGTGGCAACTACCTGATGCTCCTCCAAGGGTCGATCCTTCTCGACCCGTTACCGAAACAGTAGTGGGTATCACTGGCGGTGAAGAAGGCGGTATATCCGTCGCAGGAATGTGTGGCCCATTAGCGTTTGTACGGGGAGGTTTAAGATTCGGATGCAGGTGGTAACGCTGTTGGTGAGAGTGACCAAACATATGACAATGGGTGCAGTAAAGAGGTACCTGTTCAAGTTCTGCTGGTTGTCAAAATCTCTAATGCTATGTATCAATCCATAGCTCTTTCGAGGAGGGTAACATAATGTCCCGTTCTATCAATATTCTAGCCTCAGAAGGTCTAGATAGATGCTCTGTAGGAGGATTAGTGTGGAGTGGCGTTCCATATATCTTTGCGAAAGTAAAGATAAGCTCTTGATCACAAAGATGAACCTGCAAATCTGGGAAGCGTAGCCACACCGTAATGATGGGAGGTTCAGTACGATGGTCAAAATCCACCGTCTATTTCAGCACCTTCATCACCCGATTGTCTATACAAAGTATTCTTCTAGCAAACACTTGGGCGTAATCTACATCATCCGTTAATTGGATGAGAACGGACCGACCATCCAGTCTTCTAATCTTCCAACTTCCATTAAGCTTCATTTGCTCAAATTCCTTTCGGATCAGTTCAAGTTTAGGATTGTCGTAGAGGAACTTACCCACTAAAAACAGTCGGCATGGTGCAGCTAGGATGAAGATCTCTTCCTCTGAGAGAAAGATTGCAGGTTTGCCGTCTTTACGAGATGCTTTTTTGAAAAACCCAATTTCGACGCCTTGCTCGAATGCATCATGGAATCTCTGCGGAAACATGTTAGAACGTGAAGGGGCGCGGGCGAGATTATCGCCTACAAGGGCGGCGGCGTAGGATCGACCCGAGGCCATTTCTGCGACTGTGCAAGACCCGCTGACGAGAAAGAATCCTGTCGAGCTTGCAGCAGTCGCTGACGGAATCTTAGGACCTTTAGGATCACAGGCGCAGAGAGGGCAACGAACGAAGCAGAAAAGAAAGAAGACGCCTAGCCACGATGGCGAATACGACGACGAAGCTGCGACGCGACGAGGACGTAGAGGACGCTAGGGTCGCCATGAGGCGAAACCCTCGCAGAGCGGAGGAGACGACAGCTCATTTTTATTATATATTTTTTTTAAAGGAAAGAGTCGTATGGCCAATTTCATTGAAATAAAAAAGGGGTACAAAGCAAATATTATGAGATGACCCAAAAAAATTGAAGCAACTAAAGCTCAAACAGTGCGATACAAAAGATAGAACAAAAGAAACAAACAACTGAAGAGGACGAGGTCACCAAGGCTTCCCTCTACCCCTAGTTCTTGTAGCGCATCCATAAATCACACTCTGAAAGGCTTCTCTATTACCAGGGGAGACCAAAATATCATCCATTAAGTTTCCAAGGGGGATAGTAACCCCAGCTTTCTTCTTCCTCCGGGAGGTATTGTCAGCCGCTTAAAGTTGCGTCTTCTTTTTTTAATTTAATTTAATGGATATATGCATATTAGTTTTGAAAATAAGATTTTTAAATTTTAAAATATTAGAATGAGAAAGGACGGATCTCACTCGTTAAGTAGTTTGGATGGACGAGCGTAATATCGCGAGTAACGCATCTATTCCGAAGAATAGACACCCTACTCGACAATATCGCTCGATCAAATAAACCACTAAATTTATGACATCCGTTACGAGTACGCGAACGCTTTATGTGGACCGAACAAATTCACTTATTTAATACTGAAAAGAATTAAATAGGGTTTATATTATCCGAGGTGCTTTAAAACTTACTATAGAGCGAGCCACTATAGTTTATTACCACCTCGAATGACCGAAGTCACTTCGAGAGAACTCTCGATTTAGATCGCGGGTTTCTATCTTCACGAATTCAAAAGGTAGGGTTTTCAACGAAATGAGGTAGTAGGAGATTCAATAGGTGAAAAGCGCAATGTGGAACAGTCATTTCTGGAGTCAAAGAGAGAAGGGTAGGAGATGTCATAGATCTCGAGGAGGACCTCGATAACGTCCGAGCTATCACATGGTTGGACTTTAAATTTTGGAAAGGGATTTATTTTAATTTCGATCACGCAAATTAATTATAGGAATTACGTTTGCACGATGTCGATTATGCAAAGCTACCGAAAGAAAGGAGGGCTTACGTTGTATCAGACGACAACCTCGGAAACCTAAGCGAGTTAGGGCTTATATCGCACAGGGGGGGCTGTGCAAAAGCCTAAAAGAACAGGTGAGGGTTTATGTCGCACTAGGCGGACTACCTCGAAGTCCTAGGACTTGTTATTTAAACTAAAGAATGGTTTTGCTGATGTCGACACAGAGTTTCTTTGAAGAAGATGGCCGTGCTTGCCACGCGTGCTCAAGCTCCACGTCGTAGCAAGGTCACAGTTTAGATTTAAAGTCTTAAGTTAAAGTGAGCATGCGAGTCATTTATTATTTTTATTGCAAGTGTGTGTGCAACCGTGACATGAGTAGCAAAAAGAAACAGCGCACGAGAACATGTTATAGCAAGCTGAACAGTAGACATGTCATGCTAAACAGGAGTATACTAAGTTATGCAGGAAGTAACATGCTATAACAGGTAAAACATGCTTGAGCGGGGAGAAAGTACGGGAAATGTAAAACGTCTTAAGCGGGAGAAAGTACGGGAAGTGTAAAACATGTTAAGCGAGTATAACGATAAGGAAAGTAAAGGCGTATCGCAGAGTACCGTATGTTTGCTTATCCATGGTAGTTACTACTGTTTATTGTTATTTTATTTTTATATTTTTCTTATTTCATGCGACAGATTTATTAGTACCAAAAGAGCGGGGAGTAGAAGTAGTAAGTGAAAACAACCTAGCTAAACGAGAGTGCTTACGGTGTGTACGAAAAGTAAAGTCCGAAAACTCAACGGTAAAAACGAAGGAAAACGGCGAGAAAGCGAGGAAAATCGCGAAGAAAACTAAGAAAGTCGGGAAAGAAAGAAAAGAAACGTCAGTAGAAAACTGCGAGAAAAGCGACAAACGAAAACTAAACAAAGCCGTGAAAGCTGCAAAAACACGTGAGAAACCCACGAATGACCGCTAAACTCATGGCGAACCATAAGAAAGCCATGGGCCTCTCGGAAAGAAAGACCGTAAGCACGGTGGTGTTTCGGACTCGGAGACGTGCTAATGTCCGGACTTGAGTGCTGACTACTTAGATCGACTTTCTGCGGAAGGCGATCCTAATCCGACTCGAATAACCAACCGTGGACCTTTATAAATCTTCACACATTTCATTTTTGGTTTTCATGCAAGCAAGACTGTAGGTAAGTAGGTTGTGTAGTAGTGGAGGTAATTTTGTATTTTTCAAACATTTGTATTTTCTTGTTTTAAAACATTTCGATCACGGGTTGATTATCACTAATAGAGATTAGGCTACGAACATTAGGCTGTCGGCGGTAGAAACCCCGAGGACGGTCGAACGGTTCTGTGATTCTGCTCTACTCTACGAGTCTCGGAGTCGGGCGGCTCCATTCTATGATTCTCGTAATTTTTCTCGTTTTGCGGTCTCATCGATGTCCGCACGCACTTACGGCCTTGTTTGATGGCCCATATATAATCCGAGGAGGTTATATATGCACACCTACACGTCCCCTGTAGGTGTGTGCTTTGAGCCAGAAACGAGGTGAAACTAGGGACGAGAGGTCGAGGAAAGGAGGACGGAAAGCGGCTCACTTAACACGATTTCGAAAGAAGTGAGTCGATTTCCGATAATCGAAGAACACGTAAGTCACCCTGGACTCCCGACCGACCTCACATATCCTAGAAGAAGGACCTAAAGGCACATCGACGCTCTCGGAGATGGTGAGGACTAGACCCATTAGGAACGCACTCCCTTTTCCCAAATAACTTGTAAAATCATGACCAACATAAAGAGAAAGCCACTGCTCGGGTCCTAGACTCCAGGCCACTAAACTGAGAGTGCTATCACAAAATTCCAAGACTTTATCATTTTTTTTTAAATCCAATTCCCATTTAAATCCACCATTTCCATAAGTATCATGAGCATAAAATCCATCCATACAATCCACTAGCAGCTCACGGCTAGGCCAACAAAACAAGGGAAAGCTCTCGACTAAAGCTACAAAAGCAAGGGAAGCTCACCTCGAATTAATTTTCAATCCACCAAGCGGGGTATAACAAAGATGCATATTACTCGATCATACTCTTCCATAAACAAGCCGAAAGGGAACCTCGGACAATAGCCTCGAGAGTCCTCCTATTTCAGCATTTAATAAAGGCTAGAATCAGGCCACAACAAGGCATAACAGCATTCACCACACAGCTGAAACCGCGGCCCAACATGAAGTCGAGCCTAGCTCCTCACAGGGACTCTCGGGTAAGGCTAGAAAAGAGGGGGAAAGCTCACGGGTAAGACCAGAAAAGGGAGCCAACTTTACTTCATAACAACCCATGAATGAGGCTCGAACCATACACAACCGAAGCCTCTCCACATAGCCGATCCTACGGCCCGACACAAGGTGAAGGGAGAAGCCACGACGAAGTAAAATCAAGCTACACGGGGCTTAAATCCGAGCCACCAAAAGTCCGGCACAAAGCTTCAGCAAGCCTCGGCCACACCCAAAACAAGTCTCGAACTCGAGTCGATATGGCCAAAAACATAGCCCAACTCCAAGGCCTAGATGAATACCTACCATAAGAATCAAATCCAGCCATAGCAAGCCAAACCCGAGCCACTACCTGGCTGTAAAAATCAGCCCAGCCACAAGCTAAACGGCCTTCACACCAACTAGACTAGCTCAAGAGAACCACAGAGACCAGGAAAAGAAAACCGAGCAGCAGCAGGGGTCGAAACAGCCCCAAAACCAAGAGAAAAACAGGGCTCAAACCAGCCTAAAATTTGAATCAAAACAGTCCCAACTTGGGGGCAAAACCGAGAGGCAGCAGGAGCCAAAATCAAGGAACAAAGCCAACCAAAACAGCCCCCAAACCCTCTTTTAAAATGAAATAAAATGTGCTTCCAAGTAGGACCATAACGAACCAAAATGAGGCTTAAAATTTAGCTAAGCATAAAGCTTGCATAAGCATTTCCATACATCCAACATATCCAAGTATAAAGCCTTGGTGTATTTCAAATCAACTTAAATCTTTTTCCTAACATGCTCTTTGGTAAAGAAGAGGTAAGAAGAGCAAGAAGCAAGCTCCACATGCATATAAAACTAAACAAACCATTCCATGCTCCACATCGAGTTAGAATGAGTAAAGAAGAGAGGGGAGCAATAGCATGCCACTTTAACCATGAAACCATGTCCGTCTTAGGGAAAACAACATATATATATAGCATCAAATACAAAAATTAGAGCTAGAGGAACACATACCTCAATGAGAGCTCAAGCAAAACCCACACCACGGCTCAACAACAGTAAACAAACGGCGCAACCCAGGCTCAAAACCAAGTAGCCAAGGTCCACGGGTTTCAGGAAGCAAGACAACGGCACCCTTCACCTCACTCACACACAAGCTCAAGAAGAACCGTGAGCGAGCGGGGAAGAAGAAGAGAGGAAGGAGAGAAAAGGGAGCCTTTGAAACCGGGGTATCCAACCTTCGAACTCTCCCCCGAATGGGGCTTAAATAGCCGAGAGAAACGAGAAAAGAGGGCAAGCCAAGCTCACCCAAAGCCATCGTCACTCACCCGGAGTCAACGGCTACGAAGGGACGGGTCGCACTCGTCACCGGAACCCACGCACGCGGGGAGAGGATTAAGAGAAGAAGGACGAAGAGGCATTGGGAAGTAGAGAAGCACTTCCCTTATTATGCTAAGGAGGCGGCTCAGGCGAGGCCGATGCTCGAAGAGGAAAGCCCCGGTATCGAGAGAGGAGCTCGAGCGGAGCGTCCCGCAACGTCACCTCCCATGGCGTGAAGAGGAGAAGGCTTCGTACAACGGGACGAGACTAAGCGAGGAGAAGAAGCCCAGTCGAACCAAGCTAGGGCAGAGGAGCATACCCACAGGAAAGAAATGGCGAATGGCGCCAGGCGAGTGCGGGATGGGGGGGGGGAAGATAGGAGGCGGGTGCGTGAGTTAGGGATATAGGATTTTATGATTTTTTTTTTAAATAAAACTCATTTTATTAAGTTTCGTTGAATTTTTCGCGTCGCGAACTCGTGCTCGAAAACGTAGCAAGCTATATGTCTTTCCCAAGCAAATTCGACGTCCCAGACGCAACGACGCAGTCCGTTTCGCGATCCGAGGTCGTTCAGAGAACCTCGTCACCGGTCAAGTCGAAAGTGCGTCAAATTTGATCTCGTCAAAATTCTGACCTTGATGTCGCTCGTTCTGGCATTCTGACCCTGATCTTGATCCGCTGCGGAGAATTTCAAAGCGTCGAGGCCGTGGTTCGAGGAATTTGTGCTCGGTGGTGCAGAAAATGTGCACGAGGCTATCCTAAGGTCCAGTGGTCCTATAGGAACTCAATTTGGAGTCCTAACGCCAATTCCAACCTACTGCTGTGAGCTAAAGGTCGGGAATTTCGTCCGGGATTCCAAAAGAGTGTCGAAGTGGTTTCGAGCATTCTAAAAAACGAGGTGGGCCCATTGCTAAGAATCTAAGATCGTCGGGGAAGCTCCTAAAGCTAGAACCCTAAATCCTAGGAGAAAAACTAAACCTCAACAAAAGTGAGGTCAACAGGTATATACTTGTCATTCTTCTTTAGTATACTTGACAGTCTTATCCGAAGTGGGAACTGTTGTTGCTGTGATAGGTTTCAATACTTGGGAATCTCCTATCCATTGAGCGGGTAGAACAACCAAGCTACTAGTAGGCAGTAGTTTTTCCTCAGTATTAGTAGACACCTTTTCCGTCATCATAATGAGTGTTTGTTTCTTCCCTATCTTCAGACATGTCATGGTGGGGAGTCTGATCTCCCTCTGTAGCAGTGGGTATCCGAAATGGTTGTATAGCTGCTCCAGCAGAAGGCAGAGAGATGACCTCATCCTGTCTAGCAGTGGCAATTACCTGATGGTCCTCCAAGGGTCGATCCTTCTCAACCTGTTCTGGAACGGTAGTGGGTATCAGCGACGGTGAGGAAGGCGGTATCATATATATATATATATATATATATATATATATATATATATATATTAGAAGTAAAAAAACACAATGACGACGTGTGCTCTGCTAGGGTTTCTTCCTCTAAGGCGATTCTATGGCGACCTGCATAGTTCGTCTCGTCTCCTCTTCTTATCTTCTATCTCTGACGATGGCTTCTGATCGAACTTATATCGAAGCCCTTGCCGGTGACAAATCTATTGGAGCTCCTAAATCTTGTATGTTCCCGCAGTCCTTTCACGACGCCTTAGCTTTTAGTGGCAATTCTGGTTTTATTAAGAAAGCTGTTTGTACCAGCTATTTTCATCTTTGACGTCGAATGTTATACCCGAGCTTCCTCTTTTGTCGCTTAGCCCTGGCCGGTAAATTTTGTTACGGGCACACTAAACTTGATGTTCCTCGAAAAGAGTTCGAGTTAATGCATTTGGTGGGGAATGGCAAATCGGGCAACTAGATGGGAAACATATACTCATTCAACTATTCAGTGATGAGGACTACACTTGTTTATTTTTTAGGAAATTACTTAGGATAGATAATCGTGCGATGAAGATTCTGAAATGGACAGTGGATTTCGACCCCCTAACAGATACCGCTACCATCCATGTCTGGTTGCGCTTCCCTTGTTTGAAATTTCACCTCCTTAATCATGAACTGTTGTACTCTATCGCCGCGATATATGGTAAGCCTCTCAAAACAGACATCCCTACCTTCATCATCTAAAGCTAGGGTTTTGGTTGAATGTAATATTACTCTACCTTTTCCTAAGAAAATTTGGATTGGTTCGCAACGTATAGGATGTTGGCAAAGGGTTGAAATTGAACAATATCCTCTTTATTGATCTCATTGCCGTATGTTTGAACACTCTCTCTCTCTCTCATCACTTACATCCTCACTTAAAATCTAAAAAAAACGGTGCACCTTCTAAATCCCCACCACCTGCTGCTGCTCACTCAAGCCCCACACTTACTACCGATTGTAATATTCTGAATGCTGAAAATTTGGAAGGAATTCCTCCTGCTCTTGCTCACTCAAACCCCACACCTACTGCTATTATCACAAATACCGATTGTAATCCTGCCAATGCTGGTAATCTGGAAGGAAATATAGAAGGGCCTTTAGTTACTTCCTCTAAACTGAATGTTGTTACTTTTGTAGGGGCTGCATCTACGCCGCCTGTTGACAATTTGGTGTGTCAACAGGTAGAACCTCATGGTCCTGATGTTCACCATGTCCTGGAGGATGAAAATAATATGAATAATAAAATACGAATAATATTATCTCTGATCTTGATCCACATATATAGTTGAATGAGACAAATGTAAATTTAAAAAAAGAATGGAGGTGGAAGAAAAATAGTAAGTTTTTGCATCCCAATGAGGGGAACACCACTAATATCACGGATGACAATTATCATTCTGATGGGGAGCAGTAGCACACCTTAACTAAAATTTCTAGGAGGGGTGGGCTACTTCATGATGCTTAATATTATGGTTTAGAATATTAGGGGAGTAGCTTACTCATACTCCCTTAATAGACTTGAATACTTATGTAGGGCCATAAGCTATTTATTTTTGCTATTCTTGAACCTCTTTGTTACTCTGAACAGAGACAAAATTTTGAGTAAATTTAAACATTATATTCATTACTGGAATATCAACAATAAGATTTGGATATTTTGGAAACTTAAAGTCAATTTATCTATTGTTGAAGACAATCAATTTGTCTTTTGTTCCTTTAAATAGAGGAATTTTATAGCTGGGCTACTTTTGCTTATGTTGGTTGTTGTACTCATGATAAATTCTCACTATGGACAAAATTGACTCTTATGGGTGATAAATTATCTGATAATTAGCTTGTGAGTGGGGATTTCAATATGGTGATGAATTCTTTTGGGAAGAAGGGCGGGGGAAAATGTGATATGCTTGTTATAAATAAATTTTGTGACAAGCTTATTGATGCAGGTCTATATGACTTGGATTACTCTGGTAATCTTTAAACTTTGTGAAGGGGCCTCATTTTCCAATGACTCGACATATTCTTTAGTAATCAGTATTTGCTGAATTATTTTACAGTTTCTAATGTGCAACATTTTATTCATGATGCCTCTGATCATAATCCAATTCTCTTATCCTTGGCTTTCTATAATACCCATTAAAGTATAATTTCTGATTTTTGAATATATGGACTTTACTTGATAATTTTCTTAGCCAAATTCAATAGGTCTGAATTATTGATGGAGCCGGCAACCCCTGGTATTTATTATGACAATTATAAAAAAAAGTAGATTCTCAACTTAGGGATTAGAACTAGAAAGTTTTTGGCAACACAGTCTTGGAGGCACAATTGAAGGTTGATTTTTTGGAATCCCAGATTTTTAATAATTTTGTTTTCGCAGATGAATTAACCATTGCTCACAAGTTTCTTCTTGAATCTACTCAATGTGGAGGAGACCTTTCTTTAGTAGAAAGCTAGGGATATTTATTTTAAAGATGGAGATAGGAACACCAAGTATTTTCATACTATCATTAAACATAGAAGGAATATAAATGCAATCTTCAAGATAAAAGACACAAATGGATGTTGGATCACTGAGCCAAACGATGGTAGCAGTTCATTATTTCACTGATTTATTTGACTCTTCTCTGCAGGTTTCCCCTATTGATCCTACTCTTTTCGATTGGGAAAATTATTATATATCAAAGCTCTCTCTTTGTCTTATTCCATCGGAGGAGTGAATTTTCAAAGCCTTCCAATATATAAATAATAACAAAGCTGTCGGATCTGATGGCTTCACCTCTGAGTTTTATGTGAAATGCTGGGGCATCATTAAAAAGGAAGTGATTATGGTTATTCAAAGCTTTTTCCTTGGTGAAATCCCTTGCAAATATTTTATCTCTTCTCTTATTGTGCTTATCGCTAAAGGTGAACAAAAAAAATAGTTGGGATCACTTCAGGCCGATTGGCCTAATCTCTGTGATTTTTAAAGTCATCAGCAAAATTCTGGCAGGTAGGTTACAATCTCATTTATCTACTTTTATCACAACCCAACAATAAATATTTATAAAAGGTAGAGATATTACTGATAATATCTTGCTAGCTCAAGAACTCATTGAGGACTAGGATAAGAAATACAGATGTGGCAATTTATTGGTGAAACTTGACATTAAAAAAGGTTTTGACATTATAAACTGGAATTTTATTTTAAATGTTCTATTTGCTAAAGGTTTTCACAATGACTTTTGTTTGATTATCAAAAAATGGCTTGAAAATAATTATTATAGTCTGTTGGTGAATGGTCTTTCTCATGGGTTTTTCTCTGCTAAGAGGGGCATCAAACAAGGAGATCATTTATCCCCCACAATTTTTATCATTTCTTTTTATTCTCTCTCACGTCTAATTTAAAAATAGTAGCTACTTTTACCATATACACAATTCTCTCACAAATTCGAGATTATGGTGAGTCATTTATCTTATGCAATGATGTTATCATATTCTCTAACACGGGCAAGAATTCCATTAAAATGCTGATGGGCACCTTAAAAACTATTCAAAATAGTCTCATTTTCAATCAAAGTGTCAGTTGTTCATTAGAAAATCGGTGAAGCAAAGCATTATCACCTACTTCGTCAACTATACATGTTATATATTTTCTTCTCTTCCTATCAAATATTTAGGTGTAAATATTTTGAGAGGTAGGAGGAAAGAAACCCAAATGGATGCTGTAATTGAGAAGATCAAGGCCAGAATTCGTGATTGGAGGAACATTTTCTTATCTAATGGGGGCAGACTAAACTCTTCTCACAAGTGTTTTACAAAGTCTTCCTTTTCATGCTTTACAGGTGCAAAACTTAAAGAAATGCACACAAATTACTTTGGAGAGAATTTTTAATAAGTTTTTATGAGCGGGAAATGACACTAGAAAAATCTGGGCTGGTTGACAAAAATGTGCAAACTTAGAAACTCGGGTGGCCTTAGCTTTAAAAGCCTAAATTATATTGCTGATATCAACAAGTTTAAACTTTGGTTCAAATTTAGAGAAGGGAAATCCCTCTGGTCTTAATTTTTATTTCATAAATATTGTTCTTTTGATCTTCCTTCTACTGTTGAATGGAAGTTTGGGGACTCTAAACCTAGAAGGCAATCCTAAAGGTAAGAAGTGAGGCTATAGGTTTATTTTTTGGGAAATTAGGGATTGAAGCTTTTCTTTTTAGCATGATAATTGGGGGCTTGATTTTTGAGTGATTCTCCTCTTTCTTCTTTACATTCTCACTTCTCTATCTCTTATTTTTTTTTTCGAGGGGCAATGGAATATGCATTTATTGAGAGATTTGGTGGGGGAATTCACCCCCCAAATATCTAACTTACCTTTAGGCAATAACACAAAAGACAATTCAGGCCGAAACACATCCATCTTAAAAATGCTTTACAACTCATTGCATCGCTTTGATAATTAGAAGGAGCTGATATATGGGATAAATGTCTCACTCCTTCAATCTCGATATTCTTATGGAGAAGTTTCCTAAACTTATTGCCTTTTGATGACATCTTGAAGCTTAAGGGATTGAAATTAGCCTCGCAGTGTTACCTTTGTAAATGTTCTGAAAAAGTGTTTTACATCTTTAATTTTATGCCCCTTTGCACGGGAAATTTGGCAAAGTTTGAGAAGGATTTTTAGTTTGAGAAACTTTACATAGAATTCTAAGGAGGATTTTATGCTTGCTTGGCAGCCTAGTAGCTATTTGGATATTAAAATGTGTTCCTTTTCTTTTTTAGTATTGTAGTTTATATGGTGTGCTAGGAATAATGCCAAGCATGAGCACTCTCTCCCTTCCCCTTCTTTTACTATCTCAAATATTCTTGCTTACTATGCCAAGGCCTCTAAACATCTATTTTTGATGCCTAGCTCCTTGCCTAAGGAGGATTGGACATTAATTTGTTGGCAGCCCCCTCCCCTGGCTGGATCAAAATAAATGTTGATGGGAGTCGGAAAGTTAACTCTGCCGGTGCTGGGGCCATTTTCAGAAATTATTTGGGCCAATGTATTTTTTCTCTTTCTCCCACTGAAGCTGAGGGCTGGGCGATTTTTTTGGCTTTGCTAACTATTGTTACTTCCAATTTACCTTTATTATTGAAACTAATTCTTCTGATTTTCTGGATTTCTCCGGAAGAAAGGAGCCTGTCTAGAATTTACTTATATGTTTAAATAGGATTTGGCAATATATTGATTCAAATGATCTCCATGTTAAATGGAATTTTATCTATAGGGAAGGTAATGCACCCGTAGATTGGCTGGCTAAACGGGGAAATTTGGGGGTATCTGTTGGTATGGCGCCTCTCAAGGAGCTTCAAATACTTTTAAGAGGAGACATGGTAGATCTACCTTACATCAGATGGTTGCCATATATTTTGCTTCAATGGATGTTTGGCTGCCTTTTGGGTTTTATCTTATTGAGGAGCTCTTATTTGCTGTTTTATTTTCCCCAGTCATCAGTTTTCTTGCACTCTATCGTGATCTGGTGGCTGCCCTCCCGTGCTCCCACAAGCTTTTCTAATGGTTGTTCTTCCTCCTTTCGTGTGTTACTGTTTCGACACTTACCGAAGGAAAATTGTTCCCTCATTCTATCCTCAGCATCAGAATTTTTAGGAAATTCTGCACTACTTTACTTTGTTTTTTCCTATCTTCGATTCTATACTATTCCAATTTTTACTTAAAGCATTTGGGTATGCATGTAACCACTTTTTGGAGATTTTTGGTTGAGTTATATACCGAGGGAGGATCGTTACAGTTTCTAGGTTTCTCGATTCCCACTCTTTCGTTCCTCTTCTCTTTATTTTATAATATATATATATATATATATATATATATATATATATATATATAGTCAACCAAAAACTTAGTTGTTTCATGATGAGAGCAGCCAGTCTATATTTCTCATCAATTTTTTAAAAGATGACAATTTTATGTTTGCTTGAAGCTCACAAAAAGTTAATTTATATCAAGTTTCTATAATCACATTCAAAAATCTTATGCTATGATGAACATGTCGTGTCCTTTGATTGAGTGGAAGTTCGATTGTGTCATGGCATTGTCACATTACAATTACAGCCTAAACTCAAATGTTTCATAGTAGCTAAGCTTAAAATTTTTATTCACAAGGCATTTGATAGAGCACGACTTTTGATAACGAAGAGCAGGTAAATTTTGTCTTTTTGACAAGCTATTTTCTCAAGTTGATGAGGTCATTTTGGATGGCAACCCATAATTATAACGTTCATTCGATCAAACTGGATCGACTATCTCTATCGAATAAGTATATACTTAAGTTCATAACATTCAAAATAGATTATCTTCATCCTGTTTGTCATCATTACCCTATCATTTGCTTTGGGCAGGTAGTAGATATTCTCTTATCTAATCCAAATTATTACTACTAGAAGTAAAGCATCATAGAGTTTATAGATTAAGCTTAATAAAAAATTTTCTCTTATAATTGAGATGAGTAATCAACCATTGGGGCTTGCATGCATGAGAAACTCATATCCAATCATAAATTTCTATTGGAGCTTGAAAGCTCTAGATAATATGCCATCTAATTTATTAATCTGTCTCAAAATATCCATCTCAGAATCTCTTTAATATGTACATGTCGAGTGGGGATTGTTACAGTCTGCAACACCACAAGACACCGCGAACACCATTTCCATGTTTGTAGAGGCATGGAAGTGCCTAAAGATTCTTTAGCATTATTCAATTAATGTTAAGATACATGTGGCAAAGCTAGAAGTGATTTGTAACTACTATACTAAGAATATAGTTTGGTGCTGTTGGCATTTAGAAGGATAAGAAAAACTAAGATATAAATATATATATATATATATATATATATATATATATATATATATATATATATATATATTTGAAAAATTAAATATAACTTCAATGTTGTGGAAATAGGCTTAATACATAATATAACACTCAACCAGAATGATTCGAAAATGAGGACAATATTTGGGTTAATGCCAATGGTAATTGCTCTTTCTTAGTTGTTTATTTTATTTTTTTCCTTTTGCATGTTTCATCCAGGAAAGCAAAGGTGAGAAATGGCTTGCTGTAAGAATGTAAGATTAAATTTATACTATATTCACTACGTTTGCTGATATTCTTATTGAAAACTTCCAATTATAAATTATTCTTCATTTTACTTGTTCGCTTCAACATGTTTTTCCAACTAAAAAAAGTATTAAAAATGCAGCACTGAGATTGGATTGATGTCGTTTAAAGTCGTTCTAACCATATTACTTTTTGAAATTCGAGAGATTTGAATTATTTCTACGAAACTTGTATGCTTTTAAATATTGACGGTGCTTCGAAGCATCCAAAGCTTTTATCTCTCAAAACCACTAACACAATGAACTTAAAAAAATGCTTAATCCTTTGATCCATGCAATGAACTTCAAAAAAAAGGCTAAATCTTTGATCCATGCAATGAACTTGAAACTATGCCAAGATTTGGTTATTCTCTTTTAATGCTTAGACCCACTCCCCTACACTCAAAGAATTGATGTAGTGTTAATTTGTCATTACGGATATTTTGGCGTTGAGCCATGTGAATATTTGTTAATCCATGCATAAATCTATTTATCCATCTTTCATGCAAAAATCAATAATCTACCAATGCTTACGGACGTGTTATCTTGGAGCGTTTCCTATTTTTTGAAGTTTTGCTGGTATCCTAAGATATCTCTATCTTGTAAATAATCAATTTCTTGTAGATAATTAACGTGTGAAAGTGCATAATTGCATGCACTCCAAATGGTTTTCTTTCATGCTTTTCTTACTCTTTTTAGTGCAATATATCACAAGATGACACCTTTCTCTCCAAGTTTTAAAATATGCTTGCAAAACTGTTACAATCTACATAATTACTAATTAATTATCTTTTTAAATTGTTATTTGTACATCTCTTCTTGGTGTGCATGCCTACAAGTCCATATTTTATTTGAATAATAAAAAGTTCATAAATGCTGTCTTACTGTGTCCTTTCTTTTTAAACTGTAGGAAAAAGAATATTTTCAAATTGGCCCAAGGGGAGTACATAGCTCCCGAGAAAATTGAAAATGTATATGCAAAATGCAAATTTATTTCCCAGTGCTTTATCTACGGTAAGTTTAAATACTTTTGTCTCAATATTGAACCTCAACTTTGTGCACATTGGAAGATTTGCATACATACCACTTAATTCCAAAGTGTTTACATATCTAACACCTATACTTAAATTCTTACATGCATTCCGCCTTATCTGTACATGAAAATGTGTATTTCACTTTTTAAAAGTTAAAATGGTGGTATTGTTTATATGATGTGCAAGATTTGGGTGATATAAATGTAAAAAGTAAAGTTTAGGTGTTAGACATGTAAATAAATACATATGCATTGGTAATATATATGTAAATGCCCCTACTATTTTCCAAGGAAAAAGGCAATGTCTAAAACCCTTGAAATTTGTAATAGGAGTCAAAACTCTACATTAGTAATCTAAGGTGGGCTGCGCAAAGCATGCACATTCATAATGCTTTTTGAATGCAGGTGACAGCTTTAGCTCTTGTCTAGTTGCAATAGTTGCAGTTGAGCCTGAGATTTTGATCGCTTGGGCTGCATCAGAAGGAATCAAGGTGGATTTGTTCTTGCTTTAGTTTTCACTTTCTTCTCCCTCTTTATTGATGTTATTTTTACTCAATTACTTTATATTCATATTTAATTGCAATTAAGAGTCTCAAGTACAATTGAAGATCATTATTGTTTTAAAAACCTGACTGGACTGGCCTGTTAGAACCAGTTCAACGATAAACTCGTCATTTGACAGGTTCAATCCGAGTTTAAATCCATTGTTGCACAAAATCAGGTTTGAACTTGTGGACCCGTCTGGTTTTAAAGATCTGAACAGTTCTAATATCGTCCAATTTTAACTTTTTGATATTGATCGTATTGCTAAAAATAAGATATTTAAATTAAATATAGAGAAAAATTCATGCTCAAAATTTATTTAGAATATTATTCATAAAATTTAAAAGTGAAATGTATTAAATTAAAATATTGGTTATTAAATTGATAAAACTAATTTTATTACGTCATTATTATATTATTTAAATTATATTAAAATAATTTAAAATACTTATTATGTCATTCAATTCAACTCCGATTCCACTATTGAACTTTAAAACCCTTGTTTAATGTACGGTCCAATTCTCACTAGCTTTTTTTTTCCCATCTTTAAAGAAACCTAGACATTATAAGATAGAAGGGAATCTGATGCATTCAATAGTTGGAATACAGAAAGGTAATCACTCTTCACAAATTAATCTTTTTTTTTTTTCTTTTACAGTATGAAGACCTCAAACAACTCTGTGCTGATCCTAGAGCCCGGGCTGCTGTCCTCGCAGAGATGGATGACATAGGAAAGCAAGCTCAGGTTCTTCTTCCTGCTTAATTAGTGATCCGCTGCTTTGTGAAACTTTAATTATCAGTACAATATGTTCTTATAACCGTCCAAATGTAAACAGCTGAGAGGTTTTGAATTTGCAAAATCTGTCACCCTAGTACCAGAGCCTTTTACCTTGGAGAATGGTCTTTTAACCCCAACATTCAAGGCAAGTATTTGTTATTTTTGGGCGCCAGCTAATTTATTTTAGGGGCATTTACATAAATACCACACAATTCTTATATATTTACATAGCTAGCACCTAAACTTTGATATTCACATGCATACTATTCATATCTTTAACATCACATAAAAAAAAAATACCACTATTTTAAAACACACCTTTTCATTCATAGGTTTATAAACTTTAGATGTTAGATATGTAAATACACAATAACTGTGTTGTATTTGTGTAAATTTCCCTTTATTTTATAAAGATTTTATAATTCATCACCTAAATTGTGGAGCAACCATTCCTTTGATTATTTCATTAATTTCTAATGAAATTAAAGCCATGATTACCTCTCTTATGAACTAATATTTTGTGTTTACACAGGTGAAGAGACCTCAGGCAAAGGCCTACTTTGCAACAGCAATTACTGCAATGTACGCAGAGCTATCCAAATTTGATTCATCGTTGTAACGCCATTTAACAGTTTAAAATGGGGTCTCTTTCCTCTTCCATTCTCACTTATGGGTATACCTTCAATGCACAGAGAAACGCATTTGTTTATTTTGTATAATTTGAAAGCATCGTGATTGGCTACTTGGTCTCCCTGCTTTCTTATACATAGATTTATTTTATTTTATTTTATTTTTTAAAATAATATAAAGGGAAACTGTTGATTTTTGAAATTTTATTTTGATTCAAGTTGTACCATCTATATGCCATTTACCAGTTCAAAGTGTATTATCTTAGACCTGAATATTGTTACTGAAATATGCAATATAGTCATGGGTTTCAGGTCTGAAATATATTTGAATTATGATAAATCTGTAAATGGTTAGTCAAATGTGCAATGTGGTGAGGATGATTTGTTTACAATTAGTTTTTGAATTTTCCAAATAGATTTTGATCGAATCAAGATCTATTAGGAATTCACCACGAGAATCTTTCATTCACGTTCATATTAATGAGAAAACTGAATCGATACAATAGCGGAAGCGTACTTGAATCCATTTGATCGATTGCGACGATGATCTTCCGATCTAGCTGACTTTCCGGAGTTTTCGTTAGTCTCTCGTTGATGGGGTACAAGAGAATAATTTTTCTTTCTCTTACTTCTGTGAGCTGAGGACAATTATCTCTTTATTTAATGTAAGCTAATTGGTGGTTACTGAAAATTGTTTAATTTCGATTCTGCCCTCATCGAATTGGAATTCTACACTTATAGTATCATGACTTATAATTCATGAATGAAATGTCTCTAAAGTCATAAATTTTATTGCTTAATTATTCTGATAATTTTTTGACTTATTAAATGATGACCAACACATTTATTAATTACATTGTAGTCACATAATTGATCCAACAAGATTTACATACATACCGCCTTACTTATTGATTGGAAAGATGTATTTCACTTTTTAAAAGTTAAATGGTTGGAGTTTTTGTGTAATATGAAAGATTTGGGTGGTATAAATAGAAAAAATTTTGCGTGTTAGATGTGTAAATTCGTACGAATTGGGTGGCATGCATGTAAGGACCCGTTTGAGGCAGCTTATTTGGTGCGGTGGCGTTTTGAAAACACCAGTTCTGTTTGGGTAAACTGTATTTTGACAACTTATGCGTTTTCAAAACGCTGAAAACGACGTTTTAATAACGCACATATCTAGATGCGGTGGGAGTTTTCTAGCTGCAGTATAACTTTTCTAAAAAAAATAAAAATTTAAAATAATTACCATACCTAGCTTATCAGCATATTATTTTTAATCAGTTTATCAACAAATTATTCAATAAACTGCCACTGCCCCAAACAGACCCTAAAGGCTCCGTGATTATTGTTGGGATGAATCCGGGAATTATGATATTAGATTCTGAAGAGGCACTTGAATGGGTATATGGCCAAAAAGAGGCAATTCTAAAGCTTGGAGTATTAGTGAGTATGATACGAGAAGGGGTAATTGAGGGACATTTTAATATATATATATATATATACATTGGTTTTTCTTTTTTTTAAAAGGAATTTTTAATTATATATGCCTCATAAAAATAAAAAGTAGGAAAAAATATATATATATTCTTTTGATAACACAAAGGAATGCTTTTTTTATTATTATTATTCATTATTTACTGTGAGAAGATGCCTTACATTTGTGCTTTAATTTTAAAATAGAAGCATCTGAAATGCACTTGAACATTTGAATTTATACTTTGGTTTGAGCTTAAATTTAAATCTAATAATTATCTTCAATCACATGAAAATATTTGTATAAAAGTTGCATCACTCTATGACCTGTGAACGGTTGTACTATTTTTGATGTGATTTTATATGATTTGAAGATATAAATGTTTTATATAAAGATTTGAAATTAAAGAAAAAAATAAAAATAAAGATCCTTCTATGAACAATTTTATCTCTTGATGTATTGATCACAATCATTAAACTTTTGCATAAAACACCATCTTCTACATTAATCAATTCATATGCTCACCAAATCATTAAGAATAGAACCATATTTTTTAAATAAATCATAATTTTTTTTCAATATTAAACATAAGAAAAAACAAAGTCACAGTTAGTTCATTCTTTCAACAATAATACTGCATAAACTATAAGTGGTAAGAACTTGAAATTAATAAAAGGAATTCATGCATTTACATTCCAGCAGTTCAACTTTAATTTTTACATCTATATTACTTTATCTATATTTAATACTAAGGATTTCAGCATTATAGATGCAAAAATTAATATTTAGGTGTTGAATACTCAAATACACAGCAACAGTATCGTACAGTATATATGCAAAAGGCCCTTAATAAAGAAGACAGCAGATACAATCTAAGTCAAATATTTCAAAATGTACAAATATTTTACAATCAACCCCATACAATAGCCAAATTTACACACAAAAATCCTAGGACTAAAGCTAATAAGAAGAAAAAGGAGCTCAAAAACTACGCAAACCTCAAAATAATCATGGCTGCCAAACCCAAAGCTCTGAAAAGAACCTCATTCACGCTTCTATCAATCCTCCCAATTATCTCCTCCTCTGTAAGTTTAATTTTTTGTGAGCTCCTGCTGATCTGAGAAATGGTCTCTCGCAACCCATTGACAGCCCATGAAAGCCAGAAGAATCCTATACCAACTCCTGCGTTCAAAACTTTGGCTGAGCTGAGCGGCATTCTTCCAACTGCGGTCTTGCATGCTACAGATAAGAGGATGGCGAGGCCGGTTCCGGCAATGCTGGCAGAGAATTGGGAGAGGAGTTGGGTTATTTCCGGGGCGGATTTCTTCAGTGACAGGATAACTGTGTGGCTGCTCTTCGTGCCGATGACAACGGAGAGGAGAATTTCGAAGGCACGAAAGTAGCCCTTCTCGTAATGATCTCTCTCCTTCAGTGCATTCTTGCCCTGCTTCTTCTTTGGCGATGGTTTAAGTTTGATGTTTTCGGAGCTGAATGTTTATGTGATGCAGAAACAGTAGGATGTGGGAAGTATAGAGCAAAGAAATAAATGAGAAAGATATAGGTTTTTGCAATAAAAACAATCTCCAACATCTATGGTTTTTAAGTTCAAATCTTATATAGAAGGGAACATTTGTGATGGTAAATTACGTATATATATATATTTAGATCAAGGATTATTTTGGAACAGCTTTTTCACTCTTTTTTTGGATAAAAAAAAGATCCAGAAAAAGTAATTTACGTTTGGAAGATAGTTTTGCAGACCTTTCAAAGTTGTCTTTAAAGAGAAATTTCGAAAAAATAATTGAAAGTTCTTGAAGTAAGAAAAGAAAAGCATAGGCTTAAGTCATCCAAACTGAAGCCTACAATCAGTTTGGGTTCAGTGAATTGTGTGATTTTGTATTGCACCAAAACAAAATAGCAAGTAATCTGATTACTAAGAACTTCAAGGGTTGCAAGATACTATTCGAATAGCTAACTCAAGAATGTACGCTAAACTTTAAAGAAAAATAAACATACGAATAGAAAGAATTATATGTAACAAGCAGGCCAGCAAGTTTAAGGTACAAGTAATTAGATAACTAAGATCTGCAATGGCTTCTGGAAATTATAACAACAGCTAAATCAAGATTGTTTGGACTTCAAAAAAAAAAGAAAAAATACATGTATTGAAATCAACTATTTATGTGTACTAAAAGAACGATAAGTTCAAAGTACAAGTGATTAATAACTAAGAAAGCAAGCTAAACATGAATACGATCTTGTTTTATTGAGTTCGGCTAAATATATAAACATTTATATTCCATCTATATGTATATATAAAAGATGAGAATATCTTTCTAAAAACCCATAATACTCAATTTTGATCTAAAAGTTGGCCTAAATTTTTTTCCTAAAAATATACCTCATTTTTTGCACATTCCAATAATTCCCAAAATCATTTTAACTCTACATTGTGTGTGTGTGTGTGTGTGTGTGTGTGTGTGTGTGTGTGTGTGTGTGTGTGTATTGAAAGCCCAAGAGCCTATTTTATTAAAATAAAACGGTTACAGAAACTTGAGGAAAGGGCCCACTAAATGAAGCCCTACCGCTACAATATAATGCTAACAAAAGGATCCAAATATCAAAACAGAAAAAGAACAATAACAATGTCTAAGAACGAGATCACGAAGACAGTACTCTCGCACTGTTTCTTGGTGATCCATAAAATAATCTCTTCAGTGTTGCTCCATTTCCATGAGTATTAAAGGTATCATCAAGTAGAAGTGTATCCCCAGGCTTCTTCTTCCATCGAGAAGTGTAAACTTGTCAATCTTCTTCATCTTCCTCTTCTTCTACTTCTTCTTCTTCTTCTGTTGACTGATCCTGCTGATTCATAACGGTGGGTGCAATAATGGGTATAATTTGGGGGTTTCTTCTTTCTGGTAATTTTTGAATGTATCAGTCAGACTCGACAGCTATAGTAGCCACCTAGGCGGTTTGCACCACAGGAGGAAGGGTCACACTTCCAGCTTGTTCAGTAACAGCTGTGTTGGTCATTTGACTTGCCACCGGAGGAGTCTCCCCGACAGCCTTGTCAACTGAGATTAAACTGTTGAGCTCGTTATCAGCATTAGATTCTACCCTATTCTCCTGAACCAGGGTAGCATCAACTCTTTGTTGGGAAATCCAACAACGGTATGTAGAAGGCCCGAAGCTCTTCTTCGAGGGAGGATGTAGTCTATAACAAGTATCCAGAATGTGCCCAAACATTTTACAGTGCTGGCAATAAAGAGGCATGTTCTTCACCGCAACCTCCTGCCAAAACCCATCCTCATCATCTGTGATCCAAATTTGATTCACATCTGGAAAAGTGATATCCCTCTCCACCTGAAGCATGGCACCAACTAGCGAGGCTCAATCAAAAGTAGGTGAATCAACTCTGAGAGGAGTACCAAGAGCTTGGCTGATATTGTACAAAGCCTGTCGGTGGTACAACTGAAAGGGAAGTCCAGGAAGCTTGAACCACATAGGAACGATAGGAGGTTCCTTAGATGGGTCGAAATCAGGAGTCCATTTGATAATCTTCATAAGGGTGCCAGCCACCAAAAGAGATTGTTGAGCAAAGATTCTTGCATAATCTTCTTCATTACGTAGTCTAATAAGTAAATGTCTGTCATCCAACAGTCTCAACTTCCATTCTCCAATGAGCTTCAGATCCTCAAAAAACTTTATAACAAAATCCATCTTGGGATGACCAAATTGGAATTTCCCAATTAATGTGAACTTAACAGCATCATTGAGAGCCTTCATTTCTTGGGTTGTGAAGATAACAGCAGGTTTTCCATCCTTTTCTCCTATCGGCTTAATAAAAGGGCGCTCCAATTTTCCAACAGCAGCATCATGAAAAGCTTGTAGAAAAAAAAAGGTGATCAAGATTTTTGTGGGAGGTGTTGTCCCTGCCCACAACTCCATCATAAGTAGACTTAGCCCGTTGTGCATAACTCTGCACATTAACGGGGATAGAGGAGGTAGCTGCCATGAAGATGGCATAGCAAAAACCAGAAGCAGAGGAGACTCACTGTCGTCGAAGTCAAGGAGGCGGCCTGCAAGTCGAGAGAAGGATCGTCGGGCAGAGCGGCAAGCAGACCCGCGTCAGCCAGCAACAGAGCACCGGAGCGCCGCGATGACGGAAGCTCCAGACCAGAGCCGACTACTCCTCACTATCGTCGAAGTCAAGTAGGCGGCCTGCAAACAGAGGCGGCTCTCAATCGCCCAACCAGGGAGATGATGAAGGATGACAGCTGACGAGTCGAGCAGAGACAGATTAGCGTCGCCCAACCAGGAACGGCTGACAACGCAAGCTCTCAGTTGCCCAACCAAGAAGGCTCGAGTCGAGCAGAGAGTCAGCGTCGGGGTCAGATGAAGCAGACGACACAGCTGACGAAAGCTGAGGACGAAGACGATGCGAGAAAAGTTGCAAGACGAAGCCCGGCGATATAATCAGCTTTACAAGAAAAATAAATCAAACCAACTAATTCATTTTAATTTTTTTTCCCTAATATAAGACTGTTAACAGTGAGTTGATTACTGTAGCAAATCAAAGTTTTCCACTAGGGCGGGAAAGCAACGGCTGAACGAAATTAAGGGTAAGACTTTAATATCCTTGAAAAAAGATAATATATATATATATATATATATATATATATATATATATATATATATATATATATATATATATATATATATATAAGCTTGTTATTCGTGAACAACTCATGTTCAATTTGTTCGTTAAGCAAATGAGCCGAACACAAACAAATTCTTTTAGCATAATTTATAAATGTGCTAAACATGCACGGAAGTTTGTTCGTTCATGTTCTGCTCGTTTTGATTCGAAATAATTAACCAATTAAATAATAATATTTATTTATATCATTTTCTTATTAATTTTTATATGCATTTACGAATGCCTAAAAATTATTTAGATGGTATAATTATAAAAAAAATATAAACTTAAGTGTTAGATATGTAAATACATAGAATTTCAGTGGTATGTATGTAATAAATGTCAATAGGCACTTGAGGTGCGGATGAGTGGAACACAAGCTGTGGCAACCCAAAATTATATGTATTTACATTTGGATTTATGTTACATTGAAAAGATTATATGTTAACCACAAAATTATCATTCGGTCATTATTTTATGGGATAATTATATTAATACATTTTATTAATCATAACTTCACTTTTTGGTAGCCATAGTGGTCCGCTAGAAGCACGGAATGGGGCGGGGGTGGTGGTGGTTTTGTTCCACATGAAGTATGGAACAACTAGGTACAAAATTACGTAACCTCGCTTCTCAGTTCTCAAGCATCTTTAGTACCACATCGAAACAGCGGGAATTTAGTGAGAAAAACTTTTAGAAAGAAAGGGATTTTACATGCATCAAAAACTGGAAGGTTTGGATGCAAACCGAATTCTGTTTAAAATATAAATTTTTAAATTTAATACTAATAATTTAATTAATTTTATTTTGTTCTATGAGACATGAATTAAATTAGAGGCGAAACAAGCTTTTAATTTGAGCAAACTTGTTCAAATCAAGTCAAATACACTGAATGATTCTTGAATCAAGACAAAGACAAAGAGAATGAACTTAGAATCAGCTTCCTTAGAAAAAAGAAGAAGGTTGCGGCACCCTTATTTGAAATACCGTCACATACAAAATAAATAAATAAATAAAGGAAAGTAATAAAGGCTCGCTAATTAACGTCCATAAAAATAGCTAAAAGAAATCAAAACTTTAAAATAAGATTTAAAGAAAATAAAACTGATTCCTAGAATTAAGGACTAATTTAAATCCAATCAAACTTGAAAACTTGTAAGCTCTAAGAAATATTCAACTCTCATCCTGCTTAGAGCTGAAATCAAGTTCGCTAAAACTCAAACTTCATCGAAGTGACTTTGAACAATCTTAGCCGAGCTTCGATTCGAAGCACCAAAGTCTTCTCGCACTTCTCTTAGAAAACAATTTGATGTTGAAATGCTCATTAATCTGGTTGTGCAAGCTTTTGAGCTTGTGTCAACACATAAAGAACTCTGCATATTTCCTATCATCTTTTCACGAAGTTTCAATTTTTCGATTGATGATAACTGACTCGATCAAAGCATGCCTTTCTGGTGGTTTTTTAACAAACTTCATTGTGGCCTCTTCCTTCTCCTCTAAGCATGGGGCGTCAACGGATAACTTAAAGTCTTTACCAATAGGTTTCGTCCTAACCTTGGCTGACTTGCGTATCAGTAAGTGGATGGCAGCATCATTGTTCTTGCAGATGTCACTGACTAATTGGTGATCCTCAAGCTCCTCCTACATTAGATTGAGTGAAAAACTCCTTCCAGCCATCTTAACTACGAACATCTTTTTGCCTGTAACATCCTTTATCACACAGGCCTTCTCCATGAACATCGCTTTGAATTCCTTCTCTATTAATTGACCAACACTGAGCAAATTTTGTTCAATATCTGGTACATAGAGAACATCGGTAATCAACTTAATTCCTAAACAGCTTGAAATGGCTACAGTACCCTTTCCTTTGAGTACAATATATTCACCATTCCCAATTTTGACCTTCTTGGACTTGGTGCTCTTCAATTCTTTGAACAACTCCTTGTTATGTGTCATATGATTAGTACAACCACTATAAATGAGCCAATTTTCACTTGTTTCATAATTAGTGAAACAAGTTGCAACGAAAAGATGATCTTCTTCTTCTTGATCTGCCACTTGTGTTTCATCTTCTTGCTGCTGATTTTCATTCTTGCAAATGACAACTTCATGTCCCATTTGATTACACTTGCTGCACTTTGCACCTGGTCTTCTCCAGCATCTAAAAGGAGGATGACCTTTCTTCCCACAATGCTGACATGGAAGAAAATCTTTCTTTACTCCAACTTTGCATCTGTTCCCAGATGTAGAACTTTGTCCATTTGTGGCTTGAGACTTCTTGTTCTTGAATCTCCAATTCTTTTCATCTTCTTGATGCTTAACTTGTAAGGCTCCTTCAACGGCTCCTTCTTCCCTCATTGCACGCCTTTGCTCGTGTTTGCAAGGCACTCAAGAGTTCTGACAAAGTAATCTTTGTCAGATCCTTTATGTTTTCTAAGGTGGTGATGGTAGCCTCAAATCTTTCAAGCACTGTTACAAGGATTTTCTGAACAATCCTTGAATCTTCCAATGAAGAACCCAATAATTTGACACGATTTGCTATGTTGAGTAGCCTGTCAAAGTACTCCTTTATATTTTCTATCCCCTTAAGTTCAGAACCTGCATCCCTCAAATTCTTTCATCTCCTTCATACTCAGTTTTGAGATAATCCCAGATCTCCTTTGTCGTTTTCAACGACATGATACGAGTGAAGATCGTGGAGGAAACTACAGCAAACAGGCAAGGTTTTGCCTTAAACTTCTTTATCTTCTTCTCCTTTTGTAATTTAATTTGTGCTAAGGTGGGATCGTCAGGGAGAAGAGGAATATCATAGTCTTCTTCCACTGCTTCCCAGAGATCCAAAGCTTCCAAATAAGTCTCCATGCGTACTGCCCAAATCCAGTAGTTGTCACCGTTAAACACCGGTGGAACAATCGAGGAAAAACTGATGTCGATCTCCATAACAAGCGAACACACACACAGACTCCTTAAGAAGTGAGCTCTGATACCAATTGAAGGATTCTTGAATCAAGACACAGACAAAGAGAAGGAACTTAGAATCAAATTCCTTAGAAAAAAGGAGGGTTGCGGCACCCTTATTTGAAATACCGTCACATACAAAACAGAAAAAAAATAAAGGAAAGTAATAAAGGCTCCCTAATTAACGTCCATAAAAATAGCTAAAAGAAATCAAAACTTTAAAACAAGATTTAAAGAAAATAAAATTGATTCCTAGAATTAAGGACTAATTTAAATCCAACCAAACTTGGAAACTTAGGCAGTCCTAAGCAAATATTCCAACATACACACAAAAGCCGAACACGAATAAATAAAAAATTTTGAACGAGCTGAACACAAACAAGTCTTAGGCTTGCTCAAGCTCAGCTCATTTACACCCCTACTCATAACCATCATCCCGTCACTGTAGGTGGGCATAACATAGGCAATAGCTCTCGGATGAGAGCAACTGCTGCTCTCAGGTTGCCAGCCAAAGAAAAGAAACAGGTAAGGAATAAGGAGAGGAAAAGAAAAATATAAGGAAGAATAAAGGAAGAGGAAGAGAAAGGGAGAAGGGGAGAAGGGAAAGAAATAATAGGGGAAAAGTTAAATTTTGAGGTAAGAATCTGATTCCTACTTTTCTTTCGAACAATTTGATCTAATTGAAAAATTATAAGTGTGAAAAGCTTTCTGAAAAAGGAAGCAAGTTTTTGGCGAGAAATTTTTGGATATTGCCTTACAAGTATGACTGCGAGGAATCAATTTGAGGTAAAATCATAATTGAGATTATAAATGGCTTAATTTAATAATTTCATAACTTTTGAGAAAATTTTGTGAATTAGGTTGATTATACGAGGATGCGAGCTCAAAGTAACTCTTGGGAAGAGTCTCACTGTGCTGGGCCTGACAACAAAGGTGAGATTTACAATTACTAAAATAAGAAGCAATTTCTATATAATTAAAGTTTGCTAGTAACTATAAGTAAATTTATTTGTTTTACAATTAACATTTCATACATATTGTGCATATTTAATTTAGTTGATGGAGTATAAATCATGTAACCAATTACTAGGTGCTTCCAGCTTTATAGCATATTTATAGAGATAAAAATATTAGTTATTATATATCAAATAATATTTCAGGTGTATATTAATAAAGTGGTTGTTGCAGGTACACCCTGGTTAAAAATTAAAAACATGAAACTGATTATAACAGATAAACATGATCGAGAGAACATTATGTGTTGTGATAGATAAACAACTATATTCATTATTTGCGCAAGGAAAGGCAATAGTCTGACGAGATAAATCTTAGATGAGAAAAAGATTGAATTCCTGACACTTGATCCTAATGTTGAGGCAAATCAATTATTATCATAGGGTCGTTAGTAAGTGTGATATTTGGATGACCAACATCTATGAAAGATTAGTTTGACCAGCAAGTGAAATGACGAACCGATAAAATGAAATATGTCAAAACCAAATACATGATATTCCTAAGACAAAAAAAATATTGATTATACAAATAAAAATAAAGGTAAAGTCATCATATTACATAGCATAGTGAATGAAAAAAGTGTTTGCATTTGTTATATCTAATCATTGTTCCATACACTGCTTTTCATTCTGTTTTCAATAGTTTGAAGTTTATGCATATTTATTTGTTATTAAGGCTATTACCCATATCAGTCACTGACTATCATGTCCGTAACTCAAATATTATATTGTTGGAATCTTATTTTAGTATTATTTATCCCACTGAGCATTTAAATTACCAAATGTTATATTTTTATTTTCCAAAGAGAGGTAAGACGCAAGCGAACCGTTAGACAATCGACTAGCCTTTTTAACTAGCTTAGAGCTGTAAAGTTTTGAGTAATTATAAAAGACATCTGTGGTATATATGATATATATTCAAAATATTTTTTTAGAAGCTTTGTATTTTATTTGAGAATAGTCATGTAGGTTTCCTTGTTTATATTGATGTCAATGAATATTTGACAAATTGAAATGTAAAATTTTGTTTGTAATAATTTAGAAAGACCGCATCTCGGCTCGATTGATCTTGATGAGTGCATGTTAAGACGATTGTTGGTGGAAAATGATTGGTTGAGTCACCCAAACATTCTTATTTCATCAAGTAAAAGCAAAAATAAATAAATAAATAAATAAAGATTAGAAACATAATAATACAAAAATTTTTTGTCCCACATCATTTGGACATTTACCCTTATATTGTTTAAATTGTCATGTAAAAGCTTAGGCCTTTGTCACTGTAACACACATAGGGTATATTTTGAGAGTTATGGGTTCTAACAATTAGAGTTGCTAGATAGAAACTTTAAAGCTCTTTTTAAATCTTGTTTGAATTTTTTTTTCTAAACTCGATAAACTTTTGTTTGATTGAATTCTAGGCTGAACACAAACATAATGTTCAAAAATAATTTCAAAGATAAGCTGAACATCAACACACCAAATTTCAAATGAGTTTAACATGAACAAACTCCCAGCCTTGTTCAAGCTCGGCTCATTTGCACACTTGGTTTTAAATAGCATAATTTGCTATTCATTTGAAAGAGAATGATTTGCACCCTACCTAGCACTCAATACAATATGATTCGCCTGAAGCTTTCTAGTAAGAATATTTATCTTTTCCTTGTCACCTTCACTTTAATATCCAAATGGATAAATTAAAGAGCCAAAAGAGAGATTAAGGTGCGAAATGGATTCATAAAGAAGCCAAGAGAGATTAAGGCAATAAAAGGATAGGAGTGATGGCTAAGGGAGTAGAAAATTTCTTCTAGGGAATAGCGTGATCCACTGAGGAGGTTAGGCTGTGGATAAATAGAGGAGAGGATGTGAAACTATCCATTACGTTCAAATAAAAGAGCATGCATGTAAGTCTTGGCCAAACATAAGTGGACAGTAACACTTGAAGCATGGAGTATAAAGCATGGCATGGGAAACAGAAGATCTTGTAATGGCCCTTTCTTCCCTCTTTTATAGGTGTGATGTGGATTGTAAGCGCCTTGTGTGAAGAGGTGGAGTGAATGCAGGCAGCCTTTCATAATGATGCGCTATACAACTTAGGCACTTCTATTTCAAACCGATGGAGAAAGAACATCCTAGCATACATTGAACAAAGGTGGTCGGTCAACTTCTTTTGGCAAGTGCGACCCTCTTGAGTTGTGATATTTTGATATCATGGCTATGAGTCTCATTTTTTAGAGTGGATTCACTATGTAATTATAGTTGAAAATGACAAAGCAATGTTTTTTTTTTTGGCTCTTTGTTGTAATATTTGGTGATGTAAACTTTCACTTTTCTCTCTAGTACGGTATAAATTTTAGTGCCTCACCTTGACAAATAGGGTGATCTTAGGTTCAAACACCATGACTTCATCCAATCATTTTTATTGCCTAAAGTGTTCTAGTGGGCATGAGAGCATTTTGGCAATCTTTTTTGTCTCATTTTTTTTTTCAATCGGTGACAAGATTGAATTATTCTATATGCAGTTTATGCGAATTAAAATTTCCCCAAAAGATTGATTTATCAAACCTTCACTACTTGATTAAGTGCTAGCAACTCTCTTGTCATAGGAGGGGTATTTATTTTGAATATCTTGTAGAATCTTTGAGTAATTAACTAGACTTCATCTATCTTTCAGATATTGCACCAATAGTATACCTTTATGTATGAGCTTCAATCTCATCGACTTCAATCTCGAAAGACCTCAAGTTTGGGCAAGGCTATGTTAAGCATCTCACTTATCCCCTTTTTCAACAAGAGGAATATGTCTTCAAGTCTCTCCACTTATCAATGGATTAGTCAACTCTACCATTCTTTGTGTTGAAAAACCCTTTGAATCTTGGTCGAGGGTTGCATGCACTTCAAGAAGTTGTTGCAGTATTTACACTTCTTCCTTTCCTAGAATGAGAGAGAATTATAGTAGATAAGCTTGGACTTGGTAAGGCATTGAATATTCTTTTGACTCGGCCGGTCATCACCATATTTATAGGCTATACATAGTCGCACTAGCTCACAGCATAACTTTAGCCCTTCGCAAGTAGACTGCATATCAGACCCAAAAATATGGGCTAGTAAAGAAGATTGATATATCTCATAAGGGATCACATCGCACATCACTTTATTTATGTATTATTGACTCATAGTGAAATGGATCAATTTTTTTTATTTACCCTCGCCTTCACGTTCTTCATGTGGATGATTGCATTGTTACTTTAATATGCATGGTTTGGAGTTTCTCACACACATCAACGTCGAATGATAAGTTCTGGTCTATCAACTTTGGCCTTACTATCAAGGATAAACTTGAGTTCATAAGTGGGATGGGCTCCAATGCTTGGTTGTTTGAAAAAAAGTTGCCACTCTTTTCTCCTTCCTTTTCGAACATGATCAAGAGGAGTTTCGGATGAAATTTCCAACGTTTATTTCATTAAAACAATTTATTTTGCAAAGTTCACAATAGATTGGATCTTAAAGACGACATTTTAGGTTTTACTTTTTCAGGATACATTATTCTTCTTCTTCCAGTTGAACTTCGAAGAGCGTTCTTCTTGCAAGATGAGAGGGTTCACTTTCTAGACCTATGTAGTGCTAAGTACAGCCCGAAAGTGCAATACCTAAAAATATATATATCCCCATTGCAATGCCAAGGTTCGAATTTCCCAGGAAGTCTCGACAGATTCCGTAAGATTCCATCACCCGCCGCATGACCATGGATGGTGAGCTTCTAACAAACAAATGTACTTTTTTTTTGTTTTTTGTGTGTGTGTGTGTGTGTGTGTGGGGGGGGGGTGGGGGGAAGTATACACAGAAAACCCTCCCTCCATACCTCTTCACACATTTAGAAAATGTGATAATAGTGATGACTCGGGAACTGGAGTATTATTAAGGGGGTCTCCACTAGAACGACGGGAGGATGGAAAAAGTTCAGTTTAAGGCAAAATAAAAAATTATACATGTAGTTTTTGACAAAACATAAAATAGAAAATATTGAAGCTTCAATCAGGAGACTTTTCATTAATAGTTGAAGCATGGACTATAAAGCGGAATATAAGAATTAGCTGGCCATATGGTGGTTAGACTGCTTCTATAAGCATGTGTCGGTGCTTAAACACCTTTATATGAAGAGGCGTGAGTCAATGGATTCAACCTTTCATAAAGAGGTGATCGAATAAATGCAAACTTTCATGAAGAGAAGCTTTACAACTTGGGTGCCTTTATTTCAAATAGGAGAATGAATGTCTTGGCATCCTTTGAACCAAAGTAGAGGGCTGACCACCAATGTGCTGGGCTAGATTGACTAGTTGAATCCACTTGATTGGGTTCAGCTCCTTAGCTAGTTTGTTCCTTTATAAAATTGATGTTCTCTACATCATATTAATCAAATAAATATAATTCACACTTCCTTTCAAATAAAATTCACACCACGCCAAACATAATAAAGAAAATATTTATATAATATGAGCATCAACCTGTAATAAAAGTCAAAGCAACAACAAAAATATCAACAACGGCAATAACAACAAGCATTTATCCCACTAAGTGGGGTCGGCTACATGAATCCTTTTTCTCCATTATATCCTATTGAGTGTCATATTTTCATTTAATTCTAATAAATTAAGATCATTTTTATACAATATGCCCAGTCTTTTTAGGTCTACTTTTGTCTTTCTTAACATAAGTTGAATCTAAAACATCTAATCTCCTAACCGGATCATTAGATGATTGACGTTTAATGTGACCGAATCATCTAAGACAACTTTCTAATCTTATATGCCGCTGGGACTACACCAACCCTTTCACGGATAGATTGGTTTTGCATTGTCTCTGAGTGTCAAGCCACTCATCCACCAAAACATTCTTATCTCAGCAACACTTAAAGGCCTTAAAGACGACTTAACGTTTTAAGCTTCCCTTTTAAAGGCCAACAGTCAGTGATGTAAAGCATTGCAAGTCTCACCATCATATTATAAAATTTGCCTTCAAGTCTAAGTGATACTTTTTTATTACACAGTAGGCCTGATGCATTCCTCCACTTCAACAAACCAACTTGAATTCTACTAATAACATCCCCATCTTGATCACCATCACTTTGAACAATAGACTTGAAATATCTAAAACGTTCACACATTTTAATTACCCATTCCAACTCTGTCATTATATCTACAACTAAAATTACATTATATGCATTCAGCTTTTTATCTTAAAATGAAGATAATTAGACTCTAATGTAGACCTTCATAATTCAAGTTTTTCCTAAACACTTTTTCTAGTCTTATTCACAAAAGGATATTATCAGCAAAAAGCATACATCAACGTACATCATCATGTAAATGTCTATTAAGAGCATCCATAACTAAAGCAAAATGATACGGGCTTAAAGCCAATCTCTGATGTAATCCAACTGAAATAGAAAAATACTTGGTCAATCAAAATACCAAGGTAACTGCTCTAGTATGTATATCTTTAATAACTTGAAGATAAGACATATCAATACATTCCATTTCTAGAACTCTCCAGAAACTTCTCTTGGAATTGGAACCATGTCGTAAACTTTTTCTAAATCAATAAAAATCATATGTAGATCCTCCTTATTCTCTCTATGCTTCTCCATCAAACCTCTCAATAAATGTATAGCTTCCATAGCAGACTTGACCGACATAAATCAAACTAATTATGAGAAATCTTAATATGAGGTTTTAACCTATATTCAATTACTCTCTTCCATAATTTTAATCTATGACTCGTTAACTTAATTTTTCTATAATTTACACATTCTTTGAGCATTCTCTTTATTCTTAAAAATGGGGACCAAAATACTCTTTCTCCACACCTCAAACATCTTTTTAATTTTTAAAATAATATTAAATAGTTTAGTAATCAATAAACTCCTATATCTCCTAAATATTTCCACACTGCAATTGAAATAACACCAGATCCTACTGATTTTTCACCCTTGGTTTCTTTAAAGTCTCCTCAACTTTATTTTTTACTAATACAACGGTACAACAACAAAGCCTTAATCCCACTAAGTGGGGTCGACTACATGAATCCTTTTTTCTCCATTGCATCCTAGTTAGTGTCATATTTTCATTTTATGCAACGGTAAAAAATAAAAAATTTTACTATTATTAATGATATTAAGATCGCTAAGTTCGATCGTATTTTCGGAGTCTTGATTGAAAAGTTTATCAAAATATCTCACCCACCTATATTGAATAATTTCCTCTAACAAAAACACTTTATGATTTCATGTTTAATACACTTTACTTGAATTAAATCTTTATTTTTATTCTCTTTCTTTTAGCTAGTTTATACATATATTTTTTCACCATCTTTTAGTATTTAATCTACTATAAAGGTCAATAAAAGCACAATTCTTAATTTCACAAGTTGATCTCTTAGACTCTCTATGAGCTACCTTATATTTTTTTCAGTTCCCTAAGCACTAAAATTTAAACAATTTTTTATAACAAGACCTCTTCTATTTTTATCTTTTATTGCATATTATTTCATCACCAATTATTTTTGTTTATAAAAATTTGTCCATTTGATTCTTCAAATAAATCTTTTATCACTTGTTTAATAGTGTTTGTTACTTTTATCCTACATAAAATTTACTTCTTCATGAACATCCCAAATCTTCAAATCTAGAAGTTTACTCACAAAAATAATTTTATGTTTTTTAGAAGCTCTCATCTAATTCTATCACAATCTTTCACTGTATTTTTTATTTTCAACTCCTCATTTTAAAATTCAGAACTGATAATCGATATTGAGTACTTAAATATTTCATTAAAATGACCTTACAATCTTTTACATTCTCGACGATCCCTTCTTCTCTTAAGAAAATAATCAGTGCTTTATTAGATTCATTCTTACAAGTAATAATATGCTCATCTCTTTTCTTAAATAAAATATTAGCAATAAGAAAATCATAAACCAAAGCAAAATATAATATGATTTTACTTTCTTCATTAATGACTCCAAATTCGTAGACATTATGAATATTTATAAAATCTTCTACCATCCTACCAATATGTTCATTTAAATTTCTTCCAATAAAAATACTTTTTTCAAGAGGTATGATTTGTATTAATTCTTCTAGATCATTCTAAAATTTTTCTTTTGAATCTATGTTTAAACTTACTCGAGGAGCATAAATATTTATAACATTAAAAATCTCAATATCAACAATAATCTTTAAATATATAATTATATCTCTAATTTTACTAATTTTTACAAAGTTACATTCTAAACTCTTATCTAAAATTATACCTACACCATTTCTAGTATGACTCATATCTGAATGCTAAAGTTTAAAACCTAAGCTATCAATCTTTTTAATGTTTTCTCCAACCCATTTAGCTTCTTGAATGCAGAAGATATTTATTTTCCCATGAAACATAATATCGACTAATTCTATTAATTTACTTATGAGAGTACATATATTTTAAGATTTTATCCTGTTCTTAGTTTCAAGGACTAACTTTTTTGTCCGCATCCGTTCATAATATAAGAACCCTTGTTTATTTGACATGACAATCGGGCGCTGCTGTAGAGGTCGTTGCACACTTTTTCTGTATTCAGGCAATACAGCGCGTCACTTCCAGAGAACGTCCTAGCATTTACACAATGATTTAAAAGATTCATGTCATAACTTTTCAACAACAATTTTAAGATGGTTATCGACTACCTAACGTAACCCCTACTTTTCGCATTCGGGTCTTAGGACCCGAAAATTACAATGTTATAAAAAATATCAAAATAAATTGCATGACCTTCAATCTTCTGTTGACCTTTAAAAGAAAAAAAAAAGAAAGAAAAAATGTAAATTAAAAGGAGAAACAAAGGGGAAAATAAATAGATTGATTAAAATAAAACTTTACATGCTCCCACCATTCAAACTCATATTCAGTTCTATAACTACTCCAGCTTCACATTAGTTACAAAGAAGCACAATATTTTTTTGTTCAAGGGCGCTCTCTTCACTTAGTTCTCTCAGCCGTAGCGAATCGTACATAAAAACCATCTGTTCTCCCTTTCATTCAGGTTGGTCAAATCGACACCCGCACGAAACTCTCATGTTTGAAGAAGACCTGTTAGTGTCGCTTCCCTGTTCTTTCCTCCATCTTGCATCGAATTTATTCCACTATCGCTTGTTCAGACAACACCAAAGCCCCCAAATCTCGCATGTCTCACTGCCAATTTCCCTCTTCGCTTTTTATTCTCTCGTTCGAAACCTTTGCTTTCGGCCTATACTATTCACACTCCCTCTTCTTTGACTTTCCAACAACGATCAGATCACGGCATACAGAAACCTCTGAAACCACGTACTCCTCCATATGCTTGCAAGACTCGAACCAAACATTCTCAGCCACTTGCAAAAGTCCTCACTGCAACTCCTTCATCTTTATGAGCGAGCCCTAACTGTATATGCTTCCTCCCTATTTGAATTCTCCAGAATCAAAACACTCTTCTTCATCGACCCATACATCAAAAATCTCCTACATCCCGTCCTCCTCAAGCCCTAGCCCTGTCGTAATTCCTCCAAACACTTCTGTCCAAAGCCACTCCCGCTTTCCAATCCAAAACTATGTCGTAATTGTTTTGCCTCTCTCTGCTCAAAGCCTGCTTAGACAAAAATGAAAAAAAAATCCCAGCCTCTTATTCAAACACATGTTGCAACTTACCACCATTGCTCTCCCATGTCACCAAATTCGAGCCCATCCAGCTAGTCGTGCCCCATTCCTTCTTTACCCATTTGATAGTGTTATATATTATATATTATATATTACATATTACAAAAAAATTTAAAAATCAGATCAAAAAAATTTTATAGTACAAAAATCCATCATCTCGCCAAACACTGTCGTGAATCTTGTCGACTCCACATGCAAACGTATAAAACAATCAGAGTAAGGGGTAATTATTAAAATATCCATTCAGGAAAATCTTTTCAAAAGTTGGGAAAATTAAGTAGTCATCTTGGAAAACTCAATTATATATCCAGAAAATTAAAAGCCTTTCAAGGAAAACATAGTACCTATTTGCGGAAATATATGCTTGTGTGTTGCTTCGTGTACGTAAATTGAAGGCCTAAAACATCTTATAGAGCATGATTTAAAATACTTTGCTTTGCTCCTCGGCCACAATGCCCCACAATACTGACCAGCTCGTCTTATAGACAATTAGACAAAGTTGCATTCTTCCCAATGCCCCCTGATGGAGGTATGAGTTGGGAGGCTGCTGAAATTCTAGAAGACTTTGACTTACAAATAACTTAAAATTTTTAAATTTTTAAATGTATTAAAAATGTCTCAAATTTTTGAACATTTTAAACTTGTAAAAAATATTTAAGTTTGGGCCTTTAAAATTGAAAATGATTTAGGGTTTAGGATTTTAGGGCTTAAAAATAATTTAAAATTGGGTTATTAAATTTAGGTTCTTAAAGCTTGAAAATTATTTGAATCAGAGCTTTTAAATTTAGGCTCTTGTGATTTAAAAATAATTTCAATTTTAGCTTTTAAAATTCATATTTAGGCTAGTATGGGTTTCAATAACCAAAATATTTTTTTTAAAAAATAAAACAAATAAAAAAATTGAATTGGTGGCATCGATTTAATAAACGGCAGCTCAGTTCGTCTTTAAGAGTCAAATAAATGATTTCTTCGTTCGTAACTGGCCGAGAGAGCGAGAGAACGGAGATTGAGAGGAAGACAGAAGCGTCGGAGAAGGAAGAAGAAGAAGCACGGTGAGAGTAACGCTGATTCTGATAGTGAGCATATGTCCTTATCTGTGGAGCCGAACGACACTGTCGAAGACATCGACTGAAGCGTTAAGGAATTCTGTGGCGCACGAAGGAAGAAAAGCCTCGAAACATTGTGGTTCTCGCATGCATCTTGGGCAAGGGAAGACGACGACAACGTTTGCGCGTGCAAGAGGTTTCGACTATGCGTATGCGTAGTGGTTTCATGTCAGAGTGGAGCTCGTGCCCTAGCTAAGGGAGAATTTTTTGTTCGAACTCCGGAAGTAGCTCTACGTGCGGACTTCAGTAATATACTGAGCAGACTCTAGTAATATATTACCAAGTGTGATATGTCGGGCCCACCTGAAAAAATATTAAAGTGGAACCGTGGAGGTTATTGGAGTGGAACCGCGACCTTCAATAACTCCGAAATAGCCCTGAAATAACCCTGAATAACCTCTGTGGAGTTATTTCGGGGTTTACTGAAGTGCAATATATATTTTTTCTTCAATAACCCCAAAATAACCTCCACGGTGTTATTTTGAGGTTATTGAAGTGGAATAACACAAAATTAATCCCGAAATAACATTTGCGGTTTGAAGTGGAATATATAGATCTCATTAATACTTGAAATAACCCGAAATAACATATGCGATTTGAAGTGGAATATATGGGTCTCTTTAATAACCCCGAAATAACCTCCATGGTTTCAATTCAATAACCTCCGAGATATAGAACACGTGACGACATATTACTGAAAGTTCACACGTAAAGCTACGTTCGGAGTTCAAACAGAGAATTTTCTCCTAACTAACCTCAATTGCGATGCAAGAAGGAAGCATCCTGCGGCTCTTGCGTCTCGTGGCGAGGAAGGAGGACAAACTCCATGAACTATGCTAGGTCGAGCCGTTATCATGGAGGAAGGGCTTCCTGTGTGGTTGCTTGTGTGGGTTGAGTTGCCACTGAAGGCAGAGGAAGGGGGAGACTTCCGCGTTATGCTCATGTGAAGAGGAAAAAGGATAAAAAACTTCACGCGGAGAAGAGGAGATGGCGAGGAGACAGCATGCCAAGGAAGAAGGAATCATGTGGAAACCGAGCTGTTGGGAGAGGTAAGGATTTTAATTAAATAATAAATTATGAATTTAATATATATATATATATTATAGAAAAGCCCGTATGCAATATTATAAAATAAAGAACATAGGAACATAAGAGTAGGAAAGGAGGAATCCAAAAAAAAGGAAGGTACCAAAACAGTATACACCTCACCCAAAAAACTCCAAAAGATAAGTAAAAGAATTGTGGAAAGATAGAAACAAGGTAAAAAGAAAACAATTCAAAGTCTTTGACTATATCTGGAAACAGAACACATGAAAAGAAGGCAAAAGAGCCATAAGGAAGCCTGTAGGAGAAATGGGAGAGCAGCGACCGGATCATAACTGATTGCAAGAAAACAGAAGCTTGAAGTAAAGGAAAACAAAAAATCGCTCCACAGTAAGATGAAAACCAGGCCATACGGAAACTATCAAAACAAAGCAAAGAATGCTTTATGGCAATCATTTGATGTAAGGATGATCTAAACTATCTCCCCTAAAAGCATTTGAAGCTCCCTGGAGGTACCAAACCAGTAGATACCCAAATATATCCACGTTTAGTCCAGCCAATCAGTTGTTGCATTACCCTCTCTATGTATAAAATTCCATCTAACCTGAAGACCATGCGAATCAATGTATTGTCAAATCCTGTTTAAGCATATAAATAAGTTCCAGCCAGGCTCTTTTTTTCTGGATATGAAATCCATAAAATCAGAATAATCATTTTCAATGATAAGTAAAGGCCAGTGGAAAAATACAACAGTTAGTAAAGCCAGGAAGACCGCCCAACCCTCGGCTCCATTGGGTGTAAGAGCCCACACCGGATAAAAGAAAAAAAAAGGCAGTGGCCCAAATGATTTCTGAATACGGCCCCAGCACCGGAGGGAGCTGTTAATAAATTAATTTTGGCCTCCAGGCCTTCTTAGGCAAAGATCCAAGCATCAAATATAGATGCTTAGAGGCCATAACATAGTAAGCAAGCACATGTGAAATAGTAGAGGAGGGGAAGGGAGAGAGTGCTCGTGTTTGGCATTGTTTCTAGCACACCAAATAAACCACAAAACCGTATAAGAAAAGAAATGCTTTTAATCTCCGAATTGTTGCTAGGCTGCCAAGCAAGCAAACAATCTTCCATAGAATTTCATATAAAATTTTTCAAACCAAAAATCCTTCCCAAGCTTTGTCAAATTTCCCGAGCAAAGGGACATGAAAAGAAAAGATGTATAGAACTTATGTGTGTGTGTGTGTGTGTGTGTGTGTATAGAACTTATGTGTGTGTGTGTGTGTGTGTGTGTGTGTGTGTGTGTTTATAGATATTATGTGTCAATATTAGGGTTTATGTCAGGATTCAAGCTATAAAAGATTCAGAATTGGATCGAAAAAAAGGGCTGACAACAATAAAGAAAGGTTAGGGTTCTTTTTCCAAAAGTATTTTGTATAATATTAAATATTATTATTAATTACAAATAATTAAACTTAAAGTTTAAGTATTTATAAATCTTAATTAAAATAATGAAATACAATAATAATTAATAATTAAATTAAAATAATAATTAAGTAAATTGATATTTAAAAATTTTATATTTTATAGGTGTTAATCTTAAATAAGAGATACAAGTTAAGAGCAAATAGATTGTCTATAATCGAGTGAGTGCTTATACTTTTAAATTATAGTAATATTTGATTTCTAATAAATTTGATTCACTCTATGACTTTCTTAGATAGATTTTACTGGCTTGTTAAGTTCAATTAATCATATTGAGTGTATGTCACTGATATTTGCATGTCATTTAAATGCATGATTCAAGTTATTGAATGATATGAAAAGAAAATAATAATGAGATTACTATTTTGATTTCTTGTCTGTGCATGTTTGACTATGAAATTACTCCTTTGTGATACTAGCGAAGGAACGTTAAGGTACCCGTGCACGTAAATAGAAAGAATATTGATATTTAAATACCTTAAATGGTATAATTTTAGGCGATGTTCCTGCGATGAATGTATACAGATTTAAAAATATTGATATGAAAACGATATATTAAGATATGGTGAAAATTTAAAATTACCATAAATGATCATATAAGATAGCACAAACTGTCGAATATCTATTTATTTTTTATATACAATTTAATTGGCATGCATATTGTCTCATTTCTCATTGAATTACTATAGTTTAAAAGTATGAGTATTCACTAGTTCAGTTTGACTTATTGTTATTTTAAACCAGTTTTTTAGGTTAATTTATTGACTAAAAGATGAGCAATAGTGGAGAAAATATTTATAGAAGATGGGGTCAACCATTAATGAGGTAAAATTTAATTGTATTACTTTAATTCATTTTTAGTGGCTCTTTCATATATTAAAATGTTTCTTATGGCATAATTTTATAATTTCTACAGTTCAATGGTCGTACTCGTCTTGTTTAATTTCAAGCCTTGGGTCTAATCTCTACGAGTAAAAAAAATAATTAAATTCAGAGCTTTTGAAATTTAAAACTCGCAACTAAATTCACAATATATTATGCACCAACGAACAAATGACGAATCCTTTTTAAGCCAAAAAAAAAAATTGTGTAGTACAAAATCACAGTATTTCAAGGCTATTTCCCAAATTTCAAAATCATTTCAAAGTGTAAAAATTTCAAGGCTATTTCCCAGGTCAAAAGCAATTTTTAAATTTGAGTCAATACTCTTAAGACTAAGGGTAATAAATTGGATACGCTTAAGTTATATGAGTGCTTTAGGACATTTATATAAATGAGTTAGTTATGCATAACTTCATATTTCTGCATATGCTTTTTGAAACAAACTTCATCTCAAATTCATATTTTACAAGATCATGCAAGTTGCTTAAAGCCTATAAAGTCCTTCAAGTTATTCGAGTATAGAAAATTATACCCGTATGTGCTAAATCAAATTTACTAAGTGTTTAGAATTTAATAAGAAAAACCTCGAACCCCATGTCAAAGAGTCCTCACAAAATGAAAGCGAAATTTATGGGTAGTGTCATATCTACAATACAATCTTCCTTTTAAAACTTTGACCCGGAACAAACAAAAAGTTCTCAACAAAACAGAGAGTTTGAATAGTCGAATTTTTTAAAACATTCACAATTCAACGATCAATCTAAATTACACATATATTCTTAATCTTTTCTTTCGAGGCCTTAATATTATATTTGAAAATTATTTTGAACAACATCAATCCATGTCAACTCGGGTTTATAACTTTGCCTTCCTAATCCTTTAAAACTAACTTTGTCAACTCGATAATAGGTGCATTTTCTACCCATGTCCAATCTACTAAAGACTATTTCGTCACCTTAGTTTTAATATAGATCATAATAGTGTTTACTTTAACATAATGATTTATTAATTTATCATTCCTACCTTTTCCATACATTTATTTTAAGATTCTCATTTCTGCTATACCTGCGATTTTATAAAATTTTTAAGATTCTCATTTTTTCAATCAATATTTTTACCGCACCCAACTTCAATCTACCTGTGATTTTATAAAATTTACCTTTATACCCCCATGAATCGTCTTATCACACAAAAATCCCAAAACACTTCTCTAATGTAGCCATTTAGTATTAATTCCAGAAGTTAAATCATTAAGCACGCATTCAGTTTTCTATGTAATAAATAGATCCAAGATACTTAAACATAGCACAATTAGGTATCGCCAAATTTCCTAATAATATTGAATGATAATTTTTAACATGATACTAAGTGACATATCATATGCTTGATATTTATTCTACTACTTTTAATGCTTTTATCTTCTAAATATTCTGTAAATTTGTTCTAATTTTTCACTGATTTTAATCATGTCTCATTAATTAGAAATATATCATCTGCAAAAAACACATACTGGCATTCTACGCATCTACATAAATAATATTGTTTATATGTCACGAAAACTAATTGCACACACAATCATGAAGACCTTCAAAAATTATGCCAAGCAAATACTACAACAAAAATGTATCTTTTTTATGGAGCTTGACTTGCAAAATACTAAAACAAAAGTGTACCTTTTTGATGGAGCTATCGTTTGATTTGATAACACTGATCCTTGAATATTATTTCTAGCATGTCCACCACGAGATCTAAGACAGTAGAATGAAATCAGTTCTACAACAGACATGTTCTTCAATTTTTTGCAAATAAAACAGTTATAAAGCAACAAGAGAGGAATCAACCAGAAAAAAATTTAAAAGAAATAAATTTATAAAGAAAGCTGAAACAAAACTCCTAAATAATCAAGAAAAAAAAATCCTAGTTACTTTCATGTCCTAATCTAGACATCTGGTAATAAGCTACCATAAAGTAGGATCACAAAAACCACAA
Source organism: Papilionanthe hookeriana x Papilionanthe teres (assembly GCA_022702705.1). Classification (NCBI taxonomy): domain Eukaryota; kingdom Viridiplantae; phylum Streptophyta; class Magnoliopsida; order Asparagales; family Orchidaceae; genus Papilionanthe; species Papilionanthe hookeriana x Papilionanthe teres. The sequence continues at coordinate 27,585,908 of CM040435.1, forward strand.
AATGATAATCGATGACCAACACATAACTCAAGAGAGGTAACATTTATGGTGAGCGATTTAAATAGGATTTATCAACCTAAACCTCAGGTTCAATTTTCTAGCTTTAAAATACAGCGCTGAGTAACCAAAGTACTAAACAGAATCGTGATGTATTTTGGTGCTCATTTGTTTTCACCCATTTAAAGTCAAAATAAAATCACCACGTTTGAGAACTTTTGTATAATATAGTTATAACCACATCCAACCAAATGACAGATTCTATTAAATTCATCATTTGTAAAGACATGGTTTCTACCTTCAAAAGCAAAATGGGACCTTGGACTATTTTAGAATGAGATACTCAAGATTTAAAGCATATGTTCACTGCAAATGAAGAGAAAAATATAAACTGGTTCACAGTGATATATATGAAACAAAAACTCTAAGAAAATGAAGTTCAAATGATTTAAGCAGATATTCCCAAGCCTTCCAAAAAGAAAATTGTGAATTTTCAAAACAGCTTTGAAGTAGAAAACAATCAGAGAGTAGGATTATCTAACCAATATTGATTTTAAAATTAGGTTTCTTATCGTGATTGGCCACAAAAACACATTTCCTTGATATATGGCAAAATGCATGATATCCCAGATACTAGTCTGAAATATACTGTCCTCCTATAACACCATATTTCTTTTAAAATATAGTAATTAGTAGCTTTTATTCCTTTGGTGCATCTACCCACTTGGAGTATACTAGATTTACGCATATGACCTATAAGAAGGAATATTTATGGTGCATCACATAATTGATCTTATCCCAATTAGTCGGACTTCGCTTCACGAATCCTCCATCTAATTTTATCCAACATGAGATATTAGCTATATTTTGCACATATTTTTGGATAACTTATAGAAATAATTTTTTTTAGTCAACCAAATTTAAATTAAAAATCCATTCATATTAAATATACTCACAACATTGGTGCATCTCATATGCTCCTGATGCGGGGTTTTCTTGGCAAAACTGGACGCTGCCCATGGAGGCTGAACTGGTTAAGCTAAGAGAGAAATAGGGTTGATTGGCCCTAGGAAATAGAGCTGCCGCCCAAATAGGAGCGGGTCCACCTCTCCTAGCTATCTACTAGTATTTGTGTATTTTCTTTATTTTAGGGTTCAGTTTTTACTTCAGAATTTTTTATCGTCAGCGTCTTTTCCCTTGCTATGGCTGTATCCAAAGAACCGTGGTAATTTGGCTATATTCTGCTCCAAGATGGTGATTACCTTCGTTTATCTCTTTCTCCGTCCACATACCTGCTTGCTACCGCCCTCCTTGTGCACACTCCTGTTTGCTGTCGTGCTTCTCCTCCTTTTTGCTGACGCAGCCTCCTCGAACCACTTGTTGCTTGTGGCTGCATATCCCCCACAACAAACCTGCTTATTGTCGCCCCTACCTATCATCCTTTACCTGCTACTCAGCCGTACGACTCCCTCCCCCTTGTTGCTGCCAGACCTCCCTACCACGTACAACTCCCCATTTTCACTATCTCGACCCGCAGCCCACTACTTCGTTCGTGTTTGTTTCATATTCCTAATTTTAAGATTCTTTGTTTATAACCCATTTAAATTTTAGTAATAATAATTTCATTTCGTTTTGGCTTCGGCTAACTGACGTGGGGCTTTCCTGGCTGAACCGAGTGCTGCCCCTAAAGGTTGAACCAGTTCAAATGGAAGGTAATAGGGTCGCCGACCCTAGGAAACAGGTTGCCGCTCAAATAGGTGGGGTCCCCTCTCTACTAACTATCTATTAGTATATATGTGTGTTTTTTGCGTTTTAGGGTTTTGTTTTTTGCTTTAGACTTTTCTACTGTCAGTGTATTTTCTCTTTTTGCATTCGAGGACAGGTGGTGCTCCGGATGTATCCTATTCCAAGGTGGTGATTATTTCACTTATCTCTTTCCCCCATCCCCCATCCCCTTGTCTTCTTGTATCCCTGTGCACCCTCTTGTTTGTTGTCGCTCTTTTGCTCCTTCCAATTTGCTCCTCCAACCTCCCACTACTTGTGTTCACAGTTCCCATTGCAAACCTACTTGCTGCCATCCCCATCTATTCTCCTTTACCCAATGTTCGGCCGTACAACTCCCCTCTGTTGCCGCCATATCTACCTACCAGCTACAACTCCTGTTTCTGCTATCTTGACCAGCAACCCACTACTTTGTCCTCTCGGTAGAGGCCTAACCCGAGTCTCATCCTATGATTTCTAGCATCGCCATACCCATGCCATCTCAACTCCACAAAATTTATTTCCTATCCTCAAATACCCTCTTCCAATTCCACAAATCCAAATCCTAACCATGCCATCAAGAAAACACAAGCCGGAATCTACCCGAGTAGAAATACAGCAAGAGATCCGTCGACTTCAGCAAAGGCTCGTGGAGATTAATGAAGGGACCCAAAGCGAAATTACGCTTGATCGTGACAAGGAAACTCGAAGAGGGGAAATGGATGAGATTTTGAACCCCTTTCATAGAGAGGTCTTCAATAATGAGGAGGACGGACTACGATGCTTCAAAATTTATTATCAAGTGAGGCCTGAGAGAGGAGGCAAAATATGGATAATATAGAGATTTTGGAGTAGAAGTGGTTCTTCAAGAGTTCGAAGGAGGGATGGATCCATTGAATCAAATGGATGCAGTTGGTCGAGAGAATATTCAAGCACAAAGAAGTGCTAGAAGACAAGAGAGTGATGCTTGCAACCATCAAATTGAAAAAGTGCACTTCCTTGTGATGGGAAAACTTGCATAGATAAAGAAAGAGAAAAGAAAATGACAACATTACTAGATGGGAGAAGATGAAAAAGAAAATGTAGAAAAAATACTTGCATCCTCACTACTGTTAAGATATGTTTCTAAGGCTTCACCACCTATAAAAGAGAAATCTATTAGTGGAGGAGTTCAAGACATAGTTTGACAAGTTGTAGATAAAATATGAATTGATCGAGAGAGAGGAGCATACAATAGTCCGATATCTAGAGATTCTGAAGCCAACTATCAATAAAATGGTTTAACTGCAGCCCTATTGATCACGAAGAGATGTCCAGACCTTAACATTGAAAACGGAGAGACAACAAAAACAGAGCAGACAATTACCGCCATTTAGATAGCCACTAGCAATTGGAGATACCAGCAAGTACACACCTCAGGGACTTGAGAAGATTGGTCAGGATAAGGATAAAGTCACTTAGAGCGAGAAGAAGCCTAAGAAGAGTAGAACGCTCAATACATTCTCATCCAAAAAACGCTTCAGATGCCATGGATTTGGGCACATTGCCTCTGATTTCCCAACGAGACAAGTTACGTCCTTTACCGAGAAAGGTGCAATGGAAGAAGTTAACGACGAGGAAACAACTGAAGTAAAGAGAAGGGAGTATCAAATTCTACCATATGAGGGAGACAGGCTTGTGGTTCGACGAGTCCTTCAGACTGAGGAACGAAGAGAGCAAATAGAGGCTTCGTGATAATACATTATACGCTCGTTGTATTGTGAGGAAAAAGCATGCAGCATCATCATCGATGGAGGTAGCAGAAAAAATAAGACCTCAACATTGACTATGGAGAAATTGAGCCTCGTGACTCATAAGAATTCCTAATTGTACTCCCTGACGTGCTTGAAGAATGAGAACAAGATTAGCATTGACAGAAGGTGTCTCGTGGAGTTTTCGATTGGGAGCCAGCGGCAAGATGATGTTTGGTGTGATGCAATGCTCATGGATGCCTGTCACCTTTTGTTAGGAAGTCCGTGACAATATGATTGTAAGACAATATGAGGAGTATAGAAACACCTACTCATTCACAAATGATGCAAAGAGCATTGTTCTCTTACCTTTTACGGAGTCTGAGGTAAAAGAGACTCAGAGAATAGCGAGACAGTGGAGCCAACTTCAAACACAAGGCAACCAGTACAAAGAAAGTTTAAGGAAATCACATTCGATAGCTTACACCATGGCCTCCACAGTTCGCAGAGATTCAAGCTACCCTCACTTTCAGGATGAGCCAGCATTGTGTTACTTCGAGAGGATTCAACAGTATATACATGACACAGACCTAACTCAGTTCAGTAGTGAGTTCCTAGAAGATGCGACTGATATAGATCGTTGCTCAAACATGGGGAAGGCTCCTTGAATTTTTTGGGAGACAGTGTAGTCATCAGTGGGATCTAGGAGCTTTTAAAGCCACAATCGAAGAGTCCTCGGCCCCAAATGGTTAGAGCAGCTCCATCACTAGCAATGAGCAGTCAGAAACTTTGGCGAATGAAGTCGATGCTCTCCTAACATTAGGAGACTGGCGCAGCGCTTTCCTAGCTGAACCGACCACTGCCTTTGGAGGTTGAACCGGTTCAACTGGGAGGAAAATAGAGTTGATTGACGGTAGAAAATAAGGGTCCCATCTCTCCTAGTCATCTACTAGTATTTATGCGCACCCTCCTGTTTGTTGTCGCTTCCCCTGCTCCATGTTTACTGTCGCAACCTCCTCCAACCTCCTAATACTTATGGTCACATGTCCCCCACAGCCAACCTACTTGTTGCCGCCCCTAACTATCCTCCTTTACCTGTTGTCCACCTGCACAACTCCTCGTTTCCACTATCTCGACCCATAGCACACTACTTCATCCACGCCTTAGGGTTGTGTTTGTGTCGTTGTTTTTCTATTTTTTACAGTCTTTGTTTGTAATCCCTTTGAATTTCAACAATAATATTTTCATTTTGTAGAGATATCAACTCCATTATAAGTTAAACCACAAAGATGAGCCTATCTTAACAACCATAGGTTATTCCAATTAATTCTTTAATATAATCATTTTCCACTTTCTCTATACTTTCTCACAAATTCATGAATATATTCACATACAAATCAAATAAAATTTAGCTATTATCAATGACTTCTTTATTACCGAATTTTCGAATTAATATAGCATCGACTACCAATTGCAATAGTATAAAAACTTAATTTTAAGTCTCAAATATACTGCATCATAACCTAGTACAATGGATGCTTGTCCACTTCAACCACTCTAGTTTTAAATTTAGAAGTGATGTCATCATTCATACATATATTGTTTTGCACATAAAATCCATATTATTTAAAAATTATCTCTCCTACGTATCACTTAGTAACCCAACAATATTAACAAACAATTACGATCATTGTTCGAGTTGTTCACTTATATCAAGGAAAGAGTCCCCACCCATCAAAGTTATCATCTACAAATAACATACACCAACAATATTAAGCATTTATTTTATTCACCAGATTGATAGTAAGATATTTTTATATGAGGCCTATATCTTACAATGTGTGAGGCACAATCTCAAATGTGCGCCTCACCTCAACATTAAGGGTACATGCACCTCGAATTTAAAGTTCAAGTTCATTTTTTTAAATAAATATAAATTTAATATATTAACCAAACCTTGTTATTATTGAGAAATTAGATTTTATGAGGCTCATAATTGTAAAAATAAAAAAAGCTCTCATGTTTGTCTCTTTTGGGGAAATATGCCTGCAAGTGCATTTCAATCAAATTACATCTAATGAAAGAGAACATTTTTGCATTCACGAATTGTTTTTCGAAGTACAAGTATTTGGAATTGGTTAAACATATTCAAATTTGAACTTGGGTCGAACCTAATTTGAACTTGGGTCGAACCTAATTCAAACATATATCAATCAAAACCACCTTGCCTGAACAAAATTCAAACCAAGCTCAAACTTTGTTTTGATTGCTTCAAACTTTGATTTGGAAAAGAAAAATAATAGAGGCTTATTTTGTTGAACTTACTTCGATATATTATGTTATTACTTTCATATGTAATGTTTCCTTTGACGTTTATTTTACATTTCTTATAATTTGATATTAGAATTTTAATATGTCACTTAATACTTTATCGTCAGTATATACTTATTATTTTGCGCAATTTGTTAAGTGAAAGGTTTACGTCTCAAAAATATCTCGAAGTTTACGTCTAAACCTCACAGACAAACAATGCCCAATTACGCAATTTTAAACCTTGAAAATTTTATTAATTAAATGCAAGCAAGCCAAACAATGCAAAAGGTAATATGAAAAGTTTACTAGTTTGGTTAGCATAACAGCTTTTATCCAGTTCATTTAAATCTGATAGACCTTATGTAGCCCAAATCAATCTTGTTTCAACCCAAACGGCTATTAAGTAAATACATGATGAGAGAAATGCAAAACAGTATGTTATGTAAGAATGATTGCATGAGCATGCAGAATGATGGAGTCACCCCCATATGAATGTTGGCATTAAAAATTTATGAAAAATCATTATTGTTATTAATTAGGTTTAATTAAACTTATTAATATTAAGTCACCTATATGTCTGCTCCCGCTCAATGCCCATAATCGTTTGAGCTTCTCCAGTTCAAAGTGAAAAGCCGCGTGATTGCTCCCATAACTCCCGCTTACCATTTCCGTCTCTTATTCATCTCGAAAACCTGCAAGAGAAGCAACATGATCCCTCTTCCTCTTCATTCAAGTGATTGCCTATTCGACTCTGCTGATCGTGCATAGAGAAGAGACAAAAACTCTAATCCCTGTCCGCTTTAATCGAAAACAACAGAGAACTTCAAAATTTTCAGCCGTCTCTCCGTCTCCCTCCCTCATTCTCTTGTTTTCACTTAGAAGTCCTCACCTTCTCCCGGTTTGTCCATTCCAGTTGATGTTATTTCCCTTGTTTGCACGAAAGACCCAAGCCTTCCTCTCCATTGATTCCAAGGGCAACAAAAAGTTTTCATGCCTGACTGTCTTCTTCTCTACACTCACTCAGAAGATGTCAAGCCTTTGTTCCGCACAACAGAGCCCTACTTTGTTCCGCACGAGAAAGCCTTACTTTGTTCCGCACGAGAAAGCCCATCACTAACCTTCGCAATTCAACTTCAATAATCCCTGCAATAACCCCCCAATAACTCCATAATAACCTCCGCAATTTCACTTCAATAACCTTCTGTATTGGTTATTGAGAGGTTATTAGAGGTTTATTGGGGGTTATTGGTTAACTCCAATAATGCTGCAATAACTCCTCAATAACCTCCGCGGTTCCACTCCAACCCCCTGCAATAACCATCATAATAACCCCCACGGTTCCACTTCAATAACCCCCTGCATTAACCCCTACAATAACCACCTAATAACCCCTCAATAACTTCCAAATAACCTCCGTGGTTTCACTTCAATAACCCCTCAATAATCTCTGCGATTTCATACATGTGGCGACATATTACTAGAGTTCGCACGTGGAGCTACGTCCGGAGTCCGGACATAAAATTTTTCCTTGAATAAGACAGGAAAACTTTAATTACCGCCATTCAGATGGCCACCAACAATTGGAGATATCAGCAAGTGCACACCTCAGGGACTTGGGAAGATTGGTCGGGATAAGGATAGACTCACTCAGATCGAGAAGAAGCCTAAGAAGAGTTGAACGCTCACTAGAGTCTCATCCAAAATATGCTTCAAATGCCATAGATTTGGGCACATTGCCTCTAGTTGCCCGACAAGTCGTCTTATGTTTTCTTACAGAGAAGGGTGCAGGTGAAGAAGTTAAGGACGAGAAAGCAACTAAAGTATAAAGTAAGGAGTATCATATTCCACCAGATAAGGGTGAAAGGCTTGTGGTTCAACTAGTCCTATCAATCGAGGAACCAAGGGAACAATAGTGGCTTCGTCATAATATATTCTACGCTCGTTGAATCGTGAAGGAAAAGTTAAGTAACATCATCATCGATGAAGGTAGCAGAAAGAATGTGGCCACAACACTGATAGTAGACAAATTGAGCCTCATGACTCAGAGGCATTCCTAATTGTACTGTTGACCTCACTTTTGTCGAGGTTTAGTTTTCCTCCTAGGATTTAGGGTTCTAGCTTTAGGAGCTTCCCCGACGATCTTAGATTCTTAGCAATGGGCCCACCTCGTTTTAGTTTGCTCAAAGTCACCTCGTCACTCTTTTGGAATCCCGGACGAAATTCCGTACCTTTAGGTCATAGCAGGTTGGAATTAACGTTAGGAGTCCAAATTGAGTTCCTATAGGACCACCGGACCTTAGGACAGCCTCGTGCACGTCTCCTGCACCACCGAGCACAAATTCCTCGGACCACAGCCTCGACGCTTTCAACCACCTCGCAACGGATCAAGATTGAAGCCAGAATGCCGGGACGAGCGACGTCGAGTCAGAATTTCAGAAAATGCCGGATTTGACGCGCTTTCGACGCGACCGTCGACGAGGTTGTCCGAACGACCTCGGATGACGAAACGAGCTGCGCCGTTGCGTCCGGAACGTCGTTTACGCCTAAAATTGATATTTAATTTGCGACGATCGCTGCTAGGAGCGAAAATTGTGATTTTTGGGCGTGTTTTTAATAAAATTAATAATATATATATATTTTTTAAACCTATTTAATCTATCCTAAGCCATAATCCCTACCCGTTCGATCGGCTGGCTGTCTCTCGCTCGTTCGATGGGGCTCCCGTTCCCTGCTTCTCCCGCGCTCGAGCATGCCTCTTCCTTGTAGCCGTTGCCCTCTCGAGCCCCGCGTGGTTCTCCCCATACCTGCTCGAGTGTTATCCTGCGCGAAGGTCACCTCGCGTGATCCCTCGCGCGGCTCTGTCTCCTGCTCGACTCCCGCCCTTGCTGCCGAGCCTCGGCTCTTACCTGCGACATTTTGTCGCCATCTCTCTGACCCTCCCCCACTTGCGCCCGGCTCTACAGGTAAGGAGTGGCCTTCCTTTCCCTCCTCTGCCTATAAAGGCCCCGTTTTTTGATGGATTTAGGGTTGGTTGGTTGATTGCCTGCTTTCTCTTGAGAAATTGGTGTTGGATTGGAGCCTAGTCTTCTTTGCTCTTTCTTGCGTGCTCTACATTACCTGGTATGCCTTCCTCCCTTTCTCTCCTTCTCGGTTTGGCCTAAGATGGCTGTGGTTTGTGGCTTTTGGCTTGTTTTTTTTCCTGCTTGGTGGTTCGGCTAAGCACTTATGTGCCATGGAACTTGATATTTATTTGCTTAAATGATAACATCTTATTTCCCCTCTCAGTTGCATGTAGTATTAAGATTTGGGAGCATTTTATCACTTGAAACATGCTAAGAATGAAAATGTGAGCCTATTATGAAATATAGGTTTGGTTATTTGCTTGAAAAGGTGGAAATGGGGCATGGTATTGGCTCCTCCCTCTCTTTTATATTATCTAAGTCATGGAAAATATGTTTTAAGGCAAAGTATTAGCCTTCTTTTAGCATGTTGGGGTATGCATTCTAAGCCCCTCTTCTTACTTTCTTTCTAGCATGAACCATGGAGGCACTTGTTTAGCTTTTGATATATGTGTTCGGAGCTCACCTCTTGCTCCTTATGGCTCTCCTTCATCAAAGTTATATGCTAGGGAAAAGTTTTACTTTACTTTGGAAAGCCCCATGTTCGTTCTTATGCTAAATATATTGTGGCTTTATACATTGTCATGGTGAATGTATGGAGGAGTTCTGTTTCAGCTTTACACTTAATTTGGTAGCCCGGATTTATTTTTACACGGAGGTGGATTTTGGGGGTTTTGTGAAATCTCATTTGGCTTCATTTGAGGGGCTCGGTTTTGCTTGTTTAACCCCTACCCGAGAGCTTGTTTTTGATGTATTATAGCTGCCCCCTTTGCATTTGATATGGGGGCTCGATTTTGTGTTTTGCTACTCTTGCAGCTGCTCCCTTTGCATTTGATATGGGGGCTCGGTTTTTGTGGTTTTGCTGCTCTTGCAGCTGCTCCCTTTGCATTTGATATGGGGGCTCGGTTTTGTGTTTTGCTGTTCTTGTAGTTGCTCCCTTTGCACCTGATATGGGGACTCGATTTTGTGTTTTGCTGCTCCTGCAGCTGCTCCCTTTGCATTTGATATGGGGGCTCGGTTTTGTGTTTTGTTGTTCATGTAGTTGCTCCCTTTGCACCTGATATGGGAGGCTAGGTTTTGTGGTTTTGCTGCTCTTGCAGCTGCTCCCTTTGCACTTGATATGGGGGCTCGGTTTTGGTTCCTGCTATTCCTGCAGCCTCCCCCGGTGCAGCCTTTGAACGGCTCGGGTATAGGTCTCTCCTGGGCTCGGGTTTGTGCTTCTTTTAGGCTGTAGGTGGGCTGAATTGCTTGATTGCCCTATGGATTCATTCCTATGCATTTGTGATGAATTTGAATTAGTATGGGTGGATTGTTGGGGCTTGGCCGTGAGCCTCATTGTGGTGATTTGGATTGTCGGGGCCTTACCTCTTGCTGCCCCTTTGTTGTAGCTTAGGCCGTGAGCTTTTGCTCCTGTTTTTAGCCTTGCCGAGAGCCTTATTGGGGTGATTATTGTGATGGTGGCTTTGCTCTTTGCTACACTTGTCTATGGAATTGATTTAATGAATTTGGAAGAACCTCCTGATTCACTTGTGAGAAATAAATTGAGCACGATACTCGAAATACTGCTTGGAGGTTTTATTTGGTGTAATTGATGCTAGTTTGGTGGCTTATGGCTTGTCCATTCTTTTTCTTATGCATTGAAAGTTTACCGATGCTCCTATTGTCATAGCTTGAGTCCCGAGCCCGTAGGTGAGCCTACTGGGGGAGTCTGTGTTTCAGGAATTGGAAATTAATGCGGATACTTGGAGTTTGAAGGAATCCCGAGCAGTGGTCCAGAGTCCAGGGGTTTGGTCAGTATCTTTATGTCTGTTTTTCATGCTTTTACAGCTGTCGTTCGGGGAAAGGGGTGTGTTCCCTAGGGGTCTAGTCCTCATCCTCTTCGAGAGCGCCGATGTGCCTTTAGGCCCTTTTTAAGTTGTGTAAGGACGGTCGGGAGTTAGGGATGACTTACTTGTTTTGATTATTGGAAATCGGTGCACCTTTTTTTACGAAATTTGTGTTAGGTGGACTGCTTTCCCTCTTTTTTTCCTTGTTCCCTCGTCCCTTATTTTTCTCCTTGTTTCTTGGCTCAATGCCCGCACCTACAGGGGACGTGTAGGTGTGCACATATAGCCCCCTTTAGGCTATATGTGGGGCCATCAGCAGTGGCTGTAAGTGCGGTGGGGACAGCGATAATACTTGCATAGGGAAGGTTACGAGAAAATCGTAGAATGGCGTCGCCGACTCGGAGACTACTGCAGAAGTAGAGCGGGAATCACGACGCTGTTCGCCGTCCTCGGGGTTCCTGCGTCGACGATCCAAAGATGTTAGCGATCACTAGTCACTATTAGGGTAGTCGACCTGTGGACTGAAAATATTTCAAAACAAAATACAGCTTTTTTGATCGAGCGATGTCGTCAAGTAGGATGTCTATTCTTCGGAAAGGTGCGTTACTTGCGATATTACACTCGTTCATTCAAACTGCTAAACGAATGAGATCCGTCCACTCTCATTCTCATATTTTAAAATTTAAAATTTTACTTTCAAAAATCAATATATATATACATTTAAATTAAATCTCAAAGACGCGCACATTTCAGCGGCCGACATGTACTCCCTGACGTGGTTAAAGAATGAAAACAAGGTTAACATTGACAGAAGGTGTCATGTGGAGTTTTCAATTGGGAGCCAACTGCACTATGAAGTTTGGTTCGATGTGGTGCCCATGGATGTCTGTCACCTTTTGCTAGGGAGTCCATGACAATATGATTGTAGGACTCAATATGATGAGTATAGAAACACATACTCATTTACAAAGGATGCAAAGCACATCATTCTCTTACCTTCTGCGGAGTCCGAGGTGACTGAGACTTAGAGAATAGCAAGGCGAAGGAGCCAACTTCAAACATAAGGCAACCAGTACAAAGAGAGTTTTAGCAAATCATGTTCGATAGCTTACCGCCATAGTCGCCTCCATTCGTAGAGATTCAAGTTACACTCACTTTCAAGTTGAGCCAGCTTTGGGTTACTTTAGAAGGATTCAGCAGTATATACATCATACAGACCCAGCTCAGTTCAGTAGTGAGCTCCCCGAAAACGTGATCGATATGGATCATTGCTCACAAAATGGGGAAGGCTCCTTAAATGTTTTGGGTGATAGTGTAGTCATTAGTGGGATCCAGGAACTTTTAGAGCTGCAGTCGAAGAGCCCTCAGCTCCGAGAGGTTACAGCAGCTCCATCATCGGCAAACGAGCAGACAGAAGCTACGACGAATGAAGTCCAAGCTCCCCTACCTCAGGAGACTGAGGCAGTGCTTTCCTAGCTGAACTGGACACTGCCTATAGAGGATGAACCAGTTCAACTAGGGGGAAAATAGAGTTGACTGACGGTAGAAAATAGGGTTGCCTCCCAAATAGGGGGGGTCCCACCTCTCCTAACCATCTACTAGTATTTATGTGCACCCTCCTATTTGTTGCCGCTTCTCCTCCTACTTCATGTTTACTGACGCAGCCACCTCCAACCGCCTAAAGCTTATGGCCGCACGTCTCTCACATCCAACCTGCTTGGTACCGCCCCCTAACTATCCTCCCGGCAGTGCTTTCCTAGCTGAACTAGACAATGCCTCTAGAGGATGAACCAGTTCCACTAGGGGGAAAATAGAGTTGAGGTAGAAAATAGGGTTGCCTCCCAAATAGGAGGGGTCCCACCTCTCCTAACCATCTACTAGTATTTATGTGCACCCTCCTGTTTGTTGCCGCTTCTCCTACTCCTTCATGTTTACTGTCGCAGCCACCTCCAACCGCCTATGCTTATGGCCGCACGTCTCCCACATCCAACCTGCTTGGTACAACAACCCCCACCCCGCCTCCCCCCACCCCCACCCCTTCTTCTGCCAAACCTCCCTACCACATATAACTCCCCGTTTCCACTATCTCAAGCGGCAAGAGGTGAATATCTGAGGATGAGGGTCGTTGGGAACTTCAGGAAGAGGAAGAAGGTGAAGACGACAGAGTAACAAATGTTCTGAATTTGAGGCATTTGGAAGAATTTGAGTGTTCTATATGTAAATTTAAGAAATTGGGTGCGAGTTAAGTAAATTTTATTGTTTCAAATGCTTTTTATGTCAAATCCCCTTAAAAAAAAGTCTGACAAACTATTTCCATCTTAAAATTTTAAAATTTTGGGTTTGCATCATGACAATTGACCACTATTTCTCTGTATCTTATCGATCAAAGAAATCGTTCCTCCCTCAAAACATAAACCAAAAGGAAAAAGAAAAAACTAAACTAAAATTAGAAAACTTATTTATCACAGTTGTGCAAGGCAGAAACTCAAAATTATCACACTTGAACAAATGCAGCTTAAACCATTAGCAATTAGTAGATCAGCCAACACCTAAAAGTTATCAAAAAGCAATCCAATTGCAGAGTCCTAAGGAATTGAATCGGAGAGGGAAACTGTAATTATACAATACCTTGTAAAGTAGGGGACTACCATTGACGGCTTATTACTCGTTGCAAAACCCTTCAATATGTTGTATTCTGCAGCAACTGATAGTAAATCCTTGATCTCAGACTCAACACGTGAGAGCAGCATTCTACCATGGGGATGTAAGGCAATAGGCGAACCATTTGAACAATCCGCAAGAGGTTTTGGGATGTGAAATCGCTTTGCTGAGCGAAGAATATGATCTGAATTGTGTGCTTCAACCTCATAACGAGAAAACACATCACAAGTGTCAATAGCCACAGTTTTAAGTTCCATAAGATCAGACAGCAATGACGTGTCTATGCCATCTTCCTCATTGTACCGGCTGAAAAGAAGCTTCAGGATCTTTTCACGTCTAGCACGCTGCTCAGCAATCCCAGAGCTAAAGAGGACCGAATCAGGATAAGCATCTGTTTCCAGCCAAATATTCAAACGCTAAAGCTTAAGAAAAGGAAAAATTATGCAAAAAATTTGAATGTAAGTTCGTGAATGCGAACTACAAATTATCATTAAAGAGACTGATTTGCATCATAATTTGATGATTCGCATATCACCAGCAACTAATAACTTCAACAACTTTATTTCTTTAAATAAAAGCAGATCGTAGAGTTTATGCTTGATCAATAATAAAAAGATTACAAATATTCAAAAAAATATTACAAAATTCAATGTAATTTTTTTGGAGCTGGAAAAAATAATTATTCCTCTTTAATTTCATAAGAGATTTCTACAAGATAAATAACAGAGGAAGGCCACCAAATTACGAAGGCCGCCAAATTAGAAAGACCACAAATCCTCGTGCTAGAAAACAAAGAAACAAAAATTAGAAATTACCAACAATATAAAATTATAAAAATAGAAAATATTTAAAATAAAAGAAACTAAAAATAGAAATTCTTAAATATCCAACAACCCCCCTCAAGTTGGAGAATAAATATTTATTGTGTCCAACTTGCTTGTAAAGAGCTCAAATTAGACATGAAAAGTCCTTTCGTAGAGATATTTGTTATTGGTTGCGTAGTCGGAATAAAAGGCAAGCAAATAACTCCACAATCAATTTTTTTTCCTATGAAGTGTCTATCAATCTCCACATGCTTTGTGCGAGCATTTTGCATTGAATTTTTTGCAATACTTATGACCGTTTTATTATCATAATATACCTTCATTGACATATTTATCAAGATTTGAAGCAGATACCAGAGGAGAGAGCTAAACCACAAAAGTAACTTTTATTAATAGAAAATAAAGGCTACAACACACACAAACTGGAAATAACATCACCAAAATACAAAATGACACAAATGGACACCTCAAGAGTATATCCCAAGGGCAGTAAAGGTTGGTTGGAAGTGGGGTAGCAAGCCAGGAAGATAGGACGGCAGTTGGGACTGCAGGAAAGTAGAGGACAGCGGCCTGCTAACTGCAAAAAGGGGGCTGGACAGTAGTCTGCAGACGTGCAAGGAGAAGTTGGAGGTGATATGGCGGGCTGGAAAGCAGCCAACGGTTGTTGGGCAAAGGGTAGGAGTGGCGGCTGCCTGCTATAGGGTTGGAAGGTGAGCTGATAGCAGAAAGAAAGTAGATGACAGTGGTCTGCTAGATGCAGGAGAGGGCTGAACAGCAACCCGCAGGGGTGAGTGAGGACTAACTGACAAATAAATATCTCAGCGAGGTCGTCGAGAAACAGCCAGAGCACCAATCGGACAATTGCAGACGATCACCACCTTAGACGAGGGACAGCCGGAACACTTCCTCGATGTCGGATACAACCTTCGAAAGGGAAAAACTCTAGAATAAAACCTGAATTCAGATATCAAAAACAGGACCATATCATCCCATATTTATAAGGAGGCTAAACTTATTCTTGGTAATGAAAATAAAGGAGAATAAAATATAATCAAGTTTTCAATTTTATGAAATGATTTAAGATAGGAAATGAATTAAAATAAGAAAGGATATAAAATAAGAAGGGAAAATAAAATATAATCATGATTTTAGATTTTAGGAAGAGTTTAAAATGGGAATAGATTTAAAATAAACAAAAAATTTAAAATAAGTGTGAAAAAAAATCAGATTTCAGTTTTAGGAAATGTTTTAAAATAGGAAAGTGCTAGGAAGGAAAATAAGAAAGAATGAAATGAAGGAAAAATGAAAGGAGGAAAAAGGGAAAGGAGCGAAAAAGTAAAAGAGGGAAGAGAATGCCCCCCACTCTTGAGGACCGGTTGGTCCTCCCTTGAGCCCTGTATCAGAAGCTCTTCAAGGATTCTTTTTAACGTAACATCTCACATACTCTATTAGCCATAGTTATATATTCTTCGTAGACACTACTCCTCGCAACCATATTAGTTTCTTACTCTGCCATGTAAGCAGATATTCCCAAACATAAATACAATACCCAAACGTTGATCTCCTATCAATAATTGAGCCAACCCAACCAGCATTAGTGTATGTCTATATTCTGTTGTATGGTCCTATGAAAAAATAAACCCTTGTCTGGTGTATTTTTTAGGTATCAAGGAATCCTATTAATTGTTTCAAATTGTTTTTCATAGGGCGAATGCATAAATTAACTTACCAAACTCATAAGAAAGACAATATATGAATCTGTATGTGATAAGTATATCATCTTTCTCACCATTTTTTTAATAACTAAATGTATTTATTAGATCACCTTCTTTCCTATCTCCCAATTTTGTATTAAGATCAATTGAAGTGTCTGCAAGTCTACACCAACTCATCCAAGTTTCCTTGAGAAGATCAAATACACATTTTCGTTGGAAACAACAATCCCTTTCTTCGATAGAGTAACTTTAATGCCAAGGACACACCTCAAAGATCCTAAGCCATTAGTCTCAAAAATTGGTGAGAGAGAAGTCTTCAAAGGGTTTATCTCATATATGTCATCTCCAGTGATAATTATATCGTCAATATACACAATCACTATGGCTATTTTCCCATCCTATAAATGTCTAAAGAACATTGTATGATTTTCTTGCCCTCAAATATAATACCCTTGACCTTAAAAAAATAATAATTTTCTCAAATCATGCTCTGAGTGATTGCTTCAACCTGTATAAAGACCTTTTGTCATGACCCGGTCCGGGGCACAAGCTATGCTCCTTCAGTATAGCACCGAAGTCGCGAGCCGCTCCTTCCTCCATCTGTGTCGATCGACCCTTCTGGTAAGTTAGGTTTGGCTTCTACCTCTCATTCTCCCGCAGTTTCGCGTCAATTTATAGACGAACTGATCTCTGCATACGAGGTTCAGAATCTCTGATACCATTTTTGTCAAGACCCAACCCAGGGATTGGAGATAACCAAGATGGGAACAGACGGTCGGACGGTGAGACTTTTTTTAATGTACATATTTTAGTGTCAAACTTCTTACTAAATCTTGGAGGTGCATCCATGTACACTTTTTAGTACAAGCCCCCATCGAGGAATGCATTTTTTTTATAGCCAACTCTTGTAAGGATGAATCAATATTAGATGTATGTGACAGAAATCTTATAGAGTTTACTTTTACAATTGAGGTGAATGTTTCTAAGTAATCAATATCATAGCTCTGACTGAATCCTTTGACAATCAGTCGAGTCTTATACCGTTACAGAGAGTCATCAACATTATACTTGACTGTAAACACCCATTAGCATCCACAGCCGTCTGCCCTCTAGTTAGATCAACTAATTCTCACATGCCATTTTTTAAGAGCTTTTATCTTCTCGAAGACACCCTCCTTAGGAAATTTTAGAGCATCCTACACGTATTAGGAATCTCCATATCAGACAATTTGTGATGCAAAATTACAAAAAATGAGTGATGATTTGCATAACACATAATGAGATAATGGATGTTGGGTGCAATATTTCACCTCCTTACAAAAAGTAATGGGAGAATTAGAATCATTAGACCTGAGATTAGAACTAGGCTCAAGTTTAGGACTAGAAGATTCAATAATTGAAGGTGAAGTGGACTGAACATGGGATAAAGACTCGGTGAGAACATTATCTTTGTTTTGCCTCCCCCTTGAAGATTAAAAAAAAAGAATTGCAATTCAAAAAAGATGACATCTAAGAAATATTTTTTTAGAAATAAGATCAAAATATTTATACCCACTTTGAGTAGAAGCATAACTAATAAACATAAATTTTTTATCTTGGAGTTCAAATTTTTAGCCTCCTCGTGGATTTATGTCAGGCATGTCTACTATGGAAGCTATACATTTATTAAGAGGTTTGATGGAGAAGTACAGAGATAATAAGGAGGATCGACATTTGATTTTTATTGATTTAGGAAAAGCTTACGATAAAGTTCCTAGAGATGTTCTTTGGAGAGTCCTTGAGAAGAAAGGTGTTGATATGACTTATATTCAAGTCATTAAAGATATGTATACTAGAGTTGTTACATGTGTTCGAACTGAAGGAGGATTGACCAAATATTTTACTATTTCTGTTGGTTTACATCAGAGGTCGGCTTTAAGCCCATATCCTTTTGTTTTATTTATGGATGGTCTTACTAGACATTTACAAGAGGATCTACTTTGGTGTATGTTTTTTGCTGATGATAACCTACTCGTGGATAAGACGAGAGAAAAAGTCCAGAAAAAACTTGAATTATGGAGGTCTACATTGGAGTCTAAAGGTCTTCATTTGAGTAGAACTAAAACTAAATACATGGAATGTAATTTTAGTAATAGTGGCTCTAGTGACAGAAGTGTAACTTTGGGTGATCAAATTATTAAAAGGTGTGAACGATTTAGATATCTCGGATCCATTGTTCAAAGCAATGGTGATATAAATGGGGATATTAATATTAGAATTCAGGTTGGGTGGTTGAAGTGGAGGAATGCGTCCGGCCTATTGTGTGATAGAAAAGTACCGCTTAGACTGAAAGGAAAATTTTATAAAATGGTGATGAGACCTGCAATGCTCTATGGTGTTGAATGTTGGCCTTTAAAAGAGAAGCATAATGCTGAGTTAAGTGTTACCGAGATGAGAATGATTAGGTGGATGAGTGGCTTTACACTTAGAGACAAAATGCGAAATGAATATATGTGTTGCACCAGTGACGGACAAAATTAGACAGAGTCACCTTAGATGGTTTGGTCACAGTAAACGTCGACCACCTGATGATCCGATTAGGAGAGTAGATGTTTTAGATTCTACTTATGTTAAGAAAGATAGAGGTAGACCTAGGAAGACTTGGGCTTATTGCATAAAAAATGATCTTAATTTATTAGAATTAAATGAAAATTTGACACTAAATAGGACGCAATAGAGAAAAATGATTCATGTAGCCGACCCACTTAGTGGGATTAAGGCTTTGTTGTTGTTGTTGTTGTTGTGGAGTTCAAATTTTTATTGATTATGATTATGATTATGATTATGAATGTAAACAAATACAGTACATCCAAATAACTTTAAAAGTGAGAGCCGATTTGTTAGATAAATTGTATGAAAAACATCCAAAGATGTTCGCTCCAAAGTTTAAGACTTTATTGGGTGTTCTATTTACAAGGAATATAATAATAAGAACGACTTCACCCTTAAAATATTTTGGCACGTGATTGGTAAAAGACAATGCCCGAACAACTTCCAATAAGTATTTTTTTTTTCAACCAGAACATTTGTTCTGCAGCATCGACATAAGAGCTTTGATGAACTATTCTTCTTTAGAAAAAAATTGACCAAAAATATTATAAAATATTCTCGGTCATTATCACTCAGTAATATTTGAATGATTTTTCAAAATTATATTTACACCACAATGTAGAAATTTTTAAAAATAATTTTCACTTTAGAATTTTCCTTCATTAAAAAACACAATTTAATCTTGTGTGATTATAAAAAAATGATATAAATCATCTTTTTTCAAAATATGTAAAAGTTTTACAATGACACCAGATATCACTATGAATCAAAGTAAACGACGTAGTTGGTTTGTATGTTTGGGATGGAAAATATTCATTATGATGTTTAGCAAACTAATGACCTAACCTATAATGTCATAACATAATTTCGTCTTTGAAAAAAACACAGAATTTAAACAACTATTTTGACAATGTATATTCAGGTCATGTCCATCTTTAAAATAATAAAGTTAATTTTTTTTCTTAGCACTGTCAATTAACTTCTCAGTAATCAATACTTGAAAACCACAATAAAAAAGATAAAATTAGTTTTACACTGATGATCAGAGGTAATTTTATTAATGGACAACAAGTTACAAGGCAAAATGAGAACATGGAACAAATCATGAAGAGTTAACAACAGAGCGAGTCTGACATTTCCTATCCCGACAATTACCGATAGAAAATCATTAACGATTTTTGACATTTTTATTGCTTGCATAAGTCCACAGGAAGAAAACAATTTAGAGCAATCAGTCATATGATTAGTTGCACCAATCAATTATCCAGGAATGAATAAAATTAGGAATAATACCTACCAACACAGTGGCTAGAGAGCTACGTTATTGCACTAATATGTAAGAGTAGGTCGAGAAAAAATTTGGAGATTGAAAAATTTTTTTTCAAGTGCTCTGATTGTTTCTTGGTGAAAGGGACACATTCAAGTTTGTAAAAGACTCCTTAGGTTCTTTGGCAATGGCTTGATAAGCTCGACCTTCTCATTTGGATTTTAATTTCCAATTCGTAAATTTAGCATGAAGCTTCAAAGATGTCACCTTCATCTATCATGATTTTTTGCAATGCTTGCGCAAACATAGTGGGCCGAAGTGGTTTCAGAATAACTAAAATTAGAAGAAATGATAGAATTTTATTGGGTGATGGTCATCGCCGACTTGTATGACATCATCAAAGAGTAGTCGAGATAAAATCCCAAATAGCAACAAAGGACCTATTGCACGAAAAACATCAAGAAAAGAGCTTTGATTGTGTGAGTAGTGCAACTCTCGATATTGTGAATAATCAAAAGATAAGGTTGCATAGTTGGACGTGTCAATAGAAACCAGAGAGACGCACAACTATCGATTATCATGAGTTCAGGAGCAGAAATTTACTTCATAACTATGATATTTTAGAAATAGAAATTCACTTCAGAACAGTACAAAAATTTAGATGCACACCTCTAGTATGATTGCTCGTACTAATAAAAGAATATCTATACTTTTTTTTTAAATCTAACTCAAACTAAGAATCACGATACGTCTAATTGATCATGCATTTTCAGGAACAAAATATTGAAAAGATTGTAACTTTTGAAAAACAAAAAATATCGAAACACCACATTTTGTCAAGTTTAAAGCAACGAAACACTCATGAAAGCTGGTTTTTCCCTCCGATCTACTCAAAAAATTCATGGTTAAAAAAAGAAAAATCAATATAATTGATAATGTAAATTACTGATCATAGAGCACATCAAAAATTTCAAAAAATGATATCGAGTGGATTAGGCAGGGGTGTTCAATGATCAACATAAATAAATGTGGAAGAAATAAAATTTTATTTTAAACATTTTTTAACCTAAATCTTGGGTTCAGTAAATCACGATTTAGAAGAGGAAAGGGAAGAAATGCGAGGGTTATCTTCCTCATTGCTTTTCGGTAGAAGCTAGGTAGAGCGTAAGGAGAAGAGAGATGGTAGTTCCAGAGCTCAATGTACACTGCAATCACATCGTTGCCTTCCCAATTAACTCAAACGGAGCACAAGGAGGAGAAAAAAGGCAGTTTTGGAGGTTTGCATGCGTCGTAATCGGCTTCGTCGAACAGTAGATCAGCGAGGGTTTTGGGCGTCGAACAGGAAGGGGTAACCTGCGTAATAAGCATCACTCGAACGCGGGTCGAGGGGTTCGATCTGCGACCCGCATTTCGCCAAAACGGCATCTCGTCGCGCTCTACTGCAGAACCAAACGGCCGCAATTTGCGGCCTCACCCTGCACCGCGCTCCTACCGCCAAACCAAACGGACCCTAAGTGACCTGACTCGTGAGAAAGAGGCTAGGGCCTGAATCATTCACCACCTTAGTGAATCGAAGGGAAGGTGAAGCCAAACCGAGCTCGTTCAAATAGAAGGCAAACAATCTAAAATCTACAATCTATTCAAACCAAAGGAGAGAGGTTGTGGCCCTTGCAAGTAATGAATAGAGACGACAATTCAAAATCCAAGAATAATTTACATTGTATTGGCTCAAACGTTGTGTGCGATCTTTTCAAAATGCTTAAGAGGTACACCCGAATCTGAGCAGGAGATTTTTGCGTAAGGAAGAGCGGTGTCTGTGAAACTACAAATGAGTTCCGCAAGAATTGTTCCGATGAATTTCTAGAAGGAATTGGACCGGCCAACGGTGTAGTTGTGGCGATAAGCGACTAGGAGGCAAAGATATTGTGAGCTGGATGAGGTGATTTTCCACTGTCGGGAACGCGAGGAATACGGGAGATAGCGTTGAAACCAGGCAACCGGTAGAGACAGACGGCGACTCTGATACTATGTAATTTTTTGGGAGCTGGAAAAAATACTTATTCCTCTTCAATTTCATAAAAAACGATTACAAGCTAAATAACAGGGGAATGCCACCAAATTAGAAAAATCACAAAATCTCTATGCTAGCAAAAAAAAAATAAACATAAATACAAAATTACTAGAAAATAATAAAAATAGAAATTCCTAAAAAATCTAACATTCAAAAACAAATAAAAGCTTTGAGCAAATGAATTAATTACCACCAAATCAGACTTTTTACATATCTTTGACCATAGATAAGAGCACTAAACTAATCAATAACAAATTAGATAAGAATAAATAGACAATGAATGATATCACAACAAAATCAAAACGAAAAAAGAGCCATGAGCCATCACAAGAAAATGACATCCCATGAAACTAAAATCTTGCTTATATCACACTCGAAATAATCATGCATTCAACTTACCCTCACAAAATTGATACTATAAAAACAAATGCTATACTATTTAAACAATACTTGAAATTGCATGACTCAAACTACTATTTATGAACTCATAATCCAGACCCACACAACATGGTTGGCTCAGGACCAGTCTAAATTTAAATTAAGTTGTGAAGAAAGGTGGAGAAAATCATTTTCTTATTTTTCAATAATCAAATTACAACTCTTTTTCTTTATCTAATACGGAATGGCTAGGGCAAGATTAATTATAACAATTACAATTTACCAAAGAAAACATGACTCAAGAAGAAAAGAAATACGACTTAATGAGGAGGGAAAAACAACTAAAATAGAAAACTCAGAATTTTGAACTCTCCCCCAAGTTGAATCATAGATGTTGTAAAAACCCTGCTTGATATTTAAATCAGTGAAGCTGCCTGAAGGAAGAAATTTAGTGAAGACATCAGCAACTTGAAAATGAGTAATTAAGTGAATGATGCCTCCATTGACCTTTCTAGAGATAAAATGTTTATTAATCTCCATGTACTTGGTCTTGTCATGATGAACAAAATCCTTTGCAATACTAATTGCGGCTTGGCTGTCACAGAACATGACAATAGAGTATCCCAGCTCATTTAGTAACATTTGGATCCACATTCCTTCACAAATTCTCAAAGCAAGTGTCTGGTACTCAGATTCTACACTACTTCTAAAGAGCACTAGTTATTTCTTGCTCTTACAAGTGACAAGATTTTCACAGACATGGGAACAATACCCAGAAGTGGACTTTCTATCCATAAGTTCTGCTGCCCAATTAGCATCGGTGTAAATCTCTACATCCCTGTTGTATGATTTCTTAAACAGTAACCCTCTGTCAGGGTAATCTTATTAAGAAATACCAATATTCTATAAATCATCTCTAAATATTCTTCATTCAGACTATTCATATGTTGACTCATAATACCGACAGAATAAGCAAATATCAAATCTAGTGTGTGATAGGTAGATAAGCTTACCTACCAGTCTTTGGTATTTAATATTTTTCATTGGTGTCTTTTCTACCCCAAAATGTAACTTTTGTTGAAATCTATAGAAGTCTCAGCAGTTGGGCACCCCAACATTTCTATCTTTTTTAATAGGTCTAGAATATATTTTCTTTGGGATACACAATAACCATTTTGGACTTGGCCACTTCTATTTTCAGATAGTATGCCATCGCTCCTAGCTCCTTAATTTCATACTCATTAGCAACAACATTCTTAACCTTCCCAATCTTTTTTTCACTATCACTCATCAAGATCACATCATCTATATAGACAATGAGTATAGAATTCTTACATCTCTGGGTATGCTTTATGAATAGTGTATTAAATTTCATCATCTTGACAAACTTGTTAAAACAAGCCGTTCGAGATTATTTAAGGCCATAAAGTGATTTTCTTTTTTTACAAATCAGATGTTTATTCGAGTCATTTTCCAGATCTGTTGGGATTTCCATATACACTTCTTCCTCGAGGCCTTCATTCAAAAATGCAATCTTGATATCAAGTGAATGTAGTTCTCGTTCTTTGTTCACTACCAAGGAAAGAAAAACCGTTACACTATTTAACTTGGTAACTAGAGCAAAAAATCTCTTAATAGTCTATCCCATAAGACATAGGAAATTTTGTTGCCACCAACCTAACCTTGAGCCTCTCAATGCTCCCATCTATTTTATACTTGACGATGAAAATCAATTTGCACCCAGCGGATCTTTTATCTAAAAGAAACTTCGCAAATATGCATGTCATTTAGATCAAGAACTTGGATTTCCTCTTCAGATACCTTTTTCTATTATAGATTTTGAAGTTCTTGAAATCTACACACTATGAGATTAGATACAAAAGCTTTATAAGTTGATGATAACGTCTCATATGCAACATAATTTTGCATAAGATAATTTGAGCAACTTTCTTTGTCTTTTCCACCGGATTCCACCTACCTTAGAATTTCAAAAGTGTGTGAATTCATGTTTGGTTGTTAAGAGTCCTGTGGTTGCATATTATCTTTATCTTATTTTGTGGATTTCTTTCTCCTGATATACACACAAAGTTCCTTGTTGTCAGTCTCATATTGGATATTCTCAACTAGTGGAACTTTAGGAGATAGAATGATTAGAGGTAAGCATAATAGGTTATGATGACTCAATATCATTATGGATATCTAGAGTAATGTAGGAAAGTTATTAAGTTGTGAAGACTCTAGAGTAGTGTCCCAAGTCCAATATTCACCAAGTCTCTCCCCCAGAATATTAGATTTGAGATAGTAAAGTTTGTTTTCAAAGAAAATAATATCTATGGTGTTATAATATTTTCTTGTAACGAGTGAATAGCACTTGTACACCTTTTTGTAAGAAGCATGCACAAGGAAGAAGCATTTGATAGAGTTTGGGTCGAATCTTGTGCGGTTTGGTTGGTGAATGTGAACAAAAGAGATACGTACAAATATTTTATGAGAAAATTGGAGTTTGGGTACTTTTCTATCACAATATCAAGAGGAGCTTTGAATCCAAAGACTACTTAATAATCTATTAATGAGGTTGGAGGCTATAAAGCATCTCCCCATAAAACTTTTAGGAAATTGTGAGAAAACAATATAGACTTCGATACCTCGAGATGTCTATTCTTCATCTTATCCATCACATTTTATTGTGAGATTTCAACACAGGAACTCAATGAATGATATCATTCTTTATAATGTAGGGTTCAATGATAGAATTAAAGTATTAACTTGCATTATCAATTTTAATAATCTAAATTTTGTATTGGAGTTGAGTGAAAATCAAGTTATGGAAGTATAAAATTTGTATAGTTTCATATTTTTCCTTCACGAGGAATATCCAACAAGGAATATCCAACAAGGAATATCCAACAAGTTCTAATATTATCATCAATAAAAAAGATAAATCATCTGACTCCAATGATCATTTTCAATTTTGATGGTCCCAAAATATCACTGTGAATGATAGAGAAAACTTGTGAAGTTTAGTCGATTGGTAGGTTTCATAGTGATAAAAACTCAGTTTTTTTATCAATAAAGAGATGAAGATACAACTTCGTAATCTAATAAACATTGGGATGACTCAGACGACAATGTCATAACAAAACTTGACTTTCAACAAACGCAGACATAAAAGACTCAGAAATATGGAAGATATTTGCATGTTAAGAAAATAGCTTTCCTTGAGTAGGTATAGACCTTGATACAATTCAACACTACCATTAGCCTTTCACAAATCCACCAACTAAAATTCACAAGATTTACAATGAAATTTAGCAACACGGCACAAGTCATAAGCAAACTTGTTAATTGTAAATAACTTGCAATCTAATTGAGGAATATATAGCACAGAAGAGAAATGAATATCTTTGAAAATTTTCATTTTTTTCCCAACAATCCTGGAGTGAGATCTATCGACAAGTCTAACAAATTTTGAGTTTGAGAACTCTTTTTTGTTGGTGAGAGTATATCTAAACTCATGTGATTAGAAGCACAAGAATCTATTATCCAAGTCAAAATCTTTCATTTTTAGCAAGAAAGGAGGGCGTGATATCTCGGTATATCATCAAGCTGGTTGGCTCCATTTTTAGCAATATAGAAGGACATGATACCATGGTGTATATCAACTTGGTAGGCCGCTCAATTATGCTTGAAAGAAGTTTTTTCAACTCCTCTAGTTGTTCCTTGGTGAAGGGACTAGGGCCAACCTACCCTTTAAAAGAAACAGCAATATGGGCCTTGCAGTTTAAGTCTTTCCTCCCTTGCCCAATTTCCAATATACAATCTTTGCATTTAGTTTCCAGCAATTGTCCTTTGTATCACCATGTTTCTTACAATGTTCACACAAGGAACAATTCTTCTTTGTCTTTGACTCATGGGAGGGGTTGTGTGTGTGTACAAAGAGCTTTCAGAGCTAGATGAATCCACACTAGAGCTATTTGGATATTTCACATGAAAGAAAAATCTACAATAATACAAAATTTTCAGTCCTTTTATAACATGATTTTCACTCAATTCCAATGCAAAATTCAAATTTTAAAAATTGATAATATAAAAAAAATGTTTCAGCTCTGTCATCGGACCCTACCTTACAAAGAATAGTATTATCCATGTGAGTTCCTAAGTTGAAACTCCATAAAAAAATGGGTAGTTGAGAGGAAGAATAAACAACTAGTCTATAATACTTTTATGCAATGTGCCAAAAATTTTTTGGGGAGATGTTCTCATAACCACCCATCTCACTAATAAAATACAAAGCAGAGTCCTTAAATTCAAACCCCCTCTTAATATTTTGATGACAAAATACCATCATGTCAGAGCCTTCTCATCCAATCTCTCTGTTAAAATATTTAGATATGTCTCTTTTGTTCGCATTCACCAACCAAACCGCACAATGCTTGACCCGAAATTCATCCAATGTATCTTTCTTGGGTATGCTTCTAACAAAAAAAGCAATACAAGTGTTATTCACCCATTAAAATAAAATAATTTAACTCCATGAATCTTACCTTAT
Organism: Papilionanthe hookeriana x Papilionanthe teres; assembly: GCA_022702705.1. Taxonomy (NCBI): domain Eukaryota; kingdom Viridiplantae; phylum Streptophyta; class Magnoliopsida; order Asparagales; family Orchidaceae; genus Papilionanthe; species Papilionanthe hookeriana x Papilionanthe teres. Next base: position 27,612,708 of record CM040435.1, read on the forward strand.
TTGAAAATCAACTCTGCTACCTCAAATCTGATATTCAGGGTGAGTTAGGGTGAATATCAGACTTGGGACACTACTATAGAGTCATCACAACCTATTTCGCTATCCTACACTACCCTAGATACCCACACTGATCTAGGCATCACAACATTTTCTACTTCCCTCTAACCATCCTATCTCCATATTCTTGAGTTTATTGTGTCTGAGTCTATTGAAAGCCAAACTTTGTTATGGCATTATCGTTCGGATCATCCCAATTTTCATTATGTTGCAAAGTTATATCATCATTTCTTTATAATAAAAAGACAATATTTTATCAGTGTGTAACCTGCCAATTGACTAAGCAAACTCGTCATGTCTACCATATATTTCAGTACAAATACTCACAACCTTTCTACATCATTCACAGTGATATTTAAGAACCATCAAAATTCAAAATCATCAATGGAGTCGGATGGTTTTCTCCTTTATTGATGACTATGCTAGAACTAGTTGGATATTTTTCATGAAGTAAAAAATCTGAAACTGCACAAAATTTTAAATTATTTCAAATATAAATATCATACATATCTAACTGTAACCGGTACTTTGTAAGTGTATTAAAGTATTGAGTCAGACTTAACTCTTTTTGTCGAATTTCATACAATTGTCTCAATCTCAAACAATTTTGCAGTGTTTTCGATACTAGAATAAGTCTCACTAGCTGTTTTCCAAATCTCCTATGTTGCCTTAAAAAGCATAAAAATTTTCTCCAATCTCTGTGATCATAGAATTGATCAACCAAAACACGAACATATGATTGTGGATCTTTTATAGTGATAGTTGACTCAATGAGCTCATGAACTATGTCCTCTCTTGTGAGATATTCCTCTTCCTTTACTACAAACGTATATAAACATGAATTGGGACCATTGAAAGAAGTTATGGCCATAGAATTTATAGGTTGCAATAAAGTGAGAGTTCTATAACTATTTGGCCAAAAATTTTGGTATCCCATTTCGAACTAACCTCCAAGCAAAGGCATACATATTCATGTAGTATTTTGTCACAAGCCTTATGCATGTTTAAGGTTGGAAAGTATTCCTTGTTGATTGTGTTGTAGGATAAAAGGAACTTTGTGGCTGCTCTGCTTGCTCACGAAGGATCAACTGAAAAGGCAGGAAGACGGTAAGGTGCAATTGATATCTGGATTGTCGGTGGGAAGGCAGGAATAGGGAGGAACATCTGGAAGGCTGCCTGATTACTGCGCTTGTGAGAGAAGCTGTAGGATGGCGGAAGACAGTGGAAATACGAACGTGTACAAGGAGATAGCTTCTCTTCGTAAACTTGGGATTTACACTGGACAGAAAATCCAGCTCTCCTTGCAATTGTGGATTTCCACAGTAAGTGTGACGCCCGATTAGGATTTCCACAAGAGAGAAAATTCGATCGGAGGTCAGAGATAACGTTCGCAGAGAAGGAATAACGACTGTTGAGAAGCACAGGAAAGATCGCTAGAAGGGAAAAGATCCTACAAAAGACCCGAAGGGACTAGTAGCTGCAGGGAGAGGCTTTGGCGGAGGAACGAGAGCTAGGGTTTGTAATCAAACTTTGATACCTTGAAGAAAGGTGAAGAAAACCATATTCTTTTTCAATAATAAAATAACAACTCTTCTCCTTGTATAACGGCTATGAAAAGAATAGTTACAATAATTACAACTTACCAAAAAAACATAACTCAAAAAGAAAAAAATATGAAATAATGAGGGAATAAAACTAAAATAGGGAACTCGAAATTCCACAAGTTGTTTCCAACATAACCTTCCCGAAATCTTTTTAGCATTAACCCTAACTAAATCATGATTGAAATTATGAAATCAAATAAACTAACCTAAAGCTAACAATTATGTTTCTCAACAAGCACAACCATTCTCAACCAGGCTGGTAACGATCCGATTTCGAGCCGAGATGGGGTCAGCTCAAAATCTACACGAATGGATTAAATGTGGTTCGAAATCGGCTTGTGACACAATATATTTGATTTTGAGTCATCTCGGCTAGAAAATTGAATCAAGCTCAATTCGGCTCGAAATCGAAACGAGCTTGCCCAAATTGAGATTTGGATTCATTCCAACTCGAAATTGACTCAAAATCGACTCGATCCAGCTCAAAATCGAAACTAGTTGGCTCAATTTGAGTTATTTGGATCTATTCCAACTCCAATTCAGCTCGTGGCTCATTATATTCGATTTTATTTACACTATAGATATAGTTTTTATAAGCAAATACTTCAAGCCGATCTCAAGCTAGTCCAAACCAATCCGTGTATGACTTGAAATTGGCTAAAAAAAATCAATTCAAAGTTTCCGCTCATAGCTCGGCTCATTTATTTTGATCTAATCTCGATCTAAGCCAAAATTTGAATCAATTTTCGAGATTTTCGAGCTAAACTCACAGCCTTAGCTACTAGTCTAGAATCTACTTAATCCCTATGCTTAACAACCTCTGTGCAACAGGCAATTTCCCTCTTTTTGAGGGTAGAACACTTGACATGTTTTAACTATATATGAAAAAATTCGGAGCCTACTAATTTCTCATCATTTAACATTATATTTTCTTGGTTTGTTTTCAAGTGTTTATTAAGGAGTACTGAATCTGCTATGCCTGTTGCACAAAGAAGGATACGGAAGCATACTGCAGAGATAGATTTTTCATTTATACAAAATGAATTGTTTTTAAGTATCAGTAAAAGCTGTTGTTTTAAAGGCAAATAGTAGATGCACAAGCAATATATATAAGCATCCAATGTCATCATCATCATTAGGCATATCCCAAATATTTGGGGTTGGCTCTAAAGAATCCATTTTTCATTCATTCTTGTAGACATTGAAAGTGTCAAAACCTATGCAAACCAATAAGAACAACTTATATCAATGTCACCATAAGTCTACAGTATTAGAAAAAAGGAGCATTTATATACAACCAGCCATGTCTTATGTATCTACATATCTAACACCTAAACTTTAATTTTTATATTTATAACACCCAAATCTTTCATATCACATAAAAAATAACATCTTTTTAACTTTAAAAATTTAAATACACCTTTTCATGGATTGGGAAGGTCGTATGTAAAAATTGAAGCTTAGGTGTTAGATATGTAAATACATAAGAATTGAGAAGTATATATGTAAATCTTCCTTAAAAAATGCATCATACCTAAATCAAGCAGAATGCTGTTAATAATAACATAATTGCAGAAAAAAACTACCTAGAAATTTAAATTCTAAAATATTCTTTCGGCAGAATAAGGCATGAAGCTAAAATAGGCCCAACATTATAAAGCAAAAAACCTTGCATGTCTATAAGGACTGGTTTTTCCACCATTGGAGTTGATCTGTGAGGCTGGTTATATGTTGGGAACAGGTTCTTGGGAAGCAATTTCTCTTCAACAGGAGGAAAGCCAACCAGCACTGAAGTTGATTTTAAGATCTCTCTTCTATTACCATAACCTGGTAAGGTTGTTGAAATCTCCTACATAATTGAAGAGAAAAATTACACTAAGCATGTGCATCTAAGACTTCAGAAAAACAAAATTCATGTTTATTAGACCATCCAACAATTCTTTAAAAGGATCTTCGCTATGAGATTTTGAGCTCTGTAGTAAAATACAGAAATAAATTCAACAGTGTGTTGCTCAAGTTCTGAGGCCATAAGAAAAAATAAAAGCAAGGATATCGTAATCATGAAACGTCGTTCCTTTTTCTTTTGAAAACAGAACTTGCATATTTTATTGAATCAGAAGTTTTAAAATTATCATTTTGAGCTTACATATCTTATCGAAGTTGAAGTTTTGAAACTGTCGTTTTTGAGTTTGCATATTTCACTGAATTGGAAGTTTTAAAATTATCATCGTGAGCTTACATATCTTGCTGAAGTTGAGATTTAAAAATTGTTATTTCCGGCTGCACGCTTGCTAAAATGAACAGGCTTAAAATGCTGCCCCTTTTTTGGGGTTTGATGAGGTGTTGTTCGGGTCTTTTTAACTGTTGTTTTGGAGGGCTTGAAAGTATTGTTGGGGCTGAATTTGAGAAGGTTGCGTGCACCATTTAAGTGTTGTGTTATATATTGGTTTAGAGCCTTTAAATGCATTTTTTGGGCTTGATCGCATGCTGGCTTTGAGGTTGTGACGTGCTGTGAAATGTTGTGTAGTGTTGCAAATTGTTGTTTGGAGTCGTGGGAGGTTATAAAAATATTGTGTGGAGTTGTCAATGTTGTAGGAAGCTTGTTAGGTGCTGCCTAGTATCGGAATTGGTCGTTTGGAGCTTGCTAGTCACTGCCCGGAGTTGTAGGAAGCTTGTTAGGTGCTGCCTAATACCGGAATTGGTCGTTTAGAGCTTGTTGGTCGCTGCTCGGAGTTGTAGGAAGCTTGTTAGGTGCTGCCTAGTACCGGAATCGGTCGTTTGGAGATTGCTAGTCGCTGCCCAGAGTTGTAGGAAGATTGTTAGGTGCTGCCTAGTACCGGAATTGGTCGTTTGGAGCTTGCTAGTCGCTGCTCAGAGTTGTAGGATGCTAGTTAGGTGCTAACAAGTGCAGTAATTGGTCGTTTGGAGCTAGCTAGGTGCTGCCTAGAGTTGTAGGGGGCCTTAGAATTTATGTTTAAACTTGATAGCTGTTATTTGACAGCATTTCGACACTGTTTTGGGGGTTTCACGCGAGCTTTATTCGAACGCCTTTAGGCCCGTCTCACTTGCTTACCCCCCCCTTTGGCTTTACTAATTTTGTAATTAGATCGGTCTCTTTCGGTCTCTTGTTTTATTTTTCTTTTAAAACGGTTAAGTCAAAAAAAATGAGAATTCCTGATTTAATTATTCGGAAGACACTTAGAGACATTCGAGGATTAGTTGGAAAAACAATCAACTGAGGGTAACACACCATAAATCCCTTCAATATCACTTCAAACACAAATCTACAGTGTAAGTTTCCTAGATTTTAGGAGCACACCATATGTGAGAGTTCATCTACCTAATCCACAGTGTAGAATTCCTATATTTTAGGAGCACACCCTAGGTGAGAGCCCATCTACCTAATTCACAGTGTAGACTCCCTAGATTTTAGGAGCACACCCTGGGTGAGAGTTCATCTATCTAATCCACAGTGTAGGCTTCCTACATTTTAGAAGCACACCCTAGGTGAGAGCTCATCTACCTAATTCACAGTGTAGGCTCCCTAGATTTTAGAAGCACACCTTAGGTGAGAGCCCATCTGCCTAATCCGCAATGTAAATTTCATATATTTTAGGAATACACCATATGTGAGAGTCCATCTACCTATCATCAGTATAGACTTCCTGGATTTTAGGGGCACGCCCTAGGTGAGAGCTCATCCACCTAATTTTCAAATAGTGAAGCTAGACACTCGACCCTAGTTCACAAACTGATTAGGACACTAGACATGAGGATGCATCGAGACGTGGTTCACACATTCTTAATTAAATCAAATAATGGAATTTCTGTCATGACTTAACCTACATTGAAACTCAATGCACCAGGATTTGAGCTTGAACCTTACGCTCAGATCCTCCTGGCAATTGGGGACATTTTTTGTGCTACATATGGATCATCGGACTTGTGTAAGTCTGAGGTCTGGGTGGCTAGGGCGATGATAATAATGTTAATGTGTGCTAAATGAGGGATACGATGTGGGAATTTTTAAGAATAGTATCTCCTACCTCAAAGACTTTTGATAAAAAAGAGAAAATGACTGATGATACTATTCGCCGACTCTTGATGAGATTATTTCCCCCGACGATCTTAGGTCGCCAGTAGTCCTAGCATGATTAGAGTGACTAACCTGTGGACTATACAACTTTATAATATATTTATAGAAAATAAAATAAAATAAAAATCTCTTTTATTTGTCAACAAGAATTCTGCATTAAAAAAAACTTAAACAACTTTTGCATGAAAATCAAAGAATTCTTCTTATAAAAACTTATAAAGGTCCATAGTTAGTCACTTTGATTGAGGTTAAGGACTGTCCTCCGTAGATCGTCGGGTTGGTAACTCTTGTTCAAGTCGAGTAGACATACGCCCGACTTTGAGCCCCCACCTCTATCGATGTCGTACACCGGTTCCGATTTTCCATACGTGACTACAAGTTTTACTTGTGATTTCTATGACTCGTTTTTCTGACTTTCGTGCTGGGTTTTCTCGTTTTACTGAATTTTCCTGCAAGTTTATTTATCTCCTGTGAGTCATACTATGTCTGCAATACAAATCAAACAGCAGTAGCAGATGTCCAAGTACGCTTTTACAGTTTATTTACAGCATTTTACTTTACTGCAATTTATTTTTCAAGTACTTTTTATATACCTGCAATTGTTTATTCTGTCTGCAAAATAAAAACTGAAACTGAAACAAAAAGAACAAAACAAAGCCGAACTTTGACACCACAACTGTGAAACATAAACTACCAACCTCAAACACTTGAAACCAGGACCATTGCTACAACAGGAGGGTTGGAGCTAAATTCGTGGGCAGCACGGCGAGGAATTCAGACCGACCAGTAAGAGGATCTTCTTCAGCAACCTCTCTCCTTAGTTTAACGATAATAACCTATATGACTTCGAAGTTCACTTTCCGCTTAAGCTTTTGTGCAACTGTGTTGTGCGGCGTAAATCCTAACTTACCTTAGGTTTCGAGGTTGTCGTACAGTACGACGTAAACTCTCTTATCTCTGCGGACTACTTAAATAATCAGGTATTATGCAAGAGTAAGTCCCAAATAATAAAATTGGCAGGATTGAAATACTTAAATAAACATCTCTCCAAACGCAGTCACACAATAGGATAGTTTGAGAAGTCACTGAGGGTCTTCCTCATGATCTGTGACGTCCCCTACCTTTTCTTTTCTTTGGACTCCTGAAAATAACTGTTCTCATTTGAGTCATTCTCACTTGCTTTTCCACTTCCTACCGTGAAAACCTAAACTTTGAGAATCTTGAAGACAGAACCACCGATCATTATCGAGAGTTTTCTCAAGTGACTTCGGTCATTCGAGATGTAATTAAATATAGAGGTTTGACTCTATAGGAAACTTGGAACCCGGGTAAAATAAATCCTACCTAATCTTTATATTAGGTAGGGAAACTTGTCGATCACATATAAAAGGTTCGCAGACCAAACGGATGTCACAAATCTCTTAGTTCGTATGATTGGGTCCACCGCCGCGGGATATACTCATCTTTCGAGAAAGTGTGTCACTTGTAGTATCGGGCATGATTATGCAAACTATCGGGTAAATGAGATCCAGGCGGTCTCATCATTTAAACTTAAAATACATTATTTTCAAAATTATTTTCAGAAAATTATATACCTTTATATACTAAATTGAATCATTCATTATCTTTCAAAAAGCTGGTCGACACCCCATAACAGCACAAAAGTGTTCCGCAATACAAATTCACAAATCAATAACAAATCTCATTCCGAAGGATAGAAAATATCAAGCATTCAAGAAATAACTCCTATATTCACCCACTTTCGCAGTCAATATTCTTTTGAACAACACTTGGTTTAATTTGTTCTGTTCTGCTATTGAAATCACTTTTTGGGGAGTAAAACTGGAAAACCTATAAGACCCAACTTCTTATTTGTGCAGCAAAAATAAATATTTTCACTTTAACTGAAAAGGATAATATGATTCTCTTTTATAGTTCAATATCATGACATTCATTTAAATTGGATCACAACCGTAAACATCCACTTGCTATGTCTGCAGCTTAAAAAGTATACAGCGCTAAGGTTTGTTAAAAAACAAACATTCAACAAAGATTAACTTATACAAATTGCTGATTTTTTAAGCTACAACTTTCCATTTGATGTCATGGCAACCAAAAACAGGCACATGCCAGAATAATGGTTGGTTGGAAATAAGGGACAGCACCGCCAACATAATTGTACCACAACTCATTAAACGTTAGTTCCACATCATTCTTCACTTTTCATTGAGGAATAAATGTTTGTAACATCAGATAAAAAATCTACCATCTAATTACATCAGATGCGCACACAGAGGCTCGCTCTAAAATCCCAATATTGCAAGAACCATATGCATAAAAATTGTGTAAAACAAAACACGCAGAAAAAGACTAGAAAAAATACTAAGGAAAAGAACTGAACAAATGATGACCCTTTAAGTTCACACTTGATGTTAATTTGGCATTATCAGTTGCACTGCTAAGGATGTCACTTTTTCTAGACCGCACATGATATACAGATAAAGAATTCAATCTGAAGATAAAAATTGCTAAAGTTACAATATCATTACTATTCTCTAGACACTAATATTACGCTCCCCAAATAGCAATTCAGCAAAACAAAACCTTCATGATGTTAGTCCCATCTAAAACTTAAATAACCATTACTGATTCTCATGTCTCCGCTAAATCAAAAAACTCCCTGAGTAGAAAGTTTTGTATGTTAATATATATATATATATATATATATATATATATATATATATATATATTATGTGTGCGTGCGCGCTCGTGTGTGTTTATGCAAAAGAGTATATCAGGAATGAGAACAAAGAAAAATGAGAGAAAAATAAAGAGAATTGGCATTACAAAAAGAAATTATGATTTATGTGATTTTGTCAAAACAATAACCACATCCACAGAAAAGGAGAAGATCTCATCCATCATAAATAAACCACAAAGGCTTAAAAAAAAATGAGCACAAGAAAATCTTATTTCCCAAACCCAAGTAAATTAAATCTCATCACAAGGAAAACACCAAATCTCTTGAGGAAAAAAAAAAAGAAATAACTCCTAATGTCGGGTAAAGTTAAAATAATCAAACAAGAGAGAACATAAATAAAAAAAGTCTAAACAATACTAAAAGATCTATACTCATGTGTTCCTTAAAGAAGCCTATATTCTCTCTTGCTTCCATCACTTTTTCTAATTTTCTTAACAAAAATTGACTCCTCAAGCATTTTATCTCCTATTTATATGAGTTTAAGGAGATGAAAACTCTTATAACATTTGGTTCCAATAATGAAATTTGCAAGAAGGTAATTTAAATAAACTTATTTTTTATTATTCTGTACATATCCTAACACCCTGCTACTGCTATAGTTCCATTCAGCAAACAATCAACAAAATTATTTTGGAGCCTTGAACTTAGTACATATTCAATTAGAAAGCACAATTTAAAGTAATGCTAATGCAAAACATTGATGGATCGACCTATAGTAATGCTAATGCAAGTCATTAGTCATGCACGTTTGTCTCATGTAGTCTATGTTTGTCATGTTCTCTTTTCTTATAGTCTCATATCAGGTTATAGCCTTTAACAAAGATGGACCATCTATAAAAGGCCGCTTGGAAGCATATGGATTAATTGAAAACTATTTAAATCAAACCATATTGCTTGAGTCTACTCATCTTACACCCTCTCTCTCTCTCTCTCTCTCTCTCTCTCTCTCTCTCTCTCTCTCTCTGGATTGTGCACTCATTTTCTCTCTATCCCCATCAGTTGTATGCCCATTCTCCTCCTCCTCTTTGGATTGTATGCCCTTTCTTCCTCTCATTTCCTCTCTCTTAAGTTGTAAACAAATTCCATCAAGTTCATAATCAATCATCAACAGTCACTCTGCCAATTTTGCTTTGCATTATGACTGCGTGATCCATATCATCAAGCTTATTATTCATATTATGGCTGTGACCCCTACTCCACCATTGAATTATGCCAAATTCTATGCCTACAATGTCATATATGGGGTAATATTGAACTAAATCCTATCCCCAAAAGTGATATTTTAGCCCACATCAAATTACAGCAGTCGCTATGTTAAAATATACCAACCACATTAAATTACTTACAGAATTTAGACAACATCATATATTATATCATTCTCACATGTCCATCAACCCTAAGAGTTAATCATATATAAAGAACTTTGAAATTTGATGTCATGATTCATATGCTTGATGATTTTATAGCACAAATCGTGCAAACCACTCATCCACCCCACAGGCATTCCCTTGTCACAAGAACTCTACTTACTCTAGTAGCCACTCCAAGCGCACAAGTCAACCAAAAACCTCCATGTCACTGTATTTGCCAAAACTTGTCTCTACTTTATTGATGGTAGACCAGCCAGTAATAATAATTTGAATTTTAAGAAAGATTTTGAGCATACAAAGTTGAATTTGTACAGTGCTGGTGGTTAAGTGAAAGAATTCTTCTTATAAGATCCTATGCCATAGCCAAGTATGTTGTGATGCTCAAGTCAATCACCAAGTTACCTTCCTCTCCCATAATTCTAGCAACACAGTGATTATATTATTTTGAGAAGAAAAGTTCTTTATGACAAAGTGAATGATGCAAAATACCAATGTTCCGACTTATGTTTATTTTATGTTCGTCTAAGTTCACAATTTATGAAATTTGTATTTCTGCTTAGAGCCATGATTTTTTTTTATATTTTATCAATTACCTCATGTTTATGCAATGCTTCTTGTATGATATAACTCTTCTTTATATAAAGAGAGTAAGGGGTGTAAACGAACCGAACACGAACGAACAAAGCTAGTGTTCGTATTCGAAGTGTTCGTATTCGAAATGTTCGAACACATCACTGTTCATGTTTGGTTCGTTTAACAAACCGAGCGAAAAAAATTTGTTCGCGTTCGTCTCATTTGTTTATCGAACGAATTGAATACGATTTCTGACGAACTGAACACGAACTGTTCGCGAACAACGAGCTTTTTTGACAGCCCTAGCTTTGATAGCATATTTCATCAAAATGAAGCAAATTGATCAGGTATTCCGTACACATCAGATAATTCATACTTCCTCAAAATGAAACAAACCGAATAAGGTGTTTAGGGTTTTGTTTATGGTTTTATTTTAATATATAGTATAGTATATTAATTATAATATTATAATATTTATATTAATATAATTAATACTATAATATTATTGTTGTTATTAATAATTTATCATATATTATAATTTATAGAAGTTTAATTATTTAAAATATGATAATTTTTTATAATATATAATTATTTTTAAAATATCATAAATTTTTTTATATATAATTATTTTATATTTCAAACAATAACGAACCGAATATGAACGAACACATCACTGTTCGTGTTTGGTTCGTTTAACAAACCGAACGAAAAAAATTGTTCGTGTTCGTCTCGTTTGCTTATCGAACGAATCGAACACGAACTTCTTGGCGAACCGAACACGAACTGTTCGCGAACAACGAGCTTTTTGACAAGCCCTAAAGAGAGCCTTAGAACTCTAAGAATAATTGAAGATTATTAAAATTGAAGTACGATTGCTTGACTTCTCTCTTCTTCCCCTTTGGGTTGCCATTTGCATTCTTCATCTTTTTGATTTGTGCACCAGTATTTTCTCCCCTAACACATAAACGAGGTACACAATCCCTCGAGTTACATAATGATCAAAGAACCATGCCACTTCATTCACTCTGCATTAAATATTTTAAATTAGGATATTACAAGAGCTAAAGGTAAAAAATAATAATAATAACATCTAATTCACGCAAGGAAGAATAAGGTCAAACTCAACAAGCTCATCTACCTGCAAAAGGCAAGAACAACAAAACAGAAAAACTACCTCCAGCAGGCAGTCCATCAAAATATTTTTTAAGAAAATTTGACTAGAAATGACATCAACAATCAAGTGAATTTTCCAAGCCAAAACACAACTTCCAAACCTTTTAAATGGAACCTTAAACTTACGCAACTAAAAACAGCATCAACTAGAAACAGATTCTCCTTCAGTAACAATCACACCTACTTCGAATATATCAAGCAAAGATTGGAACCCATAGCACGATAAATCGATATTGATGCTAATAAATGCTAAATGGCTCACCTTTGAAGATCGACAAGTGGTCTGCTCCTGATAGAACGGAGCTAGAGAGAAAGCGGCGGATGCCATGAGAGATAGCTCCGCCATCACTAGGACGCCGAATGCCTGACTTTACCGAAGGCAAACGAACGGACCGAATGACACAGAGTCGCTAGTAAACCTCAAAGACGTCGCCCCGACAGTAGATTGAAATTTCTGGTGGAGAAACGCGAGTCTTGGACCACCCATCTGTACCGCGGAAGTTTGTGGCTGGGGCCAGCTGATCAGACTTTTTTTCGGCAAATATTATTATTTACATACTTAGCACTTAAAAGATTAGATTAACATAAAAAAAAAACATTCAGTTTAAAATATCTTCAGTATTGCGAAAATATTTGCTCCATGTAAATTTGTATCCAAATATCAAAAAAAAACTCCGCAAATGTAATACTTGATCCCAACAATAAAAAAAAGAAATTAAGTCTTTTCTTAATGCGCGACCTGACTCAAACCTCGCCTAGTCCTTCAAAATGCTTTATTTTGTCACGCTTAGATTTTATTTTGTCACGTTTTCCATTTTGTGTATACGTCAGCTGAAGTATTGCATCGTATCAATAGACGTTTCTCTCCACCTGGAAATGATGATGATGGATTCTGAAAATACTTGTAAGATGTTCGAAACGGATGTGAGTTTAGTTGTGCCTGAAATGTTGTTATTGAGTATTATTCTTGAGTTAATCTAGTGTTACAGTGGCATTATGGGGTGTTTTTTGTGATTATACTTTAGTTATTCTGGTGTTATTTAATTATTTTTGAAGATGTTATTTTTTTATTTTATTGATGTGAGACTTTAGCACTATTGAGTTGTTATATTGGTGTTAATGTGGTGTTATTGGGCATTATTTTGGGGTTATTGTTATGTCATGTTGGTGTTATTATTGTGTTATTAGTGTTGTAAAGTTTCTAGATTTATTGATTTATTTTTGTGGTGTTATTGTTGTGTTACGTTGGTGTTATTATTGTGTTGTTTCGGTGTTATTACGGTGTTATTACTGTGTTATTGGATATGTAATTTTACATTTTTATTGAAGTGGGGATATGGTATTATTCTGACATTTTTCTTGTGTTACTCTCGGTTACCATTGTTATTCCTTGAACTATTGGAGTTTAATTGCTTTGTTTCTATCTGATGTTATTGCAGAGTTATTTTAGTGTTCTAATGGTGTTATCCTGATTTTATTACGGTGTTATTGCGGTGGATGTGTAATATTACATTTTTACTGATATGTTGATTTGGTGTTATTGCGGCATTTCTCTGGTGTTATTCTTGTGTTATTCTTGTGTTTTTCTGATGTTTTTGGAGCTTAATGGTTTGATTTTTTTGGGTTGTTATTTTGGTTTTCTAATGTTGATATCCTAGTATTATCCTGGTGTTATTTTGGTTTTATTTCAGTGTTATTTTGGTGTTATTGGATGTGTAATGTAACGTTTTTATTGAAATAAGAATGTGGTGTTATTGCATTCTTGTGTTATTTTTATGTTTTTTTGGTGTTATTAGAGGTTAATTGCTTGATTTTATTGATGTGATATTTTGGTGTTCTAATGGTAATATCCTAGTTTTATTTCAGTTTTATTCTGATGTTATTGCAGTGTTATAGGATGTGTAATGTTACAGTTTTATTGAAGTGAGGATGTGGTGTTATTGTGGCACTTCTCAGTGTTATTCTTGTGTTATCGTTGTGTATTTCTAGTGTTGTTTCGTTGATATTGCAGTGTTATTTTGGTATTATTTTGGTGTTATTTTAGTATTATTGTGTGATTATTAAGGTCCTAGCGGAATGTCTAGGTTTTTTTAGATTTTAGTACTTGATTTGATATTTTTCCATATATAATCAAGTTTTGTATATTTTATAAATTTACAGTTCCCTGAGCCTAAAATTGTTTGCAATAATCCAATTGCAAATGCTTTTTCGCACAGTTGTCCACAATGAGAAGGAAACATATGAACAATATTGTGCCTATGCACACCGCATTGGATTTTTTGTTCGAAAGGAGCACAATAGTTTATGGTTCACTTCGAAGAAGATTAAAACGAATGACTTTATATGTGATAAGGCTAGTTACAAGAAAGAGTTAAAGTTCAACAACACGTTGAAGTTCAAAAGAGTGAACATAAAGAATTTTTGTCTAGCCATGATTCGATGTGTCGTTGATGTTGAAGGTAACTAGTAAGTTAAGAGATTTATAAAAAGTCATAATCACCCCTTGACGGAGCTCGGTGATAAGCATCTTTTGCGTTCCAACAGAAAGATATTTGAAATCAATGTAGATGTTCTCAGATTGATGACATAATCGAGGATTAGAGCCACTAATGCATTTAGCTTCTTAGCTTCAGAAGTTGGGAGAGTGGAGAATCTTGAATGCACGACGAGAGATTCCATTAATTTCAACAAAAAGAGAGAAAAGATAGAATTGAACATTGGGACACTAATTCTTGACTAAAATTGTTCACGGAAAGGCAATATGAGAATAGCATGTTTGCGTGGGGACTTCCAACTTTTTAATGAGTGTGGCAGATTGATGAGCTTTTTTGGAGTGATGGAATATCCAGGCTTAATAATGACTGCTTTAAGGATGTCATCATCTTTGATACAAGTTATAGACTAAATAAAAATAATTTATGTTGTGCTCCTTTAGTTGGGGTGAACTACCTACCACTAACAAAATGTTCTATTTAGAGTTGGCTTTTTGTCATACGAGACGATTAACTCATTCAAGTGGCTATTCAAAACATTTACTTGTATAATGGATGACAAGCATCCAATAAAAATATTCACTGATCAGGATCAAGCAATGGCAAGAGCTATTGAAAATTGTCAGCCACACACAAGACATAGATTATACTAATGACATATATAGAAAAAATTTTCTTCAGAAGTTCGATGTGGTATGTGTAGCAAGAGAGTGAACGATCATTTTTATAAATGCACGAGCAGATGTGACTCTGAAGAGAAGTTTTAAGAAATAAGGGATGTCAAGTTTGACAAAGGAAATTTACGCGACAAAATCTAGTTAGATGATTGGTACAATATCAGACATAAGTGGTCAATAACCTTCAATAAAGAAATATTTGGAATGAGAATTCTATCAACAAAAAAAGTGAGTCCACGAATAACATGTCTTATTGTCTCTAAGTCAACAAGCTCCCTCGTTAAATGTGCTCAGTTTGTAGTTGTCCCTATTGTAAAAAACAGCCTAGTGTTAAGGTAAACTGCTTCAATTTATACGACGAAACTATACTCAATGTTTGAGGAAGAGTTATTACACGGTTTATGTGACACTGCTTTGAAGTTCTCAACAAATAGAGATTCATAATTTTACATAATAAATTTGGATGATAAAGGGACAGAAAAACCTTGGATTGTTAAACTGTACAAAACTAATTCTGAATTTACGTGCAATTGCAAAAAAATTAAAATGATGGGTTTATCATGTGCTCACTCTCTAAGAGTTCTTAGCCTAGAAAATAAAACAAAGTTTCCTGATAAATATCTTTTATTGCGGTGGTATATTCATGCAAAAAAGGGCATATATACATTTATGGATACATACATCTCAAGAAGGCACAAATATTTCCAAATTCTCGAAATAGCCTCATAATTCACACACGCATTCAAAAATTTACATATCAAATTAGTACTAAATAACAAAGAAACAAACTGGCTGACCATTGCAAGTTGCATTCATTAAAGAAATTATAAATTGATGTCGAGGACATATAGAGTGGGAGAGAACCCGTCAAAGAAAAAATCAAATAATAAAGAAATGTTGAATAAAGGGTGTAGTTTGAGCGACCCGTCAAAGATGCAGCTAAAAGGAATATCTGCTTCTAGGTTAAAAGGATATTGGGGAGAAAAACAAGTGATTAAAAAATATACATTTTCAATGTTCATAAAAATGCATTTTTATATGTAACATTATTATTCTCTAACATGAAACATGGTATACATGAAAATGAAAAAGAAGCTTCTTCAAGCCAAGATCCACTTGTCCCCTCTTGGGAAGTCCTCGTGTTGCACCACTCCCTTTTGCACGGTTTTTATTTTTTGTACCTTTCGTCCGGACGACTAGAGAGAGAACATTTAACGTGGGCCCCACAAGGATAATCGGCTGGACGATGAGAGAGAGAGAGAGAGCACATTTATCGTGGGCCCCGCAGGGATTATCGGCTGGCGGGTTGCGAGGCGGCACGAGAATCGCCATAACTTCGCGCGCAGGCGTCCGTTTCGCCATTGCGACCCCATTCCGGAAAGCTTATCGAAAGACGGACGACGCGCGGATGTGCCGAAGGCGCATCCGGCCGGACTCTCGCCGCTCAATCGACCGTTCGCGGGCCGAACGGCCCGCCGAAAGGAGTCCGCGCGATGGCGGGGCTGCGATCTCCATAAGAATGAAAAAGACGCATATACCTTCGGGTGCGACCATACCGAGCACTCGGTGCACCGGATCCCATCGGAACTCCGCGAGTTAAGCGTGCTTGGGCGAGAGTAGTACTAGGATGGGTGACCTCCCGGGAAGTCCTCGTGTTGCACCCCTCCATTTTGCGGGGTTTTTAT
The DNA here is from genome assembly GCA_022702705.1 of Papilionanthe hookeriana x Papilionanthe teres. Lineage (NCBI taxonomy): Eukaryota > Viridiplantae > Streptophyta > Magnoliopsida > Asparagales > Orchidaceae > Papilionanthe > Papilionanthe hookeriana x Papilionanthe teres. Next base: position 27,629,196 of record CM040435.1, read on the forward strand.
TATTTTTTTATCTTTCGTCCGGACGACACGAGAGAGATCATTCAACGTGGGCCCCACAAGGATGATCGGCTGGACGATGACGAGAGAGCGAGAGCACATTTATCGTGGGCCCCGCAGGGATTATCGGCCGGCGGATTGCGAGGCGGCACGAGAATCGCCATAACTTCGCGCGCGGGCGTCCGTTTCGCCATTGCGACCCCATTCGGAAAGCTTATCGAAAGACGGACGACGCGCGGATGTGCCGAAGGCGCATCCGGCCGGACTCTCGCCGCTCAATTCGACCGTTCGCGCGGCCGAACGGTCCGCCGAAAGGAGCCCGCGCGATGGCGGGCTGCGATCTCCATAAGAATGAAAAAGACGCGTATATCTTCGGGTGCGACCATACCGAGCACCGGTGCACCGGATCCCATCGAACTCCGCGAGTTAAGCGTGCTTGGGCGAGAGTAGTACTAGGATGGGTGACCTCTCGGGAAGTCCTCGTGTTGCACCCCTCCCTTTTGCACGGTTTTTATTTTTTTTTACCTTTCGTCCGGACGACCGGAGAGAGAACATTTAACGCGGGCCCCACAAGGATAATCGGGCCGGACGATGAGAGAGAGAGAGAGAGAGCACACTTTATCGTGGGCCCCACAGGGATTATCGGCCGGCGGATTGCGAGGCGGCACGAGAATCGCCATAACCTCGCGCGCGGGCGTCCGTTTCGCCATTGCGACCCCATTCCGGAAAGCTTATCGAAAGACGGACGACGCGCGGATGTGCCGAAGGCGCATCCGCCGGACTCTCGCCGCTCGATCCGACCGTTCGCGGGCCGAACGGTCCGCCGAAAGGAGCCCGCGAGATGGCGGGCTGCGATCTCCATAAGAATGAAAAAGACGCGTATATCTTCGGGTGCGACCATACCGGCACCGGTGCACCGGATCCCATCGAACTCCGCGAGTTAAGCGTGCTTGGGCGAGAGTAGTACTAGGATGGGTGACCTCCGGGAAGTCCTCGTGTTGCACCCCTCCCTTTTGCACGGTTTTTATTTTTTGTACCTTTCGTCCGGACGACCAGAGAGAACATTTAACGTGGGCCCCACAAGGATAATCGGCTGGACGATGAGAGAGAGAGAGAGAGAGCACCTTTATCGGGCCCCACAAGGATTATCGGCTGGTGGATTGCGAGGCGGCACGAGAATCGCCATAACTTCGCGCGCAGGCGTCCGTTTCGCCATTGCGACCCCATTCCGGAAAGCTTATCGAAAGACGGACGACGCGCGGATGTGCCGAAGGCGCATCCGGCCGGACTCTCGCCGCTCGATTCGACCGTTCGCGGGCCGAACGGCCCGCCGAAAGGAGTCCGCGCGATGGCGGGCTGCGATCTCCATAAGAATGAAAAAGACGCATATACCTTCGGGTGCGACCATACCGAGCACCGGTCGCACCGGATCCCATCGAACTCCGCGAGTTAAGCGTGCTTGGGCGAGAGTAGTACTAGGATGGGTGACCTCCGGGAAGTCCTCGTGTTGCACCCCTCCATTTTGCAGCGGTTTTATTATTTTTTTTTATCTTTCGTCCGGACGACCAGGAGAGATCATTCAACGTGGGCCCCACAAGGATGATCGGCCGGACGGACGAGAGAGCGAGAGCACATTTATCGTGGGCCCCGCAGGGATTATCGGCGCGGCGGATTGCGAGGCGGCACGAGAATCGCCATAACTTCGCGCGCGAGGCGTCCGTTTCGCCATTGCGACCCCATTCCGGAAAGCTTATCGAAAGACGGACGACGCGCGGATGTGCCGGCGCATCCGGCGGACTCTCGCGCTCATTCGACCGTTCGCGGCCGAACGGTCCGCCGAAAGGAGCCCGCGCGATGGCGGGCTGCGATCTCCATAAGAATGAAAAAGACGCGTATATCTTCGGGTGCGACCATACCAGGCACCGGTGCACCGGATCCCATCGAACTCCGCGAGTTAAGCGTGCTTGGGCGAGAGTAGTACTAGGATGGGTGACCTCCCGGGAAGTCCTCGTGTTGCACCCCTCCCTTTTGCACGGTTTTTATTTTTTTTACCTTTCGTCCGGACGACCAGAGAGAAAACATTTAACGTGGGCCCCACAAGGATAATCGGCTGGACGATGAGAGAGAGAGAGAGCACCTTTATCGTGGGCCCCACAGGGATTATCGGCTGGCGGATTGCGAGGCGGCACGAGAATCGCCATAACTTCGCGCGCAGGCGTCCGTTTCGCCATTGCGACCCCATTCCGGAAAGCTTATCGAAAGACGGACGACGCGCGGATGTGCCGAAGGCGCATCCGGCTGGACTCTCGCCGCTCAATTCGACCGTTCGGCGGCCGAACGGTCCGCCGAAAGGAGCCCGCGCGATGGCGGGCTGCGATCTCCATAAGAATGAAAAAGACGCATATATCTTCGGGTGCGACCATACCGAGCACCGAGTGCACCGGATCCCATCGGAACTCCGCGAGTTAAGCGTGCTTGGGCGAGAGTAGTACTAGGATGGGTGACCTCTTGGGAAGTCCTCGTGTTGCACCCCTCCCTTTTGCACGGTTTTTTATTTTTTGTACCTTTCGTCCGGACGACCAGAGAGAACATTTAACGTGGGCCCCACAAGGATAATCGGCTGGACGATGAGAGAGAGAGAGAGAGAGAGCACCTTTATCGGGCCCCACAAGGATTATCGGCTGGCGGATTGCGAGGCGGCACGAGAATCGCCATAACTTCGCGCGCGGGCGTCCGTTTCGCCATTGCGACCCCATTCGGAAAGCTTATCGAAAGACGGACGACGCGCGGATGTGCCGAAGGCGCATCCGGCCGGACTCTCGCCGCTCAGTCGACCGTTCGCGGGCCGAACGGTCCGCCGAAAGGAGCCCGCGAGATGGCGGGCTGCGATCTCCATAAGAATGAAAAAGACGCGTATATCTTCGGGTGCGACCATACCGGACACCGGTGCACCGGATCCCATCGAACTCCGCGAGTTAAGCGTGCTTGGGCGAGAGTAAGTACTAGGATGGGTGACCTCCTGGGAAGTCCTCGTGTTGCACCCCTCCCTTTTGCACGGTTTTTATTTTTTTTACCTTTCGTCCGGACGACCAGAGAGAGAACATTTAACGTGGGCCCCACAAGGATAATCGGCTGGACGATGAGAGAGAGAGAGAGAGAGCACCTTTATCGTGGGCCCCACAGGGATTATCGGCTGGCGGATTGCGAGGCGGCACGAGAATCGCCATAACTTCGCGCGCAGGCGTCCGTTTCGCCATTGCGACCCCATTCCGGAAAGCTTATCGAAAGACGGACGACGAGCGGATGCGCCGCATCCGGCTGGACTCTCGCCGCTCAATTCGACCGTTCTGCGGGCCGAACGGTCCGCCGAAAGGAGCCCGCGCGATGGCGGGCTGCGATCTCCATAAGAATGAAAAAGACGCGTATATCTTCGGGTGCGACCATACCAGCACCAGTGCACCGGATCCCATCAGAACTCCGCAGTTAAGCGTGCTTGGGCGAGAGTAGTACTAGGATGGGTGACCTCCTGGGAAGTCCTCGTGTTGCACCCCTCCCTTTTGCACGGTTTTTATTTTTTTTTACCTTTCGTCCGGACGACCGGGAGAGAACATTTAACGTGGGCCCCACAAGGATAATCGAGCTGGACGATGAGAGAGAGAGAGAGAGAGCACACTTTATCGTGGGCCCCACGGGGATTATCGGCTGGCGGATTGCGAGGCGGCACGAGAATCGCCATAACTTCGCGCGCGGGCGTCCGTTTCGCCATTGCGACCCCATTCCGGAAAGCTTATCGAAAGACGGACGACGCGCGGATGTGCCGAAGGCGCATCCTGCTGGACTCTCGCCGCTCAATTCGACCGTTCTGCAGGCCGAACGGTCCGCCGAAAGGAGCCCGCGAGATGGCGGGCTGCGATCTCCATAAGAATGAAAAAGACGCGTATATCTTCGGGTGCGACCATACCAGCACCAGTGCACCGGATCCCATCAGAACTCCGCGAGTTAAGCGTGCTTGGGCGAGAGTAGTACTAGGATGGGTGACCTCTCGGGAAGTCCTCGTGTTGCACCCCTCCCTTTTGCACGGTTTTTATTTTTTTTTTTACCTTTCGTCCGGACGACCGGGAGAGATCATTTAACGTGGGCCCCACAAGGATAATCGGCCGGACGATGAGAGAGAGAGAGAGAGCACCTTTATCGTGGGCCCCACGGGGATTATCGAGCCGGCGGATTGCGAGGCGGCACGAGAATCGCCATAACCTCGCGCGCGGACGTCCGTTTCGCCATTGCGGCCCCATTCCGGAAAGCTTATCGAAAGACGGACGACGCGCGGATGTGCCGAAGGCACATCCGCCGGACTCTCGCCGCTCAATTCGGCCGTTCTGCGGGCCGAACGGTCCGCCGAAAGGAGTCCGCGCGATGGCGGGCCGCGATCTCCATAAGAATGAAAAAGACGCATATACCTTCGGGTGCGACCATACCGGCACCGGTGCACGGATCCCATCGAACTCCGCGGTTAAGCGTGCTTGGGCGAGAGTAGTACTAGGATGGGTGACCTCCCGGGAAGTCCTCGTGTTGCACCCCTCCATTTTGCGGGGTTTTTATTATTTTTTTTTATCTTTCGTCCGGACGACACAGGAGAGATCATTCAACGTGGGCCCCACAAGGATGATCGGCCGGACGACGACGAGAGCGAGAGAGCACATTTATCGTGGGCCCCGCAGGGATTATCGGGCGGCGGGTTGCGAGGCGGCACGAGAATCGCCATAACTTCGCGCGCGGGCGTCCGTTTCGCCATTGCGACCCCATTCGGAAAGCTTATCGAAAGACGGACGACGCGCGGATGTGCCGAAGGCGCATCCGGCCGGACTCTCGCCGCTCGATTCGACCGTTCGCGGGCCGAACGGTCCGCCGAAAGGAGTCCGCGCGATGGCGGGCTGCGATCTCCATAAGAATGAAAAAGACGCGTATATCTTCGGGTGCGACCATACCGGCACCGGTGCACCGGATCCCATCGAACTCCGCAGTTAAGCGTGCTTGGGCGAGAGTAGTACTAGGATGGGTGACCTCCTGGGAAGTCCTCGTGTTGCACCCCTCCCTTTTGCACGGTTTTTATTTTTTTTACCTTTCGTCCGGACGACCAGAGAGAGAACATTTAACGCGGGCCCCACAAGGATAATCGGCTGGACGATGAGAGAGAGAGAGAGAGAGAGAGCACCTTTATCGTGGGCCCCACAGGGATTATCGGCTGGCGGATTGCGAGGCGGCACGAGAATCGCCATAACTTCGCGCGCAGGCGTCCGTTTCGCCATTGCGACCCCATTCCGGAAAGCTTATCGAAAGACGGACGACGCGCGGATGTGCCGAAGGCGCATCCGGCTGGACTCTCGCCGCTCAATTCGACCGTTCTGCGGGCCGAACGGCCCGCCGAAAGGAGTCCGCGCGATGGCGGGCTGCGATCTCCATAAGAATGAAAAAGACGCGTATACCTTCGGGTGCGACCATACCAGCACCAGTGCACCGGATCCCATCAGAACTCCGCAGTTAAGCGTGCTTGGGCGAGAGTAGTACTAGGATGGGTGACCTCCTGGGAAGTCCTCGTGTTGCACCCCTCCATTTTGCACGGTTTTTATTTTTTTTACCTTTCGTCCGGACGACCAGAGAGAGAACATTTAACGTGGGCCCCACAAGGATAATCGGCTGGACGATGAGAGAGAGAGAGAGAGAGAGAGAGAGCACCTTTATCGGGCCCCACAAGGATTATCGGCTGGCGGATTGCGAGGCGGCACGAGAATCGCCATAACTTCGCGCGCAGGCGTCCGTTTCGCCATTGCGACCCCATTCCGGAAAGCTTATCGAAAGACGGACGACGCGCGGATGTGCCGAAGGCGCATCCGGCCGGACTCTCGCCGCTCGATTCGGCCGTTCCGCGGGCCGAACGGTCCGCCGAAGGAGCCCGCGCGATGGCGGGCTGCGATCTCCATAAGAATGAAAAAGACGCGTATATCTTCGGGTGCGACCATACCGAGCACCGGTGCACCGGATCCCATCGAACTCCGCGAGTTAAGCGTGCTTGGGCGAGAGTAGTACTAGGATGGGTGACCTCCTGGGAAGTCCTCGTGTTGCACCCCTCCCTTTTGCACGGTTTTTATTTTTTTACCTTTCGTCCGGACGACCGAGAGAGAACATTTAACGTGGGCCCCACAAGGATAATCGGCTGGACGATGAGAGAGAGAGAGAGAGAGAGCACCTTTATCGTGGGCCCCACAGGGATTATCGGCTGGCGGATTGCGAGGCGGCACGAGAATCGCCATAACTTCGCGCGCAGGCGTCCGTTTCGCCATTGCGACCCCATTCGGAAAGCTTATCGAAAGACGGACGACGCGCGGATGTGCGAAGGCGCATCCGCCGGACTCTCGCCGCTCAATTCGACCGTTCGCGGGCCGAACGGTCCGCCGAAAGGAGTCCGCGCGATGGCGGGCTGCGATCTCCATAAGAATGAAAAAGACGCGTATATCTTTGGGTGCGACCATACCAGCACCAGTGCCCCGGATCCCATCGGAACTCCGCGATTAAGCGTGCTTGGGCGAGAGTAGTACTAGGATGGGTGACCTCTCGGGAAGTCCTCGTGTTGCACCCCTCCATTTTGCGCGGTTTTTATTTTTTTTTTACCTTTCGTCCGGACGACGCAAGAGAGAACATTTAACGCGGGCCCCACAAGGATAATCGGCTGGACGATGAGAGAGAGAGAGAGAGAGCACCTTTATCGTGGGCCCCGCAGGGATTATCGGCTGGCGGATTGCGAGGCGGCACGAGAATCGCCATAACTTCGCGCGCGAGCGTCCGTTTCGCCATTGCGACCCCATTCGGAAAGCTTATCGAAAGACGGACGACGCGCGGATGTGCCGAAGGCGCATCCGGCTGTACTCTCGCCGCTCAATTCGGCCGTTCTGCGGGCCGAACGGCCCGCCGAAAGGAGTCCGCGCGATGGCGGGCTGCGATCTCCATAAGAATGAAAAAGACGCATATACCTTCGGGTGCGACCATACCAGCACCAGTTGCACGGATCCCATCGAACTCCGCGAGTTAAGCGTGCTTGGGCGAGAGTAGTACTAGGATGGGTGACCTCCTGGGAAGTCCTCGTGTTGCACCCCTCCATTTTGCGCGGTTTTTATTTTTATTTTTTACCTTTCGTCCGGACGACGCAGGAGAGAACATTTAACGTGGGCCCCACAAGGATAATCGGCTGGACGATGGACGAGAGAGAGAGAGAGCACCTTTATCGTGGGCCCCACGGGGATTATCGGGCTGGCGGATTGCGAGGCGGCACGAGAATCGCCATAACTTCGCGCGCGGGCGTCCGTTTCGCCATTGCGACCCCATTCGGAAAGCTTATCGAAAGACGGACGACGCGCGGATGTGCCGAAGGCGCATCCGGCCGGACTCTCGCCGCTCGATTCGACCGTTCGCGGGCCGAACGGCCCGCCGAAAGGAGTCCGCGCGATGGCGGGCTGCGATCTCCATAAGAATGAAAAAGACGCATATACCTTCGGGTGCGACCATACCGAGCACCGGTGCACCGGATCCCATCGAACTCCGCGAGTTAAGCGTGCTTGGGCGAGAGTAGTACTAGGATGGGTGACCTCCGGGAAGTCCTCGTGTTGCACCCCTCCATTTTGCGGGGTTTTTATTATTTTTTTTTTATCTTTCGTCCGGAAGACCTGGGAGAGATCATTCAACGTGGGCCCCACAAGGATGATCGGCTGGACGGCCGGAGCGAGAGCACATTTATCGTGGGCCCCGCAGGGAGTATCGGCTGGCGGGTTGCGAGGCGGCACGAGAATCGCCATAACTTCGCGCGCGGGCGTTCGTTTCGCCATTGCGACCCCATTCCGGAAAGCTTATCGAAAGACGGACGACGCGCGGATGTGCCGAAGGCGCATCCGGTGGACTCTCGCCGCTCGATTCGGCCGTTACGCGGGCCGAACGGTCCGCCGAAAGGAGCCCGCGCGATGGCGGGCTGCGATCTCCATAAGAATGAAAAAGACGCATATACCTTCGGGTGCGACCATACCAGCACCAGTGCACCGGATCCCATCAGAACTCCGCAGTTAAGCGTGCTTGGGCGAGAGTAGTACTAGGATGGGTGACCTCCGGGAAGTCCTCGTGTTGCACCCCTCCATTTTGCGCGGTTTTTATTATTTTTTATCTTTCGTCCGGACGACCGGAGAGAGATCATTCAACGTGGGCCCCACAAGGATGATCGGCTGGACGATGCGAGAGAGAGCGAGAGCACCTTTATCGTGGGCCCCGCAGGGATTATCGGCGGCGGATTGCGAGGCGGCACGAGAATCGCCATAACTTCGCGCGCGGGCGTCCGTTTCGCCATTGCGACCCCATTCCGGAAAGCTTATCGAAAGACGGACGACGCGCGGATGTGCCGAAGGCGCATCCGGCCGGACTCTCGCCGCTCGATTCGGCCGTTCGCGGGCCGAACGGTCCGCCGAAAGGAGCCCGCGCGATGGCGGGCTGCGATCTCCATAAGAATGAAAAAGACGCGTATATCTTTGGGTGCGACCATACCAGCACCAGTGCACCGGATCCCATCAGAACTCCGCAGTTAAGCGTGCTTGGGCGAGAGTAGTACTAGGATGGGTGACCTCCTGGGAAGTCCTCGTGTTGCACCCCTCCCTTTTGCACGGTTTTTATTTTTTTTTACCTTTCGTCCGGACGACCAGAGAGAGAACATTTAACGTGGGCCCCACAAGGATAATCGGCTGGACGATGAGAGAGAGAGAGAGGAGAGCACCTTTATCGGGCCCCACAAGGATTATCGAGCTGGCGGATTGCGAGGCGGCACGAGAATCGCCATAACTCGCGCGCGGGCGTCCGTTTCGCCATTGCGACCCCATTCGGAAAGCTTATCGAAAGACGGACGACGCGCGGATGTGCCGAAGGCGCATCCGGCTGGACTCTCGCCGCTCGATCCGACCGTTCTGCGGGCCGAACGGTCCGCCGAAAGGAGTCCGCGCGATGGCGGGCTGCGATCTCCATAAGAATGAAAAAGACGCATATACCTTCGGGTGCGACCATACCAGCACCAGTGCACCGGATCCCATCAGAACTCCGCAGTTAAGCGTGCTTGGGCGAGAGTAGTACTAGGATGGGTGACCTCCTGGGAAGTCCTCGTGTTGCACCCCTCCATTTTGCAAGGTTTTTATTTTTTTTTTTTATCTTTCGTCCGGACGACCTGGGAGAGAACATTTAACGTGGGCCCCACAAGGATAATCGGCTGGACGATGAGAGCGGAGGACGATGAGAGAGAGAGAGAGAGAGAGCACCTTTATCGGGCCCCACAAGGATTATCGGCTGGCGGATTGCGAGGCGGCACGAGAATCGCCATAACTTCGCGCGCAGGCGTCCGTTTCGCCATTGCGACCCCATTCCGGAAAGCTTATCGAAAGACGGACGACGCGCGGATGCGGCGCATCCGGCTGGACTCTCGCCGCTCAATTCGACCGTTCTGCGGGCCGAACGGCCCGCCGAAAGGAGTCCGCGCGATGGCGGGCTGCGATCTCCATAAGAATGAAAAAGACGCGTATATCTTCGGGTGCGACCATACCAGCACCAGTGCACCGGATCCCATCAGAACTCCACAGTTAAGCGTGCTTGGGCAAGAGTAGTACTAGGATGGGTGACCTCTTAGGAAGTCCTCGTGTTGCACCCCTCCCTTTTGCGCGGTTTTTATTTTTTTTTTACCTTTCGTCCGGACGACCGGAGAGAGAACATTTAACGTGGGCCCCACAAGGATAATCGGTTGGACGATGAGAGAGAGAGAGAGAGCACACTTTATCGTGGGCCCCGCAGGGATTATCGGGCTGGCGGATTGCGAGGCGGCACGAGAATCGCCATAACTTCGCGCGCGGGCGTCCGTTTCGCCATTGCGACCCCATTCGGAAAGCTTATCGAAAGACGGACGACGCGCGGATGTGCGGGCGCATCCGGCCGGACTCTCGCCGCTCGGTTCGGCCGTTCGCGGGCCGAACGGTCCGCCGAAAGGAGCCCGCGCGATGGCGGGCTGCGATCTCCATAAGAATGAAAAAGACGCGTATATCTTCGGGTGCGACCATACCGGCACCGGTGCACGGATCCCATCGAACTCCGCGAGTTAAGCGTGCTTGGGCGAGAGTAGTACTAGGATGGGTGACCTCCGGGAAGTCCTCGTGTTGCACCCCTCCCTTTTGCACGGTTTTTATTTTTTTTTTACCTTTCGTCCGGACGACCGGAGAGAGAACATTTAACGTGGGCCCCACAAGGATAATCGAGTCTGGACGATGAGACGAGAGAGAGAGAGAGAGAGCACCTTTATCGTGGGCCCCACGGGGATTATCGAGCTGGCGGATTGCGAGGCGGCACGAGAATCGCCATAACTTCGCGCGCGAGGCGTCCGTTTCGCCATTGCGACCCCATTCCGGAAAGCTTATCGAAAGACGGACGACGCGCGGATGTGCCGAAGCGCATCCGGCTGGACTCTCGCCGCTCGGTCGGCCGTTCGCGGGCCGAACGGTCCGCCGAAAGGAGTCCGCGCGATGGCGGGCTGCGATCTCCATAAGAATGAAAAAGACGCGTATACCTTCGGGTGCGACCATACCGGCACCGGTCGCCGGATCCCATCGAACTCCGCGAGTTAAGCGTGCTTGGGCGAGAGTAGTACTAGGATGGGTGACCTCCTGGGAAGTCCTCGTGTTGCACCCCTCCCTTTTGCACGGTTTTTATTTTTTTTTACCTTTCGTCCGGACGACCGGGAGAGAACATTCAACGTGGGCCCCACAAGGATAATCGAGCTGGACGATGAGAGAGAGAGAGAGAGCACCTTTATCGTGGGCCCCACAGGGATTATCGAGCTGGCGGATTGCGAGGCGGCACGAGAATCGCCATAACTTCGCGCGCGGGCGTCCGTTTCGCCATTGCGACCCCATTCCGGAAAGCTTATCGAAAGACGGACGACGCGCGGATGTGCGAAGGCGCATCCGGCTGGACTCTCGCCGCTCGATTCGGCCGATTCGCGGGCCGAACGGCCCGCCGAAAGGAGTCCGCGCGATGGCGGGCTGCGATCTCCATAAGAATGAAAAAGACGCATATACCTTCGGGTGCGACCATACCGGCACCGGCTGCACGGATCCCATCGGAACTCCGCGAGTTAAGCGTGCTTGGGCGAGAGTAGTACTAGGATGGGTGACCTCCTGGGAAGTCCTCGTGTTGCACCCCTCCATTTTGCGGGGTTTTTATTATTTTTTTTTTATCTTTCGTCCGGAAGACCTGGGAGAGATCATTCAACGTGGGCCCCACAAGGATGATCGGCTGGACGGCAAGAGCGAGAGCACATTTATCGTGGGCCCCGCGGGGTTATCGGGCGGCGGGTTGCGAGGCGGCACGAGAATCGCCATAACTTCGCGCGCGGGCGTCCGTTTCGCCATTGCGACCCCATTCGGAAAGCTTATCGAAAGACGGACGACGCGCGGATGTGCGAGGCGCATCCGGTCGGACTCTCGCCGCTCAGTCGACCGTTCGCGGGCCGAACGGTCCGCCGAAAAGAGCCCGCGCGATGGCGGGCTGCGATCTCCATAAGAATGAAAAAGACGCATATACCTTCGGGTGCGACCATACCAGCACCGGTGCACCGGATCCCATCAGAACTCCGCGATTAAGCGTGCTTGGGCGAGAGTAGTACTAGGATGGGTGACCTCTCGGGAAGTCCTCGTGTTGCACCCCTCCATTTTGCGCGGTTTTTATTTTTTTTTTTATCTTTCGTCCGGAAGACACGGAGGAGAGATCATTCAACGTGGGCCCCACAAGGATGATCGGGCTGGACGATGAGACGACAGAGCGAGAGCACATTTATCGTGGGCCCCGCAGGGATTATCGGCTGGCGGGTTGCGAGGCGGCACGAGAATCGCCATAACTTCGCGCGCAGGCGTCCGTTTCGCCATTGCGACCCCATTCCGGAAAGCTTATCGAAAGACGGACGACGCGCGGATGTGCCGAAGGCGCATCCGGGCGGACTCTCGCCGCTCGATTCGACCGTTCGCGGGCCGAACGGTCCGCCGAAAGGAGTCCGCGCGATGGCGGGCTGCGATCTCCATAAGAATGAAAAAGACGCGTATATCTTCGGGTGCGACCATACCGGCACCGAGTGCACGGATCCCATCGGAACTCCGCAATTAAGCGTGCTTGGGCGAGAGTAGTACTAGGATGGGTGACCTCCTGGGAAGTCCTCGTGTTGCACCCCTCCCTTTTGCACGGTTTTTATTTTTTTTTACCTTTCGTCCGGACGACCGGGAGAGAACATTTAACGTGGGCCCCACAAGGATAATCGGCTGGACGATGGAGAGAGAGAGAGAGAGAGCACCTTTATCGTGGGCCCCACGGGGATTATCGGGCGGCGGATTGCGAGGCGGCACGAGAATCGCCATAACCTCGCGCGCGGGCGTCCGTTTCGCCATTGCGACCCCATTCCGGAAAGCTTATCGAAAGACGGACGACGCGCGGATGTGCCGAAGGCGCATCCGGCTGGACTCTCGCCGCTCGGTTCGGCCGTTACGCGGGCCGAACGGTCCGCCGAAAGGAGTCCGCGCGATGGCGGGCTGCGATCTCCATAAGAATGAAAAAGACGCGTATATCTTCGGGTGCGACCATACCGGCACCGGTGCCGGATCCCATCGAACTCCGCGGTTAAGCGTGCTTGGGCGAGAGTAGTACTAGGATGGGTGACCTCTCGGGAAGTCCTCGTGTTGCACCCCTCCATTTTGCGCGGTTTTATTATTTTTTTTACCTTTCGTCCGGACGACACAGAGAGAGAACATTTAACGTGGGCCCCACAAGGATAATCGGTTGGACGATGAGAGAGAGAGAGCGAGAGACACATTTATCGTGGGCCCCACAGGGATTATCGAGCTGGCGGATTGCGAGGCGGCACGAGAATCGCCATAACTTCGCGCGCGGGCGTCCGTTTCGCCATTGCGACCCCATTCCGGAAAGCTTATCGAAAGACGGACGACGCGCGGATGTGCGAAGGCGCATCCGGCCGGACTCTCGCCGCTCGATTCGGCCGTTCCGCGGGCCGAACGGTCCGCCGAAAGGAGTCCGCGCGATGGCGGGCTGCGATCTCCATAAGAATGAAAAGACGCGTATATCTTCGGGTGCGACCATACCGGCACCGGTGCACGGATCCCATCGAACTCCGCGAGTTAAGCGTGCTTGGGCGAGAGTAGTACTAGGATGGGTGACCTCTGGGAAGTCCTCGTGTTGCACCCCCCCTTTTGCACGGTTTTTATTTTTTTTACCTTTCGTCCGGACGACCAGAGAGAGAACATTTAACGTGGGCCCCACAAGGATAATCGGCTGGACGATGAGAGAGAGAGAGAGAGAGAGCACCTTTATCGTGGGCCCCACAGGGATTATCGGCTGGCGGATTGCGAGGCGGCACGAGAATCGCCATAACTTCGCGCGCAGGCGTCCGTTTCGCCATTGCGACCCCATTCCGGAAAGCTTATCGAAAGACGGACGACGCGCGGATGTGCCGAAGGCGCATCCGGTTGGGCTCTCGCCGCTCAATTCGACCGTTCTGAAGGCCGAACGATCCGCCGAAGGAGTCCGCGCGATGGCGGGCTGCGATCTCCATAAGAATGAAAAAGACGCGTATACCTTCGGGTGCGACCATACCGGCACCGGTGCACGGATCCCATCGAACTCCGCGGTTAAGCGTGCTTGGGCGAGAGTAGTACTAGGATGGGTGACCTCTGGGAAGTCCTCGTGTTGCACCCCTCCCTTTTGCACGGTTTTTATTATTTTTTACCTTTCGTCCGGACGACCCGGAGAGAGAACATTTAACGTGGGCCCCACAAGGATAATCGAGCTGGACGATGAGAGAGAGAGAGAGAGAGCACCTTTATCGTGGGCCCCACGGGGATTATCGGCCGGCGGATTGCGAGGCGGCACGAGAATCGCCATAACTTCGCGCGCGGGCGTCCGTTTCGCCATTGCGACCCCATTCGGAAAGCTTATCGAAAGACGGACGACGCGCGGATGTGCCGAAGGCGCATCCGGTCGGACTCTCGCCGCTCGATTCGGCCGTTACGCGGGCCGAACGGCCCGCCGAAAGGAGTCCGCGCGATGGCGGGGCTGCGATCTCCATAAGAATGAAAAAGACGCATATACCTTCGGGTGCGACCATACCGGCACCGGTGCACGGATCCCATCGGAACTCCGCGAGTTAAGCGTGCTTGGGCGAGAGTAGTACTAGGATGGGTGACCTCATGGGAAGTCCTCGTGTTGCACCCCTCCATTTTGCGGGGTTTTTATTATTTTTTTTTTATCTTTCGTCCGGACGACCTGGGAGAGATCATTCAACGTGGGCCCCACAAGGATGATCGGCTGGACGGCCAGAGCGAGAGCACATTTATCGTGGGCCCCGCAGGGATTATCGGCTGGCGGGTTGCGAGGCGGCACGAGAATCGCCATAACTTCGCGCGCTGGCGTCCGTTTCGCCATTGCGACCCCATTCCGGAAAGCTTATCGAAAGACGGACGACGCGCGGATGTGCCGAAGGCGCATCCGGCGGACTCTCGCCGCTCGATTCGGCCGTTACGCGGGCCGAACGGTCCGCCGAAAGGAGTCCGCGCGATGGCGGGCTGCGATCTCCATAAGAATGAAAAAGACGCGTATATCTTCGGGTGCGACCATACCGGCACCGGTGCACCGGATCCCATCGAACTCCGCGAGTTAAGCGTGCTTGGGCAAGAGTAGTACTAGGATGGGTGACCTCTCAGGAAGTCCTCGTGTTGCACCCCTCCATTTTGCGCGGTTTTTATTTTTATTTTTTTATCTTTCGTCCGGAACGACACGGAGAGAGATCATTTAACGTGGGCCCCACAAGGATGATCGGCTGGACGATGAGACGAGAGAGAGAGAGCACCTTTATCGTGGGCCCCACGGGGATTATCGGGTGGCGGATTGCGAGGCGGCACGAGAATCGCCATAACTTCGCGCGCGGGCGTCCGTTTCGCCATTGCGACCCCATTCCGGAAAGCTTATCGAAAGACGGACGACGCGCGGATGTGCCGAAGGCGCATCCGGCTGGACTCTCGCCGCTCGGTCGGCCGTTCTGCGGGCCGAACGGTCCGCCGAAAGGAGTCCGCGCGATGGCGGGCTGCGATCTCCATAAGAATGAAAAAGACGCATATACCTTCGGGTGCGACCATACCGGCACCGGTGCCGGATCCCATCGGAACTCCGCGAGTTAAGCGTGCTTGGGCGAGAGTAGTACTAGGATGGGTGACCTCCGGGAAGTCCTCGTGTTGCACCCCTCCATTTTGCGCGGTTTTTATTTTTTTTTTTTATCTTTCGTCCGGACGACCTGGGAGAGATCATTCAACGTGGGCCCCACAAGGATGATCGGCTGGACGATGAGAGAGAGAGAGAGAGAGCACCTTTATCGTGGGCCCCACGGGGATTATCGGGCGGCGGATTGCGAGGCGGCACGAGAATCGCCATAACTTCGCGCGCGGGCGTCCGTTTCGCCATTGCGACCCCATTCCGGAAAGCTTATCGAAAGACGGACGACGCGCGGATGTGCCGAAGGCGCATCCGGTCGGACTCTCGCCGCTCGGTTCGACCGTTCCGCGGGCCGAACGGTCCGCCGAAAGGAGTCCGCGCGATGGCGGGCTGCCGATCTCCATAAGAATGAAAAAGACGCATATACCTTCGGGTGCGACCATACCGGCACCAGTGCACCGGATCCCATCAGAACTCCGCAGTTAAGCGTGCTTGGGCGAGAGTAGTACTAGGATGGGTGACCTCCTGGGAAGTCCTCGTGTTGCACCCCTCCCTTTTGCACGGTTTTTATTTTTATTTTTTTATCTTTCGTCCGGACGGACACGGAGAGAGATCATTCAACGTGGGCCCCACAAGGATGATCGAGTCGGACGATGAGAGAGAGAGCGAGAGCACACTTTATCGTGGGCCCCGCAGGGATTATCGGGCTGGCGGATTGCGAGGCGGCACGAGAATCGCCATAACTTCGCGCGCGGGCGTCCGTTTCGCCATTGCGACCCCATTCCGGAAAGCTTATCGAAAGACGGACGACGCGCGGATGTGCCGAAGCGCATCCGGCTGGACTCTCGCCGCTCGATTCGGCCGTTCGCGGGCCGAACGGCCCGCCGAAAGGAGTCCGCGCGATGGCGGGGCTGCGATCTCCATAAGAATGAAAAAGACGCATATACCTTCGGGTGCGACCATACCGGCACCGGTGCACGGATCCCATCGGAACTCCGCGGTTAAGCGTGCTTGGGCGAGAGTAGTACTAGGATGGGTGACCTCTGGGAAGTCCTCGTGTTGCACCCCTCCATTTTGCGGGGTTTTTATTTTTATTTTTTATCTTTCGTCCGGAAGACCTGGGAGAGATCATTCAACGTGGGCCCCTCAAGGATGATCGGGTGGACGGAGAGAGCGAGAGCACCTTTATCGTGGGCCCCGCAGGGATTATCGGCTGGCGGGTTGCGAGGCGGCACGAGAATCGCCATAACTTCGCGCGCAGGCGTCCGTTTCGCCATTGCGACCCCATTCCGGAAAGCTTATCGAAAGACGGACGACGCGCGGATGTGCCGAAGGCGCATCCGGCTGGACTCTCGCCGCTCAATTCGACGGTTCTGCGGGCCGAACGGCCCGCCGAAAGGAGTCCGCGCGATGGCGGGCTGCGATCTCCATAAGAATGAAAAAGACGCATATATCTTTGGGTGCGACCATACCGGCACCGGTTGCCGGATCCCATCGGAACTCCGCGAGTTAAGCGTGCTTGGGCGAGAGTAGTACTAGGATGGGTGACCTCACAGGAAGTCCTCGTGTTGCACCCCTCCATTTTGCGGGGTTTTTATTTTTTTTTTTATCTTTCGTCCGGACGACTCGGGAGAGATCATTCAACGTGGGCCCCACAAGGATGATCGGTTGGACGGCCAGAGCGAGAGCACATTTATCGTGGGCCCCGCAGGGATTATCGGCTGGCGGGTTGCGAGGCGGCACGAGAATCGCCATAACTTCGCGCGCAGGCGTCCGTTTCGCCATTGCGACCCCATTCCGGAAAGCTTATCGAAAGACGGACGACGCGCGGATGTGCCGAAGGCGCATCCGGCTGGACTCTCGCCGCTCAATTCGACCGTTCGCGGGTCGAACGGTCCGCCGAAAGGAGTCCGCGCGATGGCGGGCTGCGATCTCCATAAGAATGAAAAAGACGCGTATACCTTCGGGTGCGACCATACCGGCACCGGTGCACGGATCCCATCGGAACTCCGCGGTTAAGCGTGCTTGGGCGAGAGTAGTACTAGGATGGGTGACCTCTGGGAAGTCCTCGTGTTGCACCCCTCCCTTTTGCGCGGTTTTTATTTTTTTTTACCTTTCGTCCGGACGACCAGGGAGAGAACATTTAACGTGGGCCCCACAAGGATAATCGGCTGGACGATGAGAGAGAGAGAGAGCACACTTTATCGTGGGCCCCACGGGGATTATCGGGCTGGCGGATTGCGAGGCGGCACGAGAATCGCCATAACTTCGCGCGCGGGCGTCCGTTTCGCCATTGCGACCCCATTCGGAAAGCTTATCGAAAGACGGACGACGCGCGGATGTGCGAAGGCGCATCCGGCCGGACTCTCGCCGCTCGGTTCGGCCGGTTCGCGGGCCGAACGGTCCGCCGAAAGGAGTCCGCGCGATGGCGGGCTGCGATCTCCATAAGAATGAAAAAGACGCGTATATCTTCGGGTGCGACCATACCAGCACCAGTGCACCGGATCCCATGAGAACTCCGCAATTAAGCGTGCTTGGGCGAGAGTAGTACTAGGATGGGTGACCTCCTGGGAAGTCCTCGTGTTGCACCCCTCCCTTTTGCACGGTTTTTATTTTTTTTTTTATCTTTCGTCCGGACGACCAGAGAGAGAACATTTAACGTGGGCCCCACAAGGATGATCGGACTGGACGATGAGACGAGAGCGAGAGCACCTTTATCGTGGGCCCCACGGGGATTATCGGGCGGCGGATTGCGAGGCGGCACGAGAATCGCCATAACTTCGCGCGCTGGCGTCCGTTTCGCCATTGCGACCCCATTCCGGAAAGCTTATCGAAAGACGGACGACGCGCGGATGTGCCGAAGGCGCATCCGGCTGGACTCTCGCCGCTCAATTCGACCGTTATGCGGGCCGAACGGCCCGCCGAAAGGAGTCCGCGCGATGGCGGGGCTGCGATCTCCATAAGAATGAAAAAGACGCATATACCTTCGGGTGCGACCATACCGGCACCCGGTGCCGGATCCCATCGAACTCCGCGAGTTAAGCGTGCTTGGGCGAGAGTAGTACTAGGATGGGTGACCTCTGGGAAGTCCTCGTGTTGCACCCCTCCATTTTGCAGGGTTTTTATTATTTTTTTTTATCTTTCGTCCGGACGACACGGGAGAGATCATTCAACGTGGGCCCCACAAGGATGATCGAGCTCGGACGATGACGCGAGAGCGAGAGACACATTTATCGTGGGCCCCGCAGGGATTATCGGGCGGCGGGTTGCGAGGCGGCACGAGAATCGCCATAACTTCGCGCGCGGGCGTCCGTTTCGCCATTGCGACCCCATTCGGAAAGCTTATCGAAAGACGGACGACGCGCGGATGTGCCGAAGGCGCATCCGGCCGGACTCTCGCCGCTCAGTTCGACCGTTCGCGGGCCGAACGGTCCGCCGAAAGGAGTCCGCGCGATGGCGGGCTGCGATCTCCATAAGAATGAAAAAGACGCGTATATCTTCGGGTGCGACCATACCGGCACCGGTCGCCGGATCCCATCGGAACTCCGCGAGTTAAGCGTGCTTGGGCGAGAGTAGTACTAGGATGGGTGACCTCTCAGGAAGTCCTCGTGTTGCACCCCTCCATTTTGCGCGGTTTTTATTTTTTTTTACCTTTCGTCCGGACGACACAGAGAGAGAACATTTAACGTGGGCCCCACAAGGATAATCGGGCTGGACGAGCGAGAGAGCGAGAGCACCTTTATCGTGGGCCCCGCAGGGATTATCGGGTGGCGGATTGCGAGGCGGCACGAGAATCGCCATAACTTCGCGCGCGGGCGTCCGTTTCGCCATTGCGACCCCATTCCGGAAAGCTTATCGAAAGACGGACGACGCGCGGATGTGCCGAGGCGCATCCGGTGGACTCTCGCCGCTCGATTCGACCGTTCGCGGGCCGAACGGCCCGCCGAAGGAGTCCGCGCGATGGCGGGGCTGCGATCTCCATAAGAATGAAAAAGACGCATATACCTTCGGGTGCGACCATACCGGCACCGGTGCCGGATCCCATCGAACTCCGCGATTAAGCGTGCTTGGGCGAGAGTAGTACTAGGATGGGTGACCTCTCGGGAAGTCCTCGTGTTGCACCCCTCCATTTTGCGGGGTTTTTATTATTTTTTTTTATCTTTCGTCCGGACGACACAGGAGAGATCATTCAACGTGGGCCCCACAAGGATGATCGGGCTGGACGAGCGAGAGCGAGAGCACAATTATCGTGGGCCCCGCGGGATTATCGGTCGGCGGGTTGCGAGGCGGCACGAGAATCGCCATAACTTCGCGCGCGGGCGTCCGTTTCGCCATTGCGACCCCATTCCGGAAAGCTTATCGAAAGACGGACGACGCGCGGATGTGCCGAAGGCGCATCCGGCGGACTCTCGCCGCTCGATTCGACCGTTCTGCGGGCCGAACGGTCCGCCGAAAGGAGCCCGCGCGATGGCGGGCTGCGATCTCCATAAGAATGAAAAAGACGCGTATATCTTCGGGTGCGACCATACCGGCACCGGTGCACGGATCCCATCGGAACTCCGCGATTAAGCGTGCTTGGGCGAGAGTAGTACTAGGATGGGTGACCTCTCGGGAAGTCCTCGTGTTGCACCCCTCCCTTTTGCACGGTTTTTATTTTTTTTTACCTTTCGTCCGGACGACCGGGAGAGAACATTTAACGTGGGCCCCACAAGGATAATCGGGCTTCGGACGATGATGAGAGAGAGAGAGAGAGAGCACCTTTATCGTGGGCCCCACGAGGATTATCGAGCTGGCGGATTGCGAGGCGGCACGAGAATCGCCATAACTTCGCGCGCGGGCGTCCGTTTCGCCATTGCGACCCCATTCCGGAAAGCTTATCGAAAGACGGACGACGCGCGGATGTGCCGAAGGCGCATCCGGCGGACTCTCGCCGCTCGATTCGGCCGGTTCGCGGGCCGAACGGTCCGCCGAAGGAGTCCGCGCGATGGCGGGCTGCGATCTCCATAAGAATGAAAAAGACGCATATACCTTCGGGTGCGACCATACCAGCACCAGTGCACCGGATCCCATCAGAACTCCGCAGTTAAGCGTGCTTGGGCGAGAGTAGTACTAGGATGGGTGACCTCATGGGAAGTCCTCGTGTTGCACCCCTCCATTTTGCAGGGTTTTTATTTTTATTATTTTATCTTTCGTCCGGAAGACCTGGGAGAGATCATTCAACGTGGGCCCCACAAGGATGATCGGCTGGACGATGAGAGAGACGAGAGAGAGCACATTTATCGTGGGCCCCGCGGGGATTATCGGCTGGCGGATTGCGAGGCGGCACGAGAATCGCCATAACTTCGCGCGCGGGCGTCCGTTTCGCCATTGCGACCCCATTCGGAAAGCTTATCGAAAGACGGACGACGCGCGGATGTGCGAAGGCGCATCCGGCTGGACTCTCGCCGCTCAGTTCGACCGTTCTGCGGGCCGAACGGCCCGCCGAAAGGAGTCCGCGCGATGGCGGGCTGCGATCTCCATAAGAATGAAAAAGACGCGTATACCTTCGGGTGCGACCATACCAGCACCAGTGCACGGATCCCATCGAACTCCGCGGTTAAGCGTGCTTGGGCGAGAGTAGTACTAGGATGGGTGACCTCTCGGGAAGTCCTCGTGTTGCACCCCTCCATTTTGCACGGTTTTTATTTTTTTTTTATCTTTCGTCCGGACGACACAGGAGAGATCATTCAACGTGGGCCCCACAAGGATGATCGGGACGATGAGCGAGCACTTATGGGCCCCACGGGATCGGGACGATGAGACGAGAGAGAGAGAGCACCTTTATCGTGGGCCCCGCAGGGATTATCGGGCTGGCGGATTGCGAGGCGGCACGAGAATCGCCATAACTTCGCGCGCGGGCGTCCGTTTCGCCATTGCGACCCCATTCCGGAAAGCTTATCGAAAGACGGACGACGCGCGGATGTGCCGAAGCGCATCCGGCGGACTCTCGCCGCTCGGTCGGCCGGTTCGCGGGCCGAACGGTCCGCCGAAGGAGTCCGCGCGATGGCGGGCTGCGATCTCCATAAGAATGAAAAAGACGCGTATACCTTCGGGTGCGACCATACCGGCACCGGTGCACCGGATCCCATCGAACTCCGCGAGTTAAGCGTGCTTGGGCGAGAGTAGTACTAGGATGGGTGACCTCTCGGGAAGTCCTCGTGTTGCACCCCTCCGTTTTGCGACGGTTTTTATTTTTTTTTTATCTTTCGTCCGGACGACCTGGGAGAGATCATTCAACGTGGGCCCCACAAGGATGATCGGTGGACGATGAGACGAGCGAGAGAGAGAGCACATTTATCGTGGGCCCCGCGGGGATTATCGGGCGGCGGATTGCGAGGCGGCACGAGAATCGCCATAACTTCGCGCGCGGGCGTCCGTTTCGCCATTGCGACCCCATTCCGGAAAGCTTATCGAAAGACGGACGACGCGCGGATGTGCCGAAGGCGCATCCGGCTGGACTCTCGCCGCTCAATTCGACCGTTCTGCGGGCCGAACGGCCCGCCGAAAGGAGTCCGCGCGATGGCGGGCTGCGATCTCCATAAGAATGAAAAAGACGCATATACCTTCGGGTGCGACCATACCAGCACCAGTGCACCGGATCCCATCAGAACTCCGCAGTTAAGCGTGCTTGGGCGAGAGTGGTACTAGGATGGGTGACCTCATAGGAAGTCCTCGTGTTGCACCCCTCCATTTTGCAGGGTTTTTATTATTTTTTTTTTATCTTTCGTCCGGACGACCTGGGAGAGATCATTCAACGTGGGCCCCACAAGGATGATCGGTTGGACGGCCAGAGCGAGAGCACATTTATCGTGGGCCCCGCAGGGATTATCGGGCGGCGGATTGCGAGGCGGCACGAGAATCGCCATAACTTCGCGCGCGGGCGTCCGTTTCGCCATTGCGACCCCATTCCGGAAAGCTTATCGAAAGACGGACGACGCGCGGATGTGCGAAGGCGCATCCGGCTGGACTCTCGCCGCTCAATTCGACCGTTCTGCGGGTCGAACGGCCCGCCGAAAGGAGTCCGCGCGATGGCGGGCTGCGATCTCCATAAGAATGAAAAAGACGCATATACCTTCGGGTGCGACCATACCAGCACCGGTCGCCGGATCCCATCGGAACTCCGCGGTTAAGCGTGCTTGGGCGAGAGTAGTACTAGGATGGGTGACCTCTGGGAAGTCCTCGTGTTGCACCCCTCCATTTTGCGGGGTTTTATTATTTTTTTTTATCTTTCGTCCGGACGACACGGAGAGAGATCATTCAACGTGGGCCCCACAAGGATGATCGAGCTGGACGATGACGAGAGCGAGAGCACATTTATCGTGGGCCCCGCAGGGATTATCGGCTGGCGGGTTGCGAGGCGGCACGAGAATCGCCATAACTTCGCGCGCGGGCGTCCGTTTCGCCATTGCGACCCCATTCGGAAAGCTTATCGAAAGACGGACGACGCGCGGATGTGCCGAAGGCGCATCCGGCTGGACTCTCGCCGCTCAATTCGACCGTTCTGCGGGCCGAACGGCCCGCCGAAAGGAGTCCGCGCGATGGCGGGCTGCGATCTCCATAAGAATGAAAAAGACGCATATACCTTCGGGTGCGACCATACCAGCACCAGTGCACGGATCCCATCGGAACTCCGCGAGTTAAGCGTGCTTGGGCGAGAGTAGTACTAGGATGGGTGACCTCTCGGGAAGTCCTCGTGTTGCACCCCTCCATTTTGCGGGGTTTTTATTTTATTTTTTATCTTTCGTCCGGAAGACCTGGGAGAGATCATTCAACGTGGGCCCCACAAGGATGATCGGGCTGGACGGCGAGAGAGCGAGAGCACATTTATCGTGGGCCCCGCGGGGATTATCGGGCGGCGGGTTGCGAAGCGGCATGAGAATCGCCATAACCGCGCACAGCGTCTGTTTCGCCATTGCGAGCCCATTCCGGAAAGCATATCGAAAGACGGACGATGTGCGGATGTGCGAAGGCGCATCCGGCTGGACTCTCGCCGCTCGGTTCGGCGGTTCGCGGGCCGAACGGCCCGCCGAAAGGAGTCCGCGCGATGGCGGGCTGCGATCTCCATAAGAATGAAAAAGACGCATATACCTTCGGGTGCGACCATACCAGCACCAGTGCACCGGATCCCATCGAACTCCGCGATTAAGCGTGCTTGGGCGAGAGTAGTACTAGGATGGGTGACCTCCGGGAAGTCCTCGTGTTGCACCCCTCCATTTTGCAGGGTTTTTATTTTTATTTTTTTATCTTTCGTCCGGAAGACCTGGGAGAGATCATTCAACGTGGGCCCCACAAGGATGATCGGCTGGACGGCCAGAGCGAGAGCACATTTATCGTGGGCCCCGCAGGGATTATCGGCTGGCGGGTTGCGAGGCGGCACGAGAATCGCCATAACTTCGCGCGCAGGCGTCCGTTTCGCCATTGCGACCCCATTCCGGAAAGCTTATCGAAAGACGGACGACGCGCGGATGTGCGAAGGCGCATCCGGCTGGACTCTCGCCGCTCAATTCGACCGTTCTGCGGGCCGAACGGCCCGCCGAAAGGAGTCCGCGCGATGGCGGGCTGCGATCTCCATAAGAATGAAAAAGACGCATATACCTTCGGGTGCGACCATACCAGCACCAGTGCACGGATCCCATCGGAACTCCGCAGATTAAGCGTGCTTGGGCGAGAGTAGTACTAGGATGGGTGACCTCCTGGGAAGTCCTCGTGTTGCACCCCTCCATTTTGCAGGGTTTTTATTTTTATTTTTTTATCTTTCGTCCGGAGGACCTGGGAGAGATCATTCAACGTGGGCCCCACAAGGATGATCGGTTGGACGATGAGAGAGAGAGCGAGAGCACCTTTATCGTGGGCCCCGCGGGGATTATCGGGCGGCGGATTGCGAGGCGGCACGAGAATCGCCATAACTTCGCGCGCGGGCGTCCGTTTCGCCATTGCGACCCCATTCGGAAAGCTTATCGAAAGACGGACGACGCGCGGATGTGCCGAAGGCGCATCCGGCCGGACTCTCGCCGCTCGATTCGACCGTTCGCGGGCCGAACGGTCCGCCGAAAGGAGTCCGCGCGATGGCGGGCTGCGATCTCCATAAGAATGAAAAAGACGCGTATACCTTCGGGTGCGACCATACCGGCACCGGTGCACCGGATCCCATCGGAACTCCGCGAGTTAAGCGTGCTTGGGCGAGAGTAGTACTAGGATGGGTGACCTCTCGGGAAGTCCTCGTGTTGCACCCCTCCCTTTTGCGGGGTTTTTATTTTTTTTTTTATCTTTCGTCAGGACGACCGGGAGAGATCATTCAACGTGGGCCCCACAAGGATGATCGGTGGACGATGGACGAGCGAGAGAGCGAGAGCACATTTATCGTGGGCCCCACAGGGATTATCGGGCGGCGGATTGCGAGGCGGCACGAGAATCGCCATAACTTCGCGCGCAGGCGTCCGTTTCGCCATTGCGACCCCATTCGGAAAGCATATCGAAAGACGGACGACGCGCGGATGTGCGAAGGCGCATCCGGTCGGACTCTCGCCGCTCGATTCGGCCGGTTACGCGGGCCGAACGGTCCGCCGAAAGGAGTCCGCGCGATGGCGGGCTGCGATCTCCATAAGAATGAAAAAGACGCATATACCTTCGGGTGCGACCATACCGGCACCGGTGCACCGGATCCCATCGAACTCCGCGAGTTAAGCGTGCTTGGGCGAGAGTAGTACTAGGATGGGTGACCTCCGGGAAGTCCTCGTGTTGCACCCCTCCGTTTTGCAGGGTTTTTATTATTTTTTTATCTTTCGTCCGGACGACCAGGAGAGATCATTCAACGTGGGCCCCACAAGGATGATCGGGCTGGACGAGAGAGAGAGCGAGAGCACACTTTATCGTGGGCCCCGCAGGGATTATCGGGCGGCGGATTGCGAAGCGGCACGAGAATCGCTATAACTTCGCGCGCGAGCGTCCGTTTCGCCATTGCAACCCCATTCCGGAAAGCTTATCGAAAGACGGACGACGCGCGGATGTGCCGAAGGCGCATCCGGCTGGGCTCTCGCCGCTCGATCCGACCGGTTCGCGGGCCGAACGGTCCGCCGAAAGGAGTCCGCGCGATGGCGGGCTGCGATCTCCATAAGAATGAAAAAGACGCGTATACCTTCGGGTGCGACCATACCGGCACCGGTGCACGGATCCCATCGAACTCCGCGAGTTAAGCGTGCTTGGGCGAGAGTAGTACTAGGATGGGTGACCTCCGGGAAGTCCTCGTGTTGCACCCCTCCCTTTTGCACGGTTTTTATTTTTTTTTACCTTTCGTCCGGACGACACAGGAGAGAACATTTAACGTGGGCCCCACAAGGATAATCGGTTGGACGATGAGAGAGAGAGAGCGAGAGCACATTTATCGTGGGCCCCACAAGGATTATCGGCTGGCGAGCTGCGCAGCGGCACAAGAATCGCCATACCTTCGTGCGCGGCGCCCTTTCGCTTTTGTGACCCCATTCCGGAAAGCTTATCGAAAGACGGACGGCGCGCGGATGTACTTAAGGCGCATCCGGCTGGACTCTCGCCGCTCAATTCGACCGTTCTGCGGGCCGAACGGCCCGCCGAAAGGAGTCCGCGCGATGGCGGGCTGCGATCTCCATAAGAATGAAAAAGACGCGTATATCTTTGGGTGCGACCATACCAGCACCAGTGCCCCGGATCCCATCAGAACTCCGCAGTTAAGCGTGCTTGGGCGAGAGTAGTACTAGGATGGGTGACCTCCTGGGAAGTCCTCGTGTTGCACCCCTCCATTTTGCGGGGTTTTTATTTTTTTTTTTATCTTTCGTCCGGAAGACCTGGGAGAGATCATTCAACGTGGGCCCCACAAGGATGATCGGGCGTGAGACGAGCCAGAGCGAGAGCACATTTATCGTGGGCCCCGCAGGGATTATCGGCTGGCGGGTTGCGAGGCGGCACGAGAATCGCCATAACTCGCGCGCGGGCGTCCGTTTCGCCATTGCGACCCCATTCGGAAAGCTTATCGAAAGACGGACGACGCGCGGATGTGCCGAAGGCGCATCCGGCGGACTCTCGCCGCTCGATTCGACCGTTACGCGGGCCGAACGGTCCGCCGAGAGGAGTCCGCGCGATGGCGGGGCTGCGATCTCCATAAGAATGAAAAAGACGCGTATACCTTCGGGTGCGACCATACCGGCACCGGTGCACGGATCCCATCGGAACTCCGCGGTTAAGCGTGCTTGGGCGAGAGTAGTACTAGGATGGGTGACCTCTCGGGAAGTCCTCGTGTTGCACCCCTCCATTTTGCACGGTTTTTATTTTATTTTTTACCTTTCGTCCGGACGACACGGAGAGAGATCATTTAACGTGGGCCCCACAAGGATGATCGAGCTGGACGATGAGAGAGAGAGAGAGAGAGCACCTTTATCGTGGGCCCCACGGGGATTATCGGGCTGGCGGATTGCGAGGCGGCACGAGAATCGCCATAACTTCGCGCGCGGGCGTCCGTTTCGCCATTGCGACCCCATTCCGGAAAGCTTATCGAAAGACGGACGACGCGCGGATGTGCCGAAGGCGCATCCGGCCGGACTCTCGCCGCTCGATTCGGCCGTTCGCGGGCCGAACGGCCCGCCGAAGGAGTCCGCGCGATGGCGGGCTGCGATCTCCATAAGAATGAAAAAGACGCATATACCTTCGGGTGCGACCATACCAGCACCAGTGCACCGGATCCCATCGAACTCCGCGAGTTAAGCGTGCTTGGGCGAGAGTAGTACTAGGATGGGTGACCTCTGGGAAGTCCTCGTGTTGCACCCCTCCATTTTGCGGGGTTTATTATTTTTTTTTTTGTCTTTCGTCCGGACAACCTGGGAGAGATCATTCAACGTGGGCCCCACAAGGATGATCGAGCTGGACGAGCGAGAGAGCGAGAGCACATTTATCGTGGGCCCCGCAGGGATTATCGGCTGGCGGGTTGCGAGGCGGCACGAGAATCGCCATAACTTCGCGCGCAGGCGTCCGTTTCGCCATTGCGACCCCATTCCGGAAAGCTTATCGAAAGACGGACGACGCGCGGATGTGCGAAGGCGCATCCGGCGGACTCTCGCCGCTCGATTCGACCGTTCGCGGGCCGAACGGTCCGCCGAAGGAGTCCGCGCGATGGCGGGCTGCGATCTCCATAAGAATGAAAAAGACGCGTATACCTTCGGGTGCGACCATACCGGCACCGGTGCACGGATCCCATCGAACTCCGCGAGTTAAGCGTGCTTGGGCGAGAGTAGTACTAGGATGGGTGACCTCCGGGAAGTCCTCGTGTTGCACCCCTCCCTTTTGCAGTGTTTTTATTTTTTTTTTTTACCTTTCGTCCGGACGACACCAGAGAGAGAACATTTAACGCGGGCCCCACAAGGATAATCGGCTGGACGATGAGAGAGAGAGAGAGAGAGAGCACCTTTATCGTGGGCCCCACAGGGATTATCGGCTGGCGGATTGCGAGGCGGCACGAGAATCGCCATAACTTCGCGCGCAGGCGTCCGTTTCGCCATTGCGACCCCATTCCGGAAAGCTTATCGAAAGACGGACGACGCGCGGATGTGCCGAAGGCGCATCCGGTCGGACTCTCGCCGCTCGGTCGGCCGTTACGCGGGCCGAACGGTCCGCCGAAAGGAGCCGCGCGATGGCGGGGCTGCGATCTCCATAAGAATGAAAAAGACGCGTATATCTTCGGGTGCGACCATACCGGCACCGAGTGCACGGATCCCATCGAACTCCGCGAGTTAAGCGTGCTTGGGCGAGAGTAGTACTAGGATGGGTGACCTCTCGGGAAGTCCTCGTGTTGCACCCCTCCATTTTGCACGGTTTTTATTTTTTTTTACCTTTCGTCCGGACGACCAGAGAGAGATCATTCAACGTGGGCCCCACAAGGATAATCGGTGGACGATGAGAGAGAGAGAGAGAGAGAGCACATTTATCGTGGGCCCCGCAGGGATTATCGGGCTGGCGGATTGCGAGGCGGCACGAGAATCGCCATAACTTCGCGCGCGGGCGTCCGTTTCGCCATTGCGACCCCATTCCGGAAAGCTTATCGAAAGACGGACGACGCGCGGATGTGCCGAAGGCGCATCCGGCTGGACTCTCGCCGCTCGATTCGGCCGTTCGCGGGCCGAACGGTCCGCCGAAAGGAGCCCGCGCGATGGCGGGCTGCGATCTCCATAAGAATGAAAAAGACGCGTATATCTTCGGGTGCGACCATACCGAGCACCGGTGCACCGGATCCCATCAGAACTCCGCAGTTAAGCGTGCTTGGGCGAGAGTAGTACTAGGATGGGTGACCTCTTGGGAAGTTCTCGTGTTGCACCCCTCCCTTTTGCACGGTTTTTATTTTTTTTACCTTTCGTCCGGACGACCAGAGAGAGAACATTTAACGCGGGCCCCACAAGGATAATCGGCTGGACGATGAGAGAGAGAGAGCGAGAGCACATTTATCGTGGGCCCCACGGGGATTATCGAGCTGGCGGATTGCGGGCGGCACGAGAATCGCCATAACTTCGCGCGCGGGCGTCCGTTTCGCCATTGCGACCCCATTCCGGAAAGCTTATCGAAAGACGGACGACGCGCGGATGTGCCGAAGGCGCATCCGTCGGACTCTCGCCGCTCGATTCGACCGTTCGCGGGTCGAACGGTCCGCCGAAAGGAGCCCGCGCGATGGCGGGCTGCGATCTCCATAAGAATGAAAAAGACGCGTATATCTTCGGGTGCGACCATACCGGCACCGAGTGCACCGGATCCCATCGAACTCCGCGATTAAGCGTGCTTGGGCGAGAGTAGTACTAGGATGGGTGACCTCTCGGGAAGTCCTCGTGTTGCACCCCTCCCTTTTGCACGGTTTTTATTTTTTTTACCTTTCGTCCGGACGACACGGGAGAGAACATTTAACGTGGGCCCCACAAGGATAATCGGGCTGGACGATGACGAGAGAGAGAGAGCACACTTTATCGTGGGCCCCACAGGGATTATCGGCCGGCGGATTGCGAGGCGGCACGAGAATCGCCATAACTTCGCGCGCGGGCGTCCGTTTCGCCATTGCGACCCCATTCGGAAAGCTTATCGAAAGACGGACGACGCGCGGATGTGCCGAAGGCGCATCCGGCGGACTCTCGCCGCTCAATTCGACCGTTCTGCAGGCCGAACGGTCCGCCGAAAGGAGCCCGCGAGATGGCGGGCTGCGATCTCCATAAGAATGAAAAAGACGCATATACCTTCGGGTGCGACCATACCGGCACCGGTGCACGGATCCCATCGGAACTCCGCGAGTTAAGCGTGCTTGGGCGAGAGTAGTACTAGGATGGGTGACCTCTCGGGAAGTCCTCGTGTTGCACCCCTCCCTTTTGCACGGTTTTTATTTTTTTTTACCTTTCGTCCGGACGACCGAGAGAGAGAACATTTAACGTGGGCCCCACAAGGATAATCGAGCTGGACGATGAGAGAGAGAGAGAGAGCACCTTTATCGTGGGCCCCACGGGGATTATCGGGCGGCGGATTGCGAGGCGGCACGAGAATCGCCATAACTTCGCGCGCGGGCGTCCGTTTCGCCATTGCGACCCCATTCGGAAAGCTTATCGAAAGACGGACGACGCGCGGATGTGCGAAGGCGCATCCGGCCGGACTCTCGCCGCTCGGTTCGGCCGTTCGCGGGCCGAACGGCCGCCGAAAGGAGTCCGCGCGATGGCGGGCTGCGATCTCCATAAGAATGAAAAAGACGCATATACCTTCGGGTGCGACCATACCAGCACCAGTGCACCGGATCCCATCAGAACTCCGCAGTTAAGCGTGCTTGGGCGAGAGTAGTACTAGGATGGGTGACCTCCTGGGAAGTCCTCGTGTTGCACCCCTCCATTTTGCAGGGTTTTTATTTTTATTTTTTTATCTTTCGTCCGGAAGACCTGGGAGAGATCATTCAACGTGGGCCCCACAAGGATGATCGGCTGGACGGCCGGAGCGAGCGAGAGAGCGAGAGAGCAGCACCTTTATCGTGGGCCCCGCAGGGATTATCGGTCGGCGGGTTGCGAGGCGGCACGAGAATCGCCATAACTTCGCGCGCGAGCGTCCGTTTCGCCATTGCGACCCCATTCCGGAAAGCTTATCGAAAGACGGACGACGCGCGGATGTGCGAAGGCGCATCCGGCCGGACTCTCGCCGCTCGATTCGGCCGTTACGCGGGCCGAACGGTCCGCCGAAAGGAGTCCGCGCGATGGCGGGCTGCGATCTCCATAAGAATGAAAAAGACGCGTATATCTTCGGGTGCGACCATACCGAGCACCGGTGCACCGGATCCCATCGGAACTCCGCGAGTTAAGCGTGCTTGGGCGAGAGTAGTACTAGGATGGGTGACCTCTCGGGAAGTCCTCGTGTTGCACCCCTCCCTTTTGCACGGTTTTATTTTTATTTTTTACCTTTCGTCCGGACGACCGGAGAGAGAACATTTAACGTGGGCCCCACAAGGATGATCGAGCTGGACGATGAGAGAGAGAGAGAGCACCTTTATCGTGGGCCCCGCAGGGATTATCGAGCTGGCGGATTGCGAGGCGGCACGAGAATCGCCATAACTTCGCGCGCGGGCGTCCGTTTCGCCATTGCGACCCCATTCGGAAAGCTTATCGAAAGACGGACGACGCGCGGATGTGCCGAAGGCGCATCCGAGCGGACTCTCGCCGCTCGGTCGACCGTTCGCGGGCCGAACGGTCCGCCGAAAGGAGTCCGCGCGATGGCGGGCTGCGATCTCCATAAGAATGAAAAAGACGCGTATACCTTCGGGTGCGACCATGCCAGGCACCGGTGCACCGGATCCCATCGGAACTCCGCGATTAAGCGTGCTTGGGCGAGAGTAGTACTAGGATGGGTGACCTCCGGGAAGTCCTCGTGTTGCACCCCTCCATTTTGCGGGGTTTTTATTATTTTTTTACCTTTCGTCCGGACGACCCAGGAGAGATCATTCAACGTGGGCCCCACAAGGATAATCGAGCTGGACGATGAGAGAGAGAGAGAGCACACTTTATCGTGGGCCCCGCAGGGATTATCGGGCTGGCGGATTGCGAGGCGGCACGAGAATCGCCATAACTTCGCGCGCAGGCGTCCGTTTCGCCATTGCGACCCCATTCGGAAAGCTTATCGAAAGACGGACGACGCGCGGATGTGCCGAAGGCGCATCCGGCTGGACTCTCGCCGCTCAATTCGGCCGGTTCTGCGGGCCGAACGGCCCGCCGAAAGGAGTCCGCGCGATGGCGGGCTGCGATCTCCATAAGAATGAAAAGACGCATATACCTTCGGGTGCGACCATACCAGCACCAGTGCACCGGATCCCATCAGAACTCCGCAATTAAGCGTGCTTGGGCGAGAGTAGTACTAGGATGGGTGACCTCCTGGGAAGTCCTCGTGTTGCACCCCTCCATTTTGCAGGGTTTTTATTATTTTTTTTTTATCTTTCGTCCGGACGACCTGGGAGAGATCATTCAACGTGGGCCCCACAAGGATGATCGGCTGGACGGCCAGAGCGAGAGCACATTTATCGTGGGCCCCGCAGGGGATTATCGGCTGGCGGGTTGCGAGGCGGCACGAGAATCGCCATAACTTCGCGCGCAGGCGTCCGTTTCGCCATTGCGACCCCATTCCGGAAAGCTTATCGAAAGACGGACGACGCGCGGATGTGCCGAAGGCGCATCCGGCTGGACTCTCGCCGCTCAATTCGACCGTTCTGCGGGCCGAACGGCCCGCCGAAAGGAGTCCGCGCGATGGCGGGGCTGCGATCTCCATAAGAATGAAAAAGACGCGTATATCTTCGGGTGCGACCATACCGGCACCGGTGCACGGATCCCATCGAACTCCGCGGTTAAGCGTGCTTGGGCGAGAGTAGTACTAGGATGGGTGACCTCCCGGGAAGTCCTCGTGTTGCACCCCTCCATTTTGCACGGTTTTTATTATTTTTTTACCTTTCGTCCGGACGACTCGGGAGAGAACATTTAACGTGGGCCCCACAAGGATAATCGAGCTGGACGATGAGAGAGAGAGAGAGCACCTTTATCGTGGGCCCCACAGGGATTATCGGGCCGGCGGATTGCGAGGCGGCACGAGAATCGCCATAACTTCGCGCGCAGGCGTCCGTTTCGCCATTGCGACCCCATTCGGAAAGCTTATCGAAAGACGGACGACGCGCGGATGTGCCGAAGGCGCATCCGGCTGGACTCTCGCCGCTCATTTCGACCGTTCTGCGGGCCGAACGGCCCGCCGAAAGGAGTCCGCGCGATGGCGGGCTGCGATCTCCATAAGAATGAAAAAGACGCATATACCTTCGGGTGCGACCATACCAGCACCAGTGCACCGGATCCCATCAGAACTCCGCAGTTAAGCGTGCTTGGGCGAGAGTAGTACTAGGATGGGTGACCTCCAGGGAAGTCCTCGTGTTGCACCCCTCCATTTTGCAGGGTTTTTATTTTTATTTTTTTATCTTTCGTCCGGACGACACAGGAGAGATCATTCAACGTGGGCCCCACAAGGATGATCGAGCTGGACGACGGGAGCGAGAGCACATTTATCGTGGGCCCCGCAGGGATTATCGGCCGGCGGGTTGCGAGGCGGCACGAGAATCGCCATAACTTCGCGCGCGGGCGTCCGTTTCGCCATTGCGACCCCATTCGGAAAGCTTATCGAAAGACGGACGACGCGCGGATGTGCGAAGGCGCATCCGGCCGGACTCTCGCCGCTCGATTCGACCGTTCGCGGGCCGAACGGTCCGCCGAAAGGAGCCCGCGCGATGGCGGGCTGCGATCTCCATAAGAATGAAAAAGACGCGTATATCTTCGGGTGCGACCATACCGGCACCGGTGCACCGGATCCCATCGAACTCCGCGAGTTAAGCGTGCTTGGGCGAGAGTAGTACTAGGATGGGTGACCTCTCGGGAAGTCCTCGTGTTGCACCCCTCCATTTTGCACGGTTTTTATTATTTTTTTATCTTTCGTCCGGACGACCGGAGAGAACATTTAACGTGGGCCCCACAAGGATGATCGGTTGGACGATGAGAGAGAGAGAGCACTTTATCGGGCCCCACAGGGATAATCGGCTGGACGATGAGAGAGAGAGAGAGAGCACCTTTATCGTGGGCCCCACAGGGATTATCGGCCGGCGGATTGCGAGGCGGCACGAGAATCGCCATAACTTCGCGCGCGGGCGTCCGTTTCGCCATTGCGACCCCGTTCCGGAAAGCTTATCGAAAGACGGACGACGCGCGGATGTGCGAAGGCGCATCCGCGGACTCTCGCCGCTCGATTCGGCCGTTCGCGGGCCGAACGGTCCGCCGAAAGGAGCCCGCGCGATGGCGGGCTGCGATCTCCATAAGAATGAAAAAGACGCGTATATCTTCGGGTGCGACCATACCGGCACCGGTGCACCGGATCCCATCGAACTCCGCGAGTTAAGCGTGCTTGGGCGAGAGTAGTACTAGGATGGGTGACCTCCGGGAAGTCCTCGTGTTGCACCCCTCCATTTTGCACGGTTTTTATTTTTTTTTTTATCTTTCGTCCGGACGACAAGAGAGAGAACATTTAACGTGGGCCCCACAAGGATAATCGGCTGGACGATGAGAGAGAGAGAGAGAGCACCTTTATCGTGGGCCCCACAGGGATTATCGGGCGGCGGATTGCGAGGCGGCACGAGAATCGCCATAACTTCGCGCGCTGGCGTCCGTTTCGCCATTGCGACCCCATTCCGGAAAGCTTATCGAAAGACGGACGACGCGCGGATGTGCCGAAGGCGCATCCGGCCGGACTCTCGCCGCTCGATTCGGCCGTTCGCGGGCCGAACGGTCCGCCGAAAGGAGCCCGCGCGATGGCGGGCTGCGATCTCCATAAGAATGAAAAAGACGCGTATATCTTCGGGTGCGACCATACCGGCACCGGTGCACCGGATCCCATCGAACTCCGCGAGTTAAGCGTGCTTGGGCGAGAGTAGTACTAGGATGGGTGACCTCTCAGGAAGTCCTCGTGTTGCACCCCTCCATTTTGCACGGTTTTTATTTTTTTTTTACCTTTCGTCCGGACGACCGGAGAGAGATCATTTAACGTGGGCCCCACAAGGATAATCGGTGGACGATGAGAGAGAGGAGCACCTTATGGGGCCCACGGAATCGGTGGACGATGAGAGAGAGAGAGAGAGCACCTTTATCGTGGGCCCCACAGGGATTATCGGCTGGCGGATTGCGAGGCGGCACGAGAATCGCCATAACTTCGCGCGCAGGCGTCCGTTTCGCCATTGCGACCCCATTCCGGAAAGCTTATCGAAAGACGGACGACGCGCGGATGTGCCGAGCGCATCCGGTCGGACTCTCGCCGCTCGATTCGGCCGTTACGCGGGCCGAACGGTCCGCCGAAAGGAGCCCGCGCGATGGCGGGCTGCGATCTCCATAAGAATGAAAAAGACGCGTATATCTTCGGGTGCGACCATACCAGCACCAGTGCACCGGATCCCATCAGAACTCCGCAGTTAAGCGTGCTTGGGCGAGAGTAGTACTAGGATGGGTGACCTCTTGGGAAGTTCTCGTGTTGCACCCCTCCCTTTTGCACGGTTTTTATTTTTTTTACCTTTCGTCCGGACGACCGGGAGAGAACATTTAACGTGGGCCCCACAAGGATAATCGGTGGACGATGAGAGAGAGCAGAGAGAGAGCACCTTTATCGTGGGCCCCACGGGGATTATCGGGCGGCGGATTGCGAGGCGGCACGAGAATCGCCATAACTTCGCGCGCGAGCGTCCGTTTCGCCATTGCGACCCCATTCCGGAAAGCTTATCGAAAGACGGACGACGCGCGGATGTGCCGAAGGCGCATCCGGTGGACTCTCGCCGCTCGATTCGGCCGTTACGCGGGCCGAACGGTCCGCCGAAAGGAGCCCGCGAGATGGCGGGCTGCGATCTCCATAAGAATGAAAAAGACGCGTATATCTTCGGGTGCGACCATACCGGCACCGGTGCACCGGATCCCATCGAACTCCGCGAGTTAAGCGTGCTTGGGCGAGAGTAGTATTAGGATGGGTGACCTCTCGGGAAGTCCTCGTGTTGCACCCCTCCATTTTGCGCGGTTTTTATTTTTTTTTTTACCTTTCGTCGGACGACCGCAGGAGAGAACATTTAACGTGGGCCCCACAAGGATAATCGGCTGGACGATGAGAGCGAGAGAGCGAGAGCACATTTATCGTGGGCCCCGCGGGGATTATCGGCCGGCGGATTGCGAGGCGGCACGAGAATCGCCATAACTTCGCGCGCGGGCGTCCGTTTCGCCATTGCGACCCCATTCGGAAAGCTTATCGAAAGACGGACGACGCGCGGATGTGCCGAAGGCGCATCCGGCGGACTCTCGCCGCTCGATTCGACCGTTACGCGGGCCGAACGGTCCGCCGAAAGGAGCCCGCGCGATGGCGGGCTGCGATCTCCATAAGAATGAAAAAGACGCGTATATCTTCGGGTGCGACCATACCGGCACCGGTGCACCGGATCCCATCGGAACTCCGCGAGTTAAGCGTGCTTGGGCGAGAGTAGTACTAGGATGGGTGACCTCTGGGAAGTCCTCGTGTTGCACCCCTCCCTTTTGCACGGTTTTTATTTTTTTTTACCTTTCGTCCGGACGACCGGAGAGAGAACATTTAACGTGGGCCCCACAAGGATAATCGGGCTGGACGATGAGAGAGAGAGAGAGAGCACACTTTATCGTGGGCCCCACGGGGATTATCGGCTGGCGGATTGCGAGGCGGCACGAGAATCGCCATAACTTCGCGCGCGGGCGTCCGTTTCGCCATTGCGACCCCATTCCGGAAAGCTTATCGAAAGACGGACGACGAGCGGATGTGCCGAAGGCGCATCCGGCCGGACTCTCGCCGCTCGATTCGGCCGTTACGCGGGCCGAACGGTCCGCCGAAAGGAGCCCGCGAGATGGCGGGCTGCGATCTCCATAAGAATGAAAAAGACGCGTATATCTTTGGGTGCGACCATACCAGCACCAGTGCACGGATCCCATCGAACTCCGCGAGTTAAGCGTGCTTGGGCGAGAGTAGTACTAGGATGGGTGACCTCCGGGAAGTCCTCGTGTTGCACCCCTCCCTTTTGCACGGTTTTTATTTTTTTTACCTTTCGTCCGGACGACCGGAGAGAGAACATTTAACGTGGGCCCCACAAGGATAATCGAGCTGGACGATGAGAGAGAGAGAGAGCACCTTTATCGTGGGCCCCACAGGGATTATCGGGCTGGCGGATTGCGAGGCGGCACGAGAATCGCCATAACTTCGCGCGCGGGCGTCCGTTTCGCCATTGCGACCCCATTCGGAAAGCTTATCGAAAGACGGACGACGCGCGGATGTGCGAAGGCGCATCCGGTCGGACTCTCGCCGCTCGATTCGGCCGGTTACGCGGGCCGAACGGCCCGCCGAAAGGAGTCCGCGCGATGGCGGGCTGCGATCTCCATAAGAATGAAAAAGACGCATATACCTTCGGGTGCGACCATACCAGCACCAGTGCACCGGATCCCATCAGAACTCCGCAGTTAAGCGTGCTTGGGCGAGAGTAGTACTAGGATGGGTGACCTCTTGGGAAGTCCTCGTGTTGCACCCCTCCATTTTGCCGGGTTTTTATTATTTTTTTTTATCTTTCGTCCGGACGACACGGGAGAGATCATTCAACGTGGGCCCCACAAGGATGATCGGCTGGACGGCCAGAGCGAGAGCACATTTATCGTGGGCCCCGCAGGGATTATCGGGCGGCGGGTTGCGAGGCGGCACGAGAATCGCCATAACTTCGCGCGCGGGCGTCCGTTTCGCCATTGCGACCCCATTCGGAAAGCTTATCGAAAGACGGACGACGCGCGGATGTGCGAAGGCGCATCCGGTCGGACTCTCGCCGCTCAATTCGACCGTTCTGCGGGCCGAACGGTCCGCCGAAAGGAGCCCGCGCGATGGCGGGCTGCGATCTCCATAAGAATGAAAAAGACGCGTATATCTTCGGGTGCGACCATACCAGCACCAGTGCACCGGATCCCATCAGAACTCCGCAGTTAAGCGTGCTTGGGCGAGAGTAGTACTAGGATGGGTGACCTCTGGGAAGTCCTCGTGTTGCACCCCTCCCTTTTGCACGGTTTTTATTTTTTTTTACCTTTCGTCCGGACGACCGGAGAGAGAACATTTAACGTGGGCCCCACAAGGATAATCGGTTGGACGATGAGAGAGAGAGAGAGCACCTTTATCGTGGGCCCCACGGGGATTATCGAGCTGGCGGATTGCGAGGCGGCACGAGAATCGCCATAACTTCGCGCGCAGGCGTCCGTTTCGCCATTGCGACCCCATTCCGGAAAGCTTATCGAAAGACGGACGACGCGCGGATGTGCGAAGGCGCATCCGGCTGGACTCTCGCCGCTCGGTTCGGCCGTTCGCGGGCCGAACGGTCCGCCGAAAGGAGCCCGCGCGA
This sequence comes from Papilionanthe hookeriana x Papilionanthe teres, assembly GCA_022702705.1. Classification (NCBI taxonomy): domain Eukaryota; kingdom Viridiplantae; phylum Streptophyta; class Magnoliopsida; order Asparagales; family Orchidaceae; genus Papilionanthe; species Papilionanthe hookeriana x Papilionanthe teres. The sequence goes on from CM040435.1 coordinate 27,667,030, forward strand.
TGGCGGGCTGCGATCTCCATAAGAATGAAAAAGACGCGTATATCTTCGGGTGCGACCATACCGGCACCGGTGCACGGATCCCATCAGAACTCCGCAGTTAAGCGTGCTTGGGCGAGAGTAGTACTAGGATGGGTGACCTCCTGGGAAGTCCTCGTGTTGCACCCCTCCCTTTTGCACGGTTTTTATTTTTTTTTTACCTTTCGTCCGGACGACCAGAGAGAGAACATTTAACGTGGGCCCCACAAGGATAATCGGTTGGACGATGAGAGAGAGAGAGCACCTTTATGGGGCCCCACAGGATAATCGGCTGGACGATGAGAGAGAGAGAGAGCACCTTTATCGTGGGCCCCACGGGGATTATCGGCGGCGGATTGCGAGGCGGCACGAGAATCGCCATAACTTCGCGCGCGGGCGTCCGTTTCGCCATTGCGACCCCATTCCGGAAAGCTTATCGAAAGACGGACGACGCGCGGATGCGCCGAAGCGCATCCGGCTGGACTCTCGCCGCTCGGTTCGACCGTTCGCGGGCCGAACGGTCCGCCGAAAGGAGCCCGCGAGATGGCGGGCTGCGATCTCCATAAGAATGAAAAAGACGCGTATATCTTCGGGTGCGACCATACCAGCACCAGTGCACCGGATCCCATCAGAACTCCGCAGTTAAGCGTGCTTGGGCGAGAGTAGTACTAGGATGGGTGACCTCTCGGGAAGTCCTCGTGTTGCACCCCTCCCTTTTGCACGGTTTTTATTATTTTTTACCTTTCGTCCGGACGACCGGGAGAGAACATTTAACGTGGGCCCCACAAGGTTAATCGGTGGACGATGAGAGAGAGAGAGAGAGAGCACCTTTATCGTGGGCCCCACGGGGATTATCGGGCTGGCGGATTGCGAGGCGGCACGAGAATCGCCATAACTTCGCGCGCGGGCGTCCGTTTCGCCATTGCGACCCCATTCCGGAAAGCTTATCGAAAGACGGACGACGAGCGGATGTGCCGAAGGCGCATCCGGCCGGACTCTCGCCGCTCGATTCGACCGTTCGCGGGCCGAACGGTCCGCCGAAAGGAGCCGCGAGATGGCGGGCTGCGATCTCCATAAGAATGAAAAAGACGCGTATATCTTCGGGTGCGACCATACCGGCACCGGTGCACCGGATCCCATCGGAACTCCGCGAGTTAAGCGTGCTTGGGCGAGAGTAGTATTAGGATGGGTGACCTCTGGGAAGTCCTCGTGTTGCACCCCTCCCTTTTGCACGGTTTTTATTTTTTTTTACCTTTCGTCCGGACGACCGGAGAGAGAACATTTAACGTGGGCCCCACAAGGATAATCGGTTGGACGATGAGAGAGAGAGAGCGAGAGCACATTTATCGTGGGCCCCACGGGGATTATCGGGCTGGCGGATTGCGAGGCGGCACGAGAATCGCCATAACTTCGCGCGCAGGCGTCCGTTTCGCCATTGCGACCCCATTCCGGAAAGCTTATCGAAAGACGGACGACGAGCGGATGTGTCGAAGGCGCATCCGGCTGGACTCTCGCCGCTCAATTCGACCGTTCTGCGGGCCGAACGGTCCGCCGAAAGGAGCCCGCGCGATGGCGGGCTGCGATCTCCATAAGAATGAAAAAGACGCGTATATCTTCGGGTGCGACCATACCAGCACCAGTGCACGGATCCCATCGGAACTCCGCGAGTTAAGCGTGCTTGGGCGAGAGTAGTACTAGGATGGGTGACCTCTCGGGAAGTCCTCGTGTTGCACCCCTCCCTTTTGCACGGTTTTTATTTTTTTTTACCTTTCGTCCGGACGACCGGAGAGAGAACATTTAACGTGGGCCCCACAAGGATAATCGAGCTGGACGATGAGAGAGAGAGAGAGCAGCACTTTATCGTGGGCCCCACAGGGATTATCGGCCGGCGGATTGCGAGGCGGCACGAGAATCGCCATAACTTCGCGCGCAGGCGTCCGTTTCGCCATTGCGACCCCATTCCGGAAAGCTTATCGAAAGACGGACGACGAGCGGATGTGCCGAAGGCGCATCCGGCTGGACTCTCGCCGCTCAATTCGACCGTTCTGCAGGCCGAACGGTCCGCCGAAAGGAGCCCGCGAGATGGCGGGGCTGCGATCTCCATAAGAATGAAAAAGACGCGTATACCTTCGGGTGCGACCATACCGGCACCGGTGCACGGATCCCATCGAACTCCGCGATTAAGCGTGCTTGGGCGAGAGTAGTACTAGGATGGGTGACCTCCTGGGAAGTCCTCGTGTTGCACCCCTCCCTTTTGCACGGTTTTTATTTTTTTTACCTTTCGTCCGGACGACCAGAGAGAGAACATTTAACGTGGGCCCCACAAGGATAATCGGCTGGACGATGAGAGAGAGAGAGAGCACCTTTATCGTGGGCCCCACAGGGATTATCGGCTGGCGGATTGCGAGGCGGCACGAGAATCGCCATAACTTCGCGTGCAGGCGTCCGTTTCGCCATTGCGACCCCATTCGGAAAGCTTATCGAAAGACGGACGACGCGCGGATGTGCCGAGGCGCATCCGGTTGGACTCTCGCCGCTCAATTCGACCGTTTCGCGGGCCGAACGGCCCGCCGAAAGGAGTCCGCGCGATGGCGGGCTGCGATCTCCATAAGAATGAAAAAGACGCATATACCTTCGGGTGCGACCATACCAGCACCAGTGCACCGGATCCCATCAGAACTCCGCAGTTAAGCGTGCTTGGGCGAGAGTAGTACTAGGATGGGTGACCTCCTGGGAAGTCCTCGTGTTGCACCCCTCCATTTTGCGGGGTTTTTATTATTTTTTTTTTATCTTTCGTCCGGACGACCTGGGAGAGATCATTCAACGTGGGCCCCACAAGGATGATCGGCTGGACGGCCAGAGCGAGAGCACATTTATCGTGGGCCCCGCAGGGATTATCGGCTGGCGGGTTGCGAGGCGGCACGAGAATCGCCATAACTTCGCGCGCAGGCGTCCGTTTCGCCATTGCGACCCCATTCCGGAAAGCATATCGAAAGACGGACGACGCGCGGATGTGCGAAGGCGCATCCGGCGGACTCTCGCCGCTCGATTCGACCGTTACGCGGGCCGAACGGTCCGCCGAAAGGAGCCCGCGCGATGGCGGGCTGCGATCTCCATAAGAATGAAAAAGACGCGTATATCTTCGGGTGCGACCATACCGAGCACCGGTGCACCGGATCCCATCGAACTCCGCGAGTTAAGCGTGCTTGGGCGAGAGTAGTACTAGGATGGGTGACCTCACGGGAAGTCCTCGTGTTGCACCCCTCCCTTTTGCGCGGTTTTTATTTTTTTTTACCTTTCGTCCGGACGACCGGAGAGAGAACATTTAACGTGGGCCCCACAAGGATGATCGGTTGGACGATGAGAGAGCGAGAGCACCTTTATGGGGCCCCACGGGATATCGGGCGGACGATGAGAGAGAGAGAGAGAGAGCACCTTTATCGTGGGCCCCACGGGATTATCGGGCGGCGGATTGCGAGGCGGCACGAGAATCGCCATAACTTCGCGCGCGGGCGTCCGTTTCGCCATTGCGACCCCATTCCGGAAAGCTTATCGAAAGACGGACGACGCGCGGATGCGCCGAAGCGCATCCGGCTGGACTCTCGCCGCTCGGTTCGACCGTTCGCGGGCCGAACGGTCCGCCGAAAGGAGCCCGCGAGATGGCGGGCTGCGATCTCCATAAGAATGAAAAGACGCGTATATCTTCGGGTGCGACCATACCGGCACCGGTGCACGGATCCCATCGGAACTCCGCGAGTTAAGCGTGCTTGGGCGAGAGTAGTACTAGGATGGGTGACCTCTTGGGAAGTCCTCGTGTTGCACCCCTCCCTTTTGCACGGTTTTTATTTTTTTTACCTTTCGTCCGGACGACCAGAGAGAGAACATTTAACGCGGGCCCCACAAGGATAATCGGCTGGACGATGAGAGAGAGAGAGAGAGAGCACCTTTATCGTGGGCCCCACAGGGATTATCGGGCGGCGGATTGCGAGGCGGCACGAGAATCGCCATAACTTCGCACGCAAGTGTCGGTTTCGCCATTGCGACCCCATTCCAAAAAGCATATCGAAAGACGGACGACGCGCGGATGTGCGAAGGCGCATCCGGCCGGACTCTCGCCGCTCGATTCGACCGTTCGCGGGCCGAACGGTCCGCCGAAAGGAGCCCGCGAGATGGCGGGCTGCGATCTCCATAAGAATGAAAAAGACGCGTATATCTTCGGGTGCGACCATACCGGCACCGGTGCACGGATCCCATCGAACTCCGCGATTAAGCGTGCTTGGGCGAGAGTAGTATTAGGATGGGTGACCTCCTGGGAAGTCCTCGTGTTGCACCCCTCCCTTTTGCACGGTTTTTATTTTTTTTACCTTTCGTCCGGACGACCAGAGAGAGAACATTTAACGTGGGCCCCACAAGGTTAATCGGTTGGACGATGAGAGAGAGAGAGCGAGAGCACATTTATCGTGGGCCCCACAGGGATTATCGGCTGGCGGATTGCGAGGCGGCACGAGAATCGCCATAACTTCGCGTGCAGGCGTCCGTTTCGCCATTGCGACCCCATTCGGAAAGCTTATCGAAAGACGGACGACGAGCGGATGTGCGAAGGCGCATCCGGCTGGACTCTCGCCGCTCGATTCGACCGTTCGCGGGCCGAACGGTCCGCCGAAAGGAGCCCGCGCGATGGCGGGCTGCGATCTCCATAAGAATGAAAAAGACGCGTATATCTTCGGGTGCGACCATACCGGCACCGGTGCACGGATCCCATCGGAACTCCGCAATTAAGCGTGCTTGGGCGAGAGTAGTACTAGGATGGGTGACCTCCTGGGAAGTCCTCGTGTTGCACCCCTCCCTTTTGCACGGTTTTTATTTTTTTTACCTTTCGTCCGGACGACCAGGGAGAGAACATTTAACGTGGGCCCCACAAGGATAATCGGACTGGACGATGAGAGAGAGAGAGAGCACACTTTATCGTGGGCCCCACGGGGATTATCGGCTGGCGGATTGCGAGGCGGCACGAGAATCGCCATAACTTCGCGCGCAGGCGTCCGTTTCGCCATTGCGACCCCATTCCGGAAAGCTTATCGAAAGACGGACGACGCGCGGATGTGCCGAAGGCGCATCCGGCTGGACTCTCGCCGCTCAATTCGACCGTTCTGCAGGCCGAACGGTCCGCCGAAAGGAGCCCGCGAGATGGCGGGCTGCGATCTCCATAAGAATGAAAAAGACGCGTATATCTTTGGGTGCGACCATACCAGCACCAGTCGCCGGATCCCATCGGAACTCCGCGAGTTAAGCGTGCTTGGGCGAGAGTAGTACTAGGATGGGTGACCTCTCGGGAAGTCCTCGTGTTGCACCCCTCCCTTTTGCACGGTTTTTATTTTTTTTACCTTTCGTCCGGACGACCGGAGAGAAAACATTTAACGTGGGCCCCACAAGGATAATCGAGCTGGACGATGAGAGAGAGAGAGAGAGCACCTTTATCGTGGGCCCCACGGGGATTATCGGGCGGCGGATTGCGAGGCGGCACGAGAATCGCCATAACTTCGCGCGCGGGCGTCCGTTTCGCCATTGCGACCCCATTCCGGAAAGCTTATCGAAAGACGGACGACGCGCGGATGTGCCGAAGGCGCATCCGGCTGGACTCTCGCCGCTCAATTCGACCGTTCGCGGGCCGAACGGCCGCCGAAAGGAGTCCGCGCGATGGCGGGCTGCGATCTCCATAAGAATGAAAAAGACGCATATACCTTCGGGTGCGACCATACCGGCACCGGTGCACCGGATCCCATCAGAACTCCGCAGTTAAGCGTGCTTGGGCGAGAGTAGTACTAGGATGGGTGACCTCCTGGGAAGTCCTCGTGTTGCACCCCTCCATTTTGCAGGGTTTTTATTTTTATTATTTTATCTTTCGTCCGGAAGACCTGGGAGAGATCATTCAACGTGGGCCCCACAAGGATGATCGGCTGGACGGCCGGAGCGAGAGCACATTTATCGTGGGCCCCGCAGGGATTATCGGCTGGCGGGTTGCGAGGCGGCACGAGAATCGCCATAACTTCGCGCGCGGGCGTTCGTTTCGCCATTGCGACCCCATTCTGGAAAGCTTATCGAAAGACGGACGACGCGCGGATGTGTTGAAGGCGCATCCGGCTGGGCTCTCGCCGCTCAATTCGACCGTTATGAAGGTCGAACGGTCCGCCGAAAGGAGTCCGCGCGATGGCGGGCTGCGATCTCCATAAGAATGAAAAAGACGCATATATCTTCGGGTGCGACCATACCGGCACCGGTGCACGGATCCCATCGAACTCCGCGAGTTAAGCGTGCTTGGGCGAGAGTAGTACTAGGATGGGTGACCTCCGGGAAGTCCTCGTGTTGCACCCCTCCCTTTTGCACGGTTTTTATTTTTTTTTTACCTTTCGTCCGGACGACCGGAGAGAGATCATTTAACGTGGGCCCCACAAGGATAATCGGTGGACGATGAGAGAGAGAGAGACACTTTATGGGCCCCACAGGATATCGGCGGACGATGAGAGAGAGAGAGAGAGCACCTTTATCGTGGGCCCCACGGAATTATCGGCCGGCGGATTGCGAGGCGGCACGAGAATCGCCATAACTTCGCGCGCGGGCGTCCGTTTCGCCATTGCGACCCCATTCCGGAAAGCTTATCGAAAGACGGACGACGCGCGGATGTGCCGAAGCGCATCCGGCTGGACTCTCGCCGCTCGATTCGGCCGTTCGCGGGCCGAACGGTCCGCCGAAAGGAGCCCGCGAGATGGCGGGCTGCGATCTCCATAAGAATGAAAAAGACGCGTATATCTTCGGGTGCGACCATACCGGCACCGGTGCCGGATCCCATCGAACTCCGCGAGTTAAGCGTGCTTGGGCGAGAGTAGTACTAGGATGGGTGACCTCCGGGAAGTCCTCGTGTTGCACCCCTCCCTTTTGCACGGTTTTTATTTTTTTTACCTTTCGTCCGGACGACCAGAGAGAGAACATTTAACGCGGGCCCCACAAGGATAATCGGCTGGACGATGAGAGAGAGAGAGAGAGAGCACCTTTATCGTGGGCCCCACAGGGATTATCGGCTGGCGGATTGCGAGGCGGCACGAGAATCGCCATAACTTCGCGCGCAGGCGTCCGTTTCGCCATTGCGACCCCATTCGGAAAGCTTATCGAAAGACGGACGACGCGCGGATGTGCCGAAGGCGCATCCGTCGGACTCTCGCCGCTCGATTCGGCCGTTCGCGGGCCGAACGGTCCGCCGAAGGAGTCCGCGAGATGGCGGGCTGCGATCTCCATAAGAATGAAAAAGACGCGTATATCTTCGGGTGCGACCATACCGGCACCGGTGCACCGGATCCCATCGGAACTCCGCGATTAAGCGTGCTTGGGCGAGAGTAGTACTAGGATGGGTGACCTCCTGGGAAGTCCTCGTGTTGCACCCCTCCCTTTTGCACGGTTTTTATTTTTTTTACCTTTCGTCCGGACGACCAGAGAGAGAACATTTAACGTGGGCCCCACAAGGATAATCGGTTGGACGATGAGAGAGAGAGAGCGAGAGCACATTTATCGTGGGCCCCACAGGGATTATCGGGCGGCGGATTGCGAGGCGGCACGAAAATCGCCACAACTTCGCGCAGGCGTCCGTTTCGCCATTGCGACCCCATTCCGGAAAGCTTATCGAAAGACGGACGACGCGCGGATGTGCCGAAGGTGCATCCGGCGGACTCTCGCCGCTCAATTCGACCGTTATGCGGGCCGAACGGTCCGCCGAAAGGAGCCCGCGCGATGGCGGGCTGCGATCTCCATAAGAATGAAAAAGACGCGTATATCTTCGGGTGCGACCATACCGGCACCGGTGCCCGGATCCCATCAGAACTCCGCAGTTAAGCGTGCTTGGGCGAGAGTAGTACTAGGATGGGTGACCTCCTGGGAAGTCCTCGTGTTGCACCCCTCCCTTTTGCACGGTTTTTATTTTTTTTACCTTTCGTCCGGACGACCAGAGAGAGAACATTTAACGTGGGCCCCACAAGGATAATCGGCTGGACGATGAGAGAGAGAGAGAGCACACTTTATCGTGGGCCCCACGGGGATTATCGGCTGGCGGATTGCGAGGCGGCACGAGAATCGCCATAACTTCGCGCGCGGGCGTCCGTTTCGCCATTGCGACCCCATTCCGGAAAGCTTATCGAAAGACGGACGACGCGCGGATGTGCCGAAGGCGCATCCGGTCGGACTCTCGCCGCTCGATTCGACCGTTGCGCGGGCCGAACGGTCCGCCGAAAGGAGCCCGCGAGATGGCGGGGCTGCGATCTCCATAAGAATGAAAAAGACGCGTATATCTTCGGGTGCGACCATGCCGGCACCGGTGCACGGATCCCATCGAACTCCGCAATTAAGCGTGCTTGGGCGAGAGTAGTACTAGGATGGGTGACCTCCTGGGAAGTCCTCGTGTTGCACCCCTCCCTTTTGCGCGGTTTTTATTTTTTTTTTACCTTTCGTCCGGACGACCGGAGAGAGAACATTTAACGTGGGCCCCACAAGGATAATCGGTCCGGACGATGAGAGAGAGAGAGAGCACCTTTATCGGGCCCCACAAGGATTATCGGCTGGCGGATTGCGAGGCGGCACGAGAATCGCCATAACTTCGCGCGCAGGCGTCCGTTTCGCCATTGCGACCCCATTCCGGAAAGCTTATCGAAAGACGGACGACGCGCGGATGTGCCGAAGGCGCATCCGGCTGGACTCTCGCCGCTCGATTCGACCGTTCGCGGGCCGAACGGCCCGCCGAAAGGAGTCCGCGCGATGGCGGGCTGCGATCTCCATAAGAATGAAAAAGACGCATATACCTTCGGGTGCGACCATACCGGCACCGGTGCACGGATCCCATCGGAACTCCGCAGTTAAGCGTGCTTGGGCGAGAGTAGTACTAGGATGGGTGACCTCCTGGGAAGTCCTCGTGTTGCACCCCTCCATTTTGCGGGGTTTTTATTATTTTTTTTTATCTTTCGTCCGGAAGACCTGGGAGAGATCATTCAACGTGGGCCCCACAAGGATGATCGGCTGGACGGCCAGAGCGAGAGCACATTTATCGTGGGCCCCGCAGGGATTATCGGCTGGCGGGTTGCGAGGCGGCACGAGAATCGCCATAACTTCGCGCGCGGGCGTCCGTTTCGCCATTGCGACCCCATTCCGGAAAGCTTATCGAAAGACGGACGACGCGCGGATGTGCCGAAGGCGCATCCGGCTGGACTCTCGCCGCTCAATTCGACCGTTCGCGGGCCGAACGGTCCGCCGAAAGGAGCCCGCGCGATGGCGGGCTGCGATCTCCATAAGAATGAAAAAGACGCGTATATCTTCGGGTGCGACCATACCGAGCACCGGTGCACCGGATCCCATCGAACTCCGCGAGTTAAGCGTGCTTGGGCGAGAGTAGTACTAGGATGGGTGACCTCTCGGGAAGTCCTCGTGTTGCACCCCTCCTTTTGCACGGTTTTTATTTTTTTTACCTTTCGTCCGGACGACCAGAGAGAAAACATTTAACGTGGGCCCCACAAGGATAATCGGCTGGACGATGAGAGAGAGAGAGAGCACCTTTATCGTGGGCCCCACAGGGATTATCGGCTGGCGGATTGCGAGGCGGCACGAGAATCGCCATAACTTCGCGCGCAGGCGTCCGTTTCGCCATTGCGACCCCATTCCGGAAAGCTTATCGAAAGACGGACGACGCGCGGATGCGCCGAAGGCGCATCCGGCTGGACTCTCGCCGCTCAATTCGACCGTTCTGCGGGCCGAACGGCCCGCCGAAAGGAGTCCGCGCGATGGCGGGCTGCGATCTCCATAAGAATGAAAAAGACGCATATACCTTCGGGTGCGACCATACCAGCACCAGTGCACCGGATCCCATCAGAACTCCGCAGTTAAGCGTGCTTGGGCGAGAGTAGTACTAGGATGGGTGACCTCCTGGGAAGTCCTCGTGTTGCACCCCTCCATTTTGCGGGGTTTTTATTATTTTTTTTTATCTTTCGTCCGGAAGACACGGGAGAGATCATTCAACGTGGGCCCCACAAGGATGATCGAGCTGGACGGCACGAGCGAGAGCACACTTATCGTGGGCCCCGCAGGGATTATCGGCCGGCGGGTTGCGAGGCGGCACGAGAATCGCCATAACTTCGCGCGCGGGCGTCCGTTTCGCCATTGCGACCCCATTCGGAAAGCTTATCGAAAGACGGACGACGCGCGGATGTGCCGAAGGCGCATCCGGCTGGACTCTCGCCGCTCGATTCGACCGTTCGCGGGCCGAACGGTCCGCCGAAAGGAGCCCGCGCGATGGCGGGCTGCGATCTCCATAAGAATGAAAAAGACGCGTATATCTTCGGGTGCGACCATACCGGCACCGGTGCACGGATCCCATCGGAACTCCGCGAGTTAAGCGTGCTTGGGCGAGAGTAGTACTAGGATGGGTGACCTCCTGGGAAGTCCTCGTGTTGCACCCCTCCCTTTTGCACGGTTTTTATTTTTTTTACCTTTCGTCCGGACGACCAGAGAGAGAACATTTAACGTGGGCCCCACAAGGATAATCGGTTGGACGATGAGAGAGAGAGAGAGAGCACCTTTATCGGGCCCCACAGGGATAATCGGCTGGACGATGAGAGAGAGAGAGAGAGCACCTTTATCGTGGGCCCCACAGGGATTATCGGCTGGCGGATTGCGAGGCGGCACGAGAATCGCCATAACTTCGCGCGCAGGCGTCCGTTTCGCCATTGCGACCCCGTTCCGGAAAGCTTATCGAAAGACGGACGACGCGCGGATGCGCCGAAGGCGCATCCGGCTGGACTCTCGCCGCTCAATTCGACCGTTCTGCGGGCCGAACGGTCCGCCGAAAGGAGCCCGCGCGATGGCGGGCTTGCGATCTCCATAAGAATGAAAAAGACGCGTATATCTTTGGGTGCGACCATACCGGCACCGGTGCACCGGATCCCATCGAACTCCGCGAGTTAAGCGTGCTTGGGCGAGAGTAGTACTAGGATGGGTGACCTCCTGGGAAGTCCTCGTGTTGCACCCCTCCCTTTTGCACGGTTTTTATTTTTTTTACCTTTCGTCCGGACGACCAGAGAGAGAACATTTAACGTGGGCCCCACAAGGTTAATCGGTGGACGATGAGAGAGAGAGAGAGAGAGCACCTTTATCGTGGGCCCCACAGGGATTATCGGGCGGCGGATTGCGAGGCGGCACGAGAATCGCCATAACTTCGCGCGCGGGCGTCCGTTTCGCCATTGCGACCCCATTCCGGAAAGCTTATCGAAAGACGGACGACGAGCGGATGTGCCGAAGGCGCATCCGGCTGGACTCTCGCCGCTCAATTCGACCGTTCTGCAGGCCGAACGGTCCGCCGAAAGGAGCCCGCGAGATGGCGGGGCTGCGATCTCCATAAGAATGAAAAGACGCGTATATCTTCGGGTGCGACCATACCGGCACCGGTGCACCGGATCCCATCGGAACTCCGCAGTTAAGCGTGCTTGGGCGAGAGTAGTATTAGGATGGGTGACCTCCTGGGAAGTCCTCGTGTTGCACCCCTCCCTTTTGCACGGTTTTTATTTTTTTTACCTTTCGTCCGGACGACCAGAGAGAGAACATTTAACGTGGGCCCCACAAGGTTAATCGGTTGGACGATGAGAGAGAGAGAGAGAGCACCTTTATGGGGCCCCACAAGGATAATCGGCTGGACGATGAGAGAGAGAGAGAGAGAGCACCTTTATCGGGCCCCACAGGGATTATCGGCTGGCGGATTGCGAGGCGGCACGAGAATCGCCATAACTTCGCGCGCAGGCGTCCGTTTCGCCATTGCGACCCCATTCCGGAAAGCTTATCGAAAGACGGACGACGCGCGGATGCGCCGAACGCATCCGGCTGGACTCTCGCCGCTCAATTCGACCGTTCGCGGGCCGAACGGTCCGTCGAAAGGAGCCCACGAGATGGCGGGCTGCGATCTCCATAAGAATGAAAAAGACGCGTATATCTTTGGGTGCGACCATACCAGCACCAGTGCACCGGATCCCATCGAACTCCGCGAGTTAAGCGTGCTTGGGCGAGAGTAGTACTAGGATGGGTGACCTCCGGGAAGTCCTCGTGTTGCACCCCTCCCTTTTGCACGGTTTTTATTTTTTTACCTTTCGTCCGGACGACCAGAGAGAGAACATTTAACGTGGGCCCCACAAGGTTAATCGGTGGACGATGAGAGAGAGAGAGAGAGAGCACCTTTATCGTGGGCCCCACAGGGATTATCGGGCGGCGGATTGCGAGGCGGCACGAGAATCGCCATAACTTCGCGCGCGGGCGTCCGTTTCGCCATTGCGACCCCATTCGGAAAGCTTATCGAAAGACGGACGACGAGCGGATGTGCCGAAGGCGCATCCGGCGGACTCTCGCCGCTCGATTCGACCGTTACGCAGGCCGAACGGTCCGCCGAAAGGAGCCCGCGAGATGGCGGGCTGCGATCTCCATAAGAATGAAAAAGACGCGTATATCTTTGGGTGCGACCATACCGAGCACCGGTGCACGGATCCCATCGAACTCCGCGGTTAAGCGTGCTTGGGCGAGAGTAGTATTAGGATGGGTGACCTCTCGGGAAGTCCTCGTGTTGCACCCCTCCCTTTTGCACGGTTTTATTATTTTTTTACCTTTCGTCCGGACGACCAGAGAGAGAACATTTAACGTGGGCCCCACAAGGTTAATCGGTTGGACGATGAGAGAGAGAGAGCGAGAGCACAATTATCGTGGGCCCCACAGGGGATTATCGGGCCGGCGGATTGCGAGGCGGCACGAGAATCGCCATAACTTCGCGCGCGGGCGTCCGTTTCGCCATTGCGACCCCATTCCGGAAAGCTTATCGAAAGACGGACGACGCGCGGATGTGCCGAAGGCGCATCCGGCGGACTCTCGCCGCTCGATTCAGCCGTTCTGCGGGTCGAACGGTCCGCCGAAAGGAGCCCGCGCGATGGCGGGCTGCGATCTCCATAAGAATGAAAAAGACGCGTATATCTTCGGGTGCGACCATACCAGCACCAGTGCACCGGATCCCATCAGAACTCCGCAGTTAAGCGTGCTTGGGCGAGAGTAGTACTAGGATGGGTGACCTCCTGGGAAGTCCTCGTGTTGCACCCCTCCCTTTTGCACGGTTTTTATTTTTTTTACCTTTCGTCCGGACGACCAGAGAGAGAACATTTAACGTGGGCCCCACAAGGATAATCGGCTGGACGATGAGAGAGAGAGAGAGCAACTTTATCGTGGGCCCCACAGGGATTATCGGCTGGCGGATTGCGAGGCGGCACGAGAATCGCCATAACTTCGCGCGCAGGCGTCCGTTTCGCCATTGCGACCCCATTCCGGAAAGCTTATCGAAAGACGGACGACGAGCGGATGTGCCGAAGGCGCATCCGGCCGGACTCTCGCCGCTCGATTCGACCGTTCGCGGGCCGAACGGTCCGCCGAAAGGAGCCCGCGAGATGGCGGGCTGCGATCTCCATAAGAATGAAAAAGACGCGTATATCTTCGGGTGCGACCATACCGAGCACCAGTGCACCGGATCCCATCAGAACTCCGCGGTTAAGCGTGCTTGGGCGAGAGTAGTACTAGGATGGGTGACCTCTCGGGAAGTCCTCGTGTTGCACCCCTCCCTTTTGCACGGTTTTTATTTTTTTTTACCTTTCGTCCGGACGACCGGAGAGAAAACATTTAACGTGGGCCCCACAAGGATAATCGGGCTGGACGATGAGAGAGAGAGAGAGCACCTTTATCGTGGGCCCCACAGGGATTATCGGCTGGCGGATTGCGAGGCGGCACGAGAATCGCCATAACTTCGCGCGCAAGCGTCCGTTTCGCCATTGCGACCCCATTCCGGAAAGCTTATCGAAAGACGGACGACGCGCGGATGTGCCTTTGGCGCATCCGGCTGGACTCTCGCCGCTCAATTCGACCGTTCTGCGGGCCGAACGGCCCGCCGAAAGGAGTCCGCGCGATGGCGGGCTGCGATCTCCATAAGAATGAAAAAGACGCATATACCTTCGGGTGCGACCATACCAGCACCAGTGCACCGGATCCCATCAGAACTCCGCAGTTAAGCGTGCTTGGGCGAGAGTAGTACTAGGATGGGTGACCTCCTGGGAAGTCCTCGTGTTGCACCCCTCCATTTTGCAGGGTTTTTATTATTTTTTTTTTATCTTTCGTCCGGACGACCTGGGAGAGATCATTCAACGTGGGCCCCACAAGGATGATCGGGCTGGACGGCCGGAGCGATAGCACAATTATCGTGGGCCCCGCAGGATTATCGGCCGGCGGGTTGCGAGGCGGCACGAGAATCGCCATAACTTCGCGCGCAGGCGTCCGTTTCGCCATTGCGACCCCATTCCGGAAAGCTTATCGAAAGACGGACGACGCGCGGATGTGCCGAAGGCGCATCCGGCTGGACTCTCGCCGCTCAATTCGACCGTTCTGCGGGCCGAACGGTCCGCCGAAAGGAGCCCGCGCGATGGCGGGCTGCGATCTCCATAAGAATGAAAAAGACGCGTATATCTTCGGGTGCGACCATACCAGCACCAGTGCACCGGATCCCATCAGAACTCCGCAGTTAAGCGTGCTTGGGCGAGAGTAGTACTAGGATGGGTGACCTCCTGGGAAGTCCTCGTGTTGCACCCCTCCCTTTTGCACGGTTTTTATTTTTTTTACCTTTCGTCCGGACGACCAGAGAGAGAACATTTAACGTGGGCCCCACAAGGATAATCGGTTGGACGATGAGAGAGAGAGAGAGAGCACCTTTATCGGGCCCCACAGGGATAATCGGCCGGACGATGAGAGAGAGAGAGAGCACCTTTATCGTGGGCCCCACAGGGATTATCGGCTGGCGGATTGCGAGGCGGCACGAGAATCGCCATAACTTCGCGCGCAGGCGTCCGTTTCGCCATTGCGACCCCGTTCCGGAAAGCTTATCGAAAGACGGACGACGCGCGGATGCGCCGAAGCTGGACTCTCGCCGCTCAATTCGACCGTTCTGCGGGCCGAACGGTCCGCCGAAAGGAGCCCGCGAGATGGCGGGCTCCGATCTCCGTAAGAATGAAAAAGACGCGTATATCTTTGGGTGCGACCATACCAGCACCAGTGCACCGGATCCCATCGAACTCCGCGAGTTAAGCGTGCTTGGGCGAGAGTAGTACTAGGATGGGTGACCTCCGGGAAGTCCTCGTGTTGCACCCCTCCATTTTGCGCGGTTTTTATTTTTTTTTTATCTTTCGTCCGGACGACACGGAGAGAGATCATTCAACGTGGGCCCCACAAGGATGATCGGTGGACGATGAGAGAGAGAGAGAGCACCTTTATCGTGGGCCCCGCAGGGATTATCGGCTGGCGGATTGCGAGGCGGCACGAGAATCGCCATAACTTCGCGCGCAGGCGTCCGTTTCGCCATTGCGACCCCATTCCGGAAAGCTTATCGAAAGACGGACGACTCGCCGCTCAATTCGACCGTTCTGCGGGCCGAACGGTCCGCCGAAAGGAGCCCGCGCGATGGCGGGCTGCGATCTCCATAAGAATGAAAAAGACGCGTATATCTTCGGGTGCGACCATACCAGCACCAGTGCACGGATCCCATCGAACTCCGCGGTTAAGCGTGCTTGGGCGAGAGTAGTACTAGGATGGGTGACCTCTGGGAAGTCCTCGTGTTGCACCCCTCCCTTTTGCACGGTTTTTATTTTTTTTTTTACCTTTCGTCCGGAACGACTCGGAGAGAGAATCATTCAACGTGGGCCCCACAAGGATAATCGGGCTGGACGATGCGAGAGAGAGAGAGAGAGCACCTTTATCGTGGGCCCCACAGGGATTATCGAGCTGGCGGATTGCGAGGCGGCACGAGAATCGCCATAACTTCGCGCGCAGGCGTCCGTTTCGCCATTGCGACCCCATTCCGGAAAGCTTATCGAAAGACGGACGACGCGCGGATGTGCCGAAGGCGCATCCGGCTGGACTCTCGCCGCTCAATTCGACCGTTATGCAGGCCGAACGGTCCGCCGAAAGGAGCCCACGAGATGGCGGGCTGCGATCTCCATAAGAATGAAAAAGACGCGTATATCTTTGGGTGCGACCATACCAGCACCAGTGCACCGGATCCCATCAGAACTCCGCAGTTAAGCGTGCTCGGGCGAGAGTAGTACTAGGATGGGTGAGCTCCTGTGATGTCCTCGTGTTGCACCCCTCCCTTTTGCACGGTTTTTATTTTTTTTACCTTTCGTCCGGACGACCAGAGAGAGAACATTTAACGTGGGCCCCACAAGGTTAATCGGTTGGACGATGAGAGAGAGAGAGCGAGAGCACATTTATCGTGGGCCCCACAGGGATTATCGGCTGGCGGATTGCGAGGCGGCACGAGAATCGCCATAACTTCGCGCGCAGGCGTCCGTTTCGCCATTGCGACCCCATTCCGGAAAGCTTATCGAAAGACGGACGACGAGCGGATGTGCCGAAGGCGCATCCGGCTGGACTCTCGCCGCTCAATTCGACCGTTCTGCGGGCCGAACGGTCCGCCGAAAGGAGCCCGCGCGATGGCGGGCTGCGATCTCCATAAGAATGAAAAAGACGCATATATCTTCGGGTGCGACCATACCAGCACCAGTGCACCGGATCCCATCAGAACTCCGCAGTTAAGCGTGCTTGGGCGAGAGTAGTACTAGGATGGGTGACCTCCTGGGAAGTCCTCGTGTTGCACCCCTCCCTTTTGCACGGTTTTTATTATTTTTTTACCTTTCGTCCGGACGACCAGAGAGAACATTTAACGTGGGCCCCACAAGGATAATCGGCTGGACGATGAGAGAGAGAGAGAGCACACTTTATCGTGGGCCCCACAGGGATTATCGGCCGGCGGATTGCGAGGCGGCACGAGAATCGCCATAACTTCGCGCGCGGGCGTCCGTTTCGCCATTGCGACCCCATTCGGAAAGCTTATCGAAAGACGGACGACGAGCGGATGTGCCGAAGGCGCATCCGCCGGACTCTCGCCGCTCAATTCGACCGTTCGCGGGCCGAACGGTCCGTCGAAAGGAGCCCGCGCGATGGCGGGCTGCGATCTCCATAAGAATGAAAAAGACGCGTATATCTTCGGGTGCGACCATACCGGCACCGGTGCACCGGATCCCATCGAACTCCGCGATTAAGCGTGCTTGGGCGAGAGTAGTACTAGGATGGGTGACCTCCCGGGAAGTCCTCGTGTTGCACCCCTCCCTTTTGCACGGTTTTTTTATTTTTTTACCTTTCGTCCGGACGACCGGAGAGAGAACATTTAACGTGGGCCCCACAAGGATAATCGAGCTGGACGATGAGAGAGAGAGAGAGCACCTTTATCGTGGGCCCCACAGGGATTATCGGGCGGCGGATTGCGAGGCGGCACGAGAATCGCCATAACTTCGCGCGCGGGCGTCCGTTTCGCCATTGCGACCCCATTCCGGAAAGCTTATCGAAAGACGGACGACGCGCGGATGTGCCGAAGGCGCATCCGGCCGGACTCTCGCCGCTCGATTCGACCGTTCGCGGGCCGAACGGCCCGCCGAAAGGAGTCCGCGCGATGGCGGGCTGCGATCTCCATAAGAATGAAAAAGACGCATATACCTTCGGGTGCGACCATACCGGCACTCAGTGCACCGGATCCCATCAGAACTCCGCAGTTAAGCGTGCTTGGGCGAGAGTAGTACTAGGATGGGTGACCTCCTGGGAAGTCCTCGTGTTGCACCCCTCCATTTTGCAGGGTTTTTATTATTATTTTTTTATCTTTCGTCCGGACGACCTGGGAGAGATCATTCAACGTGGGCCCCACAAGGATGATCGGCTGGACGGCCAGAGCGAGAGCACATTTATCGTGGGCCCCGCAGGGATTATCGGCTGGCGGGTTGCGAGGCGGCACGAGAATCGCCATAACTTCGCGCGCAGGCGTCCGTTTCGCCATTGCGACCCCATTCCGAAAGCTTATCGAAAGACGGACGACGCGCGGATGTGCCGAAGGCGCATCCGGCCGGACTCTCGCCGCTCAATTCGACCGTTCGCGGGCCGAACGGTCCGCCGAAAGGAGCCCGCGCGATGGCGGGCTGCGATCTCCATAAGAATGAAAAAGACGCGTATATCTTCGGGTGCGACCATACCAGGCACCGGTGCACCGGATCCCATCGAACTCCGCGAGTTAAGCGTGCTTGGGCGAGAGTAGTACTAGGATGGGTGACCTCCCGGGAAGTCCTCGTGTTGCACCCCTCCCTTTTGCACGGTTTTTATTATTTTTTACCTTTCGTCCGGACGACCACGAGAGAGAACATTTAACGTGGGCCCCACAAGGATAATCGGACTGCTGGACGATGCGAGAGAGAGAGAGAGAGCACCTTTATCGTGGGCCCCACGGGGATTATCGGGCGGCGGATTGCGAGGCGGCACGAGAATCGCCATAACTTCGCGCGCGAGCGTCCGTTTCGCCATTGCGACCCCGTTCCGGAAAGCTTATCGAAAGACGGACGACGCGCGGATGTGCCGAAGGCGCATCCGCCGGACTCTCGCCGCTCAGTTCGACCGTTCGCGGGCCGAACGGTCCGCCGAAAGGAGCCCGCGAGATGGCGGGGCTGCGATCTCCATAAGAATGAAAAAGACGCGTATATCTTCGGGTGCGACCATACCAGGCACCGGTGCACCGGATCCCATCGAACTCCGCGAGTTAAGCGTGCTTGGGCGAGAGTAGTACTAGGATGGGTGACCTCCCGGGAAGTCCTCGTGTTGCACCCCTCCCTTTTGCACGGTTTTTATTTTTTTTACCTTTCGTCCGGACGACCAGAGAGAGAACATTTAACGTGGGCCCCACAAGGATAATCGGCTGGACGATGAGAGAGAGAGAGAGAGAGCACCTTTATCGTGGGCCCCACAGGGATTATCGGCGGCGGATTGCGAGGCGGCACGAGAATCGCCATAACTTCGCGCGCGGGCGTCCGTTTCGCCATTGCGACCCCATTCGGAAAGCTTATCGAAAGACGGACGACGCGCGG
The DNA here is from genome assembly GCA_022702705.1 of Papilionanthe hookeriana x Papilionanthe teres. Lineage (NCBI taxonomy): Eukaryota > Viridiplantae > Streptophyta > Magnoliopsida > Asparagales > Orchidaceae > Papilionanthe > Papilionanthe hookeriana x Papilionanthe teres. The sequence continues at coordinate 27,686,094 of CM040435.1, forward strand.
ATGTGCCGAAGGCGCATCCGGCCGGACTCTCGCCGCTCAATTCGACCGTCTCGCGGGCCGAACGGTCCGCCGAGAAGGAGCCCGCGCGATGGCGGGCTGCGATCTCCATAAGAATGAAAAAGACGCATATACCTTCGGGTGCGACCATACCAGCACCAGTGCACCGGATCCCATCAGAACTCCGCAGTTAAGCGTGCTTGGGCGAGAGTAGTACTAGGATGGGTGACCTCCTGGGAAGTCCTCGTGTTGCACCCCTCCCTTTTGCACGGTTTTTTATTTTTTGTACCTTTCGTCCGGACGACCAGAGAGAACATTTAACGTGGGCCCCACAAGGATAATCGGCTGGACGATGAGAGAGAGAGAGAGAGAGCACATTTATCGTGGGCCCCACAGGGATTATCGGCTGGCGGATTGCGAGGCGGCACGAGAATCGCCATAACTTCGCGCGCGAGCGTCCGTTTCGCCATTGCGACCCCATTCCGAAAGCTTATCGAAAGACGGACGACGCGCGGATGTGCCGAGGCGCATCCGGCTGGACTCTCGCCGCTCAATTCGACCGTTCTGCGGGCCGAACGGCCCGCCGAAAGGAGTCCGCGCGATGGCGGGCTGCGATCTCCATAAGAATGAAAAAGACGCATATACCTTCGGGTGCGACCATACCAGCACCAGTGCACCGGATCCCATCAGAACTCCGCAGTTAAGCGTGCTTGGGCGAGAGTAGTACTAGGATGGGTGACCTCCTGGGAAGTCCTCGTGTTGCACCCCTCCATTTTGCGGGGTTTTTATTATTTTTTTTTTATCTTTCGTCCGGAAGACCTGGGAGAGATCATTCAACGTGGGCCCCACAAGGATGATCGGCTGGACGGCCAGAGCGAGAGCACATTTATCGTGGGCCCCGCAGGGATTATCGGCTGGCGGGTTGCGAGGCGGCACGAGAATCGCCATAACTTCGCGCGCGAGCGTCCGTTTCGCCATTGCGACCCCATTCCGGAAAGCTTATCGAAAGACGGACGACGCGCGGATGTGCCGAAGGCGCATCCGGCTGGACTCTCGCCGCTCAATTCGACCGTTATGCGGGCCGAACGGCCCGCCGAAAGGAGTCCGCGCGATGGCGGGCTGCGATCTCCATAAGAATGAAAAAGACGCGTATATCTTTGGGTGCGACCATACCGGCACCGGTGCACCGGATCCCATCGAACTCCGCGAGTTAAGCGTGCTTGGGCGAGAGTAGTACTAGGATGGGTGACCTCTCGGGAAGTCCTCGTGTTGCACCCCTCCCTTTTGCGCGGTTTTTATTATTTTTTACCTTTCGTCCGGACGACCGGAGAGAGAACATTTAACGTGGGCCCCACAAGGATAATCGGTCGGACGACGAGAGAGAGAGAGAGAGCACACTTTATCGTGGGCCCCGCAGGGGATTATCGGGCCGGCGGATTGCGAGGCGGCACGAGAATCGCCATAACTTCGCGCGCGAGCGTCCGTTTCGCCATTGCGACCCCATTCCGGAAAGCTTATCGAAAGACGGACGACGCGCGGATGTGCCGAAGGCGCATCCGGCCGGACTCTCGCCGCTCGACTCGACCGTTCCGCGGCCGAACGGTCCGCCGAAAGGAGCCCGCGCGATGGCGGGCTCGCGATCTCCATAAGAATGAAAAAGACGCGTATATCTTCGGGTGCGACCATACCAGCACCAGTGCACCGGATCCCATCGAACTCCGCGCGTTAAGCGTGCTTGGGCGAGAGTAGTACTAGGATGGGTGACCTCCGGGAAGTCCTCGTGTTGCACCCCTCCCTTTTGCACGGTTTTTATTATTTTTTTACCTTTCGTCCGGACGACCGGAGAGAGATCATTTAACGTGGGCCCCACAAGGTTAATCGGTGGACGATGAGAGAGAGAGCGAGAGCACATTTATCGTGGGCCCCGCAGGGATTATCGGGCGGCGGATTGCGAGGCGGCACGAGAATCGCCATAACTTCGCGCGCGAGCGTCCGTTTCGCCATTGCGACCCCATTCGGAAAGCTTATCGAAAGACGGACGACGCGCGGATGTGCCGAAGGCGCATCCGGCCGGACTCTCGCCGCTCAATTCGACCGGTTCGCGGGCCGAACGGCCCGCCGAAAGGAGTCCGCGCGATGGCGGGCCGCGATCTCCATAAGAATGAAAAAGACGCATATACCTTCGGGTGCGACCATACCAAGCACCAGGTGCACCGGATCCCATCGTAACTCCGCAGCTAAGCGTGCTTGGGCGAGAGTAGTACTAGGATGGGTGACCTCCCGGGAAGTCCTCGTGTTGCACCCCTCCATTTTGCGCGGTTTTTATTTTTTTTTTATCTTTCGTCCGGAAGACCTGGGAGAGATCATTCAACGTGGGCCCCACAAGGATGATCGGCTGGACAGCCAGAGCGAGAGCACATTTATCGTGGGCCCCGCAGGGATTATCGGCTGGCGGGTTGCGAGGCGGCACGAGAATCGCCATAACTTCGCGCGCATGCGTTCGTTTCGCCATTGCGACCCCATTCCGGAAAGCATATCGAAAGACGGACGACGCGCGGATGTGCCGAAGGCGCATCCGGCTGGACTCTCGCCGCTCAATTCGACCGTTCTGCGGGCCGAACGGCCCGCCGAAAGGAGTCCGCGCGATGGCGGGCTGCGATCTCCATAAGAATGAAAAAGACGCATATACCTTCGGGTGCGACCATACCAGCACCAGTGCACCGGATCCCATCAGAACTCCGCAGCTTAAGCGTGCTTGGGCGAGAGTAGTACTAGGATGGGTGACCTCCTGGGAAGTCCTCGTGTTGCACCCCTCCATTTTGCAGGGTTTTTATTTTTATTTTTTTATCTTTCGTCCGGAAGACCTGGGAGAGATCATTCAACGTGGGCCCCACAAGGATGATCGGCTGGACGGCCAGAGCGAGAGCACATTTATCGTGGGCCCCGCAGGGATTATCGGCTGGACGATGAGAGAGAGAGAGAGAGAGAGCACCTTTATCGGGCCCCACAAGGATTATCGGCTGGTGGATTGCGAGGCGGCACGAGAATCGCCATAACTTCGCGCGCAGGCGTCCGTTTCGCCATTGCGACCCCATTCCGGAAAGCTTATCGAAAGACGGACGACGCGCGGATGTGCCGAAGGCGCATCCGGCTGGACTCTCGCCGCTCACTCGACCGTTCGCGGGCCGAACGGCCCGCCGAAAGGAGTCCGCGCGATGGCGGGCCGCGATCTCCATAAGAATGAAAAAGACGCGTATATCTTCGGGTGCGACCATACCAGCACCAGTGCACCGGATCCCATCAGAACTCCGCAGCTAAGCGTGCTTGGGCGAGAGTAGTACTAGGATGGGTGACCTCCCGGGAAGTCCTCGTGTCGCACCCCTCCATTTTGCACGGTTTTTATTTTTATTTTTTATCTTTCGTCCGGACGACCGCAGGAGAGATCATTCAACGTGGGCCCCACAAGGATGATCGGCCGGACGATGACGAGACAGAGCGAGAGCACATTTATCGTGGGCCCCGCAGGGATTATCGGCTGGCGGGTTGCGAGGCGGCACGAGAATCGCCATAACTTCGCGCGCAGGCGTCCGTTTCGCCATTGCGACCCCATTCCGGAAAGCATATCGAAAGACGGACGACGCGCGGATGTGCCGAAGGCGCATCCGGCTGGACTCTCGCCGCTCAATTCGACCGTTCTGCGGGCCGAACGGCCCGCCGAAAGGAGTCCGCGCGATGGCGGGCTGCGATCTCCATAAGAATGAAAAAGACGCGTATATCTTCGGGTGCGACCATACCAAGCACTCAGTGCACCGGATCCCATCAGAACTCCGCAGTTAAGCGTGCTTGGGCGAGAGTAGTACTAGGATGGGTGACCTCTCGGGAAGTCCTCGTGTTGCACCCCTCCCTTTTGCACGGTTTTTATTTTTTTTACCTTTCGTCCGGACGACCAGAGAGAGAACATTTAACGTGGGCCCCACAAGGTTAATCGGTGGACGATGAGAGAGAGAGAGAGAGAGCACCTTTATCGTGGGCCCCACAGGGATTATCGGCTGGCGGATTGCGAGGCGGCACGAGAATCGCCATAACTTCGCGCGCAGGCGTCCGTTTCGCCATTGCGACCCCATTCCGGAAAGCTTATCGAAAGACGGACGACGAGCGGATGTGCCGAAGGCGCATCCGGCTGGACTCTCGCCGCTCAATTCGACCGTTCTGCGGGCCGAACGGTCCGCCGAAAGGAGCCCGCGCGATGGCGGGCTGCGATCTCCATAAGAATGAAAAAGACGCGTATATCTTCGGGTGCGACCATACCAGACACCGGTGCACCGGATCCCATCGAACTCCGCAGCTTAAGCGTGCTTGGGCGAGAGTAGTACTAGGATGGGTGACCTCCCGGGAAGTCCTCGTGTTGCACCCCTCCATTTTGCACGGTTTTTATTTTTTTTTACCTTTCGTCCGGACGACCAGAGAGAGAACATTTAACGTGGGCCCCACAAGGATAATCGGCTGGACGATGAGAGAGAGAGCGAGAGCACAATTATCGTGGGCCCCACAGGGATTATCGGCTGGCGGATTGCGAGGCGGCACGAGAATCGCCATAACTTCGCGCGCAGGCGTCCGTTTCGCCATTGCGACCCCATTCCGGAAAGCTTATCGAAAGACGGACGACGCGCGGATGTGCCGAAGGCGCATCCGGCTGGACTCTCGCCGCTCAATTCGACCGTTCTGCGGGCCGAACGGTCCGCCGAAAGGAGCCCGCGCGATGGCGGGCCGCGATCTCCATAAGAATGAAAAAGACGCGTATATCTTCGGGTGCGACCATACCGAGCACCGGTGCACCGGATCCCATCGAACTCCGCAGCTAAGCGTGCTCGGGCGAGAGTAGTACTAGGATGGGTGACCTCCCGGGAAGTCCTCGTGTTGCACCCCTCCCTTTTGCACGGTTTTTATTTTTTTTTACCTTTCGTCCGGACGACCGGAGAGAGAACATTCAACGTGGGCCCCACAAGGATAATCGGCCGGACGATGACGAGAGAGAGAGCACACTTTATCGTGGGCCCCACAGGGATTATCGGCCGGCGGATTGCGAGGCGGCACGAGAATCGCCATAACTTCGCGCGCGAGCGTCCGTTTCGCCATTGCGACCCCATTCCGGAAAGCTTATCGAAAGACGGACGACGCGCGGATGTGCCGAAGGCGCATCCGCCGGACTCTCGCCGCTCGATTCGACCGTTCCGCGGGCCGAACGGTCCGCCGAAAGGAGTCCGCGCGATGGCGGGCTGCGATCTCCATAAGAATGAAAAGACGCATATACCTTCGGGTGCGACCATACCAGCACCAGTGCACCGGATCCCATCAGAACTCCGCAGTTAAGCGTGCTTGGGCGAGAGTAGTACTAGGATGGGTGACCTCCTGGGAAGTCCTCGTGTTGCACCCCTCCATTTTGCAGGGTTTTTATTTTTATTTTTTATCTTTCGTCCGGACGACCTGGGAGAGATCATTCAACGTGGGCCCCACAAGGATGATCGGCTGGACGGCCAGAGCGAGAGCACATTTATCGTGGGCCCCGCAGGGATTATCGGCTGGCGGGTTGCGAGGCGGCACGAGAATCGCCATAACTTCGCGCGCAGGCGTCCGTTTCGCCATTGCGACCCCATTCCGGAAAGCTTATCGAAAGACGGACGACGCCCGGATGCGCCGAAACGGCCCGCCGAAAGGAGTCCGCGCGATGGCGGGCTGCGATCTCCATAAGAATGAAAAAGACGCATATACCTTCGGGTGCGACCATACCAGCACCAGTGCACCGGATCCCATCAGAACTCCGCAGTTAAGCGTGCTTGGGCGAGAGTAATACTAGGATGGGTGACCTCCTGGGAAGTCCTCGTGTTGCACCCCTCCATTTTGCAGGGTTTTTATTATTTTTTTATCTTTCGTCCGGACGACCTGGGAGAGATCATTCAACGTGGGCCCCACAAGGATGATCGGCTGGACGGCCGGAGCGAGAGCACATTTATCGTGGGCCCCGCAGGGATTATCGGCTGGCGGGTTGCGAGGCGGCACGAGAATCGCCATAACTTCGCGCGCAGGCGTCCGTTTCGCCATTGCGACCCCATTCCGGAAAGCTTATCGAAAGACGGACGACGCGCGGATGTGCCGAAGGCGCATCCGGCTGGACTCTCGCCGCTCAATTCGACCGTTCTGCGGGCCGAACGGTCCGCCGAAAGGAGCCCGCGCGATGGCGGGCCGCGATCTCCATAAGAATGAAAAGACGCGTATATCTTCGGGTGCGACCATACCAAGCACCGGTGCACGGATCCCATCGAACTCCGCGAGTTAAGCGTGCTTGGGCGAGAGTAGTACTAGGATGGGTGACCTCCTGGGAAGTCCTCGTGTTGCACCCCTCCCTTTTGCACGGTTTTTATTTTTTTTACCTTTCGTCCGGACGACCAGAGAGAGAACATTTAACGTGGGCCCCACAAGGATAATCGGTTGGACGATGAGAGAGAGAGAGAGCACCTTTATCGGGCCCCACAGGGATAATCGGCTGGACGATGAGAGAGAGAGAGAGAGAGAGCACCTTTATCGTGGGCCCCACAGGGATTATCGGCTGGCGGATTGCGAGGCGGCACGAGAATCGCCATAACTTCGCGCGCAGGCGTCCGTTTCGCCATTGCGACCCCGTTCCGGAAAGCTTATCGAAAGACGGACGACGCGCGGATGCGCCGAAGGCGCATCCGGCCGGACTCTCGCCGCTCGACTCGACCGTTCGCGGGCCGAACGGTCCGTCGAAAGGAGCCCGCGAGATGGCGGGCTCGCGATCTCCATAAGAATGAAAAAGACGCGTATATCTTTGGGTGCGACCATACCGAGCACCGGTGCACCGGATCCCATCGAACTCCGCGAGTTAAGCGTGCTTGGGCGAGAGTAGTACTAGGATGGGTGACCTCCCGGGAAGTCCTCGTGTTGCACCCCTCCCTTTTGCACGGTTTTTATTTTTTTTACCTTTCGTCCGACGACCAGAGAGAGAACATTTAACGTGGGCCCCACAAGGTTAATCGGTGGACGATGAGAGAGAGAGAGAGAGAGCACCTTTATCGTGGGCCCCACAGGGATTATCGGCTGGCGGATTGCGAGGCGGCACGAGAATCGCCATAACTTCGCGCGCAGGCGTCCGTTTCGCCATTGCGACCCCATTCCGGAAAGCTTATCGAAAGACGGACGACGAGCGGATGTGCCGAAGGCGCATCCGCTGGACTCTCGCCGCTCAATTCGACCGTTCTGCGGGCCGAACGGTCCGCCGAAAGGAGCCCGCGAGATGGCGGGCTGCGATCTCCATAAGAATGAAAAAGACGCGTATATCTTTGGGTGCGACCATACCAGCACCAGTGCACCGGATCCCATCAGAACTCCGCAGTTAAGCGTGCTTGGGCGAGAGTAGTACTAGGATGGGTGACCTCCTGGGAAGTCCTCGTGTTGCACCCCTCCCTTTTGCACGGTTTTTATTTTTTTTACCTTTCGTCCGGACGACCAGAGAGAGAACATTTAACGTGGGCCCCACAAGGTTAATCGGTTGGACGATGAGAGAGAGAGAGCGAGAGCACAATTATCGTGGGCCCCACAGGGATTATCGGCTGGCGGATTGCGAGGCGGCACGAGAATCGCCATAACTTCGCGCGCAGGCGTCCGTTTCGCCATTGCGACCCCATTCCGGAAAGCTTATCGAAAGACGGACGACGCGCGGATGCGCCGAAGGCGCATCCGGCTGGACTCTCGCCGCTCAATTCGACCGTTCTGCGGGCCGAACGGTCCGCCGAAAGGAGCCCGCGAGATGGCGGGCTCCGATCTCCATAAGAATGAAAAAGACGCGTATATCTTTGGGTGCGACCATACCGAGCACCGGCGCCGGATCCCATCGAACTCCGCGATTAAGCGTGCTTGGGCGAGAGTAGTACTAGGATGGGTGACCTCCTGGGAAGTCCTCGTGTTGCACCCCTCCCTTTTGCACGGTTTTTATTTTTTTTACCTATCGTCCGGACGACCAGAGAGAGAACATTTAACGTGGGCCCCACAAGGTTAATCGGTTGGACGATGAGAGAGAGAGAGAGAGCACCTTTATCGTGGGCCCCACAGGGATTATCGGCTGGCGGATTGCGAGGCGGCACGAGAATCGCCATAACTTCGCGCGCAGGCGTCCGTTTCGCCATTGCGACCCCATTCCGGAAAGCTTATCGAAAGACGGACGACGAGCGGATGTGCCGAAGGCGCATCCGGCTGGACTCTCGCCGCTCAATTCGACCGTTCTGCAGGCCGAACGGTCCGCCGAAAGGAGCCCGCGAGATGGCGGGCTGCGATCTCCATAAGAATGAAAAAGACGCGTATATCTTTGGGTGCGACCATACCAGCACCAGTGCACCGGATCCCATCAGAACTCCGCAGTTAAGCGTGCTTGGGCGAGAGTAGTACTAGGATGGGTGACCTCCGGGAAGTCCTCGTGTTGCACCCCTCCCTTTTGCAGCGGTTTTTATTTTTTTACCTTTCGTCCGGACGACCGGAGAGAAAACATTTAACGTGGGCCCCACAAGGATAATCGAGCTGGACGATGAGAGAGAGAGAGAGCACCTTTATCGTGGGCCCCACAGGGATTATCGGCTGGCGGATTGCGAGGCGGCACGAGAATCGCCATAACTTCGCGCGCAGGCGTCCGTTTCGCCATTGCGACCCCATTCCGGAAAGCTTATCGAAAGACGGACGACGCGCGGATGTGCCGAAGGCGCATCCGGCTGGACTCTCGCCGCTCGGTCGACCGTTCTGCGGGCCGAACGGTCCGCCGAAAGGAGTCCGCGCGATGGCGGGCCGCGATCTCCATAAGAATGAAAAAGACGCGTATACCTTCGGGTGCGACCATACCGAGCACCGAGTGCACCGGATCCCATCGAACTCCGCGAGTTAAGCGTGCTTGGGCGAGAGTAGTACTAGGATGGGTGACCTCCGGGAAGTCCTCGTGTTGCACCCCTCCATTTTGCACGGTTTTTATTATTTTTTTATCTTTCGTCCGGACGACCTGGGAGAGATCATTCAACGTGGGCCCCACAAGGATGATCGGCTGGACGACGAGCGGAGCGAGAGCACAATTATCGTGGGCCCCGCAGGGATTATCGGCTGGCGGGTTGCGAGGCGGCACGAGAATCGCCATAACTTCGCGCGCGAGCGTCCGTTTCGCCATTGCGACCCCATTCCGGAAAGCTTATCGAAAGACGGACGACGCGCGGATGTGCCGAAGGCGCATCCGGCCGGACTCTCGCCGCTCGATTCGACCGGTTCGCGGGCCGAACGGTCCGTCGAAAGGAGCCCGCGCGATGGCGGGCCGCGATCTCCATAAGAATGAAAAAGACGCGTATATCTTCGGGTGCGACCATACCAGGCACCGGCTGCACGGATCCCATCGAACTCCGCAGCTTAAGCGTGCTTGGGCGAGAGTAGTACTAGGATGGGTGACCTCCCGGGAAGTCCTCGTGTTGCACCCCTCCCTTTTGCACGGTTTTTATTTTTTTTACCTTTCGTCCGGACGACCAGAGAGAGAACATTTAACGTGGGCCCCACAAGGATAATCGGTTGGACGATGAGAGAGAGAGAGAGCACCTTTATCGTGGGCCCCACAGGGATTATCGGCTGGCGGATTGCGAGGCGGCACGAGAATAGCCATAACTTCGCGCGCAGGCGTCCGTTTCGCCATTGCGACCCCATTCCGGAAAGCTTATCGAAAGACGGACGACGCGCGGATGTGCCGAAGGCGCATCCGGCTGGACTCTCGCCGCTCGATTCGACCGGTTCGCGGGCCGAACGGTCCGCCGAAAGGAGTCCGCGCGATGGCGGGCTGCGATCTCCATAAGAATGAAAAAGACGCGTATATCTTCGGGTGCGACCATACCAAGCACCGGTGCACCGGATCCCATCGAACTCCGCGATTAAGCGTGCTTGGGCGAGAGTAGTACTAGGATGGGTGACCTCCCGGGAAGTCCTCGTGTTGCACCCCTCCCTTTTGCACGGTTTTTATTTTTTTACCTTTCGTCCGGACGACCAGAGAGAGAACATTTAACGTGGGCCCCACAAGGATAATCGGTTGGACGATGAGAGAGAGAGAGAGAGCACCTTTATGGGGCCCCACAAGGATAATCGGCTGGACGATGAGAGAGAGAGAGAGAGCACCTTTATCGTGGGCCCCACAGGAATTATCGGCTGGCGGATTGCGAGGCGGCACGAGAATCGCCATAACTTCGCGCGCAGGCGTCCGTTTCGCCATTGCGACCCCATTCCGGAAAGCTTATCGAAAGACGGACGACGCGCGGATGCGCCGAACGCATCCGGCTGGACTCTCGCCGCTCAATTCGACCGTTCTGCGGGCCGAACGGTCCGCCGAAAGGAGCCCGCGAGATGGCGGGCTGCGATCTCCATAAGAATGAAAAAGACGCGTATATCTTTGGGTGCGACCATACCAGCACCAGTGCACCGGATCCCATCGTAACTCCGCGAGTTAAGCGTGCTTGGGCGAGAGTAGTACTAGGATGGGTGACCTCTCGGGAAGTCCTCGTGTTGCACCCCTCCTTTTGCACGGTTTTTATTTTTTTTACCTTTCGTCCGGACGACCAGAGAGAGAACATTTAACGTGGGCCCCACAAGGTTAATCGGTGGACGATGAGAGAGAGAGAGAGAGAGCACCTTTATCGTGGGCCCCACAGGGATTATCGGCTGGCGGATTGCGAGGCGGCACGAGAATCACCATAACTTCGCGCGCAGGCGTCCGTTTCGCCATTGCGACCCCATTCCGGAAAGCTTATCGAAAGACGGACGACGCGCGGATGTGCCGAAGGCGCATCCGCCGGACTCTCGCCGCTCGATTCGACCGGTTCGCGGGCCGAACGGTCCGCCGAAAGGAGCCCGCGAGATGGCGGGGCTGCGATCTCCATAAGAATGAAAAAGACGCGTATATCTTTGGGTGCGACCATACCGGCACCGGTGCGGCGGATCCCATCAGAACTCCGCAGTTAAGCGTGCTTGGGCGAGAGTAGTATTAGGATGGGTGACCTCCTGGGAAGTCCTCGTGTTGCACCCCTCCCTTTTGCACGGTTTTTATTTTTTTTACCTTTCGTCCGGACGACCAGAGAGAGAACATTTAAAGTGGGCCCCACAAGGTTAATCGGTTGGACGATGAGAGAGAGAGAGCGAGAGCACAATTATCGTGGGCCCCACAGGGATTATCGGCTGGCGGATTGCGAGGCGGCACGAGAATCGCCATAACTTCGCGCGCAGGCGTCCGTTTCGCCATTGCGACCCCATTCCGGAAAGCTTATCGAAAGACGGACGACGAGCGGATGTGCCGAAGGCGCATCCGTCGGACTCTCGCCGCTCAGTCGACCGATTCGCGGGCCGAACGGTCCGCCGAAAGGAGCCCGCGCGATGGCGGGCTGCGATCTCCATAAGAATGAAAAAGACGCGTATATCTTCGGGTGCGACCATACCAGCACCAGTGCACCGGATCCCATCAGAACTCCGCAGTTAAGCGTGCTTGGGCGAGAGTAGTACTAGGATGGGTGACCTCCTGAAAAGTCCTCGTGTTGCACCCCTCCCTTTTGCACGGTTTTTATTTTTTTTACCTTTCGTCCGGACGACCAGAGAGAGAACATTTAACGTGGGCCCCACAAGGATAATCGGCTGGACGATGAGAGAGAGAGAGAGCAACTTTATCGTGGGCCCCACGGGGATTATCGGCCGGCGGATTGCGAGGCGGCACGAGAATCGCCATAACTTCGCGCGCGAGCGTCCGTTTCGCCATTGCGACCCCATTCCGGAAAGCTTATCGAAAGACGGACGACGAGCGGATGTGCCGAAGGCGCATCCGGCCGGACTCTCGCCGCTCGATTCGACCGTTCGCGAGCCGAACGGTCCGTCGAAAGGAGCCCGCGAGATGGCGGGCTGCGATCTCCATAAGAATGAAAAAGATGCGTATATCTTTGGGTGCGACCATACCAGGCACCGGTGCACGGATCCCATCGAACTCCGCAGTTAAGCGTGCTTGGGCGAGAGTAGTACTAGGATGGGTGACCTCCTGGGAAGTCCTCGTGTTGCACCCCTCCCTTTTGCACGGTTTTTATTTTTTTTACCTTTCGTCCGGACGACCAGAGAGAAAACATTTAACGTGGGCCCCACAAGGATAATCGGCTGGACGATGAGAGAGAGAGAGAGCACCTTTATCGTGGGCCCCACAGGGATTATCGGCTGGCGGATTGCGAGGCGGCACGAGAATCGCCATAACTTCGCGCGCAGGCGTCCGTTTCGCCATTAAAATATTATTTAAGTTTAAAATTAACTTTTGATATTTTTTATAAGTCTCTCAAAGGTCAGGGAACCCAGAAGAACAAATTTTATAATTTTATGATTTATATTTTTATTATTGTAATTATTTTAGTGCAAAAATTAAGAAAAATTCCTTTTTAGCCTTTAAAAACTCAAATTTAAATTAATGAAATTGGAGAAAATATTCTAATTACTCTTAAGTGATCAAGAATCAAATTAGAACATTTTAGTGTATTTTAATATTTTTGTTTTTTTTTTGAATTTTTAATTATTTTTAATTATTTAAATATTAGGAAATATGTTTAAAATGAAATATTTATTTTAATTCCAATTTTATTTTTCTTAAGCTCCTTTGGTCATAAAAAACTCCCGAAACCAATTTCATAATTTTTTTACTTATATTTTAATTATTATAATTATTTTAATAAAAAAATAACACTTTACATAGAAAATTCATTTTAGTAATTAAATTAGTTCAAATTGACTTGAAGTTTTTAGAATGGGTTAATATGATTACAAGTTATAGTCTGGAATGATTTTTATGATTTATTTATTTATATTATAATTATTTGATTTTCTTTCATTTTAGTGAGTTAATTACATAAAATAATATTTTAAATTAATTAAACCTATTTTATATTTTGTCTAGGATTTTCTGACCACAGTGAACCTTCCAAAGACATTTTTATGTTTTTTTTAATTTATATATTAACTATTATAATTTTTAAGCCAAAATAGAGGGGATTATCTTGAAAATTAGGGATCTTTGGCTAGAGATGCCCCTGACCTTGGAAAAATTAGGCAAGATCCCTAATCCCAGAGCCTACAAGCCCTCCAAACCTCAAGCCATAGTGAAATATTTGTGACAAGTTATGGCTTAATTATGATTTATTGTATTTAATTAATTTAAAAATAAATATAAGTCAAATAACACTAATTTTATCTCCACATTGTTCTCCTCTGTTCACTGAGCAACATAGTATTTTTCTTTTATTTTTCTAGTTTTTCTATACCAAGTTATGAATTTTCTAAGGTTTTCTAATTTAAATAAGTTAAAAATCCTATAATTTTCTATTTATACACACAGCGCTGACTGGATCCTCGACAGTTCCAAAAGATCACTCGACTCCTTTTGATTGGGCGTCACCATCTGACTCAGCGGCCACACATGTTACACATTGTGTTCTATCCATCCATCTAGCAAAATCCTGTCTATCCATCTGATACACACTCGATCTAATGGCTCATGGTCATCATCTTCAACTGACCTAACTAGTAAGCCGTGCACACTAAAACCTTAAGATCTTAAGCTAGACTCACCAAATCACTTCAGTTTTGTTTCTACATATGCATCTAGCCAAGACAAACACATCTATACAGTTTATACAGTATGAAATCTAGTACATTGCCAGAAATGTCAAAGACAAGATCGGTTTGGGAGAGAGTTGAACACCTTTGCCTGAGAGGTGTGGCCTCAATCAAATACTTGTAGAAGCTTCAAAGGACTCTTACGAACCTCCTAGAAGTGTTTTTGAGCTGTGGTGAATTAACTAGGTATGAAATCGATCATACCGATTTGGGAGGTTTGGTCTTGAGCTATGCTAGAGGGGCTTTGTGATGGTGCTTCTATGGGGGATCAACTTTGTTTAGTCTTGTGATGGTGTGGGCAAAGTTAATTTGAATTTTTTTTTTACTGTGGTGGTGTGGTGAATTGTGTCCTGATTTCGGTAGAAACTTGAGTGAGGAAATTGGCTCTGGATAGTATGGGAAATGGCCGGGAAGAAGTAGGCTTGCAAGCAAGAGGGCTTAGAGGAGCTCTGGTGAATTTTTAGCAGATTTTCCCACGGAATCAACACTCTCCCCTTTAGCCGTCAGGGAGTCAATTTATAGCCATGGCTGGTGGGTGGACCTCAGGGCTTCAATTCAGGTGTTGGGTAATGCTTAGGTGGAGGACTAAGCGGCGCAGCCAACCAACAAGGATGAACCGCATTGGATGGGTCAATTTGGGTTTGAAATATGGGGAGGCTCTCTCAGTTTTGGCTCCTCCGGCGATTAGGCTGGTCGGCCAAGGTGGTGCTCATGTTAAGGTGGGCAAGTGAGCAGACCTTAATGGAGAACAAGATGGTTGGTGATGGCTTGGGGTAAAGTTCTTTTTTGGTTTAGGCATTTAAGGAAGTAGATCCCCTAATTTGTGGGACTCTAAGTCCATAGCTGAACTAGGTTGGGTTAGGTGGATCTAATCCAGACCTTAAGGCTTAAATGCTGGCTGTGGTGAGCTTGGCTTGGTCAATTTTGCTAGGTTTAGTCACATTTGGGACTTGGGTTCAAATTTAGTTCCTTTGGGTCATGCTTGGGCTAGGATGGGTTGGGTTTGATTTGTGGTTAATTAATTGATCAATTTGATGTGGATAATTGTGATGAAGAGTTTGGGAGAGGATTTGGGTGACTTTGAATTGATTTGGGAGTTCAATTTGGTTGGATTTGGACATATGATCAATTTTGGGGATTTTGGGTTAGACTTGGGTTTGGGTTAGGCTAGGGTTTGGCTATTGTTCAATTGATGGTTTAATTTGATGTGGGTGATGGTTATGAAGAGCTTTGGATAGAAATTAGGTGGAAATTTTGGAGTTATAACATTCAATTTGGTGACATGTGGATATGTGGCTAATTTAGGGCAAAATTGGGGATTTTGACTTAGGTGGGATTTGGGTTCAAATGTGGGTCAATTAATGGCTCAACTTGGTTTAGGGGGATGTTATGAAGAGTCTAGAATTCAAATTTGTCGAAACTGGCTTGATCATAGAGTTCAAATTAGGGGAATTTGGTTATGTGGACAAAATTGGGGCTTTTTTATTCAGGCTTGATATTTGGATTGAAAATGGTTCAGTTTGACTTGGATTTGGTTTAGATTGAGATTGGACATGATGAATTTGAGTTTGGAATTAAAATTGGGGGAGATTGAAGTCAATTTGGTGGAAACTAGGAGTTATTTGGGCATTTTGGGCTTTTTAAGGGTAATTTGGGGATTTTAGCCAAAATGAGTCAATTTGGTCAAATTGGGCTCAATGGAGTGGCTTAAATTGGTTTTGGAGAGATTTAGGATGATTTTGGAGATTTTGGGAATTTTTCAAAATTTTGGGGTGTAAGGGGCATTTTGGTAATTTAAGCCAATTTGGGGGTATTTTAGGAAATATTGGGTATTTTGGTGGATTTTGGCCAATTTGAGTGGTGTGGAATGATTTGAGATAATTTTGATGAAAATTTGGGGGATTTGGACAATTTTGGGAATTTTTGGGAAAAATTAGGGCTTAGGGGTCTTGTGGGGATTTTTGATGAGTTTTGGTAATTTTGAGGCTAAAGGGTCAAGGTTGGGGACTTTAGTGAAATTTGGTATCAATTGAGGAAGTTAACCTATTTAAGCCATGAGACCAATGGAAACCCATTTCAGGTTCTCCATGTGCTGGTCCTAGCCATCCAAGTCATAGGCTTAGGGTTGAAGGGACCACCCACTTGAGTTCCTAAAAGTATAGGGGAGCAAGGCAAGCAAAGTTTAGTTTAGGGTTTGAGGTGGTGTGTGAAGGAGTGAGGTTTAAGTGTGCGTGTGAGCCTAGCCTGAACAAGACCAAACCACCCAGGGTTAACCCTAAAGCTTGGCCATCCTACAGGGGAATCATTTTGAGTTTCTTTATGCTTTACTCCATCCTACTAAGTGCTAGAGGTTAGTAGCAAGCATATGAAACTCCTAGTAAAGCAAAGAAGCATTTTGAATTTCTAATGGGGAGGATTCCATTGCTAGTCTTCTAAGATAGTCACCAGGAAATCCTATAGCTAGATCCTAGGCTCCTAGAGAAAGACTAGACCTCAACAAAAGTGAGGTCAACAAGAAACCATGCCCAATAAAAAGGGAGGAGATGTAATTATTTCTACCAACTCATTTTTTGTAGGTTCTTGCTAAGCCCTCCTCCCAAGACGTTATTCATCAATGTTGCATTAATATAACAAATGCTAACCTCTCCTGTTGGTTGATTCTTTTTTGACTTTCATATGTACTACAATTTTAGATTACTAGACAATGTCTGTATTGTAAATAAGATATGAGCACGTGTTTAGAGACATTTGACACACGGAACCATGTGCTGAGTACTAGAGGTTTAAACTGTGTCTCATACCTTAAGACTAAATCAATATTGATGTATAGACCTAGGACTAGGTGTGTATTATGTGGTGTCTAGCTGCTCTTTTGGCTTTCTGGGATATGTTGTCGACCCACCGACACCCAACCTGTCTTATTATTTTGTTTCACTTGCTTTACTTTCCTGCTGAGTGCCTTTCTATTACTCCTTATTTTGATTGCTGGTTTGTCTGGGTGTTTTAACAAAAAAAATATAATTTAGGCTCTTTAGGCACTCTAAATTTATATACTTTCAACTGTAAAATTCTAATTAAATATTAAGATAATCTAAAATTTAGGATTAAATATTGACACTTTTTAGGACTACTTTTAATTTCTGCATGGCCTTCGGGCCAGGATTTAAAACAG
The DNA here is from genome assembly GCA_022702705.1 of Papilionanthe hookeriana x Papilionanthe teres. NCBI lineage: Eukaryota > Viridiplantae > Streptophyta > Magnoliopsida > Asparagales > Orchidaceae > Papilionanthe > Papilionanthe hookeriana x Papilionanthe teres. The sequence continues at coordinate 27,702,979 of CM040435.1, forward strand.
GTTCGCATGCAAGGTTAAATCCTAATCATGAAATTAATAGAACATTAAAATCTAAGGACTGCTCTAGATAATTGTATCATAAAACATGTCCTGAGGTGTCCTTATGCTTCTCCAATTTGCCCCGGACCAACATATTTTTTTACATAGATGGTTGTTTAGAATGTTAGGATGTCAGAAGTTTTCTCAACCCAGACAAGGCGTAAGACCTTTTGTGTGAGATTTCTAGTCTGTTAAGCTGGAGCTCTCTTTCCTTTTCTAGTGGCCTACTGTTGTTTATGTTGGCAGGTATAAGTCTAAAGTTTTTTGTGAATCTTATTCTTATAGGTCGTAGGACTTAGTGGTTTCTTTCCTCTTGCCTTAGAGCCATCAGAACTCTTTGGACAATGCAACACATGGGTTGCTGACAAAGAATCTCTGAATGAGTTAGGTTAACTTCCTTTATAGCCCGGTGGATATAGGGCCTTAGTGGCTTGGAATGATGGGCTAATAGAGGCCTGATCCAGCTACCTCCACTTTATTAGGATTTCCACTCCTTCGTTTAGAAGCAGCATCGAGCCTAATCCTTCCTTTGACCCATGCATTGATGTCACCTAATGGGTCTCACATAATTGATAGGTCACTGCCCTTTGGGATACGACGATTCACCCTCTGTTTTTATGGCCCAATACAACATTAAGTAGTGTGGAGATCTGTTTGATGGCTCGGCCACCTCATAAAGCCTCAGTTGCTGATTAAACACCATCCATTTAGGTTGTAGGATACATTTTCTTCATCCTTTATGGCCTTGTATAAGCTTTGAATTGTGGAGGAGTTATGGTTTGGGGGACAATTTTCTTTAAGACTCCCCTTTCAATGAGTTAATCACAAAAGTATTATCAATATTTCTATTATCGAGAGTATTAATGGGTAATCCCTAAGATTTGATTAACCAAAAGGATCGGTCCCATTGGATGTTGTTATTGAACTGGAACACAAAAACCTAATTCTCTAGTTGTGGGTTGTTGATGCACCAAAAATATATATGGTTTTTGCTATATAATTTTACCCATTTTTTGTGATATTGCACTTTAAAGAAAGGTATTTTTCATGATTTGTTGCAGGTATGATGATTTTAGGTGATTGGAGCGAAAAAAAGCGAAAAGGAACGAATTCAGAGCAAAAAGGAGCAAAAAGAAGCAAAATGGTGAAAAACATGTTCTGGCGACGCCGACGCCAGAATGGGCGCCGCCAACGCCATTTTCCAGAGACTTCAGCATTTAATGACACGATAGAGCGCCGCCGGAGCGCAAAGTCAGTGGAATTCAAATTTAAAGATTTTTGGCAACTTTTTGAAGGGATGCCTATGGAAACTCTTGGGATTTCATCCCTAACTTATAGGTCACTATTTTTAGACGAAAAGAGGGGGGCTCTCTTGGTTTCTCTTGCTCTCTCTTAGTGGTTTAGTGTGTGTTAAGTGTTAGGGTTTAGGAGAAGAGTGTGTAGAAGTGAGGATTTGAGAGGAATTCTTCTCTAAGAATGAAGGAGAATAAGTAAAGTGAGAGATTGCTTCTTCCTTTCCATTCTAAAGAGAGAATCAAGTGTTGTTAAGAAGAGAGAAAAGGATTCAAAGGAACTTCAAAGGAATTGCATTGGGGAAGAGAAAGAGATAAGTTGTATTTTCTTTTGTGGTTTGTATGACTTTTCTTTTATATATAAAATCCATGTTTTATTGTATCTTCTTCATGAATTCAGAGTAGTCTCCCTTGTCTTTCTTCTTGCATAGAGATGTGATGATGGATTGATGTGGATTTGATGTGCTTTTAATGTATTGAAGAAATTGTGATGGTTTTTCATTCCGAACTTAATTCACTTTTCAATTTGGCCAATTGAGATGTTAAAATATGTTGTTGAACATTAGTTCTGAAAAGATTTAATGTCCTACAACAATAATGAAAAATCCATTTAATTTCCATGGATTAATTGCGTACTTCATGGGAATTTAGTGCAAATAAATAGGGAAATGTGCTTTGATGGACTTCAATGTGGAGATTTCAGGGTGACATGATGAAATCCCCAAATTGGTTCTAAGATTAGTAACTAAATATCAAAGGTTAGCCTTCGGGTGAAGGGTGAGTGGGAGCTCTGAAGTGAAAGCTCTGAAGTGAGAGCCGGTATCCTCCCAGCCTAGCCTTAAATTTAGTGACTAAACTTAGGATATGTCAATGTTCTTTTCATGCTTAGAAAAGGGGGTACACTTTTAAGGGTAAAGAAATATCTATGCTCCTATTTGGCATAATAACATAGATAATTGTTCCATATCAATCCACACATAATATTCTCATTACAAGAGGAAAGATACTTTTCTCATATATAAAAAAAACCTTTCAAATGCATAGTTTAGTGTGTCTGCTAGTTAATTATGTTTTAAAAGTTGTTAGAAGTAATTGTAGTTAGATTTAATATTACTATTTTCTGCATAGTGGTAGTAGAAGTAAGTAGTAAACTTTAAGTGCAATTTGAGTATCGGATTTCAGTGCTATATTATATATATTGTGAAACACTTTCTTGTACTTCGCACTTCCCTGTGGGATCGATAACCAGGAATCCATTAGAGCCATGTATTACTTGATACGATACGTATACTTGTGTTGAGTGTTCGGACTTTACAAAATTATTATAAACATATATAAATTTGAGTTCACACATTCTTGCATATATAAAGTCCGCTGGTCAGTCGTTTTTAAAGATTTTTTTGTAAATACATTTCCAAGTCGTTTCGATCTGATCTCATTTCAGAAGTACATTTCTTCGGCTATCACTCAAAGATCATCTTATGAAAGTTCTTTTTTTTTCTTTACAGTTCCTCTCTTCCATGAATCAATTTCATGATTGAAAAGAAAGATTTATTTGGAAAGAGAATTAGACAACAATGATAAGACAATTTGGTTACTCCAAAAAAAAGAACAAAATAAATAGCTCCATGAGAAGCTAACAAGCTCATTAAAGATATTTATAGTTCCCTCAGAAGAGAGTAGGACTAGGTGCTAGCTTGATCCTTAAGAGTAATCTAGAACACTTGATATAGAAGCACATCAAAGGCATGCAAAATGTCCATGATGGTTCGGTAGTGGTCAACGTGCTTATTGGTGTCATTACTCCTTTGTAGAAATCAATATTTGGGAGCTTGAAATACATTAGGAAAGGGTGTTAGAGGAATATCTCAACTAAGAGATAGGACTCTTGAATGTTGTCCAAGCGGGGAAGTGGTCTCTATCCCCCAAAAGGAACTCTTCCGAAACCCAGAGCTATAGCTTACCACAACTGACTTCATTAAGAGCAACACTGAGACGACGTGGTGTTAGGTGAGCCGCATGAGATATGAGTGGAACTCGGAGTATCATGGAGGTCAACATCCCATCATGGTAGAGGAAGTGTTTTATCATGAGGAGGGGACCTAGTACGAGTATGTTTGAGCTTGGCATTTCTCACTGGCTGTTAAATTGGTGGTAAGTAAGCTCCATCTAGTTGTGTAGGCATCATCTATTGGTCCTCACCTAAGAGCTGCAAGATCTTGTGTAAGAAATCCTCTATCTTGCGCACTTGGTCCTCCACAGAGGGACCCAAGACAACTTCGTCGGTAGTGTAAAGCTTTCTTGGGTGGGCATAAGCAAAGTCCTGATGCCCTTGGCTCCATGAATATCCCTAGAATAATGTGTGTTGGAGTGGGACGCTCCTTTGTTGTGAGTATTGCATCCGGTGGCCATTCAAAATGCTTATAATTACTTCAACAATGGAATTGCCTTTCTCACGGATAATACCAAACGAATGCATGCTACAAGATGTGGGACGGGAGAGTAACAAATAATCATTTTAGTATTATATGAGAATCTAACACACACTCAGATAAAAAAATAAGTAGTGGATACTCTAGAAGCTTTTACATGGAAAACCTGGAAAGAGAGAATTATGAGGCTTGACCTAATAAGAATAATCTACTATGAATTTATGATTACACGCATAAGTCATTATCCTATAAGCAGGAGAGGACCACATGGCTTTAAAGATACAGTTTATGTTGCATAGTGGTCGAGGGTTATTACAATTTTTAATAGTTTCTAGGACTCCAATGTCTAGTTTTTGAGGTGCATTAGTGCGGTATTTAGGATGACATGTTGCTTCACTAGTTTCTTCACTATTCCAAAACATATGCTAAGATTCCACAATGTACATTATCACTACGTAAAGGATTTTATTGCTAGGATTAGGTGGTGGCTGATTGTAGTCGACGATAGATGACTAGTGATTACTAACAATTGTTAGAGGCTATAGGAGCCAGTGATGTTCACTAGACCTTCGTGTAGAACATGTGGATTTCACTTCTCCTCCAAACTCTAGTCTTTCTCTGGCTCAGCATCTAGATCTCTTCTCAACAAGGGTAGAGCTCTATTCATAGAGTATAGTTTGTAAATATAGAAGGAATTCAAACTACTTTGATCAAATGTCATGGAGATGTACCCTTGATTGGATGGCATTCTATCGACATTTAAGTGTCTTAATGAAGTCAGAATTGAGTGATAATAGACTCATTGGATTTGTCATGTCAAGACACTCAATTTGTCTATAAGTTTGTCAGATTTGGAATCCATTTGACCTTCCCATTATGCATTGAATACTTCTTAAAATATGTTAGTGACTTTCTTTGAGCTTAAGTTGACTCAAATTGAACCACTTCTGACATTATTGGGTTTGTCTCATTGAGTCGGTCAGTTTGACTATAAATTGGAGTTCTTTTGGATGATTTTAAATCGCACTTTGAACTTTTCTTACTAAAAAATTGCCTTATGATTTGTGCCATAAGTCGAGCTTTATGCCAGATGAGAAACAAAATTTGATGAGAAATCAATTTTTATAAATATTTAATTAATTTAAATAAATAATTTGAACTCTTGAATATTTTTCTCAAAATGTTTTGACTATTTATATGATTTCATGATTGAATTTATAATGATTAAATATATTCTAGCTAAAATAAAGGGGGCAAGTATTTTGATTAATTAGTTAGATAACGTAATTATCTTGAATCATATTTAATAGCAATATAAATATAATATTTAAATTGATTGAGGATAATTTAATAAACTAATATGCCATCAGAAATTTTCATCATCTAACATGAATCTCAAGGAAAATTTTAACAAAAAATGTTCACACATTGATTAAAAGTCATCCAGAACTCAAATTTTTGCACTTACATTCAGCTGACCGACTCTAAGAGATAGAGCTAATAATACAAAAATTGGTCCAATTCAAGTTAAATCAAGTGGATAAGCTGCTTTTGGAAGCCATTAGTGCATAATTGCAAGGTTAAACAAATTCCAAATCTGACATGTCTAGCATCTCAATAAGATGAATCGATTGAGCCCAATATCATTCAATTCCAACAATATTAAGGCAATTTAAGGTCTACAAAATGCTATTTGATCAAGGAAATCTCCCCTAGATTCCATCTTTATTTATAATTGAGTCTATAAATAGAGCTCTACCCCCTCTTTAGAAGAGCTAGACCCCGAGCTAGTAGAAGAGCGTGAGTCGGAAGAAGAAAGCAAGGAGCCAAAGTTCATCATCATTTTTGCATCACAAATACGACAAATACCTCACACTTTGGCATCCACCACCGCCAACTCTAGCAGTCGCAATCGTCTCTAGCCAACTCTGACCACCATCTCCGACCAATGTCGATGGACTCTAACCAATTCTACCAGCCAACTTCGACCATCACCATTGTCATTCGACCATCCTCGCCTCCAGCCATCGTCACCTCTAACCACCTTTGACCACCTCCTCCTCCAGTAGCAACCTTTGATCAACTTCCACAATCCCTCACCGACCACCATCAACCACCATCAGCCATTGTTAACTACCAGCGACCACGGTCTACCACCATCAACAAGCACTTTCTGCTCATAATGACATCCCTTGTGGAGCCCCAACATTGCTTCGATACCCCGGCGTACATTATAGAATAGCGAGGCGTCCTGCAGGACAACACACCCCAAATATGCCTAATGACGGTGTAACGACACACCCCAAATAAAATGTGAACAACTTCTAAATATTGTGTAAAAATGTAACCCACATAGAATGCAACGACACCCCCAATGACGGTTTACCAATGTCCCAAACATACGGTACGATGCCTCACAAATATGGTGTCACAATATCCCCAGATATTGTGCAACAACACACCACCCACCTCACAGATGACACAATGATGCCTCTTGAAGACAGTGTAACAATGCTCCCAAATATGGTGAAATGATAAACCCCGATGAAGGTGTAATAATGCACCCCATATGCGATGCAACGACGCCACCCGAAGGTGGTGTAACAATGCACCCTGAAGATAGTGACTTTCTCCAGCTTCCTCCTTGCAGCTCCTGACTCCTATCTCTGCGTCCAATATATCTCGTCACAGCTCTCCACTACTGCCTATGTGATCAACCAGGGCCTACATGGCCCACAAATCATACAACTCCCGACTTCATTATATGTGGCATACAAACTTCATCATAGCTCAACATTACTGCCTACATGGCTCACAACTTATGCAATTCTCAACTCTGAACTCTGAGACCTACGAAAGTCATAATAACTCACCACTACGGCGTATGTGACAAACTACAACTAATGTGCCTCGCAGCTCGTGCAGCTCCAGATTGCGTCCTCTGCAACCTATCGATATTATCACAGCTCATCATTAACTATAGCCTATGTGGCTCAAAACTCGTACATCTTCCTACCAAAGCCTATGTAGCCAACTGACGCTCCTAAGCAACCATTTGCGGCCCACACGACCAACTACTATCATGACTTTAAATTATGGTCTATAGTACAAGCTGACACTACAACCACATCTACAAAATTCACGGTGGATTACTGTCTCCACCACAATCCACTACGACCCTTGCAACGTCCCATCACTAAGAAATTCATTGACTACAACCAAAAATACGACTATTGATGAACTAAAATTATATTTTTATAATGATTAACTTTGTAACTCAATTTTCCCTAATTCTACAGAAGAATGGAGATGTATACTTAGAATTTTTAGTGGATTATCTTAACTGGGTCAGATCTCGTAGCTCTTTTCTCTTTTCAAAGTTTTTCACGTAAAAAATCAAGTTGCCTCTTCCTACTTTTTTTATTTATATTTCCTTTGAATTTTCATTTAATGCTAAGCTGCTAAGTTTATTACTCTACCGGTGTTGATCTTTGACAGGCACTTGTACAAAAATATCTATTTTCCATAAACCAACTTGTTTAGGTTATAAAAATTAGTTCCAAAATATTTTAATATACAATGAGTCATGATTTTTTCTGAACCACGCATAGATGTTTCCAAAAAAAGCGAACTTTCTCGAAAATGACAATGCTATATATATATATATATATATATAATTTTTTCTGAACCACGCATAGATGTTTCTTTCCAGAAAATGACAGTGCTATATATATATATATATATATATATATATATATAATTTTTAAAATAGGTGAATTTAATCCTGATAGGTGTAAGACATCTATTGCTCACCCTCGCGATGTCCACACTCTTCATTTTTTCCGACCAAGTACCAGTGTTGTAAATGCAGGTCTTCTCCCGCCTCTGACATTTGCTCTTCTTGGCGATAGAAGATTTACCAGTTACGAATTAAGCTAAATCTACCTCTCGCTCAAACTGTCGGTTGGATCGCCGGAACGGAGAAGTGGAAATGAAGGCCACAGAGAACGTGATGAAGGCGTCGACGGAGAGGCCTCACCGGAAGGCATTCGGCTTCGCTGCCAAAGACACATCTGGTGTTCTCTCTCCATTCACTTTCTCCAGAAGGTCTCTTCTCCCTTTTCTTCTCTCTCTCTCTCTCCCTCTTCCTCTCTGTCTCTCTTTCTCGCAAAACTAGCAGCAATTCTCCATTCTTCTATGAAACCTAATGGGTTCTAATATGTTATTTTGAAAATTTTGCGTACCGAAGCAATTATTTGATATCTGAGTAGTTCAATCTCAAATTTTCTACATAGTTTCTTACCAACAATGTTATCATGCTCCCACTCTGATACTTGTTTCCTTCGAATTCCCAACATCAGAACGTATCCTGAACTTTCGAAAGCGTACGAGCTGTTTGGTATCCTATTTTAGTCCAGAAGAATACCCCCAACAGATATACTTTTTAATATATTTAAATAATGTTTCATCACTCTTATTTCTTAAATCTCAAACGGTTTTTGAATTTATGGTATTTAATGAATGCGACTTGAATTAAATCTTATCTGCAGTCAAACAGCCCAAGTTTTTTATAACTTGAATGTATTATTAACTTTTGTGTTGTTTGCATTTTGTGTGAGATTCTGCTTTCTTACCACAATGAAGATTTGGTCTTGTATTCTGTTCTCTTCAGTTTTATCGTTTTGATCTCATTTATGCCACTTGAAATGTTTTTTTTTTTTTTCTTTCCAGCAATTAGATACGTATGTTGACACCTAACGACGAATTTTTTGATCTCATGTATTAGGGAAAATGGTGACAGTGATGTTACCATAAAGATATTTTACTGCGGCATTTGTCACACCGATCTCCACAATATAAAAAATGACTGGAAGCAGACTTTCTACCCGGTTGTTCCAGGGTACCCTTTTACATACTTTTTTTTATCAAACTGATGACTATTTAACTTATTCCCCTCTAAATCCATGTTCTTCCACACTAGAATTTCTACAATTTGAAACTCCATTTAACTATCATTACTAATTATACAGATTCACCGATTTTGAATCCCCAAAGAGGAATTCATCGTCATCAAACATCTTTCTTAGTGGCGAAGAGGCCAAATAATTTAGTCATTGGGACAAGGCCTGAAATGACTATGAATTATCGTATCATTTTCATAGAATAAAAATTCGGATATCTTAACATATTTGAAAAGAGAAAACTTTATGCTTCTTGTTTTTATCCTCTTTACTGCATTGCAGAGACTTCAAGTAGTTGAAACCATTAAGAAAATGGAAAGCCTTAAACTTAGATTCTTGCTAAGTCACAATGTATAGATGTAGGGTTTTAATATTATAAAGGCACAATGCAGAGTATATTATACTTTCATCACACTCATTTAATTTCCCCATGCAGGCATGAGATCACAGGTATCATCACTGAAGTTGGGTGCAATGTTCACAAGCTCAAAATTGGGGACAAAGTGGGGGTTGGATGCTTAGTCGGTGCCTGTCGTTCATGTGATAGATGCATCCAGCATAAGGAGAACTATTGCCCCAAGCTGGTGTTCACTTACAACTCAATTGATATTGATGGAAAAATTACCTATGGAGGATACTCAAACATTATTGTAGTCGATGAGCATTTTGTGGTTAAATTCCCAGAGAACTTCCCCATGGACAAAGGTGCTCCATTACTCTGTGCAGGGATAACAGTATACAGTCCCTTGAAGAACTTTAAGCTCAACCAGCCTGGGAAGCACATCGGTGTAGTTGGTCTTGGAGGACTTGGCCATCTTGCTGTTAAATTTGGTAAGGCTTTTGGGGCGAAGGTCACTGTTATCAGCTCATCGCCTTGGAAGAACGAGGACGCCATCAAGCTATTGGGCGCTGATGCTTTCCTTGTTAGCACTGATACTGAGCAAATAAAGGTCTTAAGATCTATATTGCATTTTCGCAATAATGATTAAATAATAAATATAAGTGAAGAAGATTAGCGGTTTTAACAGGTTTTGTGATCTTGAAGGATAAAATTGAAATTAATGCATACAATCTAATCTAATTACCTATTTAGCACCAACACTTATAGAAATGTATCGTACCTGTGTCAGCCACGTATCAGATACTGACACTTGCCCGACATGACTTGACACTACAAGATATATGTCTGAATTTTTTTCAGGCCCGAACATGTTTGGAAACACCTCAACACTGCATCAGTTGTGAGCTTAACACAAATTTGAGACAAGGGGTACGGGAATTAAAAGATTATAAATATACTTATAGTCTTAGTTATATCTCATAGTCAAAACAGCCCCATCTGTCGTTATGTCAAGCATTAAAAGTGCATTCAATATTCGTCGAAGTTGAGCATTAGTAATTCCCTTGTTGTAATTTAAATTTTAGTAGATAAGTTGGATTCTAAGTTAGATGAGTTCTTTTAAAGCATATTATATTTAGTTTTAAAAATTAATTTTCATAAGCATGAGGTTTTATAATATAAATTAAATTAATGAAGTTAAATTTTATTCTTGCATAATTTGTGTTGTGATATTTTTAATAAAGAATAAAAAAATATATTTTTTATATTAATAATTAACTAAGTATAAAAGCTCATATATGAAGTGTCGTGTCCCATTTCTTTTTAATTATATCATGTCTCCGTATCGTGTCATGTTTGTATCCATGCTTCATGGCTGATTACATGTTTGCGGTATCAGAAGTGGGGAAGTTGGTCCTTATAGGTCTTAATAGAGTTAATTCTAGTTTAGAGGGTGGATTTCAATTAAGTTTAAATAGTCCAGTGTCAAATTGAGTGTGGCAATAATAACGTTAAGATAGATTGAAACAATGCGGAATAAGTATTGATGATAGGATGATATATATTTTGTGCTAAACAATGCAAAAACAAAACTACACAATAAACAAACAATCAAACATCGTACGGTTTATGTGGTTTGACGCAAATCTGTCTATATTTACAGGGAGAGGTTATTCCACTATCAATAGATGAGGAGAGAGGAAATAAATGGCTGAAATCGGGTTAAAACGTAGCACATATGTTCTTTTAGCACCTTTGAAACATATGTTTTTTATGAGTCAAACATTTTCAATTGTGTTATCCCTGAGAATCTTCATGCCAAGGATCTGTGAGTTTCACCCAACTCTTGAATCTCAAAATATGTTGATAGTTGCTTCTTCATTCTATCAACCTCAGTCTAACTAGTAGAAGCAATTAATATATCATCAACACATAGAATCAAGTGGATTAACTCTTCATTGATCAACTTCTTAAATAAGCTCAATGATTCTATTAACTTCACGTGTACTCTTATCCCATATATCACTATCGTGGTGTCTGTTTGAACCCATATAAATACTTGTCTAGTTTGCAAATCAAGTCTTCTGAGGTTTCATAAGATCTTCTCTTGTAATTTTTCATGTTGGGATGCATTCTTCACATAAAGCTACTGCAATATCAGATTGCATTGTGCTACAAGTGCTAAGAAAATACCGATCATGGATGCTAGACCACTGTGGAGATTGCTTCGTCATAGATCTTTTCTCATTGCACAAAAATTTTTTCTAGTAACCTATTATTGTGTTGCACCTCAATTGCATGAGATCATTTTTTTTCTTTGCGTGCACCCATTTTCACTTAATGGTTCTTCTTCCAGAAGGAAGTTTCACCAACCTTTATCTAGCATTCTTCCGAAGAGATTTTATTCTTTCATCTATTGCCTCTCTCCATAGATCATTGTCTGGGCTCTCCATCACTTCCTTGCAGTGATAAAGAATTTCAGCTTGAATGGTTAAAAGTGTAAATGCAATGTGATCCCTCAACAAAATCAGTTTTGTGATATTCTGGTGCTTGGTCTTGCTCCTGGCAGTAAATTGCTGAGCAGGTCATACACATCTTCTTCAACTTTCTCCTAACTACTGTTAATATGTACCTTCTGAGTTGCAACTGAATTAGTTACTTGACAAGAAGTAGACGAACTTTCTGAAATAAATGATGTTGCATGAAACTCGAACTTCTACCACATATCTATTGCCCCAATAGACTCTTAACATGTTTCAAGCCCCGAGGCTTCAACATGCTTGACTCATCAAATGTATTATCTCGGTTAACGACAATCTTGTTCTCTGCTTGATCATAAAGTTTGAAGCCCTTTACACCAAGTCTGAAGCTAATGATGATCTTCCTATTTGCTCATTGTTCCAGTTTATCACTCTACGTATGATAGTATGCAGAACACCTAATACTCTCATGTGCTCATAATCCCTTGCAAGATGTCCCGACCACATCTCCTTTGAGGTATTTTTTCCAATAGTTGCAATAGTTAGATAGTTCACCATGCGGCAAAATAGACTATCATCTCAACCTAATAGCTCTATCTAACCTAGCATTACAAAACATACATCGAACATTCTCTGCAAAAGTTCTACTTGTCCTCCTAATCACATTATTCTATTGCAGTGTCTCTCGAATGGTAAAGTGGTGCTTTATCCCAGTTCTCTGACACTCTTGCAAGAACGAATTCACTGCGTATTCGCCCTCATTATTGAATCTGATATACCAGAACTTTTAACCAATCTGAGTTTTAATCTATTTTTTGCAAGTCATGAAAATCAAAAGCACCTTGCTCTTGAGCTTTATGATATACACCCAAATATATATGGAGTAATCATCGATAAAAGAGAGACAAAGTATCTCCGTCCATCGAATGATGTTCTTGTCGGACCCCAAACATCTGTGTGAACATACTCTGAACCGTCATTTGTACAGTTAATGATGCTATCAAAGATATCAATGTTTTCATGTCAAACACATAATATTCACCGAAATTGAGTTTGTAAGTGCTCGCTATTTTGACTAAACATTGTTTCACCAAACCATGAAGTGAAGCATCTCCAAGCATGAACTAGCCGCATATGCAAAATATAGCGACGTCAGATGAATCATCGACAATAATAGCAGTTCCAGTTACTGCTTTGCTTTGAAGTAGTAAATGTTGTAATGTCAAACTCCCTTCACAAAAATTCATCCTCCATGACATAACCTCAGATTTTATGCCTCATTAACTACTTGTAGCCCTTGGCTTCTAAGGCCTTTACTGATAACAAATTATTTTTGTTATCCATAACATGTCAAGCATTAGTCAGCTCTCTCATATTATTATCATGCATCTTGATAATGACGCTCTCTACACTAATAGCAAGACGAGACTAATCATAGCCCATAATCACTGCACTATTATCAAACTTCTTGTACATATAAAATCACTCTCAATGAAGACAAATGTGATATGTAGCACGTGTCCAGAATCCAACATTAGTCATCTTTATTTACTATGAGAAACCGCAGATATGATACATTTGGATCCACCTCGTCACATATATCTCCATAATAAAATTTTTTTTCCCCAAGAGGGTACTCTCTTTCCCTTCTTCAAATTCGGTCAATTTTCTTTCAACGACCAATCTCTAAACAGAAAGCGCACTGATTTTTCCCAAGACTGCGTCCGTTACTTGTCTCGCATTTGTGAATTATTGTCGCCACCACCCTTATTTGCTTAACTTCTTCTTTTTAGATATGTTAAATTGGAGTGTAAGTGCCTCAATCGACTCCATCTTTGTGGACCCTATATTTATTCAGTGGAACTCATGGTTCAACAATGTCATAGTCACGTCGCTATAATTCAAGTTCTCATTCCCATGAATGAATATCATTGTAAAATTTTCGTAGCAATCTAAGAGCAAATTCAATAGAAGTGCTTTGGCTTCATCTCCAACCTCATCCAGATTTAACGGATCTACTAATAATTTTGTAAGATCAATTAAGTGCTTAGTAAAAGTAATCACTTGTTTCATCTAAAATTTGTATATTTGATGCTTCATATGAAATTGATTTCCCACGCTCTTTGTGATATATTTGTTCTCCAACTTCCTCCATAACTTTACTGTAGAAGCCTTCATCATCACCCTATATTTGTTCTCTTAAGATAAGTAATTTTGGATCATGCTACAAATAGTCTGGTTTATCTTAAGTCAATCATTTTTTGGCATCTTTTCAGGATATTCATTGCTATCAAGAACTTCTTTCAGATTAAAAGAGTACAAAGCATCCATCACCTCACATTACCATATGCTAAAATTTCATTTGTCGTCAAATCTTACCATATGGATCACGACTGGATATGTAACCACATGATGAAACGATGTCTTTTTCACGATCGCATTGAATTTTGAAGTAATTGACAACATGCTATTATCCATGTTCTACCAGATCTCGTAACTTAACGTACTCAATGTCTGTGACTTCGCATGAATCGCAGCCACATGTTACCAGACTCGCGCCAATCCGGCTATGATATCAAATTGTTGTGCAAAACAATTCAAAAATAAAATCACAAGCAGCAAACAATCAAACATGGTGCGATTTATGTGGTTTAGTACAAATCTGCATACATCCACGAGAAAGAGTTATTCTACTATCAACAGTAGGGCCAGGAAAAAAAAACAACCAAAACAGGGTTATAACTCCACACACAAAAATCTGCCCTAATCTCTTCTATAAATAAGAGAGAACTGGGGCATACAAATTAGAAATATTTCTAATATAGAAAAAAAATCTTGTAATTAGATTTCCTCAAAAGTTACCTATTATTAATCTTCATAATATAGAAAGTATTATGTAATTACATCTCCTCTAATTAAGTTACTTTGTATTAATTTTCATAATATACACACTTCCTAATATACAACCATTAGATTAAAAACTTTCCATAACAATATAGGCTTTATCTAGTTGGGTATACATAAGGTAGAAATATTAACCAATAAGATTTATAGATCAAATTAACTAATAAAAGAATTACGAAACTGAAATGAATTGGAAAAGAAGATTCATTAATTCCCCAAACAAATTGTTGGGATAAGGGATAGTAATAATAATGTTGAAAAAACACATTTTAGTGGTACCAGGAGACCTAAATCCAAATAACATGTAGACTGGAACCATATATAGACCTTTAGTTAAAGCTCTGGTATCTCTCATTTCATCTATAATATTGTTAATACAGGCTGCAAAGAGTACCATGGATGGAATCATCAACACAGTATCAGCCAAACATGCCCTCTTGCCCCTAATACTTTTGCTGAAATCTGAGGGGACAATGATCATGGTTGGTGCACCGGAGCATCCACTCGACTTGCCTGCTCTTCCTCTGCTTTTGGGTCAGTGTATTATTAGATATTTTGATAGCATTTTTTGATATAATATCATTGTTGCAATAAACTGTAAACGAATACAGAAGGGAAGATTTTGGCTGGCAGCTGCATTGGTGGAATGAAGGATACTCAGGAGATGTTAGATTTTGCCGGGGAACACAACATAGCTGCAGATATCGAGCTGATTGGCATCAACTATGTGAACCAGGCCATTAAGAGGCTTGCCAAAGGTGATGTTAAATACAGATTTGTGATTGATGTAGTAAACACCTTAACTGAAGCTTAAGATATTATGCTCTGCGCTTGGTTGGGGAGCTTTGTTGCTGTCTCTCTTTCTTTGCTTTGTCGCCTTTTTTATGCTTGTGGTATTTACTAGATGGTGCCGTGAAGATAAGATTGTCTTGAGGTTGATGGAACTATTGTATGTTCTGAAACTTTTGACTTTAGCTATGGTTGATTTCTGCTCTTATTATTGAAGTGTTTAGTTTCATCTTAACTTGGATAACATTAGTGATATTATGCGCATTATTGATATGCTTGTTGAATGCTCTTATTTTGTTGTTGTATAAAGTTTTTAATTTTGTTTGGACAGACGGAAATTGACCAAGCATTTTTTTAATTTCAGTTGGGTAAGATCGTCTTTAAACCCATATTTTTTTGCTTTTTTTCTGTATGCTCGTACTGGATATCTGCTGGAGGATGTACCTTATACTTTTGTCGCCGACGATATCCTTTTTGTGGATAAGGCTAGAGAAAGAGTTCGGGAAAAAAACTTGAATTATGGAGGTCTACATTAGATTTTGATGGTCTTCATTTGAGTAGATCTAAAACTAAATACATGGAATATAATTTTAGTAGTTGTAGATCTAGTGTCGTACTTGTTATTATGGGTGATCAAATTGTTAAAATGTGTGAACATTTTAAATATCTCGGTCTATTGTTCAAGGTAATGATGATATAGATGGGGATGTGATTAGTAGAATTCAAGTTGGTTGGTTGAAGTGGAGGAATGCATCGGGCCTATCTAGCGATAGAAAAGTGCCGCTTAGACTTAAAAGAAAATTTTATAAGTGGGAGTGAGACCTGCAATGTTTTATGTCACAAAATATTACCTTTTAAAAGAGAAGCATAAAACTAAGTTAAGTGTTCTTGATGAGTGGCGTCACACTTAGCGATAAAATGTGAAACGAATGTATCCGTGAAAGGGTTGATGTAGCTCCAGTGGCAGACATGATTAGGTAGAGCCGTCTTAGATGTTTTGGTCACCTTAAATGTTGACTAGCTAATGATCGGGTTAGGAGAGTAGATGCTTTAGATTCGATTTATGTTAAGAAAAGTACAGATAGACCTAAAAAGACATGAACATATTATATAAAAAAGATCTTAATTTATTAGAATTAAATGAAAATATGACACTTAATAGGACAAAATGGAGAAAAAGAATTCATGTAGCTAATCCTACTTAATAGGATAAAGGCTTGTTGTTGTTGTTGTTATTGAAAGCTTTTATTTATTGGCAAGGTACAGTATATTTTTTAATGTGAAGAATGAGTCAAATGCATAACCCGATTAATTGAGCATGAATTATTATTTTTAATAAATAGAACTTTAACGATACTGTTAAGTAGTTTAGGACATATCCATTCACATACCAATCTATGTGATGGCTATGACATAATTAATTGTTTTACATGCAATTTACTTTCCAATTACTACTTGTCTTAAAAATCGTTTTATATTTTTCAATCTTAAAAAAAAGAACATGTTAGTACAAAATTAATTATCATTGTAGCTAATCACTTTATGTAATTCTATTATATCATATTTATCTTAAAAATTGAATTACCCTCCTGTCCTCTCATAGGTTACTTGCTTCCTTTCTTATACATAGCCTACTCCCATCCCTTGTAAGCCTCTAAAACAACTTCTCATGCTCTCCTTTTAGTTTTATGTTCCTCACCTTACACCTTACCCAATCTCCGAAGCTCCTTGACTCCCATTGCTTCCCTCCTAAGCCTTTTCTTCTTCTCCTCTATTTGACTCTATCGCTCACCCACGACGATCTCTCCCATCTCAGGCTCATGTAGAACTTCTCCCAACTCCTATCTATTGTTCTCATTGAGATCCCTGCCTCCCTCTCTCCCTCCCTCCCCAGTCAATTTCTCTCTATGACTTCGGTCTTAAATTTTGCTCTTACAATTTGGTTTAGATTAGGTTTTTTACATTCCCCATATTGACTTATTTTGGCTTATGATTTGTTATTGTGGCTACCTTTCTCTTTACTGCCAAATTTATCAAGCTAAATCTTAATTTATCAGCATTTTAATAATCCTACTAATAAATGATTTGGAAAAGTTTAAGCAAGCCTTTTACAATGTTCAAACTAAACAACAAATAAATTTTAAGCTCTAAAATTTTATTATATTTGAAAAAGTTTTTATGTAATATTAGGTATGATTCAATTAAGATACAAAAAAGATTTAAATATGATTAAAAAAAATTGTATACATTTAAAATAAGGACCGAATAAGCTCAAAAGTTGATTCGAACAAGTCTAAGCAAAGTCAAGTAAGATTATAAACTCTTTGAATAATGAGCACCACAAAAAAAAAAGTTCGAATATGGTTGAAATAAATTAGAACATAGTTTGAAGTTGACTTGGACAAAATTAAAACAATGTTTGAATAATATTTGAACGAGATTTGATTATAGTTTGTTGAATCAAAAAATGTCTGTGGCCTTGCACCACCCAGGTAGGGCTTATAAGAGAGATCCCTAACATGTCCGGGGTACAAGAAGAGAGCAACAGAGTGTGTGTCTATTCATTCTTATTCTGGGGAAGGCGCAACTTATATATAGTTTCCCCCCGTATCTTGACAAAGAATTGAGGATGCTGGTGATTTTGTTATGTGGGCTAGTACATGGCGCGTTGGTTTTGTCTTATTGTTTCCTGTGCGTTTGGTGATCTTCTCTTGAAACAGTATGTGGTTGCAGATCCTGAAATTCAGTAAGAGGTGGCTGATGGATCTCTAGAGCTCCTCATCGTCGCAAGTGATGGACTGTGGGATGTAGTCTCCAATGAGGAGGCTGTAGCCATGGTCAAACCCATTGAAGACCCAGAACAGGCTGCAGAGAGCCTACTGCAGGAAGCTTCTCATAGGGGCAGTGCTGGCAATATAACCTGTATGCTCGTGCGGATTCTTAGTAGCAGTAGTGTGGAGAACACTCGCAGCGTACAAGAGCAGTGAGCTTGGAATAAAATTCACCCCTCAGATGAAGGTATGTTGTGCAATTTTCAGTACAGCAAGCAATGAAAAGGAATTGATTCTGCCTGCACGAGGTGGTTTATTCTCTGGAACGGCTGTGTTGTTTGAAGGACGCAATTTGTTTCTTTTCTCAATCATATTAGGTGACTTGTGGGGTAAAGTGGTTGGTTCTCTTAACCACTCCACATTAATGCATTTATTTCTAAGTAGAGCCCAGTTTGGTGTCGACATGCTTATGAAAATTAGCAGGTGATTTGTTCTGTTGATCGTCTATATGCTTCTTATATACACTTCCTTCTTTTCAAGGTCAATGCTTTCAAGCCAGATACTATCTCATCATTCCTATCGAACTGATGTGGATTAGAACTTTTATTAAGACGATGTGACGTAAATTGCCGAACTTCGTGTCCTGTGTGAGTTCGAGATATCTTGAAATATAACTTGACTATCCTTGTTCCTCTCACATGCCAGGCATGCTCCTGTAGCTTGCTAAACCATAGACATTTATTGATATACATAGATCAAATAAATTTCAATTATAGTGCAAAGAAATATTAGAATAAAACTTACACAAACCTGTAATAGACAGAGAGTGAGAGCAGTAAGGAACAGTAGAAATTGCGTAATATTTATTCATGAAATGAACCCATTATTTATAGATATGGGAATTATGAAATTACATCTGTATCCATATTTAAATAGGGATTGTACAAAGTATTTTAGCTAATAAACATGCATAGGACTGGGAGCCTAAAAAGGCATTTAGCTGGATGTAAAGCCCGAGCAAACCTTATTGGTAGGTCAGATAAATAGTGTGGATCGTCGGTCGTACGTTCGAGCAGTTATAACGATCCATTAAGTAGCTTCCGCTGAATTGGTAGTGTGGAGATTCTGCTAGGATTCCTTAGGATGGGTCATCGGTTCTAGTCTGATATGAGGATTGGCTGGTCTCCCGGCTAGCATGAGTCGGGCTGTCAAATGGGAACCATTGGGTTTTCTTCTGGAGTGCCCTCGCCTGTCACATCCTCTTTCTTTCGGCTTTTGGATTTCTTTGAGATTCATGTTGTCACATTTTATATGTACATATTTAGTTATCTGATTCTCTTGTTTCTTTGAAATTATGTTGTAACAAGGACAAGATAATCTTAACTTTTAAAAACTTAGCTGTATTTATGATTTTTAATTTCATAATAATTGAGTTTCACTTAAATTTTGTGTCAGCGCATCTATAAATAAAGAGAAAAGAAAGAAAAATGCATCTAGTCTTTTCCATTTTCTCTTACGAGACCTGTTTGATCTTTAGTCCTTATCATGTTGACTAATCATTCCTAAAAGTCATCTAAATTTGGTGAGGATGCCAAGAAAAATGCTTTTTAAACCTTGAAGCAGAGTGTTGGGCTCCATTATGAGGGTGAGTAATTTAAAAGGTCGACTGTGAAGAAGATGAAGCTTTTTGCCCCAATGGACCAAGTGGGGTAGTTAAACTCGCTCTTGTACTGTCCTGATGAAAAAGCATGAATAAAGGAAGATAATCGACCGGTGGAGTGTCAAGAAGAGAAAATGAGTTATTCAAAATGTGGATTGACCAACCCATCAACTTTTACTCAGAGTTCACCTTCGTCAAGAGAAGGATGGAGCCTGTGAGCCACTAATGTTTTGGTGTCGCAGGTGGACCAAGAGACCTCTCCTGAACTTCCACTAACTGTTGTTTCGAGGATTGTTGATCCTCCTGTACCAGGCGAGCAGAGGGTTTGCATGGGAGGATGCTCCATTACAACCTCAAACTTGTGTAGGATGATGGGTACAAAGTGTGCATTTTCATCATCACTTTCTTTTATTCATTTCTTAAATAAATTTTTTGTTGTCTTTTTTATGTAGCCAGTCTAATTTTGAGAGTGGTGATCATTACCTCATCTCCTGCAGAGCGTAGTGCTGATCGATTCGGTGCAGATGTAGACTATCAATTTGCCAAGGGTCATCAAGCTCGAATGAACAACCTGAAAGCTCCTCAATCTGCCCAACGGATATTGAGGTGGAGATGACCAACTACCAGGGTCATCTGGCTCAATGGAATGCTGCTCAGGAAGATAAATACATCTTTGGTCCATGTGGTCAGTCTTCCACCATCTCATGAAGTGTGCTTACTATTTAAGCGCTGAAAAGACTAGAGAGGTTGGAAGAGGAAGTGGTGACCATCTGAGCTCGATAAGCTGCTCTTTAAGAGGAAGTGGAGCTTCTTTGGTTGGAGATGTGGGTTGTTTGGGAGACATCTTCGATCTTCTGGATTCAAGCTGAAATAGATAGAGTAGATATATTTAAGTTAGCTGGTGAACTTGTATATAGGCGGCTGTCTCAGCGAGGTTATGTCTTAGCTGAGGCAGCAACTAATAGTTTTATTTATCATGATTCAGATTGACAACTTGTAGACAAGCGGTTGGTGTAAATATTTTATCAATTGAATGAAATTTAAAATTTTATATCCTGATATGTGTTTCGATATGATTTCCTTTTTACAATTTTATGTTGTGAATCATGTTGGTACCCTGTGTCATTTCAACTTACATACAATCGGACATAGAAATACCATGCTATTGCTTCGCTTCTCCCCTTGCATTTTGTTCTTTCACTTTCTGCCTCTCTAACCTCTTGGCTCCCAAGTATTCTTTCGTGTTTTTTTTTTTTGTATAAACCTAGCTGAAGAGGAATCTGTTCTCTTGACGAATCAGATAGAAACCCTCAAGTAGGCATATGCCTTTGGCACATCGATTGCACTTGGGGAGGCCAAGAGATCTGAGTGAGCAACCATTGACTTTGGGGATGGTGATTTTCTATCAGGACCAATTCAAGTTTGGGTTGAGGTTGCCACTGTGTGATGAGATCCATACAATCTTTAACTATTATGGTGTCATTCATGTGGAGGTGATGCCAAATGCTATTGCCATCATCATGTCGTTTATCGTCTTCCTCAAGCGATCAGGTATGCGTTGGTTGGTTAACCTTTTCTAGTGCTTTTTCAACTTCAAAATAAACTGGGATGGTTACGTAATTTTTTTTACTTGACCCATGCTTCGGTTAGTCGGTATCAAAAGTAAGATTAAAGATCGAAGATCAAAGTTCTTGGTTTGCTCCAGCCGAAAAGGTTGGGGGAATTTTGGTTCTGTCAATCATGTGTAATATTAGATAAGTTGACGACAGTTGACGTCTAGGAAAATCTATGGTGATGTGGTTGAAGGTCAAGAGCTGCCACTGTACTGTTGACCTCACTTTTGTTGAGGTCTAGTCTTTCTTTAGAATAGCCTAGGACTTAGCCATAGGACTTTCCTGGTGATTATCTTTGATAACTAGTGATCGGACCCTTACTCTATAAAAATTCAAGACACTTCTTTGCTTGACTTGAAGTTTTGAAATGCTTAAACTCTAACCTCTAAATGCTTATGAGGATGAGACCAAGCACTAGAAAGCTTAAGAGGAGTTCCTTACAGGATGGTCAAGCCTTAGGACTCACCTTAAGATGTCTGGTCTGGGTGAGGCTCTCTCGCACTCTTACACATTACACTCTCACACACTACCACAAAACCATAAACCAAACTTTTTTGCAATTGATCCCCTACTCTTTTGGAAAATCATGTGGGTGGTTTCCCCCAAGCTCCTAATCCCAGGCTAGGGTTTGGCTAGTACCAACACATGGAGGATCCAAATGAGGAATTCTCTTGGTCCATGGCTCAAATAAGTTATCAATCTCACTCAATCCCAATTTTACCAAAAACATTCCAACTTTTGACTCCTTACCCCTAAACTTTACCGAATAACCAAATAACTCCTAAAAACTCTAATTTTGCCCATAATTTTCAAAATTAACCAAAACTACCAAAATCCTCCAAAAATCTTCCCAAAAAATTCATCACCACTCAAAATGCCCAAAGCACCTCAAATTTACCAAAATCCCCAAGATACCCAAAATTCCCAAAATAGCCATCATAGCCCAAAATTTCCAAAAAAATTCCAAAAATTCCAAAAAAATTCCCAAAAACCCTCAAAATATTCCAATTTTCAATTTTGAACCACCACATCGATCCAATTTGACCAAATTGACCTATTTTAACCAAAAGCCCTAAATTTGCCCTTTAAGCCCAAAATGCTCAAATTACACCCAAAGTCAACCCAATTGACCTCAATCTTGCCCAATTTCCACTCCAAACCAAAATTCAACATTTCGAATCCCAATCTAAACCAAATACAAGTCCATTTTGACCCACATTTAAACCCAATTTGCATCCAAACCCAAAAGCCCCAATTTTGGCCATATAACCCAATTCCCCCAAATTAAACTCCATAAGCCAATCAATTCCCCAAATTAATATCCAAAACCCTTCATGACATTCCCCTAAACCAAATTGAACCATCAATTGACCCTTAACCCCACTCTAGCTTAACCCAAACCCAAGTTAACCCAAATGTCCCAAAATTGACCAAATACCCAAAATTTTTCAAATTCACCTCCCAAATAAATTCAAAATCACTCCAAACTTTTTCCAGAAGCCTTATGACAATTATTTACACCAAGTTGAACAATCAATTGGGCCCAACCCAAGCTCAAACCCAAACTAGCCCAACTTGAACCCACATGACCCAAATTTGAACCCATGAGCCAAGTTGACCAAATCTAGCCAAATTGATTAAACCAAACCCTCCACAGCCACCAAATTGACCCCATGAACCATCCTATATGTCTCTAGCCCACCCTACTCAAGCCATGTACCAAGGGTCCCCCAAATTAGGGGATACCCTTCCTTAAATGGGAAAAACCAAAAGACATTTGCAATGATTCCCTAACCTCTTAAGTTTACCCCACTCATGGCCTGCCCACCTGACCACCTGACCACTGGCCACCTCCCCTGGCCTGGTCGCTGGAGGAGTCCAAACCGAGAGTCATCCCAAGCCAAGCTCAACCCAATTGACCCATCAAATGTATCAAGCTCCGGTTGCTCGTTGGAGCTGATCTGCTTTCCACCTAAGCAAACAATTCCACCCACCAGCAAGCCCGAGCTCGACCAGGCAACCATGGCTATAAAAGCCATCCTTCACGGTCAAATGGAGGTGCTGAAAATTTTCTCAAGGAAATCCTTCCAAAACCTCACCATAGCTCATAGCCCACTGTCTCTAGCCACCCAAGCCTTTTGCCCTGAGACAATTTTCCCACTGAAATTTCAGCCAAAACCAGGAAAATTTCAATTGCATCTCCCCACTGCCTAAACCCCAAATCAACTTACTCTACACCATCACCAGAGTAGGAGAAGAAGTTCCCCCATCAAAGCCCCATCCCAGAGAGCCCCCATACTTGGCTTTGATCAGCACCCAAATTCTAGTATGATTGAATTTGGGTCCAGAAACTTCACCACAACAAGAGGCTTCAACTGGAGGTTCGTTGGGTCCAATCGAAGCTGCTACAATCATCTAATTGAGGCCTCCCTTCTTAGACAAATGTATTGAACTCTCTCCATCTCCCAAGCTTGTTTCGATTCTTCATAAATGTTGGGTTAATTACAGGCTAGGTTAGCTGTATAGATAGGTTCGTCTAGGTAATCTTTAGAAACAAACCCGAAGTGATTTGATTGAGTAACAAACGAGATATTAGGTCTAGAGTGTGGACGGTTCTCTGTGCACCAGGTGAAGACGAAGACCAGGGACTGTTGGATCGCGCATGTATCAAATGGAGGGCTGAGATTGCGTCGGACGGACTTATTATGCATAAAGCGCAGAGTTGACTCAGATGGCGGCGTCTAGTAGCGCGGCGACGCATGGAGTTTCGAAGCATCGTAGGTTGAGCTGGCGGTCACGTGTTTAAGTATGAAAATATGGATTTATTTAATTAATTAAATAAGTCCAACTTTAATAATCCATAACTTAGTGAAGAAATATCATAAAAATAAAAGAAAAAAAAACACTCTTGCTTAGTGAACATAGGAGACGTAGAAATGGTATCAAGTTTATTTGATGTGTATTCTATTTTTAATTAATTAAATACAATATTTAGCATTTAGATTCATCATTAACATAGGCATTTCTTCATGGCATGAAATTTAGGGCTTTTGTTCCCTCTGTCATGGGCGATCTTCCCTGATTTTTCTAAGGTCAGAGGAGATCTCTATGTGGAGATCCCTAATTTTCAAGTTAATCACCCCTGTTTTGGTCTAAAAATTATAAAAATTAAAATACTCATTAAAGAAATATAAGATTATTTTGGTAGGTTACTTGTGACCAGAGGACAATAAAAAATATAAACTTGATTTAACTCATTAATAATAATCCTAATTTCCAATAAACCCTAAAATTGAAAAGAAATTAAATTGTATTAAATATAAATGAAAATAACTTAAAAATGGTTCTTCACTGTGGTTCAGGATTAGAGGAACTCCCATAAAAATTTTGAAGATATTTGGAATTGACTGGGCCCC
The DNA here is from genome assembly GCA_022702705.1 of Papilionanthe hookeriana x Papilionanthe teres. Lineage (NCBI taxonomy): Eukaryota > Viridiplantae > Streptophyta > Magnoliopsida > Asparagales > Orchidaceae > Papilionanthe > Papilionanthe hookeriana x Papilionanthe teres. The sequence continues at coordinate 27,727,676 of CM040435.1, forward strand.
ATAAATGAATTTTCTAAATTAAATATCACCTTTGACATTAAAATACAACTCAAAAAATTACCAAATTGGTTTTGGGAGTTCTCTGTGATCAGAGGAACATAAGAAAAATAAAATTAACATAATTAAAATTTTCATTTTTAAGGTTATTTTAAATATTTAATTAATTAAAATTTTATAAAAATCATAAAATTAATAAAATTAAAGGAAATGTTCTAAATTGCCTCTTAATCACTTAGGAACAATTGGAACAGTTTTCCTAACCCTCCAAGTAAAGATATTAAATTTTAAAGGGTTAAAATAATTTCTAAAACTTAAAAATGGATTTTCCATAATTTCTCACTAAAATAATTTTAATAATTGAAATATAAGTCACAAAAATATGAAGGTTGTTTCTCTAGGTCCCCTGACCTAAGAAAGATTCAATAAAATTACAAAACATAATTTATAAATTAATTAATATTTTATATTTAATTAATACTCCAAAAATTAATATAATTATAATAATTAAATTAAATTTCAAAAAATCATGAAATTTGGTCCAAATGGTCCCCTAGTTTAGGTGAACCTCCAGTAATTTTCTTAAAAATAAATATGGTGTTTTGATTGAGTTATAAAATTACCTTTGAAAATCCTTATTTTTGTATTAAAAATAATTATATAAATTAAACAAAATTTTGAAAAATCACATTTTCTCCTTTGATATTTTAATTAACCCATGGGTAGGGTACCATAGAAATTTCAAAGTCATTTGAGTTAATTTTGATTAATTATGAAGTATCAAGGCCTTAGGGTCAAACTTTGTAATTTTGAAGAATTTAGCCTTAATCAAGATTTAAGCTTAATTAAAGTGGGAAATGGGCAATGAATGATCTTAATTAACATGATTGAATGATTGAAACATAATATGATAAATGGTAGAAACCAATCTCACTCTTGTCATATTAAAAGATAAAATTGTAATTTCTTTAAATTATATTAATTTGGAAGATAATCAAAATTAAATGATCCTAAGTTAGGGGTTCATCTTTGGAAGGTGATATTTAATGATCTAAAACCCCTAATAAATGGTTTAATAATAATTCAATATTTTTATAAGAATCATAATCTTAAAAGTCAACTTAACTTCTTTTTCTAAAATATAAATATACCCACTAAAGTTTTAAGGGCTTAGTAGTAAACTGGCTTAATTAAAATTTGACTAATGAGGTTTAGAAAAGAAAGCTTAACTAATATCAAACGCCTTTTGAAACACTACAAGTCCACTTCCATGCTTAATTTGGCTAAATTTCTTAATAAACCAACTTGCCCCTAAGGGCCTTTACTCACATAATTTATAAAATGAAATTCCAAGTGACAATTACCCCATTTTTGGGATAGTCAAAACATCAAATCCATTGAGCATAAGAGTATGAAATAGATGAACCATTTAGTAAGTAGAATAAGTTCAATTGAACTCAAGAAAGATCAAAAGGGTTGTGGAATATCTAGGGACTCCCTGGATCTTTTCATAAGTCTTCTGGACATCTTGTAGGACAACTGAACCTATTATACTTATTAAAGGAAGGCATCTCTTAAATAAATGAATAAAGCCCACCAAGCTATGACATAAGGTTTGATAGGCTTGTGATGAACCTACCTTTAGGCTTTACTTTCCTGCAAGTTATAAAAATGTTTATTGCAAAATATACTAAAGTTTCAGGTGGAAGAACGAGAAGACTCAACATGTATGATTTTATAAGTTTACAACATATTCTTTTCCTGCACTTTCTTTATTGTAAGCTTGTATGCTAAACAACAATGTCACCCTGTATGAAAACCAAAACTTTCAAGATAGCTAAAAAACTGAAACCCAAAACTAAATTACATCAAAATCAAATTTATCACCACAATAATTAAAATATAAGACAACTCAAAATTTAATCACCAACAAAACCAAAGTCACAAGTGAAAGTAACTTAAAAACTCTATATCGGATGATCAAGAATATCTCGGAGGAAGCAACCTATGGCTCCTAGCGAGCTTTCCCACAGTTTAAATGAAAGTACATAACTCATTTAGTTAAGTTTAGTAAATTCATTTGGACTAAGTGAATCCGAAGAAAATAGTGGTGCCGGAATGAGGGAACTGTGAGATCCTAACCGTTGTCTCTATAATCAACTTAATTCCCCCTAAAAAGACATTAAAACACCTCAATTTAAACATTTCCAAAATATGCTACTTCTCTCAATCTCTTCAATTTGACACTTCTAAAACTAAATCTGCTACGACGAGAAGCTTGGAGCATACATAGTGGGCATCACGGCTATCTTCAACAGCAAAACTCCTTAGAAATAAACAACAAGCCATAGGACTTCGAGGTAGCTTACCTAGTGCAACATAAATCCTAACTTTATCCCTTTAGGCCTTTGCATAACCATGTTGTGCAATATAAGCCCTAGCTCGTCTTAAGTTCCGATGTCATCATCGGGTATGACATAAATCCTCCTATCTTCCAGGCTATTCAAATGATCAACATCAAGTGAATGTAAGTCCTTAAATAATAAAATTGGCAGGATGAAACACTAAACTATCTCAAGTTGAAGCCAAACTATATGATAGTTTGGGAAAACACTGAGATTTTTCTCTGATTTATGTCTTTCCCCTAATCTTTTTTTCCTTGGACTTCTACAATAACTGTTTTGAAACTTAAGCCACTCACTTATTAGATTTCCTATTGCCACATTTTGAAGATCCTACCTTTTGGAAATAATGAATACAATATTTCCTGATATATATCAAGAGCTTTCTTAGGTGACTTCGGTTATCTATGATGTAATTAACTATAGGGGCTTGCCCTTATAGGAAACTTAAAGACCACATATTAATATAAACCTCATCTAAATCTTTTGTATTAGATAGGGGAAGTTGTTGTTCAATATAAATGGTTCGCAGACCAAATGAATGTCATGAATTCTTTGGTTTACTTGATCAAGCCTCAACACCAAGCAATGTATCCATTCTTCGGGATAGAGACATGACTTATGGTGCATTTTTTTGATTATTTAAACTATTGAATATATGAGATCAATTTGATTTTGTATTTTAAAATTAAATTTATATTTTCCAAACTTCTATCTATATTTATATAAATTAAAAAACAAACTCTTTGTATCGACATGTAACAGTACCAAAAAGCAGCCTTGTTGAATAAGGTATTATGGCTAGAACTGTTTGGCAACATTACTAATGACTTGTGGGACAACTCTGACTCTCAGTAAGAGAGGTGGAAGAAATTTGTGGCCACCAAGTCATCCAAGAAGCCATTGGCGAAAGTTGTCAGTGATATGTCAAACCCTGCCTTCCAATCATAGAGGTCGTTTGGCATTGCCGGCGTAAGTAAGAGTGGGCTTCGCGGTTCTGACACTCTTTCATTTCTCTCTTTTTCTAAGATAATCATTAGCTAATCATTTTTGGACTAGTGCCATAACTTCTAAGACTTGCCAAGGAGGTTCTTCCAAGACTTAGCACCCAGAGTTCTAGTCCTCATGATGGAGAAGGAGGCTCCCTAACCAGAGTAGCCAAGACCGGTCTTCGATGTCACCTTCCTTGATGCCCATGAGAGGTTTGTAATGTGTAGGTCATCACTTGTGAAGGTTGACTCTAACAGAGGCTTAGGACAAGCCCAAGGATGAGTGCAAGAGAAATTCATCATTTACTAGGAGGGAAAAGCTCCAGACTATACATGTTCTCCGCTGCCCCCTTCTCCATCGATATGCACGGTTCTCCCCTATGGTGGATTTCATTCTTTGAGAGGAATACCGACATACGGTCTAGCTCCGATAGCCATTTTGCCGATGTGGACACTGAGAGGGATCGGTATTCCGACGTGCCAGTTGGGGAGCCATCTCGACCATTAGAATATCCTTGCATCCTGGTGGAAGTGGTTAGGTTTGAATTCCTCGAGGAAGTGCTAAAGAGGAAAGGGAGTGCGGACCATGGTTATTGTTTACTGGTTCCATCTGATGGCTAGGTTGACCGCCAACTTCCAATCAAATGGTCACGCTGAAATCGAAGTGTAGAAGGTGGTGGACTTGGTTTGATGTCTGAAGCAGTTGCAGATAAGCAGATGGAGAAAGAGGAGCTGGTTCACATTACAAAGAGGCTAAATGAGTCAACTGAGGTCTTGGAAAGGGAGGCAGAGAATATGAGGAGACACTTTAGCTTTGACATATAAACTAAAGGAGAAGATGGCTGTAATGTTGACTCTTATGAAGAACCTCGAAGCGCTCTATGAGCAGCTCGTAATGGGCATGGGAGTGGCTGCCGAATGTTTCATGAAGGTGGGTTGGTTGAGCCAAAGTGGGAGAACTTGAGGCTATTTGTTACCCTCCTTTCCAACTCGGATGATGACATTGATAGACTCAGCAAGCTAATCAGAGACGAAACCTACAGTGATGATGGATTCACGACAACTTAGGCTCCTTTTATTTTTTTCTTTTGTGCTCCTGTGACTCTTTGTTTTTTGAAACAAAAAAATGTTTTGTTCAGCTATGAATAGTTGAAAAATTGGCCAATGTAAAAATATCATCTAGTAATGGAAGTATTTTTCTTTCTGCATCTCCTTTGAGCATTCCATAATTTTGGGAGAGATAAACAAATGTAATTGTTGAAAGAAATGGGAAATTTTCTTTTTGTTAATACCTTGGCTTTTTGCTTTGCATTTTATTTATTTAACTTACAGACTCTGTGCGTTATCATACTTGTTGGTTCCTCGGTGCTTGGTCCTTGGCGGCACAATATCCCCTACTAATTGAGTAGTCATTTAATGGACCCTTAGGATGATTTGGTCATTACCCCTCACGGAGCTTGTCGCTATCGGCTAGGGGACCATCTTCAGGGGAGAGCAAAAATTGAAAATGGGGACTTTCTCCTCATTATATTTGAGCATTTTGGTAAGATGAGGGATCAACCAGACAATCATTACATCTCAATAATTCGCTTTTATTTGACCAGGTGGCTTATGCTGCAAAAGATATATATATCTAAGACATTGAAGTTGGGTTCTAACCCTTCACTTGTATGGTTCATGGCTGCTCGATCAGACCTCCATCTTAGGTTGGGTCCCCTTAAATGGGAGGAGGTTACCTACACCACTCATCTCTGGGATGACTGTCACAGCACCCTTTACGGAGCTTATTGCTACTAACCATAAAACCATCTCCGAATTTTTTTATGTTCTAAGCTATGGAAGTTTGAGCTCATGGTAAAGAAGTTTCTATGGTTGGCCCTTATTACTGATTGGACAAATTTACCATCGTTGTCGGTCATATTTCTTTAGGAACCTTATTCTCCAAAGTGTTAATAGAATGTTTGGATGGCTCTCTGGTTCTTTGAGTTCCCCAGGTATTTTGACATTAAATTATCAAATTTCAGTGAGTAGAATATTCCTCTTCTCAAATTTTGATCACAAAATACTTTAAAATTCAAGATCCCAGGTGAATGGAAATAAAATATTTTGTATATTAATGTTAATACAAATAGTTTTAGTTTAAGGAAAGAATCATTTAAGAAAATCTTTGTTCTAGATCCAAAGGACTTCTTTCCCATCATGGGTTTTCAACTTCTTGGGTTGGCTCTCGATTGATGATGTAGGATACATTCCGTGTCTAGTTTAGCTTAGCAGTAGCTTAACCGCGAACAGCAGGATCGATCTTTGATCCCTGATATTTATGCTTACATTTTATATATGAATTTATACTTCTTTTTAATGATATCTCTTTCTTTACAACAACGCCAAAAATTTGATGTCAATGCAAATAAAAGTTTTAATAATTATTATTATAAAATGGGATTCTACGCAAGTATACACATTGTTATCAAGTAATAAATAACTTTCTAATTAAGCCCCGAGATATTGAACCCACAGGGAAAATGTTAAAAATTTTCTTAAAGGAAAGAAAACAGAAAAATAACTTTTTACTTTTTAAGAAAAATCTTACCCAAACTAAAGATAATATTATACGAAAAAAATTCGATTCTTTTTGATAATTTTTATAATTTAAAATGAAAGAAAACAACTACTTTAACTATTTTTGTAAGATTAAAGCAAATACAAATAAAATATCTTTTTCTTTTTTATGAATCAGTATCAAGTCATAGAATTCTGTTGTAAAAGTATCTAAAATGTGTTGTGCCAAATAGTAGCAATTATATTCTTTACCCTTACTAGAGATGTTATAAAGAAAATAGGTTAATCTAATGTTTTAGTAATATTGAAGACGAGCTAGGCAGGAAAGATACTAGCTTTCACTCTAGAGTTTCCTATTCTCCCTCCACCATGGGGCTAAAATCACATATTAAGACATAAAATAATAAATCGAATTGGGGGCTTTAGCTTGTCACTCTAAAATCCTTTAATTCTATACCCATCAAAGTATATCTCCCTATTTATTTGCACTCAACCATATGGACTACATTCCCACCCATATAATCTCATGTGATTCTTACCATTTGTTGACTGAGACAATACCGTACCTGTTCTTACATGTTCTCACAATATATATTAACATCTTAATTGGTCAAATCAAGAAGTAAATGAAGTGTAAGGTTTTAAATCTTCACAACTTCTTCTGACATTGATTTCCTATTCTTCACACAACATCCATCCATAACTTAATTACTACATCATTTTAAGGAAAAAAGATAAAAAAACCTACTCAGAATTCATGGAGAAAATACAATCACAACTTGGTTTAAAAGTAGAAATCATAGTGAAATCACAAGAAGTCTTAATTAAAAACTAAATGTAATAATAAAGATAAAGACTTATCTGAAAATCATGTCCATCAAACTCTTGAAGTTCCTTTGAAAGCTTTACTTTTCCTTACAATATTCCTTAGAGGGAGGTGCCCAACTCTAAGGACTCCATTTCTCTCTTCTAATCCTAATACAAACTATGATAAAGTAAGTAGAAATGGTGAAGTGGAGTGGTGTGTTACTAAAAGAACTCTCCTACACAATAATCATAACCCACACACCTTCCAACATCAACTATTTTCTGATTTTTATGACTTCATTTTATAATTTTCCAACAGGTGCCTTCGTGTCTCTTCAAATTATGTCTAGATTCAATGAATCCTCCAAGAGATGCATCCATTAAAGAGTAATTTAAATTAATTTTAGCGCCAATGAGAAGTTACCCACGTTTGTACCAATAGATGCCTCAAATATCCCTTCAAAATGGCACAAAAAATTATTTAAATTCTCTTAAGTAACTGCCACGCATAAGCGTGAGGTCTCAGCGCTTAGCTGCAGGGCTCTTGGTGTGTAAGCTCCAGGTTTAGGTGTTTAGTCGTGAGGCTCTAGCACGTAAGCGTCATGTTCGAGCGCTTAGCCGCCACAGATCAATTTTGCATCTTTCTTCATTTTGCTCCAAATTTGGTCCCTTTTCACTCCTTTCATCACATTTATCCATTTAATCATATCTACAAGAAAAAATACACAAAATACCTTCCATTAAAGTGTAATACCATAAAAAATAGGTATAAAAATGTGTATAAAAATACTATATGTTTTAGGCGTATCAAAATCCTCCAAACTTAAAATGTTACTTGTCCTCAAGTGACACTATAATCACATAAAATCAAACAAGAAAATTATGTGGATGAGTTTCTTTAGGAGTTCCTAAAATTTTGTTCTAGAAATTTAGTAGTCCAATTTAGAAAAAAAAATTAGTAAATGAGACTAATTTAATGTTTAGAAATCTCTTAAGTAAAGGCTTATGAAAAATATGAGTTCCTATATTATTCAGAAATACTTGTAGATTTTTCAAAATATAGAGTAGGCATTTTATTCTCTTTACTTAAAAATCTTTATTCAAAACAATGATGCTAACTATATTATATTCATAATCTTTAAAAGTTTCTCAAATCTTATACTTTAGAAAGATCAGGTGTTGAGCCAATCTTTGATTAGGCCCTTATATCCTCAAGCTTCTCCTTCGTTATTCACATATTATTTTTTTTTCTTTTCTTTTCTTCTTCTTTTTTTCTTTTATTTTCTTTTTTTCTTCACTTTTTCTTTTTAGGCAATGATTACTATATCCGGATAGACCTTTAATAATTTTGAATTCCACCCTTTATTTCCTAAAGCATAAGGTAGATATATATCTTTTACTTATAAATATAATAAAAGTTTTAAAAATTATTTTCAATAAAAGAACTTTAAGTATTAAAAATAAAAGTCTAATCCATCTATTTTTCCAAAAATACAATTTTTCCTACTAAAGATAGTTACAAAATATTTATCATTTCTTCACTAAGAGTTTTTAGTTTAAATTTTTCAACATTACTATAGATTTTAACTAAATTTTCTTACTCATTTCTATATTAAAAAATTTACTTCCCTAATATAACTTCATATACATATTATTATTCAATTAAAATCAAATTTATTTTTAGCACATTTAAGAACAAATAAAATTTAAGTTTTTGAAATTTATTTTTCATCCCCCCAAACTTTAAAATTTTTGTTATGATAAAACATTTAAGCATAGTAAAATGATACATGGGTAGGAATTAAAAACTATAAGTATCATGTTTGCAAGAATTTTTTTATCCTAAATATGCAAGTATAACAAATAAAAAAAGGATTAAAACAACTAGATCAAATTTTAACTTCACATTTTATATAAAAGAAATTCAAAAGACTTCTAAAGTAGTGGAAGTTACAAAAACAAATTTACATATACTTAAGCATAAATCTACAACTAAAATATATGGTAGTAGATAGAAAAGTTAAGCATGAAATTGAATAGAGGATTTTAATAGTGTTCTAAACCTTCCTAATAGTTTCTAGAATAAGTTCAACACTAACAAACAAAATACACTACAAATATAATAACACATTTACTACCACAAAAACTCGAAACATTTACATCACATAACACAAAAAAACAATGCCACAAATAACATAAAAAACTAAAGTAGTTCACCAATTAGTACATCAGTTTTTTTATCACATCTATAACAGAAAAGTCCAAATAACAACCACAAATAAAAAGTTCACAACACATACAAAATAACATTAAAGTCCAAACATACAAAATAACATAAAATTTCACAACACATACAAAATATAAATCCTAATCCTCATCATTATCTCCTTCATTCTAAGCATGTGTAGGCTCATATGGGGTATAGTATGGATGTGGAGGTAGCACAACACTATAATCTTCTCTAATCAATCTATCCATATAACTGTGATAATTCTCCTCATACTCACTATGTTTTGTAGATACTCCCCAATATGATCTACCTTTCCTTCAATATCATGTACTCGATCCGCAATATAAGTAATATTATCTTTCATTCTATTCAAAAGATCTGTTTGTGAATCAGTAAAATGACCTGATGATGCATGAGAAGTTGAAGCATAGGATGTGGAGGCAACAAAAGTATAAGCACCTAAAGCTCTAGAGAATCCTCCTCTCCAGCCAAAAATAGAATGCTTAGCATATGTTTTCACATTCATGCTGGTAATAGGCTTATGAAAATGAAGGACCTCTTCCCAATTACTGATCTTACACTAGCCTGCTCACATAATGAATGAATAAGGGAAGCAAACCCCACACATGCAATAGTACCTGCTCTGGCAGAACTACAAATACAATCATAAATAATCTTTCTGATATCGATTACCTTCCCCTGTGGAATACAATAATTTAATGTGGCTCTTTCCCTCGTGACTTCACTTAGATGATTGGTAGGAATCAGCTTGGATGATATAAAGTAATGCCATGCCTTAGAGGTGGCATTCAGCTTTGAGTCAGGGAAGTTAACTCTTCTTTCATTTGTTATTTTCCACAGTCATCTTCCATCAATCAAAGAAGAAATAATTTCATCCAATTGCTCCTTCGTAGGATTATAATTAGAATAAAAACATAATGTAGTTGGCAGCAACAGGTAAAACTTGTTAGTTACCTCGGGTGTGAAATGAATTAACTGCCCTCGAACCATCACAAAATTCTCTTCTGCCTCAAGGAGATTGATGCCGAATATTTATGCTTACAATTTATATAGGAATTTTATGATTTATAATATGGCATTCTACGCAAGTAGACGTATTGTTTATCAAGTAATATAAAACTTTCTGATTAAGCCCCAAGATATCGAACCCACAGAGAAATGCATAAAAATTTAAAGAAATAAGAAAAATAAATTTTTACTTCTTTAATTGATTTTTCTAAGTCTGTTTTAAGGTTTAAATTTTGAAAAGATGATTTTGATATTTTTAATAATAAGTTAAGCAGCAAATAAAATTATTAATACTCTAAATACGGTATAAAAGCTATAAGAATCAAATATTTTTTCCTTCTTCAATGAATCAGTCATAATTATGGATATTTATATTATGAAAGTATTTAAATATATTGTACCAAATAGGAGCAATTATATTCTTTACCCTTACTTGGTTCTATAGAGAAAATTGGTTAATTTGAAATTATGAAATTTTGTAGAAGGGTTAGGCAGGGAAGATACTAGCTCTCACTCTAAAGTTTCCTCTATTCCCTCCACCTGGGGGCTAACATCTCATAACAAAATTTAAAATAACAAACCAAATTACGGGGCTTTAGCCTGTCACTCTAAAGTCCTCTAATTTTACTCCCCAATAAAGCATATCACCCTATATATTTGCATTCAATCATATGGACTACAATTCTCACCCATATAATTGCATGTGATTCTTTCCAATTGTTGTTTGAGAAAATACTGCATTGGATCTTACATAACATTAAAACAAATTTTAACATCTTAATTGGCCAAATCAAGAAGTAAATTAAGTTCAAGGAATTAAATCATCACAATTTATTCCAGCATTAAACACTTATACTTTCCACAACATACTTCCATAATTTAATTACTTCATCATCTAACAAAGAAAAAGATAAACTAAACTACTGAGATTTCATGAAGAAAACACAAACAAAACTTGATATGAAAGCATAAACCATAATGAAAACACAGCAATCTTACTTAAAAACAAAGTGTAAAAACGAAGATAATACTTATCTGAAAATCCTTTCCACTAGACTCTGGAAGTTCCTTTGGAATTTTGCTTTCCACAATATAACTCTACAGAGGTTGGCTCCCAACTCTAGCGACTCTAATAAAGACTTTAAACTTCAATGAAAACTAGATATAAGGATAAAAGAAAATTGGTGAGAACAAGGCTTCACACCAACCCTTTTTCCTTTCTTACTCTCTACTCTCTACTACAAAAAAGAAGAACTCTACTACTCTCTTCAATTCACACCTCACACACTAATAACAATCACCCACTAATAATAACACACACACTTCATAAATTATGAGGCTTACACTTTTATAAATTTCCAAAAGGTGCCTTGGTGTCTCTTCAAATAGTGTCCAGATTCGATGTATCTACCAAAAGATGCATCCCTTCAATCATATTTGCCACCCAAAGGAAGTCACTACCAAAAGTTTCTTTAAATACCCCTTGAAAATGACTCCAAAATTCATTTAAATCCGATTTTTAACTGTGGCGCTTAAGCGCCGGCACTTTGGCGCTTAGGCGCCAGAGGCCAAATTTCTGAAACTTCATAATTTTGCTCCAAATTTGGTCCTTTTTTCGCTCCTTTCATCACAATTAATCATTTTCATCATACCTGCAAGTAAAATACAAAATACCTTCCATTAAAGTGCATTACCATCAAAAATAGATATAAAAAGTGCATTAAAACAATATATATTTTAGGTGCATCAAAATCCCCTAAACTTAAAATGTTACTTGTCCTCAAGTGACTCTTAGCCATAAAAATTTTAACATGCAAATTATGTAAATGAGTTTCTTTAAGAAGGTTTCAAAATATTGTTCTAGAAATGAAATAATCCAATCTAGAAAAAACTTTAGTAAATAAGACCAACTTAAAATTTAGAAAATTCTTAATTAAAAAATAATAAAAATATAAGTTTCTATCTAATTAAGAAATACTTGTAGATTTTTCAAAATATAGGATTCAAACATTTTAATTTTCTCACTTAAAAATTTTAATTGAGAATAATTTTACTTACTATATTATAACCTTAAGTTTTAGATTTTCTCAAAACTTATATTTTAAACTTTAGGTATGGAACCAATTTTTTATTAGACCCTTAAATCCTCAAGCTTCTCCTTCCTTTTCACATACTATTTTTCACTTTTATTTCTCTTTTTCGTTTTCTTTTCTTTTCTTCGTTTTCTTGTCTTTTCTTCTTTCTCTTTCTCTTCCTTTTTTTTATAAGGCAAAGATTATTATATCTAGATAGGCATTTAATGATATTGAATTCCACCCTTCCATTTAAAATAATAGTCTGATATGTATCTTTCACTTAAAAATCATAATAATAGTGTTGAAAATTATTTCTCAATAACAGAAATTTAAGCTTTGAAAATTAAAAGTCAAATCTTCTATTCATCCAAAAATATAACATTTCTTACTAAAGATAGTTTAACTTTATTTAACATTTCTTTATTATGAACATTTTAAAATTAAAAATTTCATTACTACTATAAATTCTAACTAAATTCTTTTATTCATTTATATATTCAAAATTTTATTTCCCTAATATAACTTCATATACATAATTATTTTCATTCAAAAACCAAATTTATTTTAAGTATTCTTGAGAACAAATAAAATTTTAGGTTTTTGAAAAATTTCATTTTTTAAAATCCCCCCAAACTTTAATTTTTAGTCAGGATAAAACATTTAAACATAAAAAATGATACATGAGTGAGAATTAAAAACTAAAATAACATGCTTGTAGGAATTTCAATATCCTAAATATGCAAGTATAACATTTTTAAAGAAAAATAGGAGTAAAAAGAAAATAAATTCAGTTTTTTATAAAATCAAAATTGCAAAAGACTTCTACAGTAGTGGAGGTTTTCAAAGCAAATACACACCAACTTAACATAACTAAAATCACAACAATACTAGATAATAACTGGTAGTAGATTTTGAAAAGTTTTAAACATGCAATTTTCAAATAGTTGTTTTTAATAGTGTTCTAAATTTCCTAACAGATTTGAATTAATTTATACTTTATTAAAAATTTAAACACTAAATAACACTAAATACACATTTAAAACATTTACTACCACACACAAATCATAAATTACAACATAAAACATTACATTATCACATAAACATCTGAATGTGCATAAAAAGAAATAGTCCAACTATGCTCTATACAAAATCAGAGTTCATATCATAAATACATCACACAACAATTAAACAATACATCAAATATAAAAACATCAAAACAAAAACATAACAACACATAAAAAATCATAAAACAAAACAAATTAAACACAACAACCCTAATCATCATCTTCTTCAGCTGAGTCTCTGGATGACTGACCCGACCGCAAATAACGCAGTAGTTTATGCTTCCAAAAATATGTTATAGCCAATACTTTGACCCAAAAAATAATAGCGGCTAGTGTATATAAATATAATTTTATGAAAAATATTTTACACACTAGAAGTACTACGCAAGTATACGTATCGTTTCAAGTAATATAGGGTTTTCTTTTATAACCCCAGTATCGATCCCATAGAGAAGCGAGTTAAGCAATCCTTTAGGCTAATTCCAGTCTATTTCTATAAGGCCTAAATTTGGAATTTTGACTAAAAAGATTTATTTTTAATAACTAATCCTAAATAAAGTTCTTAAATAAAAAGATAACTTATGGATAAATTGGTCTGGAGAATTTTGAGATGTTAAAGACTACCTTTCTCTTGCAATTACATAGATAATGTGTAGGAAAGAAATGCTTAGAATTTTATGTAGTAGTGCCAAATAGAAGCAATCATATTCTTTACCCTTTGGTCCAGGTGTAAAGAACATTGGTTAATCTATAGATCGGTTCCGGATGTTTTATCAGTAGAATGGGTTAATCTAGGCTCACACTACTAGATGTCCAAGGGTGGCTATGGTTGGCCCTACCAGTGACCTGTTTCCTTTCTATAGACCAAATTATTAGAATTTAGTCTGTCACTCTAAAAAATAATCAATTCTGCACCCAATAAATAATATCTTCCTATTTATTTACACTTCACCTTGAATAACCCGCATAAAGTCTTCGATTACCCAAGGATTCGTGTGATATCTACTAGCTAAGAACTCATCTCTGGATATGTCTCAGAATTCTTCAACGGGTTTTAACAATACAAGTGATCAATTTGTAAAGTAAATGAAGTTCCGGTATGAATATCATCACCATAATTTAATAAGAGAATATTTAAGCAAATCTTAATTCCTAAACATACATCTATTTCATTACAAAATAAAAGTAAATAAAATAATAGCATAAGAAGTAAAAGACTTGATAGAATTGTGTACTAATTTAAGTGCCAACAAGGAACTTATTTCATTGGTATTCTATTATATTTATGAAACTATCTGTCACCTAGAAGCATTTAATAGATAATTCCATCATAAAAATAATTTTCCTACACATGCCACTACTTCATATTAAAAGAAAGAGTAAAGAAAATTACTTACGAAGCATGGATAAATTACGACAGAAAACTCAGTTTAAAATAAATAAAATTTACTATAAAGTGTTTACAACAATTACAAGAGAATGAAGAACATAATACCTAGCTTTTTCCCTCTTAAGGAAAGAAGAAGATCTCTCCACCAAAGTCTCCCACTGATCCATGCGCCGCTCGTACATCCCATACATAAATATCTCAAAATCCCTCACCAATCTCTCCATAAGATGTAGAAATCTACATCTTCATGACTCTATAATGACTAAAGAAGAACAAAGAGAGAGAGCGAGAGAGAGAGAGGAAAAAAGAAGAGACACCCCCTTGCTGTAGAATTGGTCCCTATTTATAGAGCTTTGAAAATGACCAAGGGTTGCTTTAGGCACCTCTTCAAAATTCGGTCTAGATACATTGAATCTTCTAGAAACAATTTTGGCGCCTAGGCGCCAGACTCCGTGCCCAAAACAGTCGCACCCCTTTTACTTTGGTTCTCACCTCTTTGTGATGTAAACCTCTTCAATGTGTCTAGATTCATTGTATCACATGTACTATATATTAGGAATAACATCCAGTCTTCTAGAAGATCCAAAAACTACTTAACACCAACAAAATAACTTCCAAAGTCGTCAAAAATCCATCCAATAACCGTTTCTGGATGATTTTGGCGCCTAGGCCTTGATTCTGGCGCTTAAGCGCCGTTTTCTCGTCGTCACTGGCGCCTGGGCGCCGGGTTTGGCGCCTAGGCGCCATCTTGTGCGCAACTCCACTGTTTTGCTCCGTTTGGCTCCGTTTCAACTCCGTTTCGCCCCATTTCAGTTGCGTTGCGTTCCTAACATCTTCACCTATAAGATAGATATAAAAACAACCTTTCTCAAAAGTATAATTTCATTCAAAAACATGTGAGAAATATAAAATATATTAAGCATAGAAAGACATATCAATATGTGCTAAGTTAGAATTTTCTTCCTTGCTTATTTTGGCTTAAAATTGCATAGTTTTTGCTTCATTTTCTTTAAAATCATATTTTTTATACTTGAAGATAAAAATATGCAAAATACATTCCTTTAAAGTGTAATATTATTAAAAAAGTGCGTAAAGTGGGCATGAAATGAACACTAAAAACAGGTAATTTTTAAGTGGATCAATGACACATAAGGTATATAAAACGGATGAGGGGGCATCTCAGCACTGTGCTCACCTCTAATCACTTTATCCATGTACTGATAATAATTCTCCTCATATTCATCATGCTTAACAATATACCTTTCAGTATTATCCATCTTACCATCCCTATCTCTAACATACTCTCGGGTAAGACTCACTTTCTTCAAAATATTCTTCAATAGTACAGTTTGTGAATCACTAGATGATGATGCTCTAGAAGTAGCAGCACGAGAAGTAGAAGCAGCAGAAGTAGAAGCAAAAGCAGTGGAAGTTCTAAATCCTCCTCTCCAGCCAAATTCTGAATGTACAGTGTAAGCACCAACATTTACACTGGTAATAAGTCTCAACGGCTGAAGAACTTCCTCTCATGTTTCAAACTTAACACCAGATCACTCACAAATTGAATGAATTAAGGATGTAAATCTCACACCTGAAGTAGTAGCAGATCTGGCACAATTCATCACATAGTCAAAAATAATAGCCCCTACATTAATAGACTTTCCTAACTGAATACATTGATTCATAAATGCTCCCTTTCTCTTATAACTTCACTAGTATGACTTGAAGGCAACAACTTAGATGAGATAAAATAATGTCATGCCTTTGAAATGGCATTCAACTTAGAGGTCTGAAAATTTACTCTTCTTTCATTTGTTATCTTCCATAAACCTCTTCCATCAGTCAGAAATGATATGATCTCATCTAATTCTCTTTCAGTAGGATGATAATTAGCATAAAAACAAAATAATGCAGGAGGCAAGTGGTAAAAGACATTAATTACCGCAGGTGAAAAATGCACTTGTTCACATCTAACCATCACCAAATTCTCTTCTGCTATAGGCAAGTTTGCATAAAACTCTCTGACCACAGAAACAATAGAGATAGTGGAGAAGTAATAGTAATTCTCCCAATTCCTTCTAGTAATCATTTCTTCAATAACTTCTCTTGGCTTACTAAATACTCATTCCGGAATCAATTTTCATGATGACAGTGCATCGACATATCGATCCTCTGCTCTTTCACTAAAAAATTTGTTGGAATCAAATTTTGCTTTATCTTTTAAGAGCTTTGACTTTGGAGCCATCTATAAAAAAATCACAAAAATTATTCTATTTCGCGACTTCGAGAGGTTGAGGGTGACGGGAGGTATTAAAAATATCAATTTTCAAGTTTTTAACTACAGAAAATCAGTTTTCACGAACCAGCGTTTAAGCGCGAGGCTTCGGCGCTTATCCACAAAATCTGGCGCTTAAGCGCCTAAGTTCTGGTGCTTAGCCTCCAGTACCCTTATTTTCACAATTAATTTAAAAATGTACTAAACCCCTTGGTTAAGCACCTTAAATCATTTTAAAAAATCATTTCTCCCCTCTAAACTTTTCTAATTCTCCAAAGAAAGTTAAATTTCCATCAATTCCAAACAAATTTCACACAAACACAAACTTACATTTAATTAAAACAATCACACTTAATACAAACTAAAAATTTCTATCCAAACATTTTGGATGAAATTTCCCAATACACAATAATTCAAATATATCAAAACAAAGATAATTTTACATCATTAAGATGTAACAATCACACTTAAAGTTTAATAAAACACAAACATAACACTAGACACAAAACACTTAACACATAAAACCACAACACTAGACTAAACTCAAATTAATTCCAATCTCCATTAGGTTGAATGTATTCATAACCATCATTAGTTCCATTTAAACCATCTGGAATATAGATCTGATAAAATGGGCGATGGTTGAAAACTCTTACATCTTCTTCATCTAACCATTTGCTTTTAAGATACATCACCTTATATACTTCTTCCACATGACCTGTATGACTCTATTGCATTTTAAGTTGCCATCCAATATGCGCTAAAGGAGTGTTAGTTTCATTTACCTTTGCTTCAATTGACTCAACGTTGGCTTCAATCTTCAAAATCCTTTCTGCAATACCTTGAATACTAACTGTTAGGAATCCATTGTATAACTCTTGCGCACTTTCACAAATAAATTTCTTCTTGTTGGCTTCCTCCTTCTTCTTAATTTCACTCTCCCAAGAAGACATTTTTACACTCAAAATACTCTTCTTAAGACTCAGGAATGAAAATAGGGACCTGGGCAAGTGTTTCTCTTAATCTAGGGCCTTTTTATAGACATGGGAAGTGCTAAAACCGACCTTCGGCATTTTAAAACTCCAAAATAACTTCTAAAACATCTTCCCCACGATTTTGGCTTCTCAAAATTCATTTATCACATTTTTCTTAACTGCGGCGCTTAAGCGCCAACCAGGCGGCGCTTAGCCGCCAGTGCACATTTTTGCATAGGTTTGCCAAATGTCCAAAATTTTCATTCTGACTCTTTTAAGTCATTCTTTAATGTCAAATAAACACCACTATAACTAATCTATTCAAAATACTACCACATATTTGTCGGCATATTTTTAGGTTATGTGATATTTTAAAAAGGGGTCGCCTAACAGAAGTTGTCGGCGAATTTTTTAATTTAATTTACATATATATATAATTTGAAAAGTAGTGTTTTGATTTTGAAAATAATTTTAAAGAATTTTAAGATATGAAATCAAACCGATCTCACATCCCAAATAGTTTATATAAACGAGCACCGCACCATGAACCGTGTATCTATCCCTAAGGATAGACACACTTGCTTGATGGTGGGGCTCGGTTAAATAAACTAGAAGATTTGTGACATTCGTTTGGTCTCGCGAACCAATTTTATAAGCCGACAAATTCCCTCGCTTAATATGAAACTATTAAACGGGGTTTATATTACTCAGGTTCTTTAAAATTTCCTATAAGGGCAAGCCCCTATAGTTAATTACATCTTAAGTGACGGGAATCACCTAAGAAAACTCTCGATAATAATCAATAATTCGCTCTCAAGAATTTCAAAGTTTAAGTTTTCAAAGAATTGAATTTTTGAATCTCGATAGGGGATGGATCAAGTTTGGAACATTTTATTTTGGGAATTCAAAGGAAGAAAAGTAGGAGAAATTATGGATTCGAAGCGAACTTCGGTAATTTCCCGACTATCCTATTGTTTGGCTTGGATTTAGGAAAGTCCTAATGTTCATTTAATGTTTTAATCTTGCCAATTTTAGTTAATTAGGGCTTATATTTATATGATAGAATCATACAAATTGCTCGGAAGATATGAGGGTTTATGTCGTATCGGACGACTACCTCGGAATCCTAAGACCGGTTAGGGCTTAATTTGCAATGCAAATGCCTAACGAAGAGTTGAGGATTTATGTTGCACTAGTGCAAACTACCTCGAAGTCCTATGGCTTTGTTGTTTAATTCTAGGAAAGTTTTGCTGAAGTAGGTTCGAGTTTTGTCGACAACGATGGCCGTGCTCGCCCACCATGCTCCGAGCTCCTTGTTGTTGCAGAGGTTTAGTTTTAGAAATCATAAATCGGGGGATGAGAAAAGTGTTTTGGTTTAGAGAAGTCTTAATTTCCAAGTGTTTTTTGTGTTTTAATTAAAACAAATCTTAAAGTTGATTATAACAACACCGGTTAAGATCCCACGGTTCCATCCTTCCGGCATCATTACTTTTATCGGATTCACTTAGTCCAGATGAATTTGCTAAACTCAATCGAATGAGTTCCACACTTTCATTTAGACCGTGGGAAATCCCGTTAGCAACACGTAGGTTACATCATCCGAGGTATTCCCGATCATCCAACAAGACGTTTTAATTTAGTTGTAATTGTAGTTTTGTGTTCTGTTTGTGATTAAATTTTGAGTTGTCTTATATTTTGAAATGTTGTGGAGGTGAATTTTATCTTGTAGTGTCTTTTAATTTAGTTATGGGTTCAGTTTTGGTTTACGTCCTAAAGGTGTAGGTTTTCATGCAACTCGTTGTTTTATCATGCAAGAAAATAAGTGCGATGCAATTAAATAAATTACCGTAAAGTAAATCGCAATAAAATAAAAGCGTACCCGGAGGGTCTTCCCGTCATCCCAAGCTGCACTTAAAACACAATTAGAATATTTAAGCAAGTTCCTAGGTAAAGCTAAGGGAAAGGGTTATGGTTTTCTACCAAATTCCTAATCCTATAGCTAGTCATTTCCTATGACGTCTAGGTTCTTTGTGTTTTTTGGTTTGAAGACGATTTTCTTCATCAAAGAACAACTAAGTTCAATTGTTCTTGTAAATATCCTATCATATTGAGGAAGTGCATAGGAAGGGTCCTAAACATCTTTTCAATATTTCTAGGATTGTTTTAAGTCCAAATGAATTTAATTGTGTAAATGAATCGATCGTCCGAGGTTTTCAAGTTTTGTTAACTTGCTCAGTGAACTAGGACATTTGAATATCCTATAAGTGAAGTAACATTTCATTTTATATTCTGTTTAGGAGTTATGATAACTAAAGCTCTTGAGGGCAAAATGATATTTAATGATTTGTGATTCAAATTTAAGTTCAAATCAATGATTTAAGTTTGGAATAGTGTTCAAGTTATCTTAGATTTATTTTTGAGTTCTTTATGTCTTAGGTGATGTTATTTAATTCAACTTAATTCAATTTAATTTAATTTAATTTAATTTAATTCTATTTAATTCAATTTAGTTTGATTTGATTTAATTTTTAATTTAATTTAATTTAATTTAATTTAATTTAATTTAATTTAATTTAATTTAATTTAATTAATTTAATTTAATTTAATTTATTTATTTAATTTTATTTAATTTAATTTAATTTAATTTTATTTATTTAATTTAATTTATTTAATTAATTTAATTTAATTTAATTTGTTTATTTAATTTAATTTAATTTAATTTAATTTAATTCAACTTTTAATCTTAATTTAATTTAATTTAATTTTAATTTAATTTACTTAATTTAATTTAATTTTTAATTTAATTTAATTTAATTTTAATTGAAATTTTTGAAAGAGTTTAATGATTTAATTTTAGTTTAATGATTAAGTCTTTTAATATTTTAAATTTGAGTTATCATTTTAATTAAGAGTTGAATATTAATGAGATGATTAAATTTAGGGATTTTTTTAAATTAAAGAATAAATCTCTTCCTAATAATATCCCTATTTTAATAATTCCGATTTTATTATTCTTCCAAATTTAATCAATTATTTAATTAAAGTTTAATCATTTTAAATTTCTTAATGGGTTTCTACCCTTCGATTATTAAATTTCAATCATCCAAATCAGGTTAGGATCAAATATTTTACTTGTTAATTTTTTATTAAACCTAAAGTTTTAATTAAGGGTTAAAATTTTAATTACCATTTTGCCCTTTAAGCCTAATAATTTCATAACTCACTAAATTGAACCCGAATGAACTTGAAATTTTTATGTGACTTCACTCATATGTCAATAAAGACATGAGAGGAGAAAATGTGATTTTTACGTATTTAATTTATTTATATAATTATTTTTAGTAGAAAGTAGAGATTTTCGAGGAAAATTTGATAACATGACCAAGGGAAAGTTTCTGTCCTTAAGAAAATTAGGGGACATTCCTAATGACTAGAGGACCACTTGGACTAATTTTGGTGATTTTTGAATTAAGTTCCGGAGTATTAATTAATTTAAAAATAAAATAAATGTTGAAAAATGAATTTTATAATTTTTAAAATTCTCTCGATATCAAGGATTCCAGAGAACCAAATTTTACAATTTTCTGATTTTTTCTTTGATTTATTATAATTATTTTGGTGAAAATGCTAGAAAATACATTTTTTTAATTTTAAAATTACCCTAGAGCTTTAAAATTTAATATCTCACTAAATAGACCTAGGAAAAATATGGGATTTGTTCCCAGTGATTAAAATTCAAAATGTGACACTTTGGTGAATTTTATTATTTTTGTGATTTTTATTATTTTTTAATTATTAAAAATATTAAAATAATATTAAAAATCAAATTTTTTAGAAAATTGAAATTTTAATTTTCTTAAATTCCCCTGATATCGGAGAGGCTCCAAAACCAATTTGGTGAATTTTTGAAAGATATTTTGAAAGTTATGAATTTTTAAAGTTTAAAATGACTAAGTGGCTTAATCAACCCAATTAGTGGGGCTAACCAAGTCCAATTGACCTCAAATTTTTATGGTGGGTTCCTCTGATCCTAAAGGTCAGTGGAGAATTGATTTCAAGTCAATTTGATGTATGGTTAGCTCTAATTAATTAGAGACCTATTTTGGGTGTTTAAGCCAATTAGGGTTGTCTACAATGAACTAACTCAAAACCTATTTTTCCTAGGGTTCTCTCGGTCATAAGGAACATCACCAAATTTTCCTAGAATTTATTTCACAACATGCTAATTTTTGGAATTAAAATACTCAAAACGGCAACATGCATTTGAAAAAATAAATAACTTTTCACAGAGGTGGCCTCGACCTTGGAAAATTCAAGGAATGTTCCCAAGTTCGGAGGCTTCAAAAGCCCTATAGTCTCATGCCATGGTGAATTGTATGAATGCATGGAGAATTAAAACAATGCAGGGAGTAAATAATTAATTAAAAATAAAATACTAGACAAAATTAATTAATTTCTTCTCCACATTATTCTCCTCCGTTCACTCGAGCAAGAGGGTATTTTTATTTTATTTTTATGATTTTCCTACACAAAGTTATGAATTTTCCAAGTTTAGGGAATTAAATAAATAGAAAAATACCCTATTTTTCTATTTATCCACGCGGCGCCAGCGCATCCTCGGCATCTCCGAACTCACACGTGTCGCGCTCCCATTCGACGCCGCCATCTGAGTCAGCAGCCCGGGCCCCGCGGTTCTCGTACCGTCTCCTGGTCCGACGCCATCTAAGCCGTCCATCCGCGCGTGTATTAAATGGACGACATCCGTTCATCGTCCCCGAACGTCCTCACCCGAGAGCCGTCCACACTAAATCCCTAAGATCTCACTCGATACTCAACGGATTTTTACGTTCTTATGCTCTATGGATTCGTCTTGAAGAGACGAACACATCTATACGGTCATCATGCATTGAAATTAAGGCATTTGAAATGGAGAATCTCCAGAAGCTCGGGATGAAGAATTAGTTCATACCTTTGCTCAGAGAAGTGTGGCTTCGATCCGAGAGTTGTTGCACCTTCGATTGGATCCCGACAAGCTCCGGATGAAGTCTCCCGGTGCAGTGAATTGTCTAGATGTGATTTCGACCAAGCCCGATCACAAAGCTTGGAGGTCGGAGCAACCTGGGTGGCTCGGAGATGGGGCTTTTGTCGGTGGACACCTTCCCTTGGTCCGGTGAAGGTGTAGATCCAATCAATTTGGGGATTGGCTCAGCTGTGGAGAAGTGTCCTGGTTTTGGGTGGAATTTCGACTCCGAAATTGAGCTCGCGAGAAGAAATGGCAGGGGGATCTCACTTGGGGATCAAGTGCTCTAAGTATGGAGAATGATGCGGAGCAATTTTGGCGGAGTTTCGGTAAGGTTCGGTTCGGCACCTCTCTTGGCCGTGAGGGTGAGGGGTTTAAATAGGAGAGGCTGGAGGGCCTCCCGGGGGGAGTTGAGGGTCGGGATCAGCTGCTCTTGGCATGTGAAGAACGAGCCATGGTGACCATCGGGCATGGGGCGGCTCGACGAGGGAGAATTCCAAAGTTTGGCTCCTCCCGAGGTCTCGGCCATGGTGTTTTCCGGCGACCCGGGCGGCTGGCCGGCAGGCATGGGTCACTCTCGGGCTCGGGTGGGTCGGGGCTGGAGGCTTGTGCGATCAATCGAGGTTTGACATGTGTAAAGGAGTTTGATTTAAATGGAATGGGAGAAGGCTCACTTTGGCTTGGTTTGGGTCAACCCACCATTTTGGGCTTGGTGCACCCTTCCAAGCTCTGATTTTGAGCTGAGGGAATCATTTAGGTCAGCTTAGGAGGAGTGGTTAAGTCTCCATCCATGATGAGGTGGCTAAACATGGTTTAGTGTGTGACATGATTAAGGTAAAAAAGGGTTAAAGGAGGTTTAAGAAAGAACCCCCTCTTCTTGCCATAAATGGATTAATGACAAGTCAAAGCCCTCATGGCTTCATGTGGCTTGAGAATGGCTTGTTCATGGCTCCATTTGGCTTGGGAAAAGGTTGATTTGTTTCATGAAAAGGGTTTTTGGAAATATTTGACATTTAGGGGGTAATTTGACATGTGGCTTGATTTGGAATGGTTTAATTGATGATTTTGAAACTTAGGGGTGATTTTGATCAAATGGATGATGAGGGGAAGTGTCATGTGGGCTTTAGGATGATTTGGGCTTTTGAATGTGGTAAAGGATGGGCTTTTAAAATGGTTTAGGAAAGTGGGCTTTTGAATTTTAAAATGTATTTTGGGATGAAATTTTGGTAAAGGCTTGGGCCAAATAATTGTTGGTTTTGGTTTAGGGATGTTTCATGAATAATTTGAAATAGATTTAAGGTGGTTTGGGTTTGAATTGGGTTAAATTTGGGTTTATTTGGTAAATGGGCCAATGTAGGTCAAATTGGGTTAACTTGGGCCAATGTTGGGCTAGGGTTGAAATTGATGTAAAATAAATGTTGAGAAATGTTTATGGGAGTGTTTCAAAGAGGTTTTGGCTTTGGTTGGGTTTTGATTTTGAGGTTTGGGCCTATTTGGGTTAGGTTTGGGTTTAGGTCAAAAATGGGCCTTTTAATTTTGGGTTGAATTTGAGTGGGGTTTGGGTCTAAATTTTGGGCAAATAATGTTAGTGTTTTGTTTATGGGGATGTCAAGGAAGGTTTAGAAAAGATTTGGGTTTAATTGGAGTTGAATTGGGTGAGTTTGGGTTAAGTTTGGGTCATGGGTCCAAATTGGGCTTTAAGGCCAAAAGTGAAATTGGATCCAAATGTCAATCAAATTAAGCTTGGATTTGGTCTAGATTGGTGTTGGGGATGTTGAATTGAAGTTTAGAATTGAATTGGACCAGAATTTAGGTCAAATGGGTAGGTTAGGTTTGACATTGGGTTTACTTTAGGTTAAAATGGGTCAAATTGGGGGTTTTGATAAAAGTGGGGTAAATTGACAAAATTGGCCCATGGTGTAGTTGAACAAAATGAAATTGGAAATATTTGGGATTTTCTGGAATTTTCTGGGAATTTTCTGAATTTTTGGATTTTTTGGCTAAGAGGGGTATTTTGGGTATTTGAAGGGTATTGGGAGGTATTTTTGGAATTTTTGGTATTTTTGGATATGGATGATCAGTTTGAGTGATGTGGAAATGTTTGGGAATGATTTTGGATAATTTTGGGTGATTTGGAAATTTTTGAGAGATTTGGGCTATTCAGGGCTTTGGGTAGGTTAGCGGGTGTTGGGTCCCGGGGGTCAAAAATTGAAAATTTGGAAAATTGAAGATTGGGTGGATGTAAGTGGAATAAAATCATTTTTGTTGAGCCATGAAGCCATATCAAGCCCACATGAGCCATGAAGGGACTCATTTGAGGCATTCATTATGTTGTTCCTAACCTCTTAGCCGAGGGCTTAGGGGTTAAGGACCATCCATGTGAATCACCTACATGAGTCAGGAGGTCAAGTCGGGTATGGGTGTGTTTTTAGGAAGTGTGTGAAAGTGTAGTGTGTAGGTGTAGTGTGTGTGCAAGTCAACCCCTTCACCAGACCAGGCCACCCAGGGTAGTCCTAAGGCCAAAGAGTCCTATAGGAACTCATCCTTTAAACTTCCACATTTGATTTCAACCCTCTAGGTGATTAGGGGTCTACAGTCAAGTTTGTGGAGTTTGCAGGGAGTTTAGAAGTGGTTTGAATTTCTAAAAGGTGGGTCCCAATTCTAATCCTCTAAGATAGTCAAAGGAAAAGCCTAAGGCTAGATCCTAAGCACTAAAAGAAGAGGAGAAGACCTCATCAAAAAATGAGGTCAACAATATTTATGAAAATAAACCAAATAAAGCACACAAAACAAACATAAAGTAAAGCACACCAATAAATATGAAGCAAAGCACATCGATAAATATGGGTTGCCTCCCACAAAGCGCTTGGTTTAATGTCTTCAGCCTGACATACTCAGAACTTATTCAGATTCTCATTTGGTTTAAGTTGATCGACTATAAAATAAGGTTTAGGTCTATGCCATTAACTTTGAATATTTTTCCAGTTTTAGGATCTTGAATATCCACAGCTCCATAAGAATAAACTTTTACCACAATAAATGGACCTATCCATTTGAACTTAAGTTTTCCAAAAAAAAAATTCAACTTGGCATTATACAGAAAAACTTTTTGTCCTAGCTCAAGATTTTTAGTAAGAATCTTCCGATCATGCCATAACTTCATTTTCTCTTTATAAATCTTAGCATTTTCATAAGATTCATTCCTTATCTCTTCAAGCTCATTTAATTGTAATAATCTCCTCTCAGAAACATCTTCAAATTATAATTGAACTCTTTTATAACCCAATATGCTCTATGCTCAAGTTCAACAGGTAAATGACAAGCTTTTCTAAAAATTAGCCTATATGGGGACATACCTATAGAAGTTCTGTAAGCAGTCCTATAAGCCCACAAAGCATAATCCAATTTGATTGACCAATCCTTTCTGTTTGGATTAACAATTTTTACCAATATTCTTTTAATTTCACGATTGTATAATTCAACCAAACCACTTATCTGCGGATGATAAGGAGTAGCAATGCAATGGTTAATATGATATTTCTTTACTAATTTCACCATAATCGCATTTCTATAATGAATTCCCCCATCTTTTATGATTACTCTTGGTATTCGAAATCTGCAAAATAAATTCTTTCTTAAAAACTTTGCAACACTTTGAGCATCACATTGAGATAAAGCAAAAGCTTCAATCCATTTGGATACATAGTCTACTGCTATTAAAATATCAATCTTTCCGAAAGATGGTGTAAATGGTCCCATGAAATCTAATCCCCAAACATCAAATATTTCAACTTCCAACATATAATTGAAGAGTATCTCGTTTCTTCTAGAAATATTGCCTACACACTGACATTGATCACAATTTTTAATATATGCATTAACATCTTTAAAAATTATAGGGCAATAAAATCTTAATTGTAAAATTCTATAAGCAGTTCTATCAACTCCAAAATCTCCTCCATAATCAGAATTATGACATTTTTGAATAATTTCATAAATTTCTTCTAAAGGCACACATCTTCGAATGATCAAATCTTTTTCTTATTTATATAAAGATGGGTCATCCCGAAAATAAGTTTTAGCATCATATAAAAATTTCTTCCTTTCTTGGTATGTCAAACCATATGGTATAATATCACTTACAATAAAGTTTACAATGTCGGCATACCACGGAATACACCATTCATTAATAGTGAACAAATTTTCATCACGAAAATGTTCATTAATTTCGTCAGTATCACTAACAGATTTTTCAGTTTCAAGCCTGGATAGATGATCATTAATTTGATTATCAGCACCCTTCCTATCTACTATCTCAAAATCAAATTCTTGCAAAAGAAGAATCCATCTAATCAATCTTGGTTTCGCATCTTTCTTCTTCATTAAATATTTGATAGCAGAATGATCAGTATGCTCTACACATTTAGTTCCAATTAAATATGATCGAAATTTATCAAAGGAAAATACTATACTAATAAATCTTTCTCAGTAGAGGTATAGTTAATTTGAGCTTCATTAAAAGTTTTACTAGCATAGTAAATTAATTTGAAAATTTTATCATATTTCTGACCCAAAACAGCACCAATAGCATAATCACTAGCATCACACATTAATTCAAAAGATTTTTCTCAATTTGGTGAAATTATAATAGGTGCAGTGATTAATTTTTCTTTTAATGTTTCAAAAGCTTTTAGGCATTCATCATCAAAATAAAAAGTTACATCCTTTTCCAATAAACGACATAGGTGTTTTAAAATTTTTGAAAAGTCTTTAATGTTACACCTATAAAATCTAGCATGTCCCAGAAAACTTCTAATTCCTTTTACATTCGTTGGATAAGGTAAATTAGAGATAACTTGAATTTTTGCAAGATCTACTTTTAAATCTTTTTCTGATATTTTATGTCCTAATACAATTCCTTTAGCTACCATAAATTGGTATTTTTCCTAATTAAGGTCCAAATTAGTTTCTTCATAGCATTT
Source organism: Papilionanthe hookeriana x Papilionanthe teres (assembly GCA_022702705.1). NCBI lineage: Eukaryota > Viridiplantae > Streptophyta > Magnoliopsida > Asparagales > Orchidaceae > Papilionanthe > Papilionanthe hookeriana x Papilionanthe teres. The sequence continues at coordinate 27,755,469 of CM040435.1, forward strand.
TAGAACTTTAGATAAATGTTCTAAACATGATTCAAATGCTATCGTCCATCCGAAGGCTTTCTTGTACTTCTTTAAAACTTCAAACAAGCTCTCTTCTTATGTTTTAGTTAATTGAGAGGAAATTATCACTAGAAAAGTTGAGGACTCACCTAGAAAAATATACTTCAAATGATCAGGAAGTATCTTTAACTCAAATTCAGGAGGTTATTCAATTGATGGACCAAAAGATTCATCTTTTTCAGTCATGTCCAACAGTTCAAATTTTTCATGAACATAATTTAGATCTTCCTCATGAAAATCTTTGGAATGATGTAACTCCTCTTCTTGCTCATGTTCTAATTCTTCTCTTTCAGATTTCTCTTCATAAGCTGATTTGAAATGACATTCACACAAATACTTGATAACATCCATCCTATAATATTCATCATCTTTACCTCTTGTAGGATATTTCATGGATTTTGAAATGTTGAATGTAACAGTCTGATTATTAACTTTCATTGTTAATTCCCCTTTTTACACTTCTATCATTGCTCTGCCTATTGCTAGGAAAGGTCTTCCTAAAATTATGGGTATCTCTTTATCTTCCTCCATATCCAGCACAATGAAATCAACGGGAAAGATAAATTGATCCACTTTTACCAAAACATCTTCAATAACTCATTTAGAATATGTGATCAAACGATCAACTAACTGCATAGTTACAGTAGTTGAAGTTATTTCTTCTAATCCTAGTCTTTTAAATATTGATAGAGGCATAAGGTTAATGCTTGAACCCAAATCACATAAAGCTTTTCCATAAAATTTGTCTCCGATTGCACATGGAATTGTGAAACTACTAGGATCTTTAAGCTTTTCAGGAAGCTTCTTCTGAATTATTGCACTATACTCCTCACTAAGTGCAGTTGTCTCATTATCTTCAAACTTCCTTTTTTTTTTGAGAATATCCTTCATAAATTTCACATATCTTGGCATATTTTCTAAGGCTTCAACAAATGGAATGTTGATTGTAAGCTTCTTAAATATCCCTAAGAATTTTGAAAATTGCTTATCCAATTTTTGCTGACATAGTCTTTGATGAAATAGAGGTGGTGGTTTTTCCAAATCTTCCTTAAGTGGAGAAATTGGTCTTTTCAAACCTTTCGAAGCGTCATCTTTTGGTTCTTCAATCTCTTCTTTCTCTACTTCAATTTCTTTTTGCACTCTACCTTCCAACTCTCTTCCACTTCTCAGTTGAATTGCTTTTACATGCTCTTTATTCTTATCTCTTGGATTTACTTCAGTATTACTAGGAAGTATTCCTTGGGATCTATTACTTAATGTACTGGCAATCTGTCCCAATTGATTTTCAATATTTCTTATTATAGCTCCTTGACTTTGCAATTTATTTCGCATTTGTAACACCACTTCTTCAATAGACAACTTCTTCTCCTTAAATTATGAAGCATTGTTAAAACCTGGAGGATAGATTGGTCTATAATTATTATTCCCTTGGTTGTTATAGTTCCCCAATGTGTTTACTTGGTTGTTCCACCATTGTTGATTAATACCACCCTGATTATTGATATTCCAATTAAAGTTTGGATGATTCTTCCAAACTGGGTTATAATATTTAGAATAAAGGTTATTAGGCTTGCTTATAGCATTCAAAGTTTCTGGTGAAGTATGAGAATCAACCATTTGACTTAATGAATTTTCTTCAATCATAGAAAATGGCTAAGAAAAATTCATCCCAAATTGATCTATCTTCCTTGAAATTGCAGCAACTTGATTTGCTAACATTGCAAAAGCATCATTTTCATGAATATTGGCTACCTTTTTAGGATTTAACCTTTCAGAAGGCCATTGAAAATTATTAGTAGCCTTTTCTTCTATTAAAGCATAAGCATCAGTAAATTGTTTAGACATCAGTGATCCTCCTGCAGCAGCATCAATAATAGATCTAAGAGATCCAACAAATCCATTATAAAAGGTTTGAATTATTAACCAACATGGTATCAAATGATGTGGACATTTTATGAGGAGATCTTTAAATATTTCCCATGCCTCATATATAGATTCACCTTCAAACAGACAAAAAGATGTGATATCATTTCTAAGCTTCGCAGTCTTTGATAGTGGAATATATTTAGCAAGGAATTTTTGTGCTAAATCACCCCAAGTTCTGATAGATCCAGGTGTCAACGAATTTATCCATATCTTAGCTTTATCCCTTAGTGAGAAAGGAAAAAGTCTAAGTCTAATAGCAACATCTGAAACACCATCATATTTAAAAGTAGCACACAACTCTAGAAAATTGACAAGATGTAAATTAAGATCTTCAGTTGGTGCTCCCCCAAACTGATTATTAGACACCATTTGGATAATAGCAGGTTTAAGCTCAAAGGAATTAGCAGCTACAGCAGGGTGTTGAATACTACCTTAAAGTTCATCCACTGTAGGGTTAGCATATTCTCTTAAAGGTCTAAATTCTTGATGAATGTCAACATTTTGATTTTGATTATTTGCCATTCTTGAATATTTTTATCTTTTTCAGAATTTTTATTTTTTTTATTTTTCTGATTGTTCTTTCTAATTCAGAATCATAAGGCACAAGTCCCTCAGACCCTGAACTACACATACAACATTAAATAAAATAAAACAAAACACACTAACAAAAATAAAAAAAAGTAAAAAATTAAAATTTTCTTTTAATTTTCTTTAAATGAAATTTTAATCAATTCCCCGGCAACAGCGCCAAAATCTTGATGCCCAAATATTTATGCTTACTATTTAGATAGGAATTTTATGATTTATAATATGGAATTCTACGCAAATATACGTATCGTTTATCAAGTAATAAAGGATTTTCTGATTAAGTCCCGAGATATCGAACCCACAGGGAAATGTGTAAAAATTTAAGGAAATAAGAAAAATAACTTTTTACTTTTTTAATTGATTTTCGTAAGTATGTTTTATGGTTTTAATTTTGAAAAGTTGATTTTGATATTTTTAATAACAAGTTAAGCAGGAAATAAAATTATCAATACTCTAAACACGGTATAAAAGCTATAAGAATCAAATATCTTTTTTCATCTTCAATGAATCAGTAATAATTATGGATATTTATGTTGTGGAAGTATTTAAATGTATTGTGCCAAATAGGAGCAATTATATTCTTTACCCTTACTTGGTTCTATAAAAAAATTGGTTAATTTGAAATTTTGAAACTTTGTAGATGGGTTAGGCAGGGAAGATACCAGCTCTCACTCTAGAGTTCCCTCTATTTCCTCCACCTGGGGCTAACATCTCATAACAAATTTTAAAATAACAAACCAAATTACGGGGCTTTAGCTTATCACTCTAAAGTACTCCAATTTTACTCCCCAATAAAGCATATCTCCCTATATATTTGCATTCAATCATATGGACTACAATTCTCACCCATATAATTGCATGAGATTCTTTCTAATTTTTGTTTGAGATAATACCGCATTGGATCTTACATAATCTCACAACAAATTTTAACATCTTAATTGGCCAAATCAAGAAGTAAATTAAGTTCAAAGAATTAAATCATCACAATTTATTCCAGCATTAAACACTTATACTTTCCACAACATACTTCCATAATTTAATTACTTCATCATTTAAGAAAGAAAAAGAAAAACTAAACTACTCAGATTTCATGAAGAAAACACAAACAAAACTTGATATGAAAGAATAAACAATAATGAAAACAAAACAATCTTACTTAAAAACAAAGTGTAAAAATAAAGATAAATACTTATCTGAAAATCCTCTCCACTAGACTCTGGAAGTTCCTTTGGAATTTTGCTTTCCACAATACAACTCTAAAGAGGTTGGCACCCAACTCTGGTGACTCTAATAAAGACTTTAAACTTCAATGAAAACTAGATATAAGGATAAAAGAAAATTGGTGAGAATGCTTCACACCAACCCTTTTTCATTTCTTACTCTCTACTCTCTACTACAGAAAAGAAGAACTCTAAATTACTAACTAATACTCTTTTCAACTCACACCTCACACACTAATAACAATCACCCACTAATAACAACACACACACTTCATAAATTATGAGGCTTCATTTTTATAAATTTCCAAAAGGTGCCTTGGTTGTTCTTCAAATCATGACCAGATTCCATGTATCCACCAAAAAATGCATCCCTTCAATCATATTTGCTGCCCAAAAGAAGTTAAGGAAGTCATCACCAAAAGTTGTTTCAAACACCCCTTGAAAATGGTGTCAAAATTCATTTAAATTTGATTTTTAACTGTGGCGCTTAAGCTCCGGCACTTTGGCTCTTAGGCGCCAGAGGCCAAATTTCTCAAACTTCATAATTTTGCTCCAAATTTGGTCCTTTTTTGCTCCTTTCATCATAATTAATCATTTTCATCATACCTAAAAAAAAACACAAAATAGCTTTCATTAAAGTGTAATATCATCAAAAATAGGTATAAAAATGTGCATAAAAATACTATATATTTTAGGTTCATCAAGATTTGCATAAAACTCCCACACAATAGAGATAATAACTGCGGCGGAGAAACAATAAAATCTGTCCCAAAGTCTTTTAGCGATCATATCATCTATCCCTCCACAGGGCTTGTCAAAACCTCGCTCCTGAATCAATTTGCGTGACTGTATTGCTTTCACATAACGATCCTGAGCTTTCAAACTTACAAACTTGTCTGAATCAAAAGTGGTTATCCCCTTGCTTCTTTTTTGTGCCATTTCTAAAATTTTCATAAAAATTATCATAAATTCCAAAATTAAGTTAAAACCACTAAACTCAACTTCTAAAGGCTTAAACTGCTAAATCTAAATAATTTCCAAAGCTTTTTCTAAAATTTTCACCATGAATAGTAGATCTCGGTTTTCTCCACAATGTTCCTCAAAATACATGGTGAAAATAAAAAAAAATTACATAAGAGTAGTGTTGTTACCTTAAGAAGAACAAATCTAGCAAATTTGGCTTGAAATGGCTCAAAAATTGCATATTTGGAGATGCCCTAACTCTCTCAGTCGCGAACTCCGAATAAAGAAGATGACAGGGAGCACAAAAATGGTTATTTTTAGGTTTTTAACAAGTGCGAACCAATTTTTGCAAACTGAGGCCTAAGAACGAATGTTCGTCGCTTAGCCGCCAAGCTCTGGGGCGTAAGCGTGGGGTCTCAGCGCTTACCCTCGAATTCGCTAATTTCAATATTTTTTAAATGCACTTTTAAGCTCATTTGATCAACCCTAAATGTATTAATAAGTGTATCTTCTTTTTATATTCTTCTTATCTCTAGATTTACACATTAATACTAAAATAGATTCAATACAAGTTTTACACAAACATAAACTTCTTTACTAAAGAACAAATAAGTACAAACTATAAATCTTTAATCTAAGATTCTTGGATAAGATCTCATATTTACTCACACTTTAACACATTAAACAAAACACACACTTTAACACATTAAACAAAACACAAAACAAATACTTAAGACACAACAAACTTATAACACAAACAATGCATAAAACACTACACACTAACAACTAAACAAGACTAACTGAAAATCTTAATACAACGCAAGAACTTAATTCCATTCTTCATTAGGTGGAACATATCCATAACCTCCATTAGTTCCTTCAAAACCATTTGGTATATAAATTTAATAAAACGGGCGATGGTTAAGAACTCTTATCGAATCTTCTTCTATCCACTTATTTTTCGACAACATCACTTTATCTGCCTCTTCAATATGAATAGTATGACTAAATTTTGTCTTTAATTGCCATCCAATATGTGCTAAATGGGTGTTAGTTTCATTTACCTTTGCTTCGATGGATGCTACATCAGCCTCGATCTTTGCAATCTTCTCTCCTATTCCTTAAATAGTAACGGCTAGAAATCCGTTGTATAATCTTGCACATTCTCACAAATGAATTTCTTCTTATTTGCATCTTTTTTCTTCTTAATTTTAATCTCCCAAAAATATATTTTTGTAACTCAAACTCTTCTTTTAGGCTTTTAAGATGAAAATTTGGAATGAGGTGAATATCTCTTTATCTGATTCCTATTTGTAGACTTTAGATACATTAGAACCATCCTCCCATGTTCACAAACCATTAAATCATGTTCCATACAACTTCTCCATGATTAGGACTTCTAGAAACCCATTTTTCATGTTTTTCATAACTCCAGCACCTAAGTGCCAACTATTGGCGCTTAGCCACAAGTGCTTATTTTAGCACAGGTCTGCTAAACGTCCAAATAATCATTTTAACTCATCCAATTTATTAATTAAGGCTTCTTTAATATCCACTAAATTGTACAATCAAATTACAACTAATAAAAAGCACACAAACAAACTTAATATAAAGCACACCGATAACTATGAGTTGTCTCCCACAAATCGCTTTTACATCGTCAGCCCGACATTCCCAGTGCTTATTCTGGGTGACCCAACATCATATTTTCATCAAGTTTAAGTTGATCTACTGAGAAATATGGTTTCAGTCTATGACCATTCACTTTGAATATTTTCTCAGTTTTAAGATCTTTAATATCCACAGCTCCATAGGGATAAACTTTTATTACAATAAATGGGGCCATCCACCTGGACTTAATTTTTCCAACAAATAATCTTAATCTGGCATTATATAGCAAAACTTATTGTCCTGACTATATATTTTTAGTCAAAATCCTATGATCATGCCACATCTTTATCTTTTCTTTATATAACTTGACACTTTCATATGATTCATTCTTTATCTCTTCAAGCTCATTTAATTGCAATAATATTTTCTCACCAATATCCTTCAAATTATACTTGAACTCTTTAATAGCCCAATATGCTTTATGCTCAAGTTCAACGAGTAAATGACAAGCTTTCCCAAAAATTAACATATATGGGGACATTCCTATAAGAGTTTTGTATGCAGTTCTACAAGCCCACAAAGGAAAATTCAGTTTGATTGACCAATCCTTTTTGTTTGGATGTACAACTTTTTCCAGAATTCTTTTAATTTCACGATTGGATAATTCAACCAAACTACTTGTCTGAGGATGATAAGCAAGAACAATTTTATGGTTGATATGATATTTCTTCACTAATTTATCCATAATTGCATTTCTAAAATGACTTCCCCTATCCTTTATGATTACTCTTGGCATTCCAAATCTACAAAAGATGTTCATTTTAAAAAACTTTACAAAACTTCGAGCATCACATCGAAATAAAGCATAAGCTTCTATCCATTTAGATACATAGTCTACTGCTAACAATATATATAAATTTTTGAAAGATGGTATAAATGGTCTCATGAAATCTAATCCCCAAACGTCAAATATTTCAACTTCCAACATATAATTCAGGGGCATCTCATTTCTTATAGAAATATTTCCTACATACTTACATCGATCACAGTTTTAATATAAGCATTAATATCTTTAAAAATTGTAGACCAATAAAATCCAGATTGTAGAATTTTATATGCAGTTTTATCAACACCAAAATATCCCTCAAAATCAAAATCATGGCATTTTTTAATAATTTCATAAGTTTCTTCTATTGGTACACATCTTCGAATAATTAGATCATTTCCTTATTTATCTAAAAATGGGTCGTCCAAAAAATAAGTCTTAGCTTCAGATAAAAAATCTCTTCCTCTGTTGGTATGTCAAATCATAGGGTAATATGTCACTAACAATAAAGTTCACAATGTTGGCATACCATGGAACACGCCACTCATTAATAGTGAACAGTTTTTCATCAGAAAAATGTCCATTAATTACTTCATCATAATAGAGAGATTTTTCATTTTCAATCCTGGACAGATGATCAACAATTTGATTATCAGCACCCTTCCTATCTACAATCTCAAATTCAAATTCTTGTAAAAGAAGAATCCATCTTATCAGTCTTGGTTTCGCATCTTTTTTTTTATTAAATATTTAATAGCAGAATGGTCAATATGTACCACACATTTTGTTCCAATTAAATATGATCTGAATTTTAGAAATTTAAATACTATATCTAATAACTATTTTTCAGTTGTGGTATAATTAATTTGAGTTTCATTAAGAGTTCTACTAGCATAGTAGATTAATTTGAAAATTTTATCTATCTTTTGTCCTAAAATAGCTCCAATAGCATAATCACATGCATCACACATTAATTCAAAAGGTTTTTTTCTAATCTGGTGAAATAATAACTAGTGCAGTGATTAATTTTCCTTTTAAAAGTTCAAAATCTTTTAGACATTCTTCATCAAAATTAAAAACTGCATCTTTTCCAATAATTGGCATAAAGACTTAGCAATTTTTGAAAAGTCTTTAATATAACGCCTGTAGAATCCAGCACGTCCTAAAAATCTTCTAATCTCCCTTAAATTTATTAGGCAAGGTAAGTTAGCAATCACTTGAATTTTTGCATGGTCTACTTCCATACCTTTTTTAGAAATTTGATGTCCTAAAATAATTCCTTATGCTACCATAAATTAGCATTTTTCCAAATTAAGAACTAAGTTTGTATTTTCATAGTGTTTGAACTTTATATAAGTGTTCTAAACATGTTTCAAAGGAAATTCCAAACACTGAAAAATCATCCATAAACACTTCAATTCTTTTTTCAATTAAATCACAAAAAAATGTCATCATACATCTTTGAAATGTAACAGGGGCATTACATAAACCAAAGGACATTCTTCTAAAAGAAAATGTACCTTAAGAACTAGTAAACATTGTTTTCTTCTGTCCTCAGGACAATTTGAATTTTTTGATAACCAATATATCCATCCAAAAAACAAAATTATTTATGCCCAACTAGTTTATCCAACATTTGATCTAGAAAGGGCAGTGGAAAATGAACTTTCTTGGTGGCAAGATTTAATATTATATAATCATTGTATATTTGTATCCTGTAACTTGTATTGTTGGTATTAGTTCATTCTTTTCATTAATAGTTACAGTTACTACTCCTTTCTTAGGAACACGGTGAATAGGACTAACCCATGCACTAACCACTTTAAAATTTCTTTCTTGACAATCTCATTTATAATAGGATTTAATCTCCTTTGAGGATCAACCTTAGGTTTGCAGTTTTCTTCCATAAGGATTTATGCATACAAATTGAAGGACTAATTCCTTTAATATCAGATATAGTCCATCAAAGGCATTCTTATATTTCTTTAAAGTTTCAAGCAAATTTTCTTCTTCTTCTATATTTAATTTTGAGGAAATTATAGCAGGCAAACTTGAGGAATCACTTAAAAAGGCATATTTTAAATGTGCAAGAAGTAACTTCAATTCAATTTCAAGATGTTTTTCAATTGATGGAGAAAATGATTCATCTTTCTTTGTCATATCAAAAACTTCAAAGCTTTCTTAAATGTAATTTAAATCTTCCTCATTAAAATCATCAGAATATTGTACTTCCTCTACTTGCTCGTGTTTCAATTTTTCACTTTCAGATTTTTCTTCATAAGTTGCTTTGAAATGGAATTCACTCAGATATATCATTACATCCATCCTGAAACATTTATTATCTTTACCTTTTGCAGGATATTTCATTGATTTTGAAATATTAAATGTAACTGTTTGATCATTTATGAGCATAGTTAATTCCTCTTTCTGTACATCTATGATTGCTCTTTCTGTAGTTAGGAAAGATCTCCCCAAAATAACATGTATCTCTTTATCTTCCTCCATATCTAGCACAATAAAATCAACATAAAAGATAAATTAATCTACTTTTACTAAAACATCTTCTATAACTCTTTTAGGATATGTTATCGAACGATCTGCTAACTACAGAGTTACAGTCATCGGGGTTATTTCTTCTAGTCCTAGCCTTTTAATTATAGATAATGGCATAAGGTTAATGTTTGCACATAAATCACATAAAGCTTTCCCATAAAATGTCTCTTCGATTGCACATGGAATTGTGAAGCTACCAGGATCTTCAAGCTTTTCAGAAAGCTTCTTCTGAATTATCGCACTGCACTCTTCACTAAGTGCAACAGTCTCATTATATTCAAACTTCATTTTTCTTTTGAGGATATCTTTCATAAATATCACATAGCTTGGCATTTGTTCTAAAGCTTCAGTAAATTGAATATTGATTGTAAGTTTCTTAAAAATTTCTAACAATTTTGAAATTTTCTTATCCAACTTTTGTTGTCGAAGTCTTTAAGGAAATGGTGGTGGTGGCTTTTCTAAAACAATTTTTGGTTAAGAAATAGGTCTTTCCAAACCTTTCGGAGCGTCCTCTTTTGGTTCTTCAATCTCATCTTTCTCTACTTCAGTCTCTTTTTGAACTCTACCTTTCAACTCTCTTCTGCTTCTCAGTTGACCAGCTTTTACTTTCTCTTTATTTTTGTCTCTTGGATTTATCTCTGTATTACTCAGAAGTGTTCCTTGGGATCTATCACTTAATGAATTTGATATTTGTCCCAGTTGATTCTCAACATTTCTAATTGTAGCTCCTTGACTTTGCAATTGATTTCCCTTTTTTGACACAATTTCTTCTATAGATAACTTCTTCTCCTTAAATTACGAAGTACTGTTAAAACATGAAGGATAAGTAGATCTATAATTATTATACCTTAGTTGTTCCAATTACCCAATGGGTTTACTTGATTGTTCCCCCATTCTTAATTACTACCACCCGGATTATTGTTATTCCAGTTAAAGTTTTGATGGTTCTTCCAACTAGAGTTATAATAATTGGAATATGGGTTATTAGGCTTTTTTATGGCATTCAAAGTTTCTTAAGATGTTTGAGAATCTACCATTTGGCTTAATGAATTCTCTTTAATCATTGAAATTAGTTAAGAAAAATTCATTCCAAATTGGTCTATCTTCCTTGAAATTACAGCAACTTGATTTGCTAACATTTCAAAAGCATCAGATTCATGAATATTGGCTACTTTCTTAGGATTTGCCCTCTCAAAAGACCATTGAAAATTATTTGTAGTCATTTCTTTAATTAAAGCATAAGCGTCACTAAATTGTTTAGACATCAATGAACCACCAGTAGCAGCATCGATAATAGATCTAAGAGATCCTACTAATCCATTATAAAAAGCATGAATTATTAACCAATCTAGTATCAAAGATGTGGACACTTTCTCAGGAGATCTTTAAAACATTCCCATGCTTCATAAATAGATTCCCCTTCAAACTAAAAAAAAGATGTAATATCATTTCTAAGCTTCACAGTATTTAATGGTGGAAAATATTTATCAAGAAAATTTTGCACTAAATCACCCCATGTTCTGATAGATCCAGGAGTTGACGAATTTAACCACATCTTAGCTTTAACCTTCAATGAGAAAGGAAAAAGTCTAATTCTAATAGCATCATCCGAAACACCATCATATTTAAATGTAACACACAATTCTAGAAAATTGAAAAGATGTAAATTTGGATCCTTAGTTGGTGCTCCCCCAAACTGATTAGTAGATACAAATTGGATAATAGCAGGTTTAAGTTCAAAAGAATTAGCTGCTTCAACAGGATTTTGAATACTGCGATGAAGTTCATCTACTGTAGGATTAGCATAATCTTTTAAAGGTCTAAATTCATGATGGATTTTAGCATTTTAATTATTTTGATTTGCCATTTCTTGAATATTTTCATCTTTTTTAATATTTTTAATATTTTTAATTTTTCTAATAGTTCTTTCAAATTCAGAATCGTAAAGTATAAGTCATTCAGAACCAGAATTATGCATACACTATTATAAATCAGAATAAAAACAATAACTTATATAAAAACAATATAACAATTTCATAAAAAATTTCCTAAAAAAATCTAACAAGTTTAAATAAGACTTTAAAAAGTAAAAATTAGTTTTTCTGAAAATTCTCTTCAAATATTGTTATATATATATATATATATATATATATATATACACACACACACACACATACATAAATACATACATACATATATTTAACTATTACCCCGGTAACGGTGCCAAAAACTTGATCCCTAATATTTATACTATCGTTTTATATATGAATTTATACTTCTTTTTAATGATATCTCTTTCTTTACAACGATGTAAAAAACTTGATACCAATGAAAATAAGAGTTTTAATTGTTATGATTATAAAACGGGATTCTACGCAAGTATACGTATCATTATCAAATAATATATGACTTTCTTATTAAGCCCTGAGATATCAAACCCACAGAGAAAATGTTAAAAATTTTCTTAAAAGAAAGAAAACAGAAAAATAAGTTTTTACCTTTTAAGAAAGATCTTACCTAAACTAAAGTTAATATTCTAGGAAAGAAAGTTTGATTCTTTTTTATAATTTTTATAATTTGAAATGAAAACAAACTACTTTAACTATTTTTGTAAGATTAAAGCAAATGCAAATAATATATATTTTTCTTTATTATGAATCAGTATCAAGTCATGAAATTCTGTTGCGGAAGTATCTAAAATGTGTTGTGCCAAAGAAGAGCAATTATATTCTTTACCATTAATAGAGATGCTATAAAGAACATAGTTTAATCTAATGTTTTAGTAATGTTGAAGACGGGCTAGGCAGGAAAGATACTAGCTCGCACTCTAGAGTTTCCTTTTCTCCCTTCAGTTGGGGGCTAAAATCACGTATCAAGAAATAAAACAATAAATCGAATTGGGGGCTTTAGTGTGTCACTCTAAAGTCCTCTAATTCTACACCCATCAAAGTATATCTCTCTATTTATTTGCACTCAACCATATGGACTACATTTTCACCCATATAATCTCATGTGATTCTTACCATTTGTTGATTGAGACAAAACCATACCATTTCTTACATGTTCTCACAACATATATTAACATCTTAATTGGCCAAATCAAGTAGTATTTGAAGTGCAAGGTTTTGAATCATCACAACTTCTTCCAACATTGATTTCCTATTCTTCACACAACATCTATCCATAACTTAATTAGTTCATCATTTTAAGGAAAAAGATAAAGAAAACTACTCAGAATTCATGGAGAAAATACAATCACAACTTGGTTTAAAAGTAGAAATCATAGTGAAAACACAAGAAGTCTTAATTAAAAACTAAATGTAATAACAAAGATAAAGACTTATCTGAAAATCCTCTCCACCAAACTCTTGAAGTTCCTTTAAAAACTTTGCTTTTCTTTAAAATATTCCTTAGAGGGTGGCGTCCAACTCTAAGGACTCTAATTCTCTCTTCTAATCCTAATACAAACTATATTAAAGTAAGTATAAATAGTGAAGTGGAGAGGTGTGTTACTAAAAGAACTCTCCTACACAATAAACATAAACCACACACCCTCCAACAACAACCATTTTCAGATTTTGAAGTCTTCTTTGTATAATTTTCCAATAGGTGTCTTCATGTCTCTTCAAATTATATCCAATATAAATCCTCAAAGTGATGCATGGCCAATAGGAAGTTACCCATGTTAATACCAAGAGATGCCTCAAACACTCCTTCAAAATGGCGCTAAAAATTATTTAAATCCTCTTAAGTAACTATCGCACGTAAACGCGAGGTCTCGGCGTTTAGCCGTAGGGCTCCTGACATGTAAGCTCCAGGTTTGGGTGCTTAGTTGCGAGGCTCTGGCATGTAAGCATCAGGTTCGGACGCTTAGCCGCCACAGATCAATTTTGCATCTTTTTTTATTTTGCTCCAATTTCGTCATTTTTCACTCCTTTCATCACATTTATCTAGTTAATCATACCTGCAAGAAAAATACACAAAATATCTTCCATTAAAGTACAATATTATCAAAAATAGGTATAAAAATGTGTATAAAAATACTATATATTTTAGGTGTATCAACCTTCTTCAACACCATATCTACGGGGGCAAAGGTTTTCTCTCAAAAGTGCTTGTTGTACTACTAGGGTTCTCCTTTTGACTTCTTGTTATCGAAGAGATGACTTCACCCAATTTTCTCTTCTAGGTTGTGTGTGAGAATTGCTTCTTCACTATTTGTTTCTTTCCACTCCAGCATATTTTCTATTTTGAATGTCGAGGCCTTGACAAAGCTTTAGCTTCGTGATTGTACTCGATCGAAAACATAGCTTCCATTCCAAGTGATAACATAAATGGCGTTCTCGATTGTTTTGGATGGAGTTGTTTGGATGGACCATGAGATGGACGGGAGTGAATTTGCCCATCTTCATTTTGCTTCCACAATTTTCTTTCTTAGAATATTAAAATAATTTTGTTAATCTCTTCGATTTGGTTGTTTATCCAGGAATGATGAACTGAGGCAAATTTCACACTAATCCTTGGGATTCACAGAAGTCTTTGTTTTTATAGTTTGCAAACTGTGTCACGTTATCTATGATGATAATAGTGGAAAGCTGTTTCAGTAGATTAGATCAATCATAATAAAATTCTAGACGACTTCTACAGTGACCAGAATGAGAACTTTCACTTCAATTCATTTTGAGAAATAATCAACTAAGAAGTGAAGAAATTTGCACTATCCCTTAGAAGGGGGGAATGGTCCGAGGATGCCAATCCCTCAGATGGCGAAGGGCTAAGGGCTAGTGATCAGTTGAATCTTGTGAGCTCGTTGATGCTACAATAGGGCATATTTTTGGAATTATTGACATTTCTTGAAGAATTCTTCTGTAACTTTCAATAGTGTCGGCCAAAATATCCCTGTCGTTGGACCTTGTGCGCCATTATTTTTCCTTCTAAATGAATCACACATGCTCCAAAATGGATTTCCTATAGGGCATCCTCTATTTAATCTTCTCTAATGCATCTCAGATACAATGAAATGGTTGATTTTCGAAAGAGTTGTCCTTCAATCAATAGATATTGGCAGCTTTCTATTTTAACCTTTTGAAATTCGTAATTTCTTCAATATTCTTTATAGTCTTTTGGTATTGGACGTAGGAATCCATCTAGCTCTTGGCTTTCTTAGTTTCCATGGCTATTTCTTTGGGTTCCTCGATGGCTGGTTGACTAAGCTCTTGAGGTGACTTGTTCCCTCAGTGAACGCACTTGGTCAATAGATCAGCTGCCTGGTTCTCTTCCCGACTAACATGTTTGATTTTGAAATTGGTGAACTTCTAAATTTTTGTCTTGACTTTATTAAGGTATCTAATCATTACTTCATCCCTTGGTTCAAATTCTTTGTTTATCTAATTTTCCATCAAATGTGAATTAAAATTCACAAGCAGACATTGGGCACCTAGACGTAGGCCAACGATTAAGAGTTCATACTATGTCTAGTTATTGGTTACTTCAAACTCTATGGTGATTGAATGATAAAGATTTTCTTTTGATGCGCTACTCGAACTATGTCCTAATCCTACTCCTGCTTGATTTAAGGCACCTTCTATGTATGTAAGCCATTCCTGATGATTGATCTTTCAGATTAGTTCCCATTGCACCAAAAAGTCTGCCAGAAAATTCTTTAAAGGGTTCACTTTGATGCCCATTCAGGGGACACACATGATGTCGAATTCGTTGAGCTCCACTGTCCACTTCAGTAGCTGGCTAGAGTGTTCCAATCGCGTGAGTGTAGATTTTAGTGGATGACATGAAATTACTTGAGTTAGATGCCTTTAGAAATATGACCGCAACCTGTGAGCTGAGACAATTAGAGCATATGTTAATTTTTCCATAATAGGGTACCTGACTTTCAACCTAGAAGACACAACTGGTGTAATAGACTAGAAATTGATTTCCCAGTTCCTCTCTAACCATTATTAAGCTAATGGCCTCAATATCAACGCTTAAGTACAGTGAGAGCTCTTCATTCGATTTCGGGCTTTGAAGAAGAATCGGTGAAGTTAAAGAGTCCTTTAGAATTTGGACTGCATGTTGACATTTAGTTGTCCATTTAAGGTGGCCTTCTTGAGGTTTTTGAAAAATGTTGCATATTTGTAACCAGATCTTGAGAGTAATCGACTAAGACATGCTACACAATTGGTCAGCTTTTATACTTCTTAGGTGTTTTAAAGAGACATCATATTAAGTAGTCCTTGAACCTTTTTTAGACTAGCCTTAATACCTTTTGGTGTTAGGAGATAGCCGAGAAAATTGCTAGTCAAGGTTCCAAATGTACATTTTACTAGATTTAGTTTCATATTATATTTTTTAAGGGTTTGAATTGCTTCTTTTAGATATTTTATGTGTTTCCATCCTACTACCTTTTAACTAAGACACTGTTCACATAAACTTAAATGTTTCTACCCTTTTGATGAGAAAATATTGCATCCACTAAATATTGGTAAGTTGTACCAACATTTTAAACCCCAAAATTCATTATAATATAGCAAAACACTCCCTAAATAGTAATAAATGCAATTTTTTCTGCATCTCGGGTGCATCTTTATTTGTTAATATCTAAATAAGGCGTCAAAAAGGTTCATGATTGGGTTTCCAACTGCAGAGTCCACCAAGGCATCGATATTTGGCAAAGGATAGCTATTTTTTTGGGCAGGCGGCTTTTAAGTTAATGAAGTCCATGCACATTCTCTATTTTCCATTGGCTTTTTGGAACATGACTTCATTAGAGACCCAGGTTGAGTAATGTACCTCCCGGATGTAACCGACCTTCATTAGCTTCATGACCGCTCCCTTGATGGGTCTGTCCAGCGTTGTTGTTGAGCTTTCAATTCATTTCTTCTCTAGTCGGATGACAGCATTCAAGTTCAGCCGGTGGTAGGTAACGTCGATCAGTATTCTTGCCATCTCCATTGCTGACCAAGCGCAGATGTCTAGATTCTCTCAGAGTATTTAGATCAGTAACTCCTTGCTTCCTGCATCAAAATTCTCAATTACTAAAAAAGAAATACCAAATTCTCCTTTGGCTATGGGGATTTTTAAGGTTGTCTTACTGGTCTCAAGAACCCATTCTCTTCGATTCTGTAGTTCGAGCAACTCTTGCTCCACACTTCCAAGTGACCAAAGGTTAGCATACCTGTGACTGCTCCAGGTCTTCTCGAATGATGATCACTGATGTATATCCCGGGAACTTTACTGCCATGTGATATGTCAATAACCACGACCTTGAAGTAGTCTAACAAATGATGACCAAATATGACATTATAGATAGGCAGCGAGTCCACCATTAGAAAATCATCTGTGTAATTAAATTACTTTTTTCCTTCCCCAAACACTAGTGGCATCACTCTCATGGCTTCTTTTCATTCCTCTAAAAAGCTATATAAAGAATCGGCAAGTGCTACTAACCAGTAAGCTTGAAGACTTAGTTTGTCAAACACTAATTTAGATAACATACTCACATAACTGTTTGTGTCGATCATGATGCCCTTTCATTTGATAATTATATATTATTATTGTTACAACGATAACATAGTTGTAAGGGTTCCCTCTCTGGGGCAACTCTGCGTCAGTGAATATGATTAGGGGAGATTTCCTCTCTTCTGCACGGAAGCAACAATGCACTGTTTCCCCAAATCAAAATCACTTATGCGAAGCTCATCGAGATGACTCCTCTTCTCAGAAGATGGTTGGAACGATCCCTGCAATTTAAATTGCATATGCCCAGATGGGCTCATCTGAGACTTCCACAACTGGGGCCTTTCCGTGCCTCTACGTCACAACTTATGGCGCCACAAATTAATTCAACTTACCGACCCTAATTAAATCCTCGATCATTTTCTAAAGGTGCTACACTACTCTATTTCGTGGGCTTAATCCCCGTGATATTTACAATACTTCTTTTTATCCTAAAAGAAAGCTCTGCCTATCATCAATGGTGATTTTTTGAAATATTCTTTGTCCTCAATAGTGTCCACTATCTTTGTCATTGGTACTCTTAACAAAGTGGTTTGAGGAGATTAATAATTATTTTATAATTGTTTGTAGTCCCAAGTAGGATTCTTGAAGTATTGGGTCGGTCGCTGGTCATAGATCCTCACTTGAACTCCTCGATTGTTGCTCCGGCTAGCTTCTCTTTTGTCGCGAGGTGGCTGACCTTCTTCATATTGAGGATAGATAGGTTATTGTAAATTCTACTTTGGATTCCATCCACTATTCTATGGAGGTCTTTCTTGGGCGTGGTGATCCGATGATTTGGGTTTGATGACATTCTCTTCAGCGTTGATGTGCTTGTTGGCCATCTCCAACAGTTCGAACAAACTTTGTAGTTCCACCAAGATGAGGTTGTATTGAAACCTCTTTTCCCTCTATCCTTGAGTCAAGATAGCATGCGCCATATCAGGTCTTAGGTCCTTCACTTCCAACATGTTTCTTTAGAATTGAGTGATATATGAACACAGACTTTCGTTCAACCTTGGTTTAATCTGCCTATAGGGTGCTTGCAAATTTTATCAAAAAGAGTATAATGAAATCAGAAAAGCAACCAATCACCCGGACCCACAATGAATTAAACCACCTTGAGTTAATGATCTCAAGGTGGTTAAAACAGATGATACTTAAACCCGTCAGAAACTTTCGAAATACAAATTGATGATTCAAACAGCGTGGCGTGGTTATTAGGATTTGACTGATCCTTGTAGAATTCTAACGCAAATAATTTATTCTTCCTAGATCCAGAGATATGGAGGGAGAATGTGTTCTCTAGTTGGCATGGGGCCATAGTGCACTTGAATTGTTTTCTCTAACAGTAGATCAACACTATCCGGATATTAGAGTACATGCAACGTTTGTGCCATAATGCAATCTTTTGTTTTTATGCATCGGCCTTGCTTTTCAAGGCGGGTTCTAGTCTCAAGAAGCGGGCTCTCTTTCTTAAGTCGTAATAGCTCTAAAGACCTCTACAATTTGTCCCACTGTCTAGTTTCTCAGCTCCTGCATCTCTAGTTGCACGAACCTCTCCAAGAACTCTCTGATGCATTTTATATTCATTTCATCTATCTGGTGTCTTTCCACCTATTTTCGTGCTCCTCTTCTTTGTGACAAGATGTCTCCACACTCACTGCATATTTTAGGATGTTAAATCAGAAACTGTCTAGGAAATACACCCAAAAAGTAGAGCATAACACACACACACACACAAAGAGAGAGAGAGAGAGAGAGAGAGAGAGAGAGAGAGAGAGAGAGAGAGAGAGCATAATAATTAATAATAGAAAATGCATAAATTTTATTCACGAAATGAACCTCATATTTATAGATATGGGAACCATGACATTAAATATGTACTATTTAAATAAGGACAATGCAAGGTATTTTAGGAAATAAACATTATATGACTGAAAGCCCTAAAGGCGTTTAGCCGGATGTATAACCTAGACGACCCTCATTAGTAGGTAGGTAGAATAGTGTGAAATGCTAGTCATACGTTTGGTCGGCTATAGCTATCTGTCCAGTCCTTATGATGGCTTTCAGTGAATTGTTAGTGCATAGATTTTCGAGACACCCTTTGGAAGGGTCATCGATTGTCGCCTGATATGAGGATTGGCTGGTATCCCTACTAACATGAGTTGGGCGATCAAAAGGAGACCCTTGAGTTTTTTACTGGTGGGCCCTCATCTACCATATTAGAGTTCTTTGAGATTCATGTTTGACACATTTTTCATGTACATGGAGTATTGCTTAAACTTGATTCAAATACGCTATATATAACATAATGGAATTTGTGTTTAACATAGTAGATTGGAATCACAACAATAATAGTATAATTCAATATATTATGAGGATGGCATGTTCACCATGGGCAATAACACGACTAGATATTATATACATTTTTGAGTCTATTCACAATAGCAACGACACAATAAATTATAAATTTGATAAAAAAAATTGAAATCATCGTAAGTTATAGCATTGTAGAGTATTTTATACAACAAAGTTCATTAGTAATATCATAAATACAATTGATTATAATGATGACTCAGAAGATTACAATCATTACAAGCAATAACATAGCAAAATCAAATACAAAATAATTAAAGAACTAAAAAAAAAAAGATTTAAATAATTAAATATATAACACTTTTAAAAATTAAATGAATTAATAACATGAATGAAACGAACAGTCCTTTTTTTATATATGTAATTGCACAGTTTAATCTTTTTCGTTGGACATATAAATTTAAATATATACAGATATGTCTAGTGTAACTTCTATATATAAATGTTTCATTGAAGTCAAGTAGACCATGCAACAATTATATCTTACATGTTATATAATCTTTGCTGCAAAAAGTTATAGAGCATGAATATAAGTACTCAAGTTATACACATTTTTAATAAAATTTTGAATGGCCTTGGTACGCCGTCAACAAATATCTATCATTTGGCGTGAATCTCAAGGCATGACAAGATTCTAGAATAATGCCACGAATCTTGAGATAATTTTTGAACAAGAAGCATTCGAACTTTGATTAAAGTCATCCAAAACTCTGATTTCAGCAAACTTAAAATCAACTGACCAGCTTGATGAGACGGCAGTAAAATTAGTCTAATCCAAGTCACATCAAACCCAAATCAAGCCAGTAAACTAGATTTGGAAGCCTTTAATGTATAAATGAATAGTCAAATGGATTTCAATCAGATAAGATTATAGTCAAATCATCTTGGCGTGATGAATCCAATGATCCCAAGATTGCTTAGTTTAGGGTTTAGGGAATCTCTTCAAGTCGTTCGATGGAGTACTTTGAATTCCTTTCTTATTTGCAGAGAGGCTTGTCCCAAATTCTATAAATAAAACCCATTCCCTCACTTGAGAGAGGAGGGAGATTTTGAACCAGAATAAGACTGAAGCTTAGAGGAGTTGAAGTCTAACATCGCTTCTGCATTAAATATCTGGCGAATACCTCTCACTCATACAATCGGCATCCATTGTCGATCACCGCCCATCGACCACTGTAGCCACCATTGGTCATCCCAATTATCATCAATGAACTACCATTGTACACTTACAATGGTCAACTTTTTAACTTCAACCTATTTCAGTAGAAGAGTGTACTTGTGTAATCACAATTTATACTGGATTATTCCAATTAGGTTGGCTCCATGGGTTTTTTCCTTTTTAGAGTTTTCAACGTAAAATGTCAAGATTTCTCCTCCAACTTCTTCTTAATTACCTAAGTGTTTGTTTGTTTTTTTGCAATGTTAAGACGATGATTCATTACTCTACCATCGCGAACCATTCGACATACATTAAGCATATTATATGGAAAATCTATGAATCTCATCTATTTATGCTCTTCTATTTTTCTAAAGAGTTTAAGAGAAGAATATTTATATTTATTATCTAATTAAGTTGATAATTCAAGTAATCTAAAAAGCACTAATGAAATGAATTCATCATTCTCTCCGAGTTTATGTTGTAATGAATAGTGGATGAAGTCATACATTGCCATGAACTTGGTAAAAAGTGAGATCTCATATATTAGCTAATAAAGCTTGTTTTAGTTTATTATATAAAATATGTGAACTAGATCAATTCAAGTCTTCAAGAGTGTTTTTCTTTTCAAATGATACAAGTAATGATAGTTTTAGACCACCATAGAGTCATTTTTTTACTTAATTTATTTTTTTTTGTGACAACTGTTTTGCAGTATCGATCAAACAACTCATTTGATAAAATATAAAATGATCCATAGGAATTAATGTAGCATTATAGTCACCCCCTTATAAGGTAAAATAAACTATCCATATGGTGCAAAAAAAAAACAAAAACTAAAATAAGCAATCTAACACATTTCTATTATTAAAAACTTATTAATTCATTAGACTGATTAAAATTTAGTCTTACTGTTTGGTCATATCATAGGGGTGTCTAAATGATGACACTATATTATATTTTTGCTTCCTGCTCATTCCCTTTCTTTAGTGATGTCTTTTAACACTTCTAACTAAGCCTTAAATTATGATAGTTGATTATCATTAATGGAGCAAATGGGACTAGTGGCTCATAAATTCATTAGTTGATGCTTCTTGCCTAATAAATTTGAAATCTCTAATCAAATACACTTTTATAGTTTTCTCTACTCCTTTGTTATTTTACTAGATATATATCATATTTATGGATAATATGAAGAGAACAAGTAACATTTCTTGTCTCTTAGCTCATAAAAAATATAGTTATAATGTTATAATATAGGCTAAATACCCTTACCTCTCACACTAAATTCTTAAAAAAATGATAGAATCAATTGTAAGGAACTTCATATTATCCTCCATTTTTTATTTCATCTCATTCTCAACTTAACATGAATGGATGAGTTAGTAATAAGCTTGCTATACTCCTTATTCTCTCTCATGTCTCCTTGTACAAACTCTAAAAAAATAATCAAGAGTATCCAATTTTTGCTTCAATCATAAGATGATTATTTAATAATTTATACAAGTTATTCATCAATTCCGTAATAAGCATAAAATGTTATTTAAATTTGTTAAATAAGGGCATATATTAACTAAGAATTCACTGGCCTCCAATTTCACCTTTTATTTTATTTTCAATGTAACTATCACACTCACTTATAAAATAAGTGGTGGTTATTATCCTTTCATGAACATAGTTAGGAGAGTCTAAAAAAGCATGTATAATAAAGTTCTTGAAAGCCCCTTTCATTGAACTCTATAAACCAGCCTAGTCCTAATAATTACATATAAAAAATAATTAAAGTTAAATTTCTAATGAACAAAATTAGTCTCAAAACATAATATCTTATATGCATAAAATGGCTAAATAAATTACTTTTTTATTTATAAATAATGTTATTTTTTATATTAGCACTTTATTAATCTTTAAGATTAGCAATTGTGGATCAATTTTGGAGCATTCTCTTCAAGATACTTTGCACATTTTCTAGCAAGTTTTGGGATTTCTTCAAAATCTTAGTATTATAGGGATAAGATATATCAAATGATTGTCTACTAGGCTTGGGTATTCTTAATGAGGGCAGTCACCTCATAGTACCATATATTCTTATTTAACATTTTAGAGTCTTCTTTCATAATAGCCTAAGGTATAGATAGCCAAAAAAAATATTTTTTCTTTTTTAACGAAGACAAAGCTTTTAATAAAAATAGTAGTGTGCTTATCATGGCTGAATAGATACTTCTACAACGTAACATGAACCTAATTTTCAAACATCATCCCTCTCGATATATTGGAAGAAGCTTTCTTTAAGTTTACGCTTTTAACTATTTTTATGTCGTTAGTACTCAACCTACTGCTTCTATTCATCTGTACAGATTCCTCTCAGATAAAAAAACTTCAAATCAAACTCAATAATAGTTGATGAATTAAGCCTTCAAGCAATTGTAGATTAAGTTTTTGTGAAGCTATCGAAATAATGATTCTTCATAAGTTCCAATGGATAAAAAATTTCAAATTAACTATAATAATTTTCCCATCACACCCAAAGCTTTATATATGGCTTGAGTAATATAACATTTCTTTATAAACATGAAAGTATTCATTTATATAAATAAGAAAGTGTGTCAAATAAATCAAATTCATAAAATACAATGCTAAGAAATAAATAGATTCATGCTTTGTGGGACCCAAGTTCAAATTTTTATTCAATCAAACTTCAACATAGGTTCGAACTATATATAAAATATTTTGCAATTTGTTTAAATCATATTATATGCAAAAGTTTGTTCAAAATAATTTTCAATTCTATTTAAATTGTGAAAATATTTGACTGACTATGAAGAGGTTATGAGAGCAGAGATTGATGGATGGATAATATTATTAAATGCTACCGTTCCGAATTTGGTGACAAGTATATGCATTACATGACAAAGTGCTCAATAATTTAAAGTGAGACTCACTGACATATATTTTTTGGTATGAGTGTTTTTTATTGGTTCACCGTATGTAGTTTTGCATACGGTGAATGTATGCAATAATTATTCATCTCTTAGGGGCTATCTGGTAATGGATTTAATTTTGCCTAAATGATTCCGTAAATCTGTATTCTACAATTTTCAGGTCTAAAACCCGTAAATTCTAAATCCTGCAAATTGGTTGATTTAACTTTTGCAGAGCATAGGATTTAATTTCGCAGTCTTCCGATTGTCTCCACCAACTATAACGACTTCTTAAATCCTCAACGAAACTGATAAACAATTATATTGAATTTACAGGATTTGATAAATCAGTTATCGCATAGATTTTTAGATTTGACAGATTCAGAATTTAATAAATCCGAGATTTACTAAATTATAATACCTTAAATCTCATCTATTACGAAACAGCACCTTAGAGTTAAAATAGACTCACATTTTAAAATTTAATTATGTGGCATTTTAATTTGTTCTCTTCTTAAATTTATAAATGTAATTGACTTTGTCTTTTATTTAAATAAATCACAAAAATTATTTAAAATAAATTCTTATCTTAAAAATAAATATAAAAATACTTTCGAATGAATATATAAATTAAATGAGATTTTCCTCGTGTCGATTGGTTGGAAAAATAGGAAGACGGTGCTGGACCCTAATGGTGGCACATTATAGTACTACATAACCTAGTGTTCAGGTTTCGTGCTTGCCACCTGTCACTAATATTTAATTGTTGGTGCTGATAACTGAGTTGTGACGACAATATTATTTTTGTTCCATAGAATGTTCCGTCAGAGCTAGCTTTTCAGCCACACAATTTTTATTGAGTGCAGGAGGGGAAATTTTCTCTATGCGGACTCCACAGTATTCTAAGTACTGTACCGTATTATAATTTATATTAGACTCAAGTATAAAAATATTAATGTACAACTGTGGATTTTGCGAGCATCAATTGTATTATTTCGAAGTTATTGAAGTGGAATATATAAATTTATCTTCAATAATCTGAAATAACCCAGAAAAACTCTAAACTAGCCTCCGCGGTTTTACTTTAGAGTTATTAAAATGAAACCGCGGAGGTTTTTTCGGAGTTAATGCAGTGAAATATATGAGTTTTTCTTCAATAACCCCAAAACAACCTTCGTAATTTCATTTCAATAACCTTGAAATAACATCTACGATGTAGTACATGTGGCAGCATATTATTGGAGTCCGCACTTAGAGCTACGTCCGGAGTCCGGACAAAAATTTTTTCTTGAGGACTGTGAATTTAGTTTGAAGGTTGGTAAATAAACTAAAATTAATATAAACTTTTGTTGGGATTCAAATTAATTTGTAATAAATGAGATAAGTTATAAATTATATATATATTAATTTAATTTTGAGCCCATTCTAATTTGACTTAAAAATGGGTTGTTAACAACCTTAATTACTTTAGGGTTGTGAATTTAATGAATTTAACTCGAAGATCATTAATCGCTCAAAAATTGATTCAAATTTTTGTTTAAATCGAGATCAGATCAAAATAAATGAGCCAAACTACAAATCAAAATTTTGAATGGAATTTTTTCCGAATAAGTTTTGAGCCGACCATGCTCAGCTCGAAATCAGATTAGTAGTTTTAAGTAAAAGGTCGCCTTTAAAATTCACCTTCCGAAAAAATAAAAATTTAAAAGTTAAATAACTTTGATGTCTTTAAATGCATATATACATTAAAAATCTATGTTGATGAGAGTTCTTCAGTTCTCGGCTTCATGTTTTTAATAAAAGGGGGTGTTCAGATGCGTAATACACAATTCTTATGCAATTACATACCTTACAACTAGACTTTCATATCTGTACATTACTCAAATCTTTTAACATTTCCTTAAAAAGACTATTATGACCATTTCCAATCGATGTCATCCAGTGTCTAATAAGATATTACATTTTCATTCTGGAGAAATATAATAACCAGTTATTAATAATTGATTGTTATTGTGTTCTTTTATACTTTGAGATGGTCTAAGAAAAATAGATCGATTTGTGCTTGTATCGAGCAAACTTCTTGATTGTATAGAAAGTGAATTACTATATTCTATGAAATTGAGTTTTGGA
Organism: Papilionanthe hookeriana x Papilionanthe teres; assembly: GCA_022702705.1. Taxonomy (NCBI): domain Eukaryota; kingdom Viridiplantae; phylum Streptophyta; class Magnoliopsida; order Asparagales; family Orchidaceae; genus Papilionanthe; species Papilionanthe hookeriana x Papilionanthe teres. The sequence goes on from CM040435.1 coordinate 27,781,296, forward strand.
TGTCATAGGCTTCCATAGTTTTTATCATCATCAAAGTCAAGGAAAAGGTTTAACACTGTTGTTGCTGGTCCCAAGCCCGGATGTGAAAAGTGGGGGGTTGTGTTAGGTAGTCGACAGCCAGTGTAAAACTTGTCGAAAAAAATCATGACATGAATCCTTTTGATCATTGTGTAAGTGCTAAGGCATCCCCTGGAAGCGACGCGCTGTATGGCCTGAATACAGTGGAAAGTGTGCAAGGGCCGCTACACCGGCGCCTGGGTGTAGTGTCAAGTAAGCAAGGGTTCCCACATTACAGACGGATGCGAGTAAAGAAGTTAGTCCATGATACTAGTATTAGGATAGGATCTTGGAATATAGGTACTCTCAATGCTAAATTAATGGAATTGGTTGATATTATGATCCATAGAAAGATAAATATATTATGTATTCAAGAAACTAAATGGGTTGGAGAAAAAGCTAAGGAGATTGATAACTTAGGTTTTAAACTATGGTATTCTGGTAAGAGTCGTACTAGAAATGGTGTAGGTGTAATTATAGATAAGAGTTTGAAAGATAATGTTGTTAAAATTAATAGAGTTGGAGATAGAATTATAGCACTTAAGATTATTATTGATACTAAGATTTTTAATATTATAAGTGCTTATGCTCCTCAAGTTGGTTTAGATATAGGCTCTAAAGATAAATTCTGGAATGATTTAGAAGACTTATTACACTTGATACCCCTTAAAGAAAAAAAATTTATTGGAGGAGATTTAAATGGACATGTCGGTAGAGTGGTAGAAGATTTCAGAAATATTCATGGTGGCTACGGTTATGGAGCGATTAATGAAGAAGGTAGAGCCATTTTAGATTTTGCTTTAGCATATGATATGATTATTACTAATACTTTATTCAAGAAAAGAGCGGAGCATCTTATTACTTATAAGAATGGATTTAATAAAACACAAATTGATTATTTTCTTACGAGAAGAAGAGATCGTCGAGATTGTAAGGATTGTAAGGTCATTCCAAGTGAGGAATTAAGTACCCAACTTTGATTATTAGTTCTAGATTTTAAGATGAAGAGTTGTAAAATAAAAAATACTAGGATTCAACATCGTAGAATAAGATGGGGGCACCTAAAAGATACAAATAAAATTATTTTTTTTGAGTAAAATTCTAAATTTAAATATTTGGGATGTCCATGAAGACATTAATGCTATGTGGGAAAAATTAACTAATATTATTAAACAAGTGGCTAAAGATGTACTTGGAGAATCAAAAGAAAAAGTTTCTATAAATAAAAATAGTTGGTGGTGGAATAATAATGTGCAAGAAAAGATAAAATATAAGAAGTTATGTTATAAAAATTGGTTTAAATGTAAAAGCGTAGAGAACTGGGAAAAATATAAATCGGCCCGCAGGGAGTCTAAAAGAATAATCTGTGACGCTAAAAATTCTGCTTTTAGTGATCTTTATAACATGTTAGATACTAAGGATGGTGAAAAATATGTGTGTAAACTAGCCAAAGAAAGAGAAAAGAAAAGTAAAGATTTAACTCAAGTAAAGTGTATTAAAGATGAAAATCAAAATGTGCTTTTCTTATAAAAAGATATTCAACATAGGTGGGTGAGTTATTTTAATAAACTTTTTAATGAAGATGCTGAAAGTATGATCGACCTTAGTGATCTTAATATCGTTAATAATAATAAAGCTTTTCATTTTTACCATCGCATTAGTAAAAAAGAAGTTTATGAGGCTTTAAATAAAACCAAGGGGGGAAGTCTGTAGGACCTGATGATATCCCAATTGAAGAGTGGAAATGTTTAGGTGATTTGGGGGTTTCCTGGCTTACTAAACGTTTTAATATTATTTTAAAAACTAAAAAGATGCCTGAGGAGTGGAGAAAGAGCATTTTGGTCCCCATTTTTAAGAATAAAGGAGATGCACAAGAGTGTGCAAATTATAGAGGAATTAAATTGATGTGTCAAACTTTAAAACTATGGGAGAGGGTAATTGAACATAGGTTAAGACGTATTACGAAGGTTTCTCATAATCAATTTGGATTTATGTCGGGCAGGTCTACCATGGAAGCTATACATTTATTGAGAGGTTTGATGGAGAAGTACAGAGATAATAAGGAGGATCTACATTTGATTTTTCTTGATTTAGAAAAAGCTTATGATAAGGTTCCTAGAGATGTTCTTTGGAGAGTCCTTGAGAAGAAAAGTGTTGATATGACTTATATTCAAGTCATTAAAGATATGTATGCTAAAGCTGTTACATGTGTTCGAACTGAAGGAGGATTGACCAAATATTTTACTATTTCTGTTGGTTTACATCAAGGATCAGCTTTAAGCCCATATCTTTTTGCTTTATTTACGGATGGTCTCACTGGGCATTTACAGGAGGATGTACCTTGGTGTATGCTTTTTGCCGATGATATCCTCCTTGTGGATAAGACAAGAGAAAAAGTCCAGGAAAAACTTGAATTATAGAAGTCTACATTAGAGTTTAAAGGTCTTCTTTTGAGTAGAACTAAAACTGAATACATGGAATGTAATTTTAGTAATAGTAGGTCTAGTGACAGAAGTGTAACTTTGGGTGATCAAATTATTAAAAGGTGTGAACGATTTAGATATCTCGGGTCTATTGTTCAAAGCGATGGTGATATAGATGGGGATGTTAATAGTAGAATTCAGGTTGGTTGGTTGAAGTGGAGGAATGCGCCCAGCCTATTGTGTGATAGAAAAGTACCGCTTAGATTGAAAGGAAAATTTTATAGGACAGTGTTGAGACCTTCAATGCTTTATGGTGCTGAATGTTGGCCTTTAAAAGAGAAGCATAATGTTAAGTTAAGTATTGCCGAGATGAGAATGATTAGGTTGATGAGTGGCTTTACACTTAGAGACAAGATGCGAAATGAATATATCCGTAATAGGGTTGGTGTTGCACCAGTGACGGATAAAATTAGAGAGAGTCGCCTTAGATGGTTTGGTCACATTAAACTTCCACCACCTGATGACCTGATTAGGAGAGTAGATGTTTTAAATACAACTTATGTTAAGAAAGCCAGAGATAGACCTAGGAAAACTTGGGCTTATTGCATAAAAATTGATCTTAATTTATTAGAATTAAATGAAAATTTGACACTAAATAGGATGCAATGGAGAAAAAGGATTCATGAAGCCGACCCCACTTAGTGGGACTAAGGCTTTGTTGTTGTTGTTGTTGTTGTAAAGTCAAGGAAAAGGTTTGATGAGGGTGTCGTTAATTTTAGTTCATTAATTTCTTTTGGTTGAATAGTTTGACCTATATGATAAAAGAGCGGGTCTAAATGAATTGGATCTGTAAGTAGTTTAAATGCTACAGTATTATGTTGATTATTGTATGCGTATGTTGTTTGATAGGTGATGTTATAAACAACACAACCTTCTCTTAATTTTACCCTTTCTAATTTGTGTCTTTGTGTATGAGATCTATCTAAATGTCTATCATTGATATTAACTACATAATTAAGATGTAAATTAAACACTAAAATTTGATAGCATAAGTTTTCTTGTATAACTCCTATTAAGACATTATTTTTAGAATGCAGTATTCTATCATCGTATATCCAGATTGTAATAGAACTTTTAATTCATTTATGAAAGTATGCCTTAATTAAAATTAAAATTCCTCCAAAGAATATATGTTTATGTTTTTTAGGATATTTTATTGGTTTATAGCATAAGTTTCCTTGTCTAACTCTGAAAATCCTCTACAATTATGGACTCAAGACGAGCCAGTTGCTATAATTGATCAAATTAATCCTTTACTTATTGTAAGGGTTCACCCTATGAAATATACTTTTGAAGATAAAATAGTTTCAAATTCAAATACAAGACTTATTAAACCTTAAATCAATCAAAGCTAGCAATAGTGCACACAGTAGTCCAGTCTTTCTAGTAAGAAATCATACTGAACAAATTAGAGGAAAAACACGATTAGTAATTAATTATAAAAAACTCGATGATAATACTAAATTTGTTAAATACATTTTACCAAATAAGAATGTCCTAATTAATCAAATTAAAATAGTCAAATAGTTCTCCAAATTAGATTGTAAATTCGAATCTTGACAAATTATGATGCATCAAAATAGTAGAGAATTTACTGTCTTTAGCACCCCACAATGACACTATTAATGGAACATTATGCCCTTCGGGTTAAAAAAGCCCCACAAATATTTCAAAGACGAATGAATAAAATTTTTAACAAATTATCACACTTTTGTCTTATATACGTAGATGATATTTTAATATTCAGTCAAACTATCGCCGAGCACTTAAAACACTTAGCTTTGTTTTCATAAAAAACCAAAAAACATGTAATAATATTAAGTAAAGAGAAAGCCCTCTTCTTAACTAATACTATCGAATTTTTAGGACTCGTCATAGATAAATGTGTTGTTGAACTACAAGAACATATTTTAACAGAAATTGATCATTTCAAGCAAATAAATAATCAAAAGGATTTACATCACGTTTTAGGATGTATTAATTATGCTAAAGCATTTATTTGTAGAATTAAGAGCTCGTTTACTGAATAAATTACGAAAATATATCTTGGTATTGAGTTGAAAATGATGAAAAGATTTTACATCAAATTAAAGAATTGTGTAAAAATTCTCCGGAATTATATTTATCTATACCAGGTGACTATTTACTTATAGAAACACATAAGTCTGAAATAGCTTAAGGAGAATTCTTGAAAGCTCGACGTAATAATAATGAACTCTTATGCAAACATAGTTCAAGTATACGTACAACTACTAAAAAAAATTATTATATTAATGTAAAAGAATTATTACTAATAAAGAAAGCGATTAAGAAATTTGAAATATTCCTAAATGAAACTTTTTTAGGACAGATAATAAAACAACCATTTCATTTTTTAAAGGAAAAATCATAGATGACAAAGCTAGTTCTTTGTTTCTACTTTTAATTTAGAATATATTGAATGTCATAAAAATGCAATAGCTGATATTTTAACACGTGAATTATGCAAGAAATAAATATGGATACGGAAAGTAAAGAAACTTATGATATATCCTCCGAAATTGAAGATAAGCCTATCGCAGACCTAAACAATTACTTTGAAATTATTGATTTAGAAATCTAGAAATTAGATTGTGAAATTGTTTTAGGCAATAACATTCTAAAAGAATTATTGAAATTTTAAAAAATTATCTTTCTGAATAAATAGCAGAAGACGAACTACTTTCGATATCAGAATTAAGAAAAATAAGAGATTTTACAAATCTTTAAATTACAAGAGAAAAATCCAAAGAAAATGAATCTTTCTCAGTTAAAGAATTACAAAAGTTTCTTGATAAAGGAGAAGCATCTTCCTCAGAATAGACATTTTCACATGCTAAAATACTGCAAGATATGTCTCCAAAGAAAATCACAGAAATAGCAAAAGAATGACAACAATTATCACTTTATGAAGAGAGAATTAACTCTTATATTTATTTCCATACAACAGGAAAATATCAAGTTTTTTATATTTATGAAAAAATTATATTAAACTTGTTTCAGAATTATACAAATGTGATTTAACCCGCATAATATATTTGGAACACAAAAGTCCTCTCAGAGAATTAGCGAAACCAATATTTTATGCAGTGGATACCTTCCACAAACTACTCAAACATTGAAATTTATAAATCAAATTATATTAGACATATCCCGAATTAAAAGAAGGAACTGTTTCTCATATACAACTTGAAATAAGTAGTCAGCCATATACTCTGAAATATAAACCTACAAAATTACTATAATAGAGACCGCAGAAGACATATACCAAATGTGAAATGAGACAGAAAATTGACACTTAAAATATTTTAGTATTTTAATACACTGAACAGTTATTGTATATAGTCATTGTAAACGACCAACAAGCAAAATTCATGCAATAATGTACAAAAAAATGGATTTCTATCCTTAGCAAAAACAACCCAAATGATAGCAAAGAAGTCATAGAATTATTCTGTTAGTAGAAATAAAAAATAAACATATGTATGTACTGCCAGTTATAAGACACTATACAAGGAATACATTATAAATTCAAACAAGAAATAGTGGAAGCCAGCTGTAAAGAAAAGACATACCAACTTACCTAATTATTTCCTATTGACAGACCTAAAATATATACGCTTTTTGCTATATCATTTTACTCATTTTTTATGATATTACACTTTAAAGAAATGTATTTTGAATGTTTTTTGGTTTTAGGTACAAGAAATGGTGATTTGAGCAAAAGGAAGCAAAAACGGTGCAATTTAGAGCAAAAACGAGCAAGAAATGAAATTCTGCCCTGACACCTTTTGATAAGTCTTTTGATGCTTAATCTCTTTTACACTTCTTGCATATTTTTGAATGAGATTACACTTTAAAGAAAAGTTTTGTTATGCTTATTTTGTTGGACTATCTGTTACGAACTCAACGCAACTGAAATGGGGCGAAACGGAGCTGAAACGGAGCCAAACGGAGCGGAACGGTGGAGCTGCGCAGGAATCTCGCCGACGACGGGATTTTGCCGAGAAGGCCAAAATATGACCAAAAAGCTCGCCGACAGCGCCCTCGAGCCCGCCGACAGCGAGCCTTAGCAGTTGGCCCATATTCTAGAAGCCCGCCGACGGCGAGAACGAGCCCGCCGACGGCGAGAACGAGCCCGCCGACGGCGAGAAGGTCGGTTCAAGCACAAATTCATCGAATCTGGACGCCTTTTGGAGAGGTGCTTAAGCAATCTTTGGGAATTTTTTTACCTCTTTAAAAAGAGACGAATTTATGTTAGAAAAGTGGGGGGAAAAGGAAAAAAGTGGAGAAAACTCTGAGGAATGTTTAGGATTCTTAGATTAAGATTAGAAATGTAGATTTCTACCTTTTTGGAGAGATTGGAGAGGAGATTTTGAGAGAATTTGTAAGGGATTTCGCTAGCATTGCATGGATCGCCGGAAGACTTTATGGGAGAGATCTTCGTCTTTCTTTCAAGGGGAAAAAGCTAAGTATTGTTCTTTATTATCTTATAATTTTGTAAACAAATACCTAGTAGATTTGCTTTGGTTAAATGAAGTTTTCGTTGTGTTTTCTTCGTGCTTTGTGATGTATCTCTCTTACTTTTTCTTCTTCTTTGGAAATAGCGGCATGAGAAGATTATGCCTTTATTTTCCTTTTACTTTTCTTTTGTATTGAGTAGAAATCATGTTTAGGATTTTTTGATGCATGGTAGAAGTAAATTTAATTATAAATGTGATGGTTTTTACTTGCACTTAATTTACATTGCAATAAGGGCCCATTGTAGTGTTAAAATTCGTTGTAATTGCATCAACCCGAAAGGGCAGTGTAATTCTCAACAAAGTGGAACCACATTCAAATTCCATGGATGATGAAGTTCATGGGGATTGAATGCAAATAAATAGGGAAATAATATTAATCGGGCGTAGAATTGGAGATTTTAAAGTGACATGCTAAAATCCTCAATTCGGTCCTATCGTTTGGGTGCTGAAGTGTAGATTGTTAGCCCTCAGGCAAGGGGAACGTGGGAGCTCCGAAGTGAGAGCCGGTATCCTCCCAGTCTAGCCGCAGATTCAGTAACCAAGCATAGGATTAGTCAATGTTCTTTATGCCTAGACCAAGGGGTAAAGAATAGGATTGCTCCTATTTGACACATACAATATTAAATGCATCTCATTCCTATACATTATCTATTTTATTACATAAGAATATCTGTTTTTAATATCTCAAAATTCTCCATACCAATTCATCCAAAAAGGGTTATCTTTAGAATTATTATTTGCATTTAGATATAGTTACTATCTTTACATTTAACACTTGCATTTAGGAATAGTTGCTAGATAAAACACAAATTTAATCGACATTCCAAACTAAGCACTATTAGTAGTAGACTAGAATTTGATTAAAGACTTCTTACTTCACTTCCTCGTGGGATCAATACTGGGGTTTTTAAAGAAAACTGTATATTACTTGAAACGATACGTATACTTGCGTAGTACCCCTAGTGTGTAAAATATTTTCTAATTTTTATATCATTTAAGATTTTGCACAATAGCCGCTATTTATAAATCAAGTCAAGTTTTTTGTCATCTTTTAGAAGTTAATTTACTGCGTAATTGCGGGTCGGGTCACCTACCAACATGTAAAGCAAAATAGAAAATCTCCTTATCAAAAGAAATTAGTGCCCACATCAGCTGAATTATTGTCCACTACACTAAATCTTATCAAGAAGAAATATTTCTAGCTCAAATATTCGTAGCTAGTATTTACGAAAGAAGTCGTCATCCATGACGATTAAATTCTATATAAGAAGATCTTCTCAGAGATAGAAAGACATCTTTTACTTCTTCTTTTTCTTCTTTCTCTTCTCCTTCTTCTCCTCTACTTTTATATACTGTTTGGGGCAGCTACAGCTTATCCAGATAAGCTGCTGATCTGGATAAGCTGTTGATAAGCAGCTGATCCAGATAAGCTGTCAGTCTGTTTGGTTTGTACTTATGAAAAACAGCTGATTCTGGGAAATTGACCATTTTGCCCCTGTTTTGAATAAGCTGTTTAGCTGTTTGGTTAATGCATTTTGTAAATAGCTTATTTGCAATTTTTTTTAATAAGACAGACATTAGCTAATAAATTTGCAGTATATAATAAATTAGACTAAACATGGAGTTACTAGGTGCACGGGGCTCTTGTCAATTGCACACATTAAGATTTCTGTAGGCAATAAATAATCTTACTAGCCAATACATCACAAAGGGGCTATAATTGGTTCGAGCAACTATTTTGGATCCTTCCTGAATCCACTTTTCTCAAGCAGCAATTGCCAACCTTTATAAGTAATGCTCTCAATGGAGATAATAAAACTGCAGGAATACAGAATTAAAAAAAAATAGCAAAGCTGCAGGAATATAGAATTAAAAAAAAACTGCAGATCTCTAATCGAAAATCATAAATCGAGTAGAATGAAAAAGAAATTTCCCTACAAATAATCAAAAGAACTTGGTGCATAAAGCTGTAACAAAATAGATGAACGCCACTGTGTACTTTCATAGAATGAGGTTGTAACCTCTGCTGAACATATTAGAATCCCCTGCAAGCAATTAATTCTTGATAAAATGGTGATAAAATAAAAAATTTCTAGTATAGAATCTAACCTTATCAATAATAACACAAACTTATGCAAATAAAATTTTTGGTATAGAATACATTTGCAGCATTGGATAATGTGGATAATACTCGTAAATAGTTAAGCTGGGAGTGCATAGTTGGTTCAGGTAACTATTTCGGATCCTTCTTGAATCCACTCTTCTCAAGCATTAGGGTTACAACATCACAGTTCTCATTTTTAAATTTATTCCATCATGACCATCACTATACTAATAGCACAACATTAATTAAAGGGGTAGTTCATTTCAAAATGCTTTTTTTAGAGGAAGAGAGTTATCTATATGAAGAGATAAATACATTTTCTCTATTTGTTGAGCCCCATTGTAGAAGCATTATAAGTAGAGAATGATGGAGGGAAAATACAACAGAAATGCCACAGAACACATCGACAATCCAGCAAATGAAAAACATCTCAACACAAAACACATTAGCATTCTAATGAAACAGAAATACCAGAGAAAGCCATTTAACGCTTCCCATTATAGAAGCATTAGAAGTAGAGAATGATGAAATAGAAATGCCACTGAAATGTCACATAACACATCGGCCTTCTAATAAGGGCAACGAAAGCTGTCTCAAAACAGAACAGATGGGCATGCCAATGAAGCAGAAAAACCAAAGAATGTCATTTAATGCTTCACCCTAAAAATTGGAAGGAAAATGCTTCACTCTAAAAATCGGAAGAGCCATTTATACGCAATCCCTCACAACCATGCATACGCAATCCTCCATTCTTACGGTAAATAAGAAACCAAGGAAGTACTTACAGAGCGCAGCGAGGGCAGATCGCAGGGGAGAAGAAGGAGAGAAAATACGATGCGTAAGAGAGATCAAGCACGAGCGACCGAAATTTTTGACCTCAGGCCACGGCAGGGGGTAGGTTGGAGATCGAAGTACCTGCGGTGCGAAGAAGAGGAACGAGTGAGTGATGCGGTGTGAAGGAGAGGAATGAGCGAGCGATGCGATGCGAAGGAAGGCAAACGAGACGAACGAGACAACAGCGATAGCGAACGAGCCAGCGAGGGTACGAAGTGTAATAAGCCGAACGAAAACGCGGACCGCGGGATGACCCCCGCAGTCCGCTTCTTTCACAAAATGAAACGCCCATTTTCAAATAATCTATTCATAGTGTAAAACAAACGCCATGGCGGCGTTTTTCAAAACGCCCCCGCCGAAATAAGCTGTCCCAAACGGGCCCTTAATCTAATTATGTGTGTCTGCCACTGTGGCTGAATAAGAAACTTCTTGCTCTATGTCTGTAAGTATGTTTTAATATATTAATGGCTCTTATGTTTTATTCGTTTCATTTTGTTTGAATAATATTATGTTATTTTGATCATTCCTCTTCTAGCTACGCTTAGTGTAGGAAACAAACTAAAACTGTGCTTTGAATCTTTGAAGTATTTATATAGTGTTATGGTCTGTTAGGATTTGAATGATCTTGTTGAGCCCTAAATTTATCCAGAAATCCACAGAGAAGAGTATAAAATGAACCAAAGATTTTAAGGTCAAATCCTAGAGTAGGAAGAATCAAAGTAAGATAATATTAGGTTAAACTCTCAGACAGAAGCATAATGGACCCTAATATTTTAGAACATACTAATGAAACAAGAGCAAGAATAATTTGTTAACTATAAAAGATGAAATAAATAAATTAGGGTTATTTGAAAGTTTTGATAGCATTGTTGAGTATGTATGTGTAAAGTCACTTTTAATTTTGGATCAACTTGAAGGTAACTTTTAAACAAGTAATTCTCTCTTCTAGTACTCTTTTGCAAAAAAATAAAAATTTCATACAGAACAATGACTTTCTTATTTACTACAAGAAGAATTCTCCTACAATGATTGTCACTGGACCTACGATCCAAATGCTATTTACTACAACCCTTTCTTTTAGTGTCTTCTTTAGACAAAAAAAAAAAGAAACCAATTTGAGGAGATTCAACACAATCACTAATATCAATTTTTAGAGATTTATAAATTGGAAAGATAAACACATAAATATAAGACATAATGACTCGTATTAAAGACAAAAGAATTGATAATAATAATAAACAACCGGGGCCGAAACACAATCTTCACTATTAAAATGATTCATAGTAAAGATTCAAAAATGAATTGCTGATTTTGCATCATTATATTCTTTTAGCTAAAGAATTCATTTGTTTTCAAACAAATAATAATAATAATAATAAAAATAATAACCTTAGCTATTGATCTTCGCTGCATTGCTTCTATATTCACATTTAAACTTTGGTATCTACATAATAATAATAACCTTTCTCTGTCTTCTTCCTGTGAGTATTCCTCCGTGAGATATGCTTTTGGATCTCCCAATACAACAACGAAGAATATAAATCATATAAAAACTGCTAGAATTTATCAGAACCTCAGAGCAAAGCTCTCAATTTGACAAATGGTGGGAAAGTAAAGCGAGTAAATTCCACAAACCACGTAGAAATGGCATCTTGAAGGGTTCAGACAACGAGACAACAGGAAGGGATGCTGCTGGTTTCTGGGAGACACATGGGGGAATACTAGCCCGTGCTATCGTATTTACTGTCAGAATATCCCATTGGCATTAGTTATTAGGATGAGTATATGTTACTATTATTATATTTATAAAGTCATAACACCAAATTCATTAAGCTCTTTTTCGAGAGCAAGGCTCCTAACTTTGTGGTTATAGGTTCCAACCTCATCATGGGTGCTTTTTTAGGCATAATATTTACTTAATTATTTTTTAAAATTATTTAAATTAACAAATAAACTATAACAATATAAAATTTATTACATATTATTATAATCTCAATTAAAAAAAAATTAATAAAACTTAATATTATAGTAAACAACAACAATAAACCTTTATCCCACTAAGTGTGTTCAATACATCCTTTTTCTCCATAGATTAAAGGTCATATTTTTATTTAATTCTAAGATATTAAGATCAATTTTTATACAATATGCCCAAGTTTTTTAGGTTTTGCCTCTACCTTTCTTAACATAATTACATAAATCGAAGCTAATCATCAGATGGTCGATGTTTAATGTTACCAAACCATCTATAATCTTATCTGCCCCTGGAGCTATCCCAACCCCATAATGGATATATTCATTTCATATTTTGCCTCTACGTGTCAAGCCACTCATCCACCAAGTAATCTCATCTCGCCAATGCTAAACTTTGTTTTATGTTTCTCTTTCAAATGCCAACATTATGCGCCACAGAGCATTGCAAGTTTCACCACCATTTTAGTACATTTTTCTTTCAGTCTAACTGGTATTTTTCTATAACATAATAGGCCCGACACATTCGTCCACTTCAGTCAACCAACTTGAATTCTACTAATAACATCCTCATCTATATCACATCACTTTGAAGAATATACTAGAGATATCTAATACGTCACGCCTTTTAATAATTTGATCACTCATAGTTACAACTTTGTCACTAGAGCTACTACTACTAAACATTTTATGTATTCTGTTTTAATTTTGCTCGAACGAAAGCCTTTAGACTCCAATGTAGACCTCCACAATTTAAATTTTTTCAGAACTCTTTCTCTAGTCTTATAGGTAAGAATGATATCATTGTCGAAAAGCATACGCCAAGATGCATCCTCCTGTAAGTATCCAAATAGAACATCCAAAGTTAAAGCAAAAATACATGGGTTTAAAGCCCATCCCTGATATCCAACTGAAATAGGAAAATATTTGGCTAACCCTCCTTCTGTTCAAACAAAAGTAATAGCAGTAGTGTACATATCTCTAATGACTTGAATATCTGTCACATCTTCACTTTTAGTTATATGAAATTTTAATCTAAAGTTGCAGCGAAAGATTAAGCTAATTATTCATGCAAATTTTTAGCAAATAATAATTTATAACATATTTAGTTTCTAAATATAAAATGCAAATTTACATTACACAAATCTTATACATTAGAAAATTGAAATGCAAATTTACATTACACAAATCTTATATATATATATATGATATGCTACTAACAATTTTCCGGCACGAATCTCAATGAAATCTTTTGAGCAAGAAACGTTCAAATCATGATAAAGAGTCATACAGAGCTCCGATTTCAGCAAACTTACAGTCAAACTGACTGGCTCGATGAGGCAGACCTAATGATATAAAAACTAGTCCAATCCGAGTCAAATCAAGCTGAGATCAAGTCATTAAACCATTATTAGAAGATTTACAAACACATTTTGAAGGTCAAACAAATGTCGACACTAGTAAGCCCATACTCGAAAACAGTATAAATAGACCTCAAACCCTCACATCAGAGGTAAGAAGCCTAAAGAGTGCTTGGGGTCTTAAGGAGAAGCTGCAGCTTAGCACCACCGCTGACCGTCGTTGACTACCGTCAACTTCCGTCGACCTCCGACACTGTTGACCTCCATCACCGTCGACCTCCGTTACTGTTGACCTCCGTCAATATCGACTTTCGTCATCGTCGACTTCCATCACCGTCGACCTCCGTCGACCTTCGTCGCCGTGGATATCTACCAATCATCGTCAATCACCTCCAACCAGACACCGTCAGTCGATAGTTTAGTCTGAAACATATAATTACTCTCTCACGTATGTGGGACAGAGGATTTCTGTAAACATCAATCAATAGTGGATTCACGCAACTGGGCCAGACCCTGTGGTTTTTCCCTTTACGAGTTTTCCACGTTAAAATTTCTAGAGTCGTCACCGCTTATTTTTCATCTGTGTGTTGAATTTTTATACAACGTTAATACAATAATCCGCTACTCTACCGCCGCGAATTTTCTAGCATGCATCAATATATATATAAATTAAATATATATATATATATATATATATATATATATATATATATATATATATATATATATATATATATATTAAAGATAAATTGCAGTTTGAAGCAAATCCTGTAAAATAAACAAGAATATTTTTCACAAGTCAATTTATCAATTATATTGATTAAACGGAAATAATCTTTCTACACTTAGGGATTCGGTCAAGAATCAAAATATTTGTTTTTAAATTTTGCTCATATCTTAAAAAAATCACAAAAATATCAATTACATGCGTTATCATTCAACATTATAAAAATACTAAGATTTTTTTTATAGATTCATTTCACAATATAACTTAATTATAGAAAAAAAAAACACATGTTTTACTACATTAAAGTCTAAATAGTTTAAAAAATAATAATTAAGTAAAAATTATGCATCCAAAAAAACACCCACAAAAGGACTGAGAAAGTGGCTAATTTGAAATCTGGGCTCGGTTTGATCAAATTGGCTCGATCAGGTGGCCAATTTGGTCAAATCTTGGTTGGGACTTGCTATTTGGGTCCTAAGCAAGATTTTTCATGTTGAGGGTCAGAGGATTTGAGCAAGGTATGGGCCTCTATTTCTTCTTCTCTTTTTTTTTCACATAAGCTCAAGTATGGCTTATTTATAGCCATGGGGAGTTCATGGCTGGCTTTAACTCGTTTCAATTCACTTGGGGAAGGTTTTAACTCTCCTATTATTATTTTAGGATATTTTTTAGGCTAGGGTAATGATAGTCCTAGCCTTGGCCTCATAGCTTTAACTATGGTGAGGATTTGGAGTTGGGCTCTTGTCTTGCCCCCATTGGGTCCATTATGAGGTGGATTTGGCTGGGCAAATCTTGTTGAATCCACCTCCCCTAGATGGCATTCAAGGTGATTCGCACTATTTGAGGAAATGGTGACACACAAGCCTCTTACTCATCTCATGCAAGCCTTAGCCATGATGGCTCTAAACCAAGGTGTGGGATGAGTTAGCCTCTTGTCTCCTCTCCATTGGGTGGTCTAAAAGGTGAAGGATGAGTCATGAGAGTGAGCCCTCCCCCTTCCAACATGTCATTTAAGGTTTAGATGAGAGGGTGACACATATTTTTCTCATGCAAAATTCTTAAAATTTGGTTATAACCGTGGTTAAGTATGTTACTCATGTGGGTTTAATTGGTGTCTAATTTTTATTGGTGAGTTCATGAGGATGAGCCACCTCAAATTTTAATTTCATGAGAGGATGACACCTCATTTCTTCTCATGATTAACTTCTTTAACCATGGTTAAAATGATAGGTTATAGATTATTTTAATGTGTTAACCTACACCTAATAAGTCCCATGAGTCATGAATAACCCATGGATGAGGTCATTTATGATGTAATAAAGAGATTTGAAATTTTGAAAATCATGGTTTCATGGGTTAAAATTCCATGTTATGCCCTTTTCATTTTAAATTCCATATTTAATTAATTATGTCATTATTTAAATATTGAAAATTATTTTATTAATCAATAATTAATTGGAAATAATTCCAAATTAATTATTTGATTAATATCCATGTCATTAAAATTGATTTTTGTCTCTTTTCATGACTTTTCAATTTAATTTTCATTTTAATTAATTATGAAATTAATTAAAATATGAAAATTAAATTATTGATCAATTAATTAATTAAAAACAATTTTGGAATAAATTATTTGATTAATTCCATTATTTTTAATCAATTTGTGGATTTTGTGATTTTATGGCCTTTGAATTTAATTTTTCATTTTTATTAATTAGGTTATTAATTAAAATTTTAAAATTAATTCATTAGCCAATTAATTAATCAAAATAATTTTGAAATATATTATTTGATTAATTTTGTCATTTTATGACTTTTAATTTAATTTTCATTTTAATTAATCATGTCATTTGATTAATTAAAATATTGAAAATCAAATTATTAGTCAATCAAAATAATATTTTTTGAAATTAATTTGATTAATTTTTGTCATTGTGGGGTTTTAAACCTGTCATTGTTAATTTGATTAATTTTTGTCATTGTGGGGTTTTAAACCTGTCATTGGTTGTTTGATAAAAAATTGATCATTTTGACCAAAATTGAGTTTTTAGGTCATGTGTTGACCCATTGGGTCAATAAGGTTGGTGATTGGATCTGGATTGGTTATTTTGAGCAAAATTGTCATTTTAGGTCAAAAGGTTGACCTGTGGGGTCAACAAGATTGGTCATTGGGTCAGGATTGACCATTTTGATCGAAATTGTCATTTTGGGCCAAAAGGTTGACCTGTGGGGTCAACAGGGTTGGTCATTGGGTCAGGATTGACCATTTTGACCAAAATTGTCATTTTGGGTCAAAAGGTTGACCTGTGGGGTCAACAGGGTTGGTCATTGGGTCAGGATTGACCATTTTGACCAAGATTGTCATTTTGGGTCAAAAGGTTGACCTATGGGGTCAACAGGGTTGGTCATTGGGTCAGGATTGACCATTTTGACCAAAATAATTATTTTGGGTAAAAAGGTTGACCTGTAGGGTCAACAGAGTTGGTCATTCATTGGGTCTGGATTGACCATTTTGACCAAAATTGTCATTTTAGGTCAAAAGGTTGACCTGTAGGGTTAACATGGTTGGTCATTGGGTCAGGATTGACCATTTTGACCAAAATTGTCATTTTAGGTAAAAAGGTTGACCTATGGGGTCAACAGGGTTTGTCATAAGGTCTAGATCGACCATTTTGACCAAAATTGTCATTTTAGGTAAAAAGGTTGACCTGTGGGGTCAACAGGGTTAGTCATTGGGTCAGGAATGACCATTTTGACCAAAATTGTCATTTTAGGTAAAGAGATTGACCTGTGGGGTCAACAGGGTTGGTCATTGGGTCAGGATTGACCATTTTGACAAAAATTGTCATTTTAGGTAAAGAGGTTGACCTGTGGGGTCAATAGGATTGGTCATTGGGTCAGGATTGACCATTTTGACCAAAAATGTCATTTTAGGTAAAGAGGTTGACCTGTGGGGCCAACAAGGTTGGTCATTGGGTCTGGATTGACCATTTTGACCAAAATTGTCATTTTGGATAAAAAGGTATTGACCCATTGTAAAAATGAGGTCAACAATTATCTCCCTATCTATTCGATCTTCCCCCTTCAAGGATTTACCATCTACCTTTCCAAGGGAAATGTGATACTTAAAAGTTAAGAAATCTTAGCCTACGGTCAGATCTTAAGAACACTCCACATATTTTAACATTACAAGTGATCAGGTTGTAGTGTAAATGAAAATCAGGTAAAGTATCATCACAAATTATTGATGAAGAAAAATAAGTTCTCAAAACTAAATTAAATCCTTATCTAAATCATTTCATATTTGTAGGGAGAAAGAGAAGAGGACTACTCAGAAAGCATAAGATTCACACCACAAACCATATTTATATAATTCAAACTCAAAGTATAAAACCTAAGAACCAAATTATAAATACTTATCTGGAATGATATCCAAGCAATCCTTTGAAGTTTCTCTAACTCGGACTGACTTTTACAAGACTTCAACTCCAGCGATCACACTATAAACACTCTGAGCTCTCACTAAAGAAAGGTAAATAACACTACATACACTTTAACTAAATGAAATGACACACCTCTTTCACTCTTATGACATCTGCACACTCCAAAAGACCGCACTTTGCTGTAGAATCATTCTTTATTTATAGATGTTGACCTCATTTTTGGTGAGGTCTTCTCTTCTTCTTTTAGTACTTAGGATCTAGCCTTAGGCTTTTTCTTTGACTATCCTAGAGGATTAGAATTGGGACCCACCACCTAGAAATTCAAACCACTTCTTAACTCCCTGCAAACTCCACAAACTTGATTGTAGACCCCTAATCACCTAGAGGGTTGAAATCAAATGTGGAAGTTTAAAGGATGAGTTCTCGTAGGACTCTTTGGCCTTAGGACCGCCCAGGTGGCCCTGGTCTAGTGAGGGTTGACTTACACACACACTACACTTATACACTACACTTTCACACACCTCCTAAAACCACACCCATACCCAACTTGACCTCCTGACTCATAAAGGTGATTCACATGGATGGTCCTTAACCCCTAAGCCCTTGGCTAAGAGGGTTAGGAACAACATAATGAATGGCTCAAATGAGTCCCTTCATGGCTCATATAGGCTTGATATGGCTTCATGGCTCAACCAAAATGATTTCATTCCACTTACATTTATCCAATCTTCAATTTTCCAAATTTTCAATTTTTGACCCCGGGGACCCTACTCCCGCCTAGCCTACCCAAAACCCTTGAAATTACCCAAATTTTCCAAAAAATCTCCAAATCACCCAAAATTCCTCAAAACCAATCCCAAAAATTCCCACATTACTCAAATTGATCATTCATAGCCAAAAATACCAAAAACTTCCAAAAATACCCCCAATACCCTCCAAATACCCAAAATGCCCCTCTTGACCCAAAAATCCAAAAATTCAGAAAATTCCCAGAAAATTCCAGAAAATCCCAAATATTCCCAATTTCATTTTATTCAACTACACCATGGGCCAATTTTGTCAATTTACCCCACTTTTGTCAAAATCTCCAATTTGACCCATTTTAACCCAAAGTGAACCCAATGTCAAACCAAACCTACCCAATTGACTCAAATTCTGGTCCAATTCAATTCTAAACTTAAATTCAACATCCCCGACACCAATCTAGACCAAATCCAAGCCCAATTTGATTGGCATTTGAATCCAATTTCACTTTTGACCTTAAAGCCCAATTTGGACCCATGACCCAAACTTAGCCCAAACCAAACCAATTCAACTCCAATTAACCCCAAATCTTTTCTAAACCTTGCCTAACATCCCCACAAACAAAACACTAACATAATTTGCCCAAAATTTGGACCCAAACCCCACTCAAATTCAATCCAAAGCCAAAACTCTTTACATGGGCCTACACCTAACCTAACCCAAATAGGCCCAAACCCCAAAATCCAAACCCAACCAAAGTTGAAACCTCTTTGAAACAGCCCTACAAACATTTCTCAACATTAATTTTACACCAATCTCAACATTAGCCCAACATTAGCCCAAGTTAACCCAATTTGGCCTACTATTGGCCACTTTACCAAAAAGCCCAAATTCAACCCAATTCAAACCCAAACCACCTCAAATTTGTTTCAAACCACTCATGACACATGCCTAAACCAATTGCAACATTTATTTGACATGGTCCTTCACAAAACTTTCATCCCAAAAGCCCATTTTAAAATCCAAAAGCCCACTTCCATGAAGCCTTTAAAAGCCCACTTCCACCAAATCCAAAAGCCCAAAAATTCATCCAAAGTCCATATGACACTCTTCTTCATCATGCATTCAATTAAAATCATCCCTAAGTCCTAATCCAATGATCAAATAATTCTAAATAAAGCTTCATCCAACTTTCCACCAAAATATCCAAAATCCTTAAAATTCATTTTTATGAAGTTGACTAAACTTTTCCCGAAGCCAAATGGAGCCATGAACAAGCCATTCTCAAGCCACATGAAGCCATGAGGGCTTTGACTTGTCATTAGTCCATTTATGGCAAGAAGAGGGGGTTATTTCTTAAACCTACCTTAAACCTTTTTTACCTTAAGCATGTCACACACTATACCATGCTTAGCCACCTCACCATGGATGGGGACTTCACTACCCCAATTCAGCTGACCCAAATGATTCTCCCTCAACCCAAGGTCAAGCCTTGGATGGTGAACCTAGCCCAAATGCATGAGTTGAACCAAACCAAGCCAAAATGAGCCTTCTCCCATTCCATTTAAATCAAAGTCCTTTACACATGTCCATGGCCGATTGATCGCACTAAACCCCGACCTCGACCCACCGAACAAGATGGTGACCAGGTGCACGGCCGGCCGACCACCAAGCCGCCGGAAAACACCATGGCCGAGACCTTGGGAGGAGCCAAAAATTCAATTCTCCCTTGTCGACTTGTCTCGACCCAAATGGACAAGCATAGCTCTTCTTCTCCTCACCGGAGCAGCTCGATCCCCGACCTTAAACCCCCCAGGAGGCCCTCCACCCTCTCTTATTTAAACACCACCTCCTCTCGGCCATGAGGGGTGCTCGAACCGGACCTTACCGAAACCCCGCCAAAATTGTCTGCAGACCACTCTCCACACTTAGAGCGAGTTGATCCCAGGTGACAATTTGCCCTAATCCCCACCAACAGAGCCCAATTTCTCAGCCAAAATTCCACCCAAAACTAGGACATCTCCCAATTCTCCACCAAATTCAAATTAAACTCACCCACACCTGTACAAGGTCAAGAGAAGGAGTTCCCTAGTGAAAGCCCCCTCTCCAGGCCACCCATCTGTTCCAGACTCCAAGCTTTGTAATCTGCTGTGGTCGAAATCATACTCGGACAATTCACCGACCCGAGGGACTTCATCCGGAGCTTGCTTGGACCCAATCGAAGGTGACACAACTCTCAGATCGAAGCTTCACTTTTCTGAGTAAAGGTATGGACTCACTCTTCTTCCCGAGCTTACAGAGATTCTCTATTTAATTTGAGTCAATTTCAATACATGTTTACCGTATGGATGTGTTCGTCTCATCAAGCCGAATCCATAGAGCATAAGAACACGAAAATCCGTTGAGAATCAAGTGAGAAATTAGGGTTAGAAGGTTGACGGTCACGGGTGCACACCAGTCGTAGACGATGACTGGGAGCCGTCGGATCGAGCTTGTATCGAGCGGACGGTCTGGATCGAGCCGGATAGCGCGATGGTGCATGAACCGCGGGCCCCTGGAGCGCTGAGTCGGATGGCGGCGCCGAATCAGAAGACGACGCGTGGCCTTTCGGAGCTGCCGAGGATGGCGTGGCGCCGCGTGGATAAGTAGGAAATTAGGGTATTTTTTATTTATTTAATTCCCTAAACTTCAAAAATACATAACTTTGTGTAGGAAAATCAGAAAAATAAAATAAAAATACCCTCTTGCTCAGTAAATAGAGAAGAATAATGTGGAAAAGAAATCATGTAATTTCATCAAGTATTTTATTTTTAATTATTTATTTACTCTCTGCACTATTTCAATTCTCCATGCATGTATACAATTCACCATGGCATGAAACCATAGGGCTTTTGAAGCCTCTGAATTTGGGAACATTCCCTGAATTTTCTAAAGTCAGAGGCCACCCCTATGAAGAGTTATTGATTTTTCAATTCTAGGTCACTATTCTGAGTATTTTAATTCTAATAATTAGCATGTTGTGAAATAAATTCTAGGAAAATTTGGTGATGTTTCTTATGACCAGAGGACCCTATGAAAAATGGTTTTTGAGTTAAATCACTTGTAATAACCCTAATTGGCTTAAACACCCAAAATGGAGCTTTAATTAATTAGAGCTAATCATACATCAGATTGACTTGAAATCAATTCTCCACTGACTTTTAGGATTAGAGGAACCCACCATAAAAGTTTGAAGTCAATTGGACTTGGTTAGCCTTATCAAATGGGTTGATTAAGCCATTTAGCTAAACCTAAACTTCAAAAATTCATAACTTTCAAAATACTTCTCAAAAATTCATCAAATTGGTTTTGGAGCCTCTCTGATATCAGGGAAATTTAAGAAAATTAAAATTACAATTTTCCAAAAAAGTTGATTTTTTGCATTATTTTAATATTTTTAATAATTAAAAAATAATAAAAATCACAAAAATAATAAAATTCACCAAAATGTCACATTTTGAATTTTAATCACTTAGGAACAAACCTCATATTTTTCTTAAGTCTCTATGATGAGATATCAAATTTTAAAGCCCTAAGGTAGTTTTAAAATTAAAAAAAAAGTATTTTCTAGCATTTCCACTAAAATAATTCTAATAAATCAAAGAAAAATCATAAAATTATAAAACTTAGTTCTCTGGTTTCCCTGATATCAGAGAGATTTTTTAAAAATATAAAATTCATTTTTCAACCTTTATTTTATTTTTAAATTAATTAATACTCCAAAACTCAAAATAATTATAATAAAAATAATATAACTCAAAAAATTACCAAAATTGGTCCAAGTGGTCCTCTGGTCATTAGGAATGTCTCATAATTTTCTTAAGGATAGAAACTTTCCCTTGGTCATATTATTGAATTTTCCTTGAAAATCCCTATTTTCCACCAAAAATAATTATATAAAAAAATTAAATACAGAAAAATCACATTTTCTCCTCTAATATCTTGATTGATATAAGAGTGAAGTCACATAAAAATTTCAAATCCATTTAAGCTCAATTTAGTGAGTTATGGAATTAGTAAGTTTAAAGGGCAAAATGGTAATTAAAATTTTAACATATAATTAAAAATTTTAGGTTTAATTAAAAGGGTGGGTAAAACATTTGATACTAAGTTGATTTTGGATGTTTGAAACTTAGGTAGTTAAAGGGTAGAAACCTACCAAATAATTTAAAAAAATAATTAAAATAAACCTTAATTAAATAATTAATTAAATTTGGAAGAATAATGAAGAAATTGGAATTATTAAAATAGGGATATTATTAGGAAGAGATTTATTCTTTAATTCAAGAATCCCTAAATTAATCACCTCAATAATATTTAATTCCTAATTAAAATGATAATCCAAATTCAAAATTTAAAATGCTAAAAGACTTAATCATTAAATTAAATTAAAATTAAAACATTTAAACTAAATCCTTTTAAAATTTCAATTAAATTAATACTTTAACAATTAAAATTAAATCATCCTTAAAGCATAAAAAATAAAATATTAAATTAAAATTAAAAAAAAAATTAAATTAAAATTTAAATTAAATTAAAATTAAAAATAAAACCAAATTTAAATTTAAATTAAATTAAAATTTAAATTAAATTAAAATTTAAATTTAATTAAATTAAATTAAATTAAATTAAATTTAAATTTAAATTAAATTAAATTAAATTAAATTAAATTAAATCACATTAAATTAAATTAAATTAAATTAAAACATATTAAATTAAACTAAATTAAATTAAATAATAAAATTAAGTTAAAATAAAATTAAAATTAAATTATATAAATAAAATTAAGTTAAAATTAAAACTAAACCAAATTAAATTAAATTAAAATTAAATTAAATTAAATTGAATTAAATATAACATCACTTAAGACATAAAGAATTCAAAATAAATCTAAAACAACTTGAACACTATTCCAAGCCTAAACCCATTGATTAGAATTAAATTAAAATCACAAATCACTTGAACATCGATTTGCCCTCAAAAGCTCTTGTTGTCATAACTCCTAAACAGAGTGTTAAGTGAAGTGTTACTTCACTCATAGGATATTCAAATGTCCTAGTTCACTGAGCAAGATAACTAAACTTGAACTCCTGGATGATTGATTTATTGTATAATTAAATTCTCTTGGACTTAAAATAATCCTAGAGGTATTGAAAAGATATTTAAGACTCGTCTTAAGCACTTCCTCAGTATGATAGGATATTTATAAGAACAATTGGACTTAATTGTTCTTTGATGAAGAAAATCATCCTCAAACCAAAGCACAAGAACCTAGACATCATAGGAGATGACTAGCTATAGGAGTAGGACCTTGGTAGAAAACCATAACCCTTCCCTTAGATTTACCTAGGAACTTGCTTTAAATGCTTAAATATTCTAAATTGTGTTTAAGTGCAGCTTGGGATGACGGGAAGACCCTCCAGGTACGCTTTTATTTTATTGCAATTTACCTTCTTGCAATTTACCTTATTGCAAATGCACTTACTTTTCCTGCATGATAAACAACTGTTGCATGAAAACCCACACCTCTAGGATAGTCCCTAAAATTGAAACCAAACTAAACTAAAAATCACTGCAAGATAAAATTCACCGCCACAACATTTCAAAATATAAAATAACTCAAAATTTAATCACAAACAAAACAACAAAACTACAACTACAACTAAATTAAAACGTCTTGTTGAATGATCGGGAATACCTCGGATGATGTAACCTACGTGTTGCTAACGGGATTTTCCATGGTCTAAATGAAAGTGTGGAACTCATTTAGTTGAGTTTAGCAAATTCATCTGGACTAAGTGAATCCGATAAAAATAACGATGCAGGATGGATAGAACCGTGGGATCTTAACCGGTGTTGTTATAATCAACTTTAAGATTTGTTTTAATTAAAACATAAAAACACTTGGGAACTAAGACTTTCTCTAAACCAGAACACTTCTCTCATCTCCTGATTTATGACTTCTAAAACTAAACCTCTGCAACAAGGAGCTCGGAGCATGGTGGGCAGCACGGCCATCGTCATCAGCAAAACTGGAATCTACATCAACAAAACTTTCTTAGAATTAAATAACCAAGCCATAGGATTTCGAGATAGTTTGCCTAGTGCAACATAAATCTTCAATCTCTTGTTAGGCATTTGCATTGCAAATTAAGCCCTAACCGGTCTTAGGATTCTGAGGTAGTTGTCTGATACGACATAAACCCTCACATCTTCGAGGCTATTTGTATTATTGTGTCATACGAATATAAGTCCTAATTAATTAAAATTGGCAAGATCAAAACGTTAAATAAACATTAGGGCTTTCCTAAATTCGAGCCAAACAATAGGATAGTCGGGAAATTACCAAAGTTCGCTTCGAATCTGTGATTTCTCCTACCTTTCTTCCTTTGAATTCCCAAAATAAAATTTTCCAAATTTGATTCATTCCCTATTGAAATTCCGAAATTCAATCCCTTGAAAACTTAAACTTTGAAATTCTTGAGAGCAGAACCACTGATCATTATCGAGAGTTTTCTTAAATAATTCCCGTCATTTAAGATGTAATTAACTATAGGGGCTTGCCTCTATAGAGAACTTTAAGAACCCAGGTAATATAAACCCTGCTTAATTCCTTTATATTAAGCAGGGGAATTTGTCGGCTTATAAAATTGGTTCGCAGACCAAACGGATGTCACAAGTCTTTTAGTTTATTTAATCGAGCCCCATCATCAAGCAGTGTGTCCATTCTTCGGGATAGATACACGGTTTATGGTGCGGTGCTCGTTTATATAAATTATTTGGGATGTGAGATCGGTTTGATTTCATATCTTAAAACTTTTAAACTTAAAATTACTTTCAAAAATCAAATGTTATCTTTTAAACTATATATATATTTAAATTAAATTTAAAATCTAAAATTCGCCGACAATTTCTGTAGGCGACCCCCTTTTCAAAGTACAACACATAACCTAAAAATATGCCGACAATAGAGCTTCGAAAATGACCAGGGGTTACTTCAGACACCTCTTCAAAATTTGTCCAAATTCGTTAAATATTTTAGAAGGTAATTGTGGCACCTAGACGCCAATCTTCTGCGTAAATGGACGCGTCCCTTCAGGTTTTGAGTCCCACCTCTTCATTGAATAACTGATTCCCTGTGTCTATATTCGTTGTATCTTGTTTATAACATATGGGAATTTATCTGAAGACTTATAAATTGCTTCTGAGTCATCAATAATCGTCATAAAACCATCCAAGAACTCTCTAGATTTCCTTGTTGAGTCTGGCGCCTAGGCGCCAGAGTCAGCCCTTTTTTTCTTCTTTTCTTCAATTGACTCATTTTTTCTTTTTTTACTCCTTTTTTATTATTTTTCTTCTTAAACTCATTTTCTTGTACCTGCATCCAAAAAAATAAGAAATACATTTCATTAAAGAGTAATATCTTTAAAATATTAGTTAAAAATGATATAAAAATTTAGGTAATTTTAAGGGTGATCAATTCCCCTAAACTTAAATGTAGCTTGTCCTCAAGTAACTCTTAATTCTTTACTACTAAAAATAATAATCTATGAAGAAATCTTTAAGACTTCTATAACTATTTATTTTATAAATAGAATAATAAAACTTAAAAAAAGCTTTTTAAATAACTTAAGCTAAAACCAAAATATGTAAAATATTTAATAATTAAGTGTTAAGAACTCTCTCTTCTCCTATCTATTTCAGTAAATAATTGCAATTTATCATATTAAGAAAATGAAGATAATTTACAAGAAAAATATTTTTATGATAACTCTACTAGTAAGGATGCTTATACATAAGATATAAGTAAAAAATGTTTAGGTCTCTTCCTATAAGATATTTCAAGTGAAGCCAATTTTTGATATTGGCTTCTCCTCACTTATTCTTTTTCTTTTTCTTTTCATATTTGGATTGCTTTTCAATCCTATATATTTTCTTTTCTTTTTCAGGGATTATTTTCAATCCTTTCACTTTTTTTTTAAGTGAGGATTACTATATCTGAATAGCCTGTTAATGATTTTGAACTTCATTATCCTTAACTTATGTTTAAAGACTTAACACATTTTTCACTTAATGAATATCTGTTTAACAAAAATATTTTTCATAGAGTTGTCGGCCTCATTTTTGATATTTAGATTTATGTATGTATATAGTTTAAAATAGTTTGGAAAATATTATTTGATTTTTGAAAATCCGAGACCAAACCAAGCCCATATCTTTAATAGTTTAAGTAATTGAACGCTGCACCGTAAACTATGTGTTTACCACAAGGAATAGACACATTGTTTAATAATGGGGTTCAATTAGATAAACTAGTGAATTTATGACATCCGTTTGGTCTGCGAACCCTTTTTATGTTGACCGACAAATTCCCTTATTTAATACAAAAGAATTAATTAGGGTTTATATTAAGCTGGGTTTTGAAATTCCCTATAAGGGCAAGCCCTTATAGTTAATTACATCTTAAATGACGGGAATCACTTAAGAAAACTCTCGATAAAGATCAGTGATTTCGCTTTCAAAAATTTCAAAGTTTAGGATTCAAATGATTAGACATTAGAAATTTAAAAGTGAATGGATCAAATTAGGAACAGTTCTTTTAAGAGTCCAAAGGAGTGAAAAGATAGGGGATGTCATGGATTCGAAGTGAACTTCGATGACTTTCCAACTATCCTATGATTTGGCTTCAATTTAGGGAGATATTATTTGATGTTTCAATCCTACCGATTTTAATTAATTAGGACTTATATTCGTACATGATCATACAAATAGCCTGAAGATTATGAGGGTTTATGTCGTAACGAACGACGACCTCGGAGTCCTAAGACGAGTTTAGGGCTTAAGTTGCATTAATACGATTATGCAAGTACCTAAAGGAGGAAGTGAGGATTTATGCTGTGCTAGGCAAACTACCTTGGAATCATATGGCTTAGTTGTTTATTTCTAAGGAAAGGATTAAGCTGATGAAGATTCGTTTTGTTGTTGAAGATGACCATGTTGCCCACCGTCCTTGCTCCAAACTCCTTGTTGTTGCAGAGGGTTTAGTTTTAAGAAGTGACAATCAAGAGATGAGAGAAGTGTCATGGTTTAGAGATTTAGTTTCAAATTCAATGTCTTAAGTTTTATTAAGGGAAATCTTAAAATTGATTAAGCATAACCGGTTAAGATCCCACGGTTTCGTCATCCCGACACTACTACTTTCGTCAGATTCACTTAGTCCAATGAATTTGCTACACTCAACTGAATGAGTTCCACACTTTCATTTAGACCATGGGAAATCTCATTATTAACACGTGTGTTACATCATCTGAGGGATTCCTGATCATCCAACTAGACATTTTAATTTAGTTATGATTGCAGTTTTTTGTTCTGTTTGTGATTAAATTTTGAGTTGTCTTATATTTTGGATGTTGTGGTGGTGAATTTTATCTTATTTTGATTTTAACTTAGTTTTGGTTCCAGTTTTGCGGTTATCTCAAGGGTTTTTGTTTTCATGGAGGGTGACATTATTATTTCAACATGCAAGCTTGCAGGAAAAGAAAGTAAAGTACGGCACATATAAGTAAATTGCAATAAAATAAAAGCGTACCTGATGGGTCTTCTCGTCATTTCCAACTGCACTTGAAACACATGTTTAGGCATTTAAGTATTTGAAAGAGAACACCTAGGCAAAGCTAATGGAAGGTTCTGATTGTCTACCAAAATCCTAATCCTATTACTAGTCCATTCCTAAGGTGTGTTCGAGGATGATTTTCTTCATCAAAGAACAATGAAGTTCAATTGTTCTTCTAAAACATCTCATTGTATTGAGAAAGTGCTTAGGACGGGTCCTGAACATCTTTTCATTGCCTTTGAGATTATTTTGAGTCCAAATGAATTTCATTATGTGGATGAATTGACCATCCGGGGTTTAGTTGAGTCTTGACTATTGCTCAATGAACTTGGATGTTTGATTATTCTATGAGTAAGGTGACATTTCATTTGACACTTCTTTTAAGAGTAATAATGATGAAAGCCTTTAGGGGAAAATTAGTTCATTAACGAACTTAACCATTTTTAATTTGGAGTTTGAGTTGATGATTTAAAGTGATTCTATTTAGTTATAAAGTTTTAATCATTCAAGTTCAATTAGACTTTAATGATTTAAATTGTTTTGATTAAGTCATTAATTCTTTAATGTTTTAAGCTTTAATTTGATTATAATGTTTCAGGATTATTCTACTTTTTTTAATTAGTTTCAATCATCATTTTAATGGTTTCATTAACAAAAATTAAGTGATATTTGATCAATTCATTAGTTAGGGATTCAATTCAAAGAATTAGCATCTTCCTATATCTCATCCCTTAACCTTAATAATTTATGCCTTAATTAACTTCCAAAGTTTAATGACTTAATTAATAGAGATTCATCCTTTAATGTTAAAGGTGATTAATGGGTTTCTACCCCTTAGTTCCATATGTTCCAATCATCCAAGAGGAGAATTAAAATCAAATATTTACCCTTCCCTTTTGATTAAACCTAAATATTAATTAGTGTTAAAGTTCTTTAATTAAATTTATGCCCTCTTAAGCTTGTTCATCTCATAATTCATTAAATTAAGCTCAAATGAATTTGAAATTTTTATGTCACCTTACTCATATGTTAATTAAGACATTAGAGGAGAAAATGTGATTTTTCTATTTTTTTAATTTAATTTATATAATTATTTTAGTGAAAAATATGGATTTTCAATGAAAATTTGACAACATGACCAAGATGAAGTTTCTGTTCTTAGGAAAATTATGGGAGGTTCCTACTGACCAGAGTACCATGTGGACCAATTTTGGTGATTTTCTAAATTTTAATTTATTTATTATAATTATTTTAAGTTTTAGAGTATTAATAAATTATAAAATGAAATTAAAGCGGAAAAATAGGTTTTATATTTTTTCTTAAATCTCTCTAAGGTCAGAGAACTCAGAGAAATAAATTTTATATTTTTCTAATTTTCCTTGAGTTTTTAGAATTATTTTAGTGAAAAGATTGAAAAATCCATTTTTAAACATTAAAAATTACCTTAAGCTTTTAAAATTCAATATCTTTACTTAGAGACTCAGGAAAAATGTTTGGTTGGTTCTCAAGTGATTAGGGGACCAAATATGATATTTTGGTGAATTTTAATATTTTTATGATTTTTATAATTTTTTAAATATTAAAATATTCAAAAATAGGTAAAAAATAAAAATTTTATGAAAAATCTAATTTTAATTTTCTTAGACTCCTCTAACTTCAGAGAACTCCCAAAATTGATTTGGTGAATTTTTTAGTTATATTTTGGATTTTATGAATTTTTAATTTCAAATATAGCCATGTAACTTAGGTAATTCATTTAGTGGGCTAAATCAATTCCAATTGACTTGAAATTTTTATGTGAGGTTATCCTGATCCTAAAAAATAGTGAGAATTGATTTCATGCCGTTTTAATATGTGGTTGTTCCAAATTAATTAAATTTCAGTTTTGAGTATTTGGCCAAATTTAGGTCATTTTTAGTGAATTAGATCAAGCCATAATTTTCTTAGGGTCCTCTTGTCCAGAGATACTTCCCCTAATTTTTCTAAATTTTTATGAACAACTTGTTAATTTTTATAATTAGTTATCAAGAATATAGCTCTGAATATAGAAAATAGATAACTTCCTATAGACATAACCTCTGGCCTTAGAAAATTCAGGGACCTTAGAAAATTTAGGGAATGTTCCCAAGATCAGAGGATACAAAAGTCTTATGTTCTCATGCCATGGTGAATTATGCATGCTAGTGGAGAAGCAAAATACTTAGGATAGTAAATAAATAAATAAAAATCAAATACTCAGCAAAATATTTTGATTTTAATTCCACATTATTCCCCTCTGTCAACTGAGCAAGGGGATATTTTTAGTTTATTTTTAGGATTTTTCTATACAAAGATAGGCGATTTTAAAGTTCTAGGATTTAAATAAATAGAAAATAACCTAATTTCCTACTTAACACAGTCAGCACAGAATGTAACCTTGACGGCGTCGAAAACACACACGACGCACTCCTATTCGGTGCCTCCATCCGAGTCAGCGCGCGCTTTACATAAAGAGCTCCCTTGCGACTCGATCTCTATTGTCCATTCAATATACACGCCATTCGACGGTTATTGAGCATCATCCTCGTTTGGTTCAACGAGAGAGCCGTCCATGCTAAAACCTTAAGATCTCAAGCTATACCTCACCAAATCGAGTGTGGTTTGTTTTTATATGCTCGTCTAGCCTAAACGAAGCTATCCATATAGCTAACATGCATTGAAATCAAGAAAAATGAAATGGAGAATTGCTGGAAGCTCGGAAGGAGGAAAGGTTCAATACCTTTGTTCTGAGAGGTGAGGCCTAAATCAGAGGTGCTCGGCACATTCGTTGGAGTTCCAGAAGCCTACGGATTGAGTCTTTGGTTATGGTGAATTCCTAGACCCAAGTTTGTCCAAACCCGATTTGGAGCTTTGGTCGATAGAACAGTTGGGTGGCCTGTTGATGGGGCTTTCTCTGGGCAGCTTCTTCTTTTGAAGTGGGGATGGTGTGGATAAGTTTAATTTGGTTTTGGTGGAGTTTCCAGGAGTGTCCTGTTTCTGGCTCATTTTTAGGCTAAGAAATTGGGCTCGGGTAAGGGGTTTGAGAGCTGGAGAATTGTGGGGAACGTCTTCTCCTGGCTGGGGCATTTTCTGGGAGTGATTTGAGGGGAGTTTGTGAGGAAAATTTCAGCACCTTAAACTCGGCCTTGAGGGAGGCATTTTATAGCCATGGTTGGATAGGGGAGCTCAGAGCCAGGCAATGAGTGCCCTAGGTCGCATAGGGTGAGGGCTGAGCAGGTCAGGTGGCTGGTGAGGGGATTGCTCACTATCCTTGCCTAATTTTGGGTTTTTAGCTCATGGGGGCGCTCAGGTGTGCCTGCTCTAGCTGCTGGGCGGCTGGCAGGCTGAGGAGGAGTGGAGGAGGGGTTCAGTGCAATTAAACTTGGCAAGGAGGTTGCTTAAAGTTAGTTTAGAGTTGAGACTTAGCATTAGCCAAGTTTCTAGAACCAATGGTCCAAAGAGGTGAACCATTGGTCCATGGCTCATGGAGCTTGGGTTGGGTCAGGTCAAACCCACCCTAGGAGGTTTAGGGTTCGCTGCCATGGACTTGGTTTGGTCCAATTTGGTTTGGTTTGGTTCAATTTGGATCATGTGTTCAAATGGGTTGATTTGGGTTTAGGCTTGGATAACTTGAGTTTGGGTTTGGTTGGGATCAAATTTATTGATCAAAATGTTTTAAATGATTGTCATAAAGCTTATGAAAGAGGGTTGGAGTGAATCGAGATTGATTTAGGGAGTGAATTTGATGGATTTTGGTGGTTTGATCAATTTGGGTCACCATCGGTTAAGTTGGATTTAGGTTTGATTAGAGCTTGACTAGGTCTCAATTAATGGTTCAAAAGGATTTGGGTGATTGTCATGAGAGGTTTTGGATAGAAATTGAGAGGAAATTTTGATTCTAAAGGATTCAATTTGGAGGTTTTAGGTCATGTGGCAATTTTAGGATAAATTTGGGGATTTTGGCAAGTTTAGGGATTGGGGTAGAATTTAAGTTTAAATTGGGGGCAAATTGATGTTGTATTTTGTTTACTTAGGCGTTAGGAAGAGTTTAGAATTTGGTTTGGGGAAAATTGAGTGGCTTTGGGGTCACTTTAGGGTGAATTAGAGACCAAAATTGGGGGTTTTGGATTAAAGTTGAAATTAAATTGAAATGTGGATCAATTTGGGCTTGGATTTGGTTTATATTGGCATTAGAGATGTTAGATTGAAGTTTGGAATTGGAATTGGGCAAGATTGGGGTCAATTGGGTCGAGATTGGATTTAATTTGGGCACTTTTGGGCTAAATGAGACAAATTGGGGCTTTTGATAAAATTGGGCTAAATTGATAAAATTGGGGTATGTGATAGTTGAAGAAAATGAAATTGGGAAGATTTGGGAGATTTTTTAATTTTTTGGGAATTTTTGGAATTTTTATAATTTTAGGCCAAGGGGGGTATTTAGAGTATATGGAGGTTATTTGGAGTGTAAGAGGCGAGAATTGCTTTGAAATAATTTTTAGGAATTTTGGGAAATATGGGTAATTTTTGGGTAATTTTGGATGATTCTTGGATGATTTG
The DNA here is from genome assembly GCA_022702705.1 of Papilionanthe hookeriana x Papilionanthe teres. NCBI lineage: Eukaryota > Viridiplantae > Streptophyta > Magnoliopsida > Asparagales > Orchidaceae > Papilionanthe > Papilionanthe hookeriana x Papilionanthe teres. Next base: position 27,813,788 of record CM040435.1, read on the forward strand.
GTAGTTATAGGGGCAATTTAGGTAATTTTAGGTATGTTTAGGGATCCGGGGTCAAAATTTGGAATTTTGAGAAAAATGAAGGGGGTTTCAAAGAGGGAAGAATGGAACCATTTTAGTGGGGTCAAGATTGAGTAGAAGTGGTTTAGGATGGAATTAGGGTTTAGGAGCATGAGCCATGGACCTTAGCCAAGTCCAACCACTTGGGACCAAGTCTAGCCAAATTGTAACCACTTTATGACCCTTCACATATTGACCCTAGCCATCTTAATCAAGGACTAGTGGCTTTGGTTCAATCATGTGAGTTTCATAAAGGTTAGAAGGAAGGGGGTTTAAAGTTTGGGTCAAATGGCTTAGGGGTGTTTGTGTGTGCAAGAGAAGCTCCAGTCACTCAAGGTTACCCCAAGTCCAAACATTTCTATGGGAACTCACTATAGGTTTTCCGTATGGTGGTTTTAACCTTCCAAGGTGATTTAGAGGTTTGCAACCATCCAAGTGGGGACCCAAGAGGAGTCAAGAAGTGGCTGAGAATTTCTAAATAGTGGGTCCCAACTCTACTCCTCTAGGATAGTCCAGGAGAGGTCCTATGGCTAGATCCTAAGCACTAAAAGGAAGATCAGACCTCACCAAAAATGAGGTCAACAAGAGTTTCAATTCTATCTTCTCAAGTAAACATCTAGATTCCTTAATACTTTCAAAAATACAACATTTTTAATTTAGAAATTTGAATCAAAATTCTTACGCTCTTTTTATTAAATAATTACAATTTTTAGAATTATCCCTTGTTATATAAAAATATATTTATAAGTTTATTATAATATTCATGAAAACAACAACATATCTACCTTAAATTAACCTTTCTTCCATAGGCTATGTTATTAATTTTGAAAATATTTTTTACTAAGGACAAGTAAAGTTTAAATTTTAGTTCTTTTCCCTCCCCCAAACTTAGTTCTTTTAATAAGGTTAAAACATTTTGCAATATGAAATTTTAAACTAAGCGGAAAAGAAATGGTATAACAATTAAGGTATTTAAAACAGTAAAGTAATACAGGTATAAGCAGCAATATAAAGGAGTACCAAAGTAAATAACATAAGGAAAACTAACATTGTTTTACATTTTAAACATTTAATAAAACAACATGAGCATAAATAGGATTAAATTCTAAGCAATCTGATAACAGAAATATAACTGTGTTACTACAAAATACTCAATAAGTATAATAATACATGAAAAGTAAAAACATACATAACAGGCACATCATCAAAGGAAAGCTAAAATAAAGTCTAATCATCCTCAGTCTCTTCGTCATCTTCGACGAAACTGACAAACAGTTATATTGAATTTCCAGGATTTGATAAATCAGTTATCGCATAGATTTCTAGATTTGACATAATCAGAATTTAATAAATCCGATTTTACGAGATTTACTAAATTATAATACCTTAAATCTCATCTATTACTAAATAACACCTTAGAGTTAAAATAGACCGGCATTTTAAAATTTAATTATGTGGCATTTTAATTTGTTCTCTTCTTAAAATTTATAATTGTAATTGACTTTATCTTTTATTTAAATAAATCACAAAAATTATTTAAAATAAATTCTTATCTTAAAAATAAATTTTAAAAAACTTTCGAATTAATATATAAATTAAATGAGATTTCCCTCCTGTCGATTGGTTGGAAGACGGTGCTGGACCTTAATGGTGGCATTTATTATAGTACTACATAACCTATTGTTTTGGTTTCGTGCTTGCCACCTGTCACTAATATTTAATTGTTTGTGCAGAATGTTCCGTCAGAGCTAGCTTTTCAGCCACACAATTTTTATTGAGTGCAGGAGGGGAAATTTTCTCTATGCGGACTCCACAGTATTCTAAGTACTATACCGTATTATAATTTATATTAGACTCAAGTATAAAAATATTAACGTACAATTGTGGACTTTGCAAGCATCAGTTGTATTATTTCGAAGTTATTGGAGTGGAATATATAAGTTTATCTTCAATAATCTGAAATAACCCAGAAAAAACTCTAAACTAGCCTCCGCGGTTTTACTTTAGAGTTATTAAAATGAAACCGCGGAGGTTTTTTCGGAGTTAATGCAGTGAAATATATGAGTTTTTCTGGAATAACTCCGAAATAGCCTCCGTAATTTCATTTCAATAATCCTGAAATAATATCCACGATGTAGCACATGTGACAGCATATTATTGGAGTCCGCACGTAAAGCTACGTCCGGAGTCCGGACAAAATTTTTTTCCGAAGGACTGTGAATTTAGTTTGAAGGTTGGTAAATTAACTAAAATTAATTTAAACTTTTGTTCGGATTCGGATTAATTTGTAATAAATGAGATAAGTTATAAATTATATATATATAAATTTAATTTAATTTAATTTTGAGCCGATTCTAATTTAACTTAAAAATGGGTTGTTAACAACTTTAATTACTTTAGGGTTGTGAATTTAACGAATTTAACTCGAAGATTATTAATAGCTCAAAAATTGATTCAAATTTTTGTTCAAATCGAGATCGAATCAAAATAAATGAGCCGAACTACAAATCAAAATTTTGAATTGATTTTTTTCCGAATAAGTTTTGAGCCGATCCTGTTCAGCTTGAAATCAGTTTAGTAGTTTTTAAGTAAAAGGTTGTCATTCTAATGTTTGTATATATATATACATCTCCCCACACACATACACAAGTGAATCCGCCACTCTATTACACACGAACAGTTTCTATCTTTCCATTTGAGTGATTGGTGATAGATTCGTATGCTAATCATTAACCTTCATCATTAACTTTGGTGCCTTTAAATTCACCTTCCGAAAAAATAAAAATTTAAAAATTAATAACTTTGATGTCTTGAAATGCATGTGCATTAAAATCTATGTTGATAATGTACATTAAAATATTTGAGTTCTTCAGTTATGGGTTTCATGTTTTTAGTAAAATGGGGTGTTCAGATGTGTAATACACAATTCTTATGCAATTACATATCTTACAACTAGACTTTCATATTTGTACACTACTCAAATCTTTTAACATTTCCTTAAAAAGACTATTATGACCATTTTACAATCGATGTCATCCAGTGTCTAATAAGATATTACATTTTCATTCTGGAGAAATATAATAACCAGTTATTAATAATTGATTGTTATTGTATTCTCTTATACTTTGAGATGGTCAAAGAAAAATAGATTGATTTGTGCTTGTATCGAGCAAACGTCTTGATTGTATAGAAAGTGAATTAATGTATTCTATGAAACTGAGTTTTGGATGTCATTGGCTTCCATAGTTTTTATCATCATCAAGGTCAAGGAAAAGGTTTGATGAGGGTGTCGTTAATTCTAGTTCATTAATTTCTTTTGGTTGAATAGTTTGACTTATATGATAAAAGAGCGGGTCTTAATGAATTGGATCTATAAGTAAATGCTACGGTATTATGTTGATTCTCGTATGAGTATGTTTTCTCATAGGTGATGTTGTAAACAACACAGCCTTCTCTTAATTTTACTCTCTCTAATTTGTGTCTTTGTGTATGAGATCTATCTAAATGCCTATCATTGAGATTAACTACATAATTAAGGTGTAAATTAAACACTAAGATTTGATAACATAAGTTTTCTTGTATAACTCCTATTAAGACATCTTTTTTAGAATGTATTATTCTATCATCGTATATCAAGATAGTAATATAACTTTTAATTCATTTATGAAAGTATGCCTTATTAAAATCAAAATTCCTCCAGCGAATATATGTTTATATTTTTGAGGATATTTTATTGGTTTATAGCATAAGTTTCCTCGTATAACTTCAAAAATTCTCTACAATTATGGACTCAAGACGATCCAGTTGCTATAATTGATGAAATTAATCATTTACTTATCATAAGGGTTCACCCTATGAAATATACTTTTGAAGATAAAATAATTTCAAATTCAAATACAAGACTAATTAAACCTTAAATCAATTCAGGCTAGCAGTAGTCCACACAGTCGTTCAGTCTTTCTAGTAAGAAATCATACTGAACAAATTAGAGGAAAAATAAGATTAGTAATTAAATATGCAAAACTCGACGATAATACTAAATTTGTTAACTACTTTTTATCAAATAAGGAAGTCCTAATTAATCAAATTAAATAGTCAAATAGTTCTCCAAATTAGATTGTAAATTCAGATCTTGACAAATTACGATGCATCAAAATAGTAGAGAATTTACTGCTTTTAGCACCCCACAATGAAACTATTAATGGAACGTTATGCCCTTCGGGTTAAAAAAAGCACCACAAATATTTCAAAGACAAATGAATAAAATTTTTAACAAATTATCACACTTTTTCTTATATACGTAGATGTTATTTTTATATTCAGTCAAACCATCGCCGAGCACTTAGAACACTTAGCTCTGTTTTCATAAAAAACCAAAAAACATGTAATAATATTAAGTAAAGAGAAAGCCGTATTTTTAACTAATACTATCGAATTTTTAGGACTCGTCATAGATAAAGACGCTATTGAACTACAAGTAAATGTTTTAACAGAAATTGATCATTTCAAGCAAATAAATAATCAAAAGGATTTACATCATTTTTTTGGATGTATTAATTATGCTGAAGCTTTTATTTGCAGACTTAAGAACTCGTTTACTGAATAAATTACGAAAAATACATCTTGGTATTGAGTTGAAAATGATGAAAAGATTTTACATTAAATTAAAGAATTGTGTAAAAATTCTCTGGAATTATATTTATCTATACTAGGTGACTATTTACTTATAGAAACATATGTTTGGAATAGCTAGGGGAGCATTCTTGAAAGCTCGACGTAATAATAATGAACTCTTATGCAAACATAGTTCAAGTATATGTACAACTACTAAAGAAAATTATTATATTAATGAAAAAGAATTATTACTAATAAAGAAAGCGATTAAGAAATTTAAAATATTCATAAATGAAACTTTTTTATTCAGGACAGACAATAAAACAACAATTTCATTTTTTAAAGGAAAAATCATAAATTTCTTTCTAAATAAAAGATTTATTAGATGACAAAGCTAGTTCTTTGTTTCTACTTTTAATTTAGAATATATTGAATGTCATAAAAATGCTAGAACTGATATTTTAACACGTGAGTTATGCAAGAAATAAATATTGATAGTGAAAGTAAGGAAACTTATGATATATCCTGCAAAATTGAAGATAAGTCTATCGCAGACCTAAACAATTACTTTGAAATTATTGATTTAGAAATCTGGAAATTAGATTGTAAAATTGTTTTAGACATAACATTCTAAAAGAATTATTGAAATTTTAAAAATTATTTTACTGAAGAAATAGCAGAAGACGAACTACTTTCGATATCATAATTAAGAAAAATAAGATATTTTACAAATCTTTGAATTACAAGAGAAGAATCCAAAGAAAAGAAATCATTCTCAGTTAAAGAATTACAAAAATTTCTTGATAAAGGAGAAGCATCTTCCTTATAATACACACTTACACATGGCAAAAAACTGCAAGATATGTCTCCAAAGAAAATCACAGAAATAGCAGAAGAATGACAACAATTATCATTTTATGAAGAGAGAATTAACTCTTGTATTTATTTCCATACAACAAGAAAATATCAAGTTTTTTATATTTATGAAAAAATCATATTAAACTTGTTTCAAAATAATATAAATGTAATTTAACCCGCATAATAATATATTTGGAAAACAAAAGTCTTCTCAGAGAATTACCGAAATTAATATTTTATACAGTGGATACGTTCCACAAACTAGTCAAACATTCAAATTTATAAATTAAATTATATTAGACATATCCCGAATTAAAAGGAGGAACTGTTTTTCTTATACAACTTGAAATAAGTAGTCAGCCATATACTCTGAAATATAAACCTACAAAATTACTATATTAGAGACCGCATAAGACATATACCAAATGTGAAACGAGACAGAAAATTGACACTTAAAATATTTTAGTATTTTAATGCACTGAACAGTTATTAATATATAGTCATTGTAAATGACAAACAAACAAAATACATGCAATAATGTACAAAAAATGGATTTCTATCCTTAGCAAAAACAACACAAATGATAGCAAAGAAGTTATAGAATTTTTCTGTTATCAGAAAGAGAAAATACACATATGTACGTACTGCCAGTAAAAAGACACTATGAAATGAATACATGATAAATTCAAATAAGAAATAGTGGAAGCCAGTGTTAAATTTTTATTTTGTGACTCACATTCATTTTAATAATTTATCAATAATTTATGTCATTTATTTTAGAACTCATAATAACATAAGTTCTTTATTTTCTTAACTCTTAACTTATGTTATAATAAAAGTTATTTATTTTTATAACTTATGATAACTTAAGTAATTTATTTTCTTAACTCATAACTTATGTCATAATGAATTATAACTTAAGTTATTTAATTTTATAACTCATGATAACTTAAGTTATTTAATTTCTTAACTTATAACTTATGTCATAATAAATTATAACTTAAGTTATTCATTTTTATAACTCATGAAAACTTATGTTATTTATGTCATAACTTATGATAACTTATGATATTTATTTGTTAACTCATGTAACCCCTAAATGAATAGAGGTTACTAACTTATGTCATTGATTTTAATAATAAAAATCAATTAATTTATTTAATTGTCATAAATTCTATTCGTTAGTAACCCCTTTATGGATGGTGGTTAAATAGAAGCATGAAAGTGAGAATGGGTCCTCTCTCTACCCAACACACCACGTACATTTCTCTCCATCGGAAAGTACGTAAAGTTTTAAGGGATTGAGAGAGAAACTCCATCTCTTCGGGATCAATTGTCTTCAAGATCAAATTTCTTCGTCATGAATACAGGTATGAGTTACTTTATTATAGTATATGTAAAAATCACGAATTTAAAAGATTTTGGCTATTATGTATCTTTGAAATTTGTGTCATAAAGTCCAAACATGAATTTCTAACATGTAGTATCGTAGCCTCGATTACTAAATTTATGTTTTTTCATATAATTTTATTTATGTTAATTATATTAAATTTCCGCTGCGAATTAGATCTCGAATTATACTACTAAAGTAAATTGATATGATCGAATTTATTATTTATTTGTTGTCGATGTTATGTTTAATTTGTTAGTCACCAAAGTGACCAAATTAGTAAGTTTAATAGACGTCAAATTAAATAAATTCAATTACTCACAAGTTTGTGATGCTTATTATGAAATAATTTAGTATTTTATCACGAAAATATTAAAAATCATTGATTATAAAATATTTCTGGATCGCCCAAAGGTAGATCATTTGTTTTATAATCTTTGAATATAATTGTAATCTATTTATATACTTAGTTAAGATATGTTTATATATCCAAAGATAATAAGCATATCTAATTTGAGCATAAACAATTATCAATTATTAAATTTAAGTTAAGAATCAATTATGTTTATTATCGTGTATTGTTATATCAACCAAAGGAGATTTCAATACACTATTATTATTACAATTATTATTTTAATCTGATTTCATATGAATATCTATGTAAGTTTAATGTTCAAAGCATTAATGTACTAGCATGTTTTATTCATTTGCAGTAACTACTCCTATTTCTCTTCATTCGCAAGCTACATCTGTTCAAACATTCAATGGGCTTAATTTCTCTGAATGGCGTGAGCAAGTCCAGTTTCACCTTGGTGTTCGGATCTTGATTCGGCACTCACGACCGAGAAACCCCCTGCTCTTACTAATTCTAGTAATGCCGAGCAAGTATCTTTCTATAAAGCTTCGGGAAAAATCGAACGTATTGAGCTTCGATGTTTATGCGAATGATCGTAGCAAACAACATTAAGAGCACATTTTCTAACACCGAAAGTGTTAAGGAATTTATGAAATTTGCCGAGAATTGTTCTCAATCCGACTCTGCCGATAAGTCACTTGTCTGGACACTATCGAGGACGTTAACCAACATGAAATTTGATGGTTCTCGTACTATGCATGAGCATGTCGTTGAAATGACGAACATAGCGAGCAAGACTTAAGACCCCGGGAATGGAAGTGAATGAAAATTTCCTCGTGCAATTTATCATTAACTCCTCGCCTCCCCGAGTATGGTCCATTTCACATGAACTATAACACAATGAAAGATAAGTGGAATGTGAATGAACTACAATGTATGCTCATTTGAGAGGAAGTAAGGCTTAAGAAAAGAGTGAATCACTCCATTAATCTCATGGGTCACCAAAAAAGAGCTGTAAAAAAAATCTGGAAAGAAGAATGGAAAGGGCAAGCAAAGACCACTAAAGATTAATGTGTCGTCTGCCCCAATTCACAAAGAGGAACATAAAGGAATTAAGTGCCACTTTTGCAGAAAGCCTGGACACTATCAAAATGAGTGTCAAAAGCGCAAAGACTGGTTCGAAAAGAAAGGTAAACCTTGTGTTTTTGTATGTTTCGAATCAAATTTGGCAGAAGTTCCTTATAATACCTGGTGGATTGATTCTGGTTGTACCACTCATGTTTCTAATACGATGCAGGGATTCCTTACAACCCAAATCATAAACCCAAATGAAAAGTTTGTCTTCATGGGAAACCGAGTCAAAGCACCAGTTGAAGCCATTGGAACCTACCGGTTAATTTTAGATACTGGACATCATTTAGACCTTTTTCAAACACTTTATGTCCCTTCTGTTTCTCGTAATTTAATTTCATTGTCTAAACTTGATTCTATTGGATACTCCTTTAAATTTGGAAGCGGTTGTTTCAGTTTACTTAAACACAATCATCTCATAGGTTCTGGTATTCTTTGTGATGGTCTATATAAGCTTAAACTTGATAACCTTTTCGCTGAGACTCTGATAACTTTGCATCATAATATTGGTACTAAACGTGGTTTTATGAATGAAAATTCAGCTTATTTGTGGCATAAACGTTTGGGTCATATATCTAAAGAAAGAATTGAAAGATTAGTAAAAAATGAAATTCTTAATGAATTAGATTTTATCGATCTTGGCCTCTCGTGTGGATTGTATTAAAGGAAAGCACACAAACCACATACTTAAGAAAGCCGCCACAAGAAGCACACAGACTCCTCGAAATTATACACACCGATATTTGTGGACCTTTTGATGTTCCATCTTTTGGTGGAGAAAAATATTTTATCACCTTTATCGATGATTTTTCACGTTATGGTTATGTCTATTTATTGCATCAAAAATCTCAAGCTATAGATGCCTTGAAGGTGTATATAACTGAGGTTGAGAGACAATTAGACAGAAAAGTGAAAATTATCAGGTCTGATAGAGGGGGTGAATATTATGGAAGTTACAATGAATATGGTCAATGTCTAGGTCCATTTGCTAGATTCCTTCAAACTAATGGCATATGTGCTCAGTACACTATACCGCACACACCACAACAAAATGGTGTTGCAGAAAGACGAAACCATACTCTAATAGAGATGGTTAGGAGTATGACGAGTAATTCTTCTTTACCCTCATCATTGTGGATGCATGCCTTAAAGATCGTCGCATATTTGTTAAACGAGATTCCTAGTAAGGCAGCTCCAAAGACTCCTTTCGAACTCATGGACGGGAAGAAAACCTAGTTTAAGGCACCTCCGTGTTTGGGGTTGTCCGACAGAAATAAGGATATATAATCCACATGAAAAGAAATTGGACTCAAGAACAATCAGTGGATATTTTATTGGTTATCCAGAAAAATCTAAAGGGTATAGATTTTATTGTCCTAACCATAGTACAAGAATCATTGAAGCTGGAAATGCTAAGTTCATTAAAAATGGTGAAGTTAGTGGGAGTTTGGAACCACGTAACGTGGAGATCCAAGAAATTAGGGTTCAAGTTCCTTTACCCAAAATTTCTTCTCAACTTGTTATTCCTACAGTTGTTGAACAGTTTGACAACTTACAGAAACAACAAATAAATGATCAAGCACCCCATAATGAAACTGTCACTAATGAACCTACTTTAGATGATCCACATGAAGTAGCACCTAGAAAGTCTCAAAGACAAAAACGAGTCTGCTATTTCGACGATTATGTGGTTTATCTACATGAGTCCGAATTTGACTTTAGGAGTCAATGAAGATCCAGTTTCATTTTCACAAGCCCTAGAAAGTGCAAATTCTTCTAAATGGTTAGATGCAATGAAAGATGAGTTGAAATCAATGGAACACAACAAAGTCTGGGATATCGTTGAATTACCTGAAGGTTGTAAAAGAGTCGGGTGTAAATGGGTCTTTAAGACTAAGCGCGACTCGAATGGCAATATTGAATGATATAAAGCCAGACTTGTTGCCAAAGGTTTCACTCAGAAAGATGGCATCGACTATAAAGAAACATTTTCTCCGGTTTCTAAGAAAGATTCATTTATAATTATCATGGCACTAGTAGCTCATTTTGATTTTGAGTTACACCAAATGGATGTGAAAACAGCCTTTCTGAATGGGAATTTAGATGAAGAGGTCTACATGAGTCAACCTGAAGGATTTTCGGTTAAAGGAAAAGAATACATGGTGTGTAAACTTAAGAAATCAATATACGGACTTAAGCAAGCTTCCCGACAATGGTATCTTAAGTTCAATGATACCATTACGTCCTTTGGATTTAAAGAAAACACTGTTGATCGGTGTATATATCTAAAGATCGATGGGAGCAATATCATATTTCTCATTCTGTATGTTGATGACATCTTGCTTGCTACTAATGATCTTGGTTTATTATATGAAACCAAGAATTTTCTCTCTAAGAACTTTGAAATGAAAGATATGAGTGAGGCATCCTATGTGATTGGAATTAAAATATTTCGTGATAGATCACAAGGATTGTTAGGGTTGTCTCATAAAACATATATCGAAAGAGTTCTTAAGAGATTCAATATGGAAGGGTGCTCGACAAGTGTCGCTCCAATTCAAAAAGGAGATAAATTCAGCCTTATGCAGTGTCCAAAGAATGATTTGAAACGAAAACAAATGGAAGAAATTCTTTATGCATCTATTGTTGGAAGCTTAATGTATGCTCAGACTTGTACTGCACCGGACATTAGCTTTGTTGTCTGGATGCTTGGGCGGTATCAAAGTAATCCAGGAATAGATCATTGGAAAGCTGCAAAGAAAGTTTTGAGGTATCTACAAGGAACGAAGGACCACATGCTCACTTATAGAAGATCTAAAGATCTTGAAGTGATAGGATATTCAGATTCAGATTTTGCTGGATGTGTTGATACTAGAAAATCAACATTTGGCTATCTATTCCTTTTGGCTGAAGGAGCAATCTCATGGAAAAGTGCGAAGCAGACTATCATAGCTGCTTCCACTATGGAAGCTGAATTTGTGGCTTGCTTTGAAGCTACAATTCAGGGTTTATGGCTACGGAATTTTATTTCGGGACTTGGAATTGTCGACAGTATTGCCAAGCCGCCGAAAATTTATTGTGATAACTCCGCATCGGTCTTCTTTTCCAAAAACGACAAGTATTCCAAAGGTGCTAAACACATGGAATTAAAATATCTTGCCGTTAAGGAAGAAGTTCGAAACAAAGGGTGTCAATTGAACATATTAGCACCAATCTCATGATAGCAGATCCTTTAACGAAAGGGTTGCCACCGAAGACATTTAACGAACATGTCGTGAGAATGGGCATTACCAAAACCCTTTATTAGTTTTATGCTCTTCGTATTTTGACACATTGAGCTCAATTTTTCTTGTTTCTGATATTTATAAATCTTGTTTTTATCGTTAGTGTACACTTTATTTTGCTTGATGTTCAACAAGATTTGTCTTCTAATAGACATTATGGGACCATGATGTTAATTCTCATTATGCTAAGTATGTAATTGATATTGTGATACATGGAAGGGACTGTGTCGATAAATTGATGCACAACCGCCATGATTCATATTAATTTCGTACTTATTAAATAATTTATGATTTAACCAATATAAAGAAGGATTTATTTTACATTTTATGCAGTATGTTACACACTATTAAAATTAAGTGAGTCAAGTGGGAGAATGTTAAATTTTTATTTTGTGACTCACATTCATTTTAATAATTTATCAATAATTTATGTCATTTACTTTAGAACTCATAATAACATAAGTTCTTTATTTTCTTAACTCTTAACTTATGTTATAATAAAAGTTATTTATTTTTATAACTTATGATAACTAAAGTAATTTATTTTCTTAACTCATAACTTATGTCATAATGAATTATAACTTAAGTTATTTAATTTTATAACTCATGATAACTTAAGTTATTTAATTTCTTAACTTATAACTTATGTCATAATAAATGATAACTTAAGTTATTCATTTTTATAACTCATGAAAACTTATGTTATTTATGTCATAACTTATGATAACTTATGATATTTATTTGTTAACTCATGTAACCCCTAAATGAATAGAGGTTACTAACTTATGTCATTGATTTTAATAATAAAAATCAATTAATTTATTTAATTGTCATAAATCCTATTGGTTAGTAACCCCCTTGATGGATGGTGGTTAAATAGAGCATGAAAGTGAGAATGGGTCCTCTCTCTACCCAACACACCACGTACATTTCTCTCCATCAGAAAGTACAGAAAGTTTTAAGGGATTAGAGAGAGAAACTCCATCTCTTCAGGATCAATTTTCTTCAAGATCAAATTTCTTCGTCATGAATACAAGTATGAGTTACTTTATTATAGATATGTAAAAATCACGAATTTAAAAGATCTTGGCTATTATGTATCTTTGAAATTTGTGTCATAAAGTCCAAACATGAATTTCTAACAGCCAGCTGTAAAGAAAAGACATACCAACTTACCTAATTATTTCCCACCAACATGTAAAGCAAAATAGAAAATCTCCTCACCAAAAGAAATTAGTGCTCACGTCAGCTGAATTATTATCCACTATGCTAAATCTTATCAAGAAGAAATCTTTCTAGCTCAAATATTCACAGCTATTATTTACGAAAAAAGTCATCATCCATGACAATTAAATTCTATATAAGAAGATCTTCTCAGAGATAGAAAGACATCTTCTTCTTCTTCTTTTTCTTCTTTCTCTTCTCCTTCTTCTCCTCTACATTTAATCTAATTTGTGTGTCTGCCACTGTGGCTGAATAAGAAACTTCCTGCTCTATGTCTATATGTATGTTTTAAGATATTAATGGCACTTATGTTTTATTCCTTTCATTTTGTTTGAATAATATTATGTTATTTTGATTCTTCCTCTTCTAGCTATGCTTAGTGTAGGAAACAAACTAAAACCGTGCTTTGAATCTCAGAAGTATTTATATAGTTTTATGGTTTGTTAGGATTTGAATGATCTTGTTGAGCCCTAAATTTATCCAGAATCCACAGAGAAGAGTATAAAATGAACTAGAGATTTTAAGGTCAAATCCTAAAATAGAATGAATCAAAGTAAAATAATATTAGGTTAAACTCTCAGACGGAAGCATAATGGACCCTAATATTTTAGAACACGCTAATAACATAAGAGCAAGAATAATTTGTTAACTATGGAAGATGACCTAAAAAAATTAGTGTTATTTGGAAGTCTTGATAGTATTGTTGAGTATGTATGTGTAAAGTCACTTTTAATTTTGGATCAACTTGAAATTAACTTTTAAGCAAATAATTCTCTCTTCTAATGCTCTTTTGGAAAAAAATAAAATTTTCTACATAACAATGACTTTCTTATTTGCTACAACAAGAATTCTACTACAAAGATTGTCACTGGACCTACAATCCAAATGCTATTTACTACAACCCTTTCTTTTAGTGTATGCAATCCTCTTCTTTAAACAAAAAAAAAAAAAAAAAAAAGAAACCAATTTGAGGAGATTTATCACAATCTCTAATATCAATTTTTAGAGATTTAAATATAGGAAAGATACACATAAATATGAGACATAATTACTCATTAAAGACAAAATAATTGATAATAATAATAAACAACCAGCGCCGAAACACAATCTTCACTATTAAAATGATGCATGGTGAAGATTCAAAAATGAATTGCTGATTTTGCATCATTATACTCTTTCAGCTAAAGAATTCATTGGTTTTGAAACAAATAATAATAATAATAATTATTATTATAATAATAATAATAATAATAATAATAATAGCCTTGGCTATTGATCTTCGCTGCATTGCTTCTATATTTCACATTTAAACTTTGGTATTTACATAATAATGCTAACATTTCTCTCTCTTGTTCGTGTGAGTATTCCTCCGTGAGATATGCTTTTGGATCTCCCAATACAACAACGAAGAATAGAAATCATATAAAAACTGCTAAAATTTATCAGAACCTCAGAGCAAAGCTCTCAATTTGACAAATGGTGGGAAAGTAATGCGAGTAAATTCCACAAACCTCGTAGAAATGGCATCTTGAATGGTTCAGACAACGAGACAACAGGAAGGGAAGCTGCTGGTTTCTGGGAGACACGTGGGGAAATACAAGCCCGTCCTATCGTATTTACTGTCAGAATTTCTCATTGGCATTAGTTATTAGGATGAGTATATGTTACTATTATTATATTTATAAAGTCATAACACCAAATTCATTAAGCTCTTTTTCGAGAGCAAGGCTCCTAACTTTGTGGTTATAGGTTCCAACCTCATCATGGGTGCTTTTTTAGGCATAATATTTACTTAATTATTTTTTAAAATTATTTAAATTAACAAATAAACTATAACAATATAAAATTTATTACATATTATTATAATCTCAATTAAAAAAATTAATAAAATTTAATAATATAGTAAACAACAACAATAATAAACCTTTATCCCACTAAGTGTGTTCAATACATGAATCCTTTTTCTCCATAGATTGAAGGTCAAATTTTTATTTAATTCTAAGATATTAAGATTAACTTTTATACAATATGCCCAAGTTTTTTAGGTTTTGCCTCTACCTTTCTTAACATAATTACATAAATCGAAGCTAAAATATCTATTTTTCTCACCGGATCATCAGATGGTCGATGTGTAATGTTACCAAACTATCTAAAATGGCGCTTTCTAATCTTATCCGCCCCTGGAACTATCCCAACCCCATAATGGATATATTCATTACACATATTGCCTCTAAGTGTCAAGCCACTCATCCACCTAAGTAATCTCATCTCACCAATGCTTAACTTTGTTTTATGTTTCTCTTTCAAATGCCAACATTATGCTCCACAGAGCATTGCAAGTTTCACCACCATTTTATTACATTTTTCTTTCAGTCTAATTGGTATTTTTCTATAACATAATAGGCCCGATACATTCCTCCACTTCAGCCGACCAACTTGAATTCTGCCAATAACATCCCCATCTATATCACATCACTTTGAAGAATAGACCAGAGATATCTAATAAGTTCACGCCTTTTAATGATTTGATCACCCATAATTACAACCTTGTCACTAGAGCTACTACTATTAAACATTCTATGTATTATGTTTTAGTTTTGCTCGAACAAAAGCCTTTAGACTCCAATGTAGACCTCCACAATTTAAATTTTTTCAAAACTCTTTCTCTAGTCTTATAGGTAAGAATGATATCATTGTCGAAAAGCATACGCCAAGATGCATCCTCCTGTGAGTATCCGATTAGAACATCCAAAGTTAAAGCAAAAATACATGGGTTTAAAGCCCATCCCTGATATCCAACTGAAATAGGAAAATATTTGGCTAACCCTCCT
Organism: Papilionanthe hookeriana x Papilionanthe teres; assembly: GCA_022702705.1. Classification (NCBI taxonomy): domain Eukaryota; kingdom Viridiplantae; phylum Streptophyta; class Magnoliopsida; order Asparagales; family Orchidaceae; genus Papilionanthe; species Papilionanthe hookeriana x Papilionanthe teres. The sequence continues at coordinate 27,829,532 of CM040435.1, forward strand.
TCTGTTCAAACAAAAGTAATAGCAGTAGTGTACATATCTCTAATGACTTGAATATCTGTCACATCTTCACTTTTAGTTATATGAAATTTTAATCTAAAGTTGCAGCGAAAGATTAAGCTAATTATTCATGCAAATTTGTAGCAAATAATAATTTAAAACATATTTAGTTTCTAAATATAAAATGCAAGTTTACATTACACAAATCTTAAACATTAGAAAATTAAAATTGTAATAAATTTATATATATATATATATATGTATGTATGTATATATTTATATGTATGTATATATATATATCTACATACATACATATATATATACATACATACATATATATATACATACATATATATATATATATATATATATATATATATATATATATATATATATATATATATATATATATATATGATACGCTACTAACAATTTTTCGTCATCTGGCACGAATCTCGATGAAATCTTTTGAGCAAGAAACGTTCAAATCTTGATAAAAAGTCATCTAGAGCTCCGATTTCAGTAAACTTACAGTCAAACTGACCGGCTCAATGAGACGGACCTAATGATATAAAAACTAGTCCAATCCGAGTTAAATCAAGTCGAGATCAAGTCATTAAACCATTATTAGAAGATTTACAGGCACATTTGGAAGGTAAAATAAATGTCGACACTAGCAAACCCATACTCGAATCGAGCATCCAGACAAGACGAATCCAACGTACCCAAGATCACTCAATTTCGACACCGTTAAGGCTATCAAATGTGTCTTAAACGCTGTCGATCAAGCAGCCCTCCTGACCATCCGATCAAAACTGCCGCATTAATCGCACCAAAAACACTGAAGCTCCAAAGAAGTCTCGAGATCTTGAGCGAAGGCTGCAGCCTAAGACCGCCGCTGACCGTTGTCGACCTCCATCACCGTCGACCTCCGTCATCGTCGACCTCCGTCACCATCGACCTCCGTCATCGTCGGCTTCCGTCACCGTCGACCTCCGTTGACCTTCGTCACCGTGGATCTCTGTCAATCATCGTCAATCACCACCAACCAGACACCGTCAGTTGATATTGTAGTCTGAAACATATAATTACTCTCTCACGTCCGCATGGACTGAAGTGATTTCGTAATCATCAATCAATAATGGATTTTCACAATCGGACTAGTGCCCGTGGTTATTCCCTTTACGGGTTTTCCACGTTAAAATTTCTGGAGTCGTCACCGCTTATTTTTCATCTGTGTATGTTGAATTTTCGTACAACGCTAATACAATAATCCGCTACTCTACCGCCGCTAATTTTCTAGCACGCATCAATATATATATATATATATATATATATATATATATATATATATATATATATATATATATATATATATATATATATATATATATATATTATATTAAAGATAAATTGCAGTTTGAAGCAAATCCTCTAAAATAAACAATAATACTTTTCACAAGTCAATTTATCAATTATATTGATTAAATGGAAATAATCTTATAGCAGGTTATGTGCCAAAATATTTGTTAATGTGGCGCTTTTATCTATTTCGAATATTTTATTTTTTAAGCGCTTATTTAAAATAAAAGATCTATAAAAGATGCTATTTTTAAAATATTGTCTTGCCATTATTTTTCTATAAAATCTTTATCCATTCTTAACATTTCACGTTGAAAGCAATGATATATATATATATATATATATATATATATATATATATATATATATATATATATTAAAGACATTAATAGGCTCTTTAATTAACAATGTTTTAATGTTTTAATTAATCACATGTGGATTAATTCAAAGAGACTATGTTATATTAAATTATCGTCTAATTATTTTTCCCTCATAGCAACAAGATATCCACTTTGCTGAAGACCCCTTCCTACTTCCATTTAAGACAAAACTATATAGCTTCCAAGTAACAATCTACAGAACGTTAAAAGTATTGACAATTTTGTTTAATTTAATTTAAAAATTATTATTCATTTCGTTCGGTGATATCTATTTTGCAGATAACTGCAGCACTTCTCTTGATTAAACCAATTTGGCTTTGAGTAGGTCTTCTTTTATTCTTGATTTCTTTTTCTTTTGTAGAGCACTTTTTGTCTTAAAGAAAGATGCTTACCATGTGCTAAAAAACAAAATATGTAATATTTTTACATGATTGGATATTATATTGTTAATCTGCTTTAAAACTTAAATCCCCCCAAAAAAATATAATTAACAAAAAAAAACTAATAATGAAGATATATTATTGATGATTTCCATTATTCAACACCAATTTTCTAAGCAGGACATTAACTTCGAGACGATTTTCTTGCGAAGAAATGTTCAAACCTCAAGTAAAAGTCATCCAAAACTTCAATTTGAGTAAACTTACAGTCAAATTGACCGGCTGGAGGAGACAGACCCAATGATAACAAAATCGGTCCGTCAAAGTCAAATCAAGCCTGATCAAGTCATTGTACCACTTCTGGAAGCTTTTCGGACATAATTAAAAATTCAAACGGATTTCAAATTCAGTAAGCTTATGGTAGAATCAAGTGTCTCGACAAGACGAATTCAATAAGCCCGAGATCGCTTAATTCTGATGTCATTAAGGTACTTAAATGTCTATCAAACGCAGCCTGATTAATGAAATTTTTTTGGACTGTTCAATCAAATTTGGTTTGGATTTCTTCCTTATTTGGAATTTGGACTCTATAAATAAGCCCCAGATCCATATGAGAATAGGGCTCGACCCACAGCAAGAGGGTGGCCAGTGCTTGGAGAATGGGGATTTGTAGTCCAGGATCTGTACTGACGATCCAACGTACACCTCCAGCTCCTGCAACCGCTAACCACTGCCGACCACTATCAATCTATTGCTCTTGCAACCACTGATCGGCGGATGCTAAAGTTGGCTTGAGGGTGGTGGATCCTGGAGCTAGCTGAAGATAGTGGCGGTCAGAGTTTCCTTGACGTCGTAGGACAAGTCCAAACAACCCCTGCCGAATCACCATCAGCCATCATCAGTCTCCACCTGCTCCTTGCAGGAATTTCCACCGAAGTCATAATCTACACAATGGAATCCTAGCGTACATTGAGGAATGGTGAAGCAACCTACAGATGGTGTAACAACGCACATTGGATATAATGTATTGACATTTCTCAAAGACGGAATAAAAATGCATTTGAAAAAAAGTAAATTTCTCTAGAAACCTAAAGCTCCCTCCATACAGCTCTCGACTCTGACCCTAACTACGTGACCAATTATGACCTACATAATTCGCAGCTCATGTAACTCCTGACTTCATCCTTTGCATCCTTTAGACATTATCACAGTTTGCTACTATAGTCTATATGACCAACTATGACTTATGTAGCTCATAGCTCATGCAGCTGCTGACTTCGTCCCCTGCGACCTACAAACGTCATGTCAGCTCACCTTTATGGCCTACGTGACCAACTACTGTTACGTGGCTCACAGCTCAACAACTCTCGAAATTAGCCCTTACAACTTACGAACCATGTCCAGACTCACCACTACATTCTATGTGACCAATTTTGACGTACATGGTCTACAACTCATGCAAATCCTAACTCTAGACCCTACAGCCTACGAGCGTCATCACAGCTCACCATTATGGCCTACATCACCAACTAGGCTTACGTGGCTCACAAGTTGTGGAGCTCATAACATGAGGCCCTGCGGCCTCCGGACGTCACCACAGCACATCACTATGGTCTACTTGACCAACTACGGTCTACGTGACTCATAGCTCATGCAGCTTCCAACTTCGGCCTCTACGACCAATAAACGTCATCCTAGTTCACCATTATGACTTATGTGATTAACCATAGCCTACGTGGTCTACAAGTATAACTCTTGAATCCAATTCATGCAGCCTATGGACGTTCTTGACCCCACTTTTGTGAGGGCCTGTATACTTACCTGTACATAACCCCAGCCCAAGGTTATGTACCCTTGGGCCTCATCAGAACAAGCCCAGCCCCTCAACCCTTGGCTGAGTTGGCTTAGGGTTTTGGCCTAATCATAGGTCCAACCCACCCCCCCCACCCCCACATGGCTATGACATGCCCTGGGTCCCAAAACCTTAGAAACCTCCTTATGAATCCAAGATATCGTCACCACTCCTAAATTCATAATGGGAGAGGGGTCTACCTAAATTGATCCCTGGCCTCACCTAAGGCCTCCCCAAACCATCTACAAATCCTAACACACCCTTTTTACCCCAAGTCCTACACCATGGGTGGTCAAATCCAACTGTGTCTAGCCCTATTTGGCCAATTTTTGACCAATTGGCCACAATTTGCAATTGGACCCCACCTGAAATGGACATGATATCACACCATGTGGGGAACCAAATTGACACCTTGGGACCAACCTCCACAGTTCACTTGGTTATTTAATTAAGTAGATTATGAGACTCCATTAGGACCTAAACCTTAGGTTAAGCCAAACTCAATTCTAAAACCCTAAAAATCCAAACCCAAGCCCATGGCCCAATTTCCTTGATCCATTACACATGGTCTAGCCTTAACCGATCATGACACACCAAGACATGTGGGTGGCACAAAAGCCAAACCAAGCAAACTCCAACTACTAAATGAAAAATTCAGGACCACTCACAATGGAGGAAGACACCTAGTACCGTATTCTTGACCTCTTTGACTAGCTTTTGGTCAGCCAAGACCAGACCAAATCTAGTCTTAGCTACCCACCAAAAATCTCCCCAATCAAGCTAAGCACCCTCTCATGTCACCATTGACACGACCAAGACAAAGGTATGGAGAGTTGGAAAAGCTCCATCTCCTCTGTCAAAAGCTAGTGAAATCCCTTTAAACATTCTCTTAGGAGTCGCCTAATCTTCCCCATACCCAGACAAGCTCCACCTCAAGCTCTCATGGCTATAAATAGCCCATACCCGAGAGCCTTCACACATAACCAAACTCCCCATAGAGCCTCCTAGCCCTCTTGAACCCAACAACAGAAGTGCTCCCCTTGACCTCGAAACTGACATGTTAGCCACCTTAGCCATGCACATGTCCCTACTCCTTAAATGGAAAAAGAAGAAACTTCTTTTAAGATCCCTTAAAAAGTACTTAACAACTTTCATGACTCACTCTAACCCATGTTTAATTACTAATCCCCATGATTAGGACCTGACCACCCAAGCCCCCATGCTGGCCACTGACCCGACCGTAATTACGCAAGTAAAATAGCTTATAAAATTATGGCCAAACTTGACCCCAAATCAGATTAAGCGGCTAATGTACGATAATTAAAGATTAAAGTTTTTATAAATAAATATAAATTGTACACTAGTGGTACTACGCAAGTATACGTATCGTTTCAAATAATATAGAGCTTTCTGATTAAGCCCCAGATATCGATCCCACGGGGAAGACTAAGTACAAATAATTAAGAAAGAAAGATGAAAATATATTTATAAACTAATCAACTAACAAGTACTAATATGCAAGTTATTAAAGTTGCAATTGAAAATAAAATCATAATTTAAATTCTTTAACATAATAAACAAAGATTATTTCCCCATACGAAATATTTCATGATTAGTAAATATCTAAATTAATTTGAGAACTTAGAGAATGTTGTATTGTGACGAATATAAGCATATATATTCTTTATCCTTTGGTCTAGCGCATAAAGAACATCGGCTAGTTTTAGAAGACTGGATCAAGATGTATTGTTAATAGGTAGGGACGAATTTCTAGGTTCTCACTTCTAGTTTCCCTCCTAAGGGTGCCTATGGTCGAGCCTACTAGTGACCCGTCACCTCCTCTTAAACCAATTGATAGAATTTAGCCTGTCACTCTAAAAACATGTTCAATTCTACGCCCTTCAAAGATTATTGATGGCGATCGATTTTTTTTTCATGCATCGCTATCAATTCTCGTATTATGTCAATGTCATGGAGTCTCCACTCTCTTTCTCTATCAATCACCCTAATTCTTATTCTACTTAGACTTTTTGTCAGAAGACTCTGGAGAAATTGAAGAAAGATTAATCATGATAGAGATTGAGAGAAAAAGAGATCAAATGATAATCTCATAGAATAAATCTTTAGATTTTGTGATTACTGAAGTTTTTCGTATAAGAAAATTATATGAAGATCTTGAGTAACCAGAAAGGTCTTGTAGGTGAAATACCTATCCTGAGTTCTTTAATCTCCTATAGGAGCAAGCTCCTATAGTTAATTACATCCTAAGCAAATAATATTGCCTAGAAAAACTCCCGATTAAGGTTAACATTTATCCTCGAAAAAGTGTAAGTGTTTTTGTGGCAGTGCATTTCTGAAGAATCAATACTACCAAAAGTTTTGTTTATGTTGGGTGTATGTCGTTGCTTTGTTGTGTTTTGTTTTTTTGTTTTAATGTCATTTTGTCATTTTGTATATCATGTCATATGTCATGTCGGGATGTCGTAGTTTGTATGTCATGTTGTTTTATGTCATGTCGTAATGTCATAAGATGTCGTGATTAATATCTCGATTTGTCATGAGATAGTTTATCTTCTATAAGAAGATGTCGTTATTATATCATAAGATACCTTCTATGATGTCAAGAAGATATCATTATTTATTTATTTTTGTTATTTTGTTTATGATTCCCTTTTGTTCTAAATTTTAGTTTTGTGGTGTCATGTCATTTTGTCATGTCTTAATGTGAATCATAATATCATGTTATTTTATGTCATGTCTTAATGTGTTGTCGTAATGTCATAAGTTATCGTGATTAATATCTCGATTTGTCATGAGATATTTTATCTCCTATAAGAAGATGTCATTATTATATCATGAGATAACTTCTATGATGTCAAGAAGATATCATTATTTATTTATTTTTGTTATTTTATTTATGATTTCCTTTTGTTTTAAGTTTTGGTTTTGTCATGTCATTTTGTTATGTATTTGTTTTGGTTTAGTTTCATGTCATCATTTTGTTGTGGTAAAGAAATGTCGTTATATGTTGATGTCATGTTGATGTCAATGTTAATGATTTTGTCGTTTTATTTTAGATTTCGTGACTAACTTAAAAGTTCAGTTATCTTTGTTGTCATGTCATTTTTTTGTTTTGTTGTTTGTAGAAAGTTTAAGTTTTGTGACTATCCTAAAAGTCATGGTTTTGTTGTTAATGTTCCGTCGTCGACGTCCCCGCAAAATGAGTTAAGCACACCCTATAACATGCAAAGAAAATCTAAACGAAACTTCATGTCTTCATCCTGCAAGGAAAACAAAGTTAGAAACAATGTCATATCAAGATATTTAGATTACCTGGTCAAAGTGTCTGTTGATCCAAAGTTGTCGTATGTCCAAATGTGGTTGAGATTTCGATTTAGATTTATGTCGATTTAAATTGAATTTTGGATTATTTTTGACAATTTGGATTTGATTTTGGGTTTTATGTCAAGTGAGTTTAATTTATGTTGAGTTAAATTCGATGTGGGTCGAACTTAAGAATTATGATGTTGTATGTTAAGTTAAATTTGATACAGGTTGAACTTAAGAACTATGTCAGTTCATGTCGTGTTAAGTTCGATTATGTCGATTTATGTTGAGTTCTATTGAGTTTTGTTTGAAATGTCAATTAATGTCATTTAAAGTTGGTGTTTGTTGAATTTCTTTTGAAATGTCAATTAACATCGGTTAATGTCAGTGTTTGTTGAATTTGATTTAAAATGTCGGTTAATGTCAAATTATGTTTGAAATGTTATTATCAAATTATGTTTGGAATGTTGATTAATGTCGAATTATGTTGAGTTTTGTTTAAAATGTCGATTTTATGTCGGTTATGTTGATTTTGGTTTAAAATGTCGATTTTATGTCAGTTATGTTTGAAATGTCGAATTTATGTCGGTTTTGTCAATTTTTGTTTAAAATGTCGATTTTATGTCAGTTATGTTTGAAATGTCGAATTTATGTCGGTTTTGTCGATTTTTGTTTGAAATGTCAGATTTATGTTGTTTTGGTGTTGATTTTATGTCAGTTATGTTTGAAATGTCGAATTTATTGAGTTTCGTTTGGAATGTCGGATTTATGTCGGTTATGTCGATTTTTTGTTTGAAATGTCAAATTTATGTCAATTTTGTCGATTAAATGTTTGGAATGTCAAATTTATATCGATTTTATCGATTAAATGTTTGGAATGTCAAATTTATGTCGATTATGTCGATGTCGATTTTATGTCAGTTATGTTTGAAATGTCGAATTTATGTCGGTTATGTCGATTTTGGTTTAGAATGTCGATTTTATGTCAGTTTAAACTTAAATATTGAGTTCATGTCTGTTTGCACTTAAGTTGAATTAGATTAACTTGAGTTCATGTCTGTTTGAACTTACGTTGAATTAGATTAACTTGAGTTCATGTCTTAAGTTAAAAGGTTTTAAAGTTAGATTCAATATTGATTGAATTAACTTTGTTTCATGTCTGGTTGAACCTAAGTTAAATTCAATGTTGATTGAATCTAATTAACTTGAGTTCACGTGTGTCTGAACTTAAGTTAAAAGGTTCAAAGTTAGATTCAATATTGATTGAATTAATTATAGTTCATGTATGGTTGAACCTAAGTTAAATTTAATGTTGAGTGAATCTAATTAACTTGAGTTCATGTCTGTTTGAACTTAAGTTAAAAGGTTTGGTTTAATCAGAATAGACCTAATTATGTTTTAAGCCTTGTTTAAATAGTACTTAAAGGTTAATTAAATCTAATAAATTAGACTTAATTAGAATTTCGTACCATCTAAGTCCTTTTTAGGTAAGGCTTAAGTTTTAATCAAGTATAATTTGATTTAACCGAGATTTGTTTAGATATTAAGTCTTAGTGAATTAGACTTAATCATGGTTTGTGTTTATTTAAACCTTAGTTGATTAAGGTTTAATGATTTAATTAATTTTAATGGAATAGACTTAATTAAGATTTATGTCGGATTTGAGTTAGACTTAAGTTCATGTCAGGTTGAATCTTAAGTATGATTTAACTTAAGTCTAATGTGGGTTAGACTTAAGTTAGGTTTGAGTTAGGTTTGAACCTAACTGTAATTTGACTTGAGTCTAATGTGGGTTAGACTCAAGTTAGGTTTGAGTTAGGTTTGAACCTAAGTGTAGTTTGACTTAAGTCTAGTTGAATCTTAAATATGATTTAACTTAAGTCTAATGTGGGTTAGACTTAAGTTAGGTTTGAGTTAGGTTTGAACCTAACTGTAGTTTGACTTAAGTCTAATGTGGGTTAGACTCAAGTTAGGTTTGAGTTAGGTTTGAACCTAAGTGTAGTTTGACTTAAGTCTAATGTGGGTTAGACTTAAGTTAGGTTTAAGTTAGGTTCATGTCAGGTTGAACCTAAGTTTGGTTTGACTTAAGTCTAATATGGGTTAGACTTAAGTTAGGTTTGGATTAGACTTAGGTTCAAGTCAGGTTGAACCGAAGTATGGTTTGACTTAAGTCTAATATGGGTTAGACTTAAGTTATGTTTGGGTTTAGTTAAACCTTAGTTAGTTAAGGCTTAATGATTTAATTAGGTCTAATGGGGTAGACCTAATTAGGGTTTATTTTTGATTAAACCTTAGTTAGTTAAGGTTTAATGGATTAATTAGGTCTAATGAGTTAGACCTAATTAGGGTTTATGTTTGATTAAACCTTAGTTAGTTAAGGTTTAATGGTTTAATTAGGTATAATGGGTTAGACCTAATTAGGATTTATGTTTAATTAAACCTTAGTTAGTTAAGGTTTAATGGTTTAATTAGGTCTAATGAGTTAGACCTAATTAGGGTTTATGTTTGATTAAACCTTAGTTAGTTAAGGTTTAATGGTTTAATTAAGTTTAATATGTCCTTAAACTTAACTAAAGGTTTGATTTTGGTTAATTAAGTTTAATGTGTCCTTAAACTTAATTAAAATGTTTGATTTTTCTATTAAACCTAATTTAGGTAAGGTTTAATGGGTTAATTAAGTTTAATATGCCCTTAAACTTAATTAAAGATTTGATTTTGGTTAATTAAGTTTAATATGTCCTTAAACTTAATTAAAAGGTTTGATTTTAGTTAATTAAGTTTAATATGTCATTAAACTTAATTAAAGAGTTTAATTTTGATTAATTAAGTCTAATATGTCCTTAAACTTAATTAAAGAGTTTGATTTTGGTTAATTAAGTCTAATATGTCCTTAAACTTAATTAAAATGTTTGATTTTGGTTAATTAAGTTTAATATGTCCTTAAACTTAATTAAAAAGTTTGATTTTGGTTAATTAAGTCTAATATGTCCTTAAACTTAATTAAAGAGTTTGATTTTTGTTAATTAAGTTTAATATGTCCTTAAACTTAATTAAAATGTTTGATTTTGGTTAATTAAGTTTAATATATCCTTAAAGTTAATTAAAAGATTTGATTTTGATTAATTAAGTCTAATATGTCCTTAAACTTAATTAAAAAGTTTGATTTTGTTAATTAAGTCTAATATGTCCTTAAACTTAATTAAAGTGTTTGATTTTTGTTAATTAAGTTTAATATGTCCTTAAACTTAATTAAAATGTTTGATTTTGGTTAATTAAGTTTAATATGTCCTTAAACTTAATTAAAATGTTTGATTTTTGTCTTAAACCCTAAGGTTTAATGGTTTAGCTAGGTTTAAGTTGTCTTTAAACCTAATTATTATTTGATTTGAATTCATTTAAGTTTGGATTCATCACTTGCTTAATCCATGATGAGATGGATTAAATATGTGAAGAGGAGGTTTTGAATTAATAATTTTAAAATTAATAAATCTTAACCTTGTTTCAAAATGTCTTTTAGATTGATTTGATGACTTGAGAATTGTTATTTTAGGATTGTGCTCTGTTGTCCTAAAGTTCTCAATCATTTTGCATTTAAATTTTCCTATTTTCCTAATTTTGTAATTAGTTTTGAAAATAATTACAAAATATCATAGAAATTAGGAAATCACATCCTAGAGAGTTATCTTAGCCTTAGAAAAATCAGAAGATGTGCCTAAGGACTTAAAGGTCATTCCCTAAAAATTTCATATTTTTTTGACTTGTAAATAATTTTTAATAATTAAAATACTCTAGAGAGTATTTAATTAATTAAAAATTAAATACTGAATATAAAATTATGATTTTGGTCTCATAATTTTCTCCTCTTCAAGAGCTTTCCAGAGGTATTTTTATTTTATTTTTGTGACCTCTGGATCAAAAGATATGAATTTTTGAAGTTTTTAAGGTTTTTTTGAATTAAATTAACCCAGAAAATCCCACGCGCTGCCACGTGTCCTCGTACGCGTCGAATGGGCGGGATGATCCCGTGCGCGGCGCAGAACAGCGGACACCGGGTGCGTAGATCAGCGTCGTCCGTTCCAAAACACGGGAACGAACGGCGGAGATAAATCGCCCCAAAAATTCGAAAAAATTCGAACCGTTAAACTTCAAACTTCAATATCTCACTCATTTCTAAATGAAATTGAGTGATTTTTGAACCTATGGAATCATCTGGACGTATAGAATGTATCTATATGGTGATAATAAATTTCTGGGCTAGTTTAACCCATGATATTTTGAAAATACGAATTATTTTGGAGAAAATAAATCCATACCTTGGCCACAAGTGTATCAAGCTTGATCAGACTTTATGGCTGGCTTCTAGGACTCCCAAAGAAGATCTTTGCTACTCCAATTTGGTTTTATAGCTAGCCTTGGATGAGAATTTTGAGAAAGTGGCTAATTTTAAATCTGGGCTCGGTTTGATCAAATTGGCTCGATCAGGTGGCCAATTTGGTCAAATCTTGGTTGGGACTTGCTATTTAGGTCATAAGCAAGATTTTTCATGTTGAGGGTCAGAGGATTTGAGTAAGGTATGGGCCTCTATTTCCTCTTCTCTTTTTTTTTTCACATAAGCTCAAGTATGGCTTATTTATAGCCATGAGGAGTTCATGGCTGGCTTTAACTCATTTCAATTCACTTGGGGAAGGTTTTAACTCTCCTATTATTATTTTAGGATATTTTTTAGGCTAGGGTAATGATAGTCCTAGCCTAGGCCTCATAGCTTTAACTATGGTGAGGATTTGGAGTTAGGCTCTTGTCTTGCCCCCATTGGGTCCATTATGAGGTGGATTTGGCTGGGCAAATCTTGTTGAATCCACCTCCCCTAGATGATATTCAAGCTGATTCGCACTATTTGAGGAAATGGTGACACATAAGCCTCTTACTCATCTCATGCAAGCCTTAGCCATGATGGCTCTCAACCAAGGTGTGGGATGAGTTAGCCTCTTGTCTCCTCTCCATTGGGTGGTCTAAAAGGTGAAGGATGAGTCATGAGAGTGAGCCCTCCCCCATCAAACATGTCATTTAAGGTTTAGATGAGAGGGTGACACATATTTTTCTCATGCAAAATTCTTAAAATTTGGTTATAACCATGGTTAAGTATGTTACTCATGTGGGTTTAATTGGTGTCTAATTTTTATTGGTGAGTTCATGAGGATGAGCCACCTCAAATTTTAATTTCATGAGAGGATGACACCTCATTTCTTCTCATGATTAACTTCTTTAACCATGGTTAAAATGATAGGTTATAGGTTATTTTAATGTGTTAACCTACACCTAATAAGTCCCATGAGTCATGAACAACCCATGGATGAGGTCATTTATGATGTAATAAAGAGATTTGAAATTTTGAAAATCATGGATTCATGGGTTAAAATTCCATGTTATGCCCTTTTCATTTTAATTTCCATACTTAATTAATTATTTCATTATTTAAATATTGAAAATTATTTTATTAATCAATAATTAATTGGAAATAATTCCAAATTAATTATTTGATTAATATCCATGTCATTAAAATTGATTTTTGTCTCTTTTCATGACTTTTCAATTTAATTTTCATTTTAATTAATTATGACATTAATTAAAATATGAAAATTAAATTATTGATCAATTAATTAATTAAAAATAATTTTGGAACCAATTATTTGATTAATTCCATTATTTTTAATCAATTTGTGGATTTTGTGATTTTATGGCTTTTGAATTTAATTTTTCATTTTAATTAATTATGTTATTAATTAAAATTTTAAAATTAATTCATTAGCCAATTAATTAATCAAAATAATTTTGAAATTAATTATTTGATTAATTTTGTCATTTTATGACTTTTAATTTAATTTTCATTTTAATTAATCATGTCATTTGATTAATTAAAATATTGAAAATCAAATTATTAGTCAATTAAAATAATATTTTTTGAAATTAATTTGATTAATTTTTGTCATTGTGGGGTTTTAAACATGTCATTGGTTGTTTGATAAAAAAGTCATCATTTTAATAAAAATTGAGTTTTTAGGTCATGTGTTGACCCATTGGGTCAATAAGGTTGGTGATTGGATCTGAATTGATTATTTTGAGCAAACTTATCATTTTAGGTCAAAAGGTTGACCTGTGGGGTCAACAAGATTGGTCATTGGGTCAGGATTGACCATTTTGATCGAAATTGTCATTTTGGGCCAAAAGGTTGACTCGTAGGGTTAATGAGATCGGTCATTGGGTCAGGATTGACCATTTTGACCAAAATTGTCATTTTGCGTCAAAAGGTTGACCTGTGGGGTCAACAGTTTTGATCATTGGGTCAGGATTAACCATTTTGACCAAGATTGTCATTTTGGGTCAAAAAGTTGACCTATGGGGTCAACAAGGTTGGTCATTGGGTCAGGATTGACCATTTTGAGCAAAATAATTATTTTAGGTAAAAAGGTTGACCTGTAGGGTCAACAGGGTTGGTCATTAGGTTTTTGTTGACCATTTTGACCAAAATTGTCATTTTAGGTCAAAAGGTTGACCTGTAGGGTTAACAGGGTTAGTCATTGGGTCAGGATTGACCATTTTGACCAAAATTGTCATTTTAGGTAAAATGATTGACCTATGGGGTCAACAGGGTTTGTCATAAGGTCTAGATCGACCATTTTGACCAAAATTGTCATTTTAGGTAAAAAGGTTGACCTGTGGGGTCAACAGGGTTGGTCATTGGGTCAGGATTGACCATTTTGACCAAAATTGTCATTTTAGGTAAAGAGGTTGACCTGTGGAGTCAACAGGGTTGGTCATTGGGTCAGGATTGACCATTTTGACAAAAAATTGTCATTTTAGGTAAAGAGGTCGACTCGTGGGTCAACGAGATTGGTCATTCGGTCAGGATTGACCATTTTGACCAAAAATGTCATTTTAGGTAAAGAGGTTGACCTGTGGGGTCAACAAGGTGATTGACCATTTTGACCAAAATTGTCATTTTGGATAAAAAAGTATTGACCCATTGTAAAAATGAGGTCAACAATTATCTCCCTATCTATTCGAACTTCCCCCTTCAAGGATTTACCATCTACCTTTCCAAGGGAAATGTGATACTTAAAAGTTAAGAAATCTTAGCCCACAGTCAGATCTTAAGAATACTCCACATATTTTAACATTACAAGTGATCAGGTTGTAGTGTAAATGAAAATCTGGTAAAGTATTATCACAAATTATTGATGAAGAAAAATAAGTTCTCAAAACTAAACTAAATCCTTATCTAATTCATTTCATATTTGTAGGGAGAAAGAGAAGAGGACTACTCAGAAAGCATAAGATTCACACCACAAACCATATTTATATAATTCAAACTCAAAGTACAAAACCTAAGAACCAAATTATAAATACTTATCTCGAATGATATCCAAGCAATCCATTGAAGTTTCTCTAACTCGGACTGACTTTTACAAGACTTCAACTCCAGCGATCACACTATAAACACTCTGAGCTCTCACTAAAGAAAGGTAAATAACACTACATACACTTTAACTAAATGAAATGACACACCTCTTTCACTCTTATGACATCTGTACACTCCAAAAGACCGCACTTTGCTGTAGAATCATTCTTTATTTATAGAGCTTCAAAAATGACCAGGGGTTACTTCAGGCACCTCTTCAAAATTTGTCCAAATTCGTTAAATATTTTAGAAGGTAATTGTGGCACCTAGACGCCAATCTCCTGCGTAAATGGACGCATCCCTTCAGGTTTTGAGTCCCACCTCTTCATTGAATAACTGATTCCCTGTGTCTATATTTGTTGTATCTTGTTTATAACATATGGGAATTTATCTGAAGACTTATAAATTGCTTCTGAGTCATCAATAATCGTCACAAAACCATCCAAGAACTCTCTAGGTTTCCCTATTGAGTCTGGCGCCTAGGCGCCATAGTCAGCCCTTTTTTTCTTCTTTTCTTCAATTGACTCATTTTTCCTTTTTTTACTCCTTTTTTATTATTTTTCTTCATAAACTCATTTTCTTGTACTTGCATCCAAAAACATAAGAAATACATTTCATTAAAGAGTAATATCTTTAAAATATTAGTTAAAAATGATATAAAAATTTAGGTAATTTTAAGGGTGATCAATTCCCCTAAACTTAAATGTAGCTTGTCCTCAACTAACTCTTAATTCTTTACTACTAAAAATAATAATTTATGAAGAAATCTTTAAGACTTCTATAACTATTTATTTTATAAATAGAATAATAAAACTTAAAAAGCTTTTTAAATAACTTAAGCTAAAACCAAAATATGTAAAATATTTAATAATTTAGTGTTAAGAACTCTCTCGTCTCCTATCTATTTCAGTAAATAATTGCAATTTGTCATATTAAGAAAATGAAGATAATTTACAAGAAAAAGATTTTTATGATAACTCTACTAGTAAGGATGCTTATACATAAGACATAAGTAAAAAATGTTTAGGTCTCTTCCTATAAGATATTTCAAGTGAAGCCAATTTTTGATATAGGCTTCTTCTCACTTATTCTTTTTCTTTTTCTTTTCATATTTGGATTGCTTTTCAATCCATATATTTTCTTTTCTTTTTCAGGGATTGTTTTCAATCCTTTCACTTTTTTTTTAAGTGAGGATTACTATATCTGAATAGCCTGTTAATGATTTTGAACTTCATTATCCTTAATTTATGTTTAAAGATTTAACACATTTTTCACTTAATGAATATCTGTTTAACAAAAATATTTTTCATAGAGTTGTCGGCCTCATTTTTGATATTTAGATTTATGTATGTACATAATTTAAAATACTTTGGAAAATATTATTTGATTTTTGAAAATACGAGACCAAACCAATCCCATATCTTTAATAGTTTAAGTAATTGAACGCTGCACCGTAAACTATGTGTTTACCACAAGGAATAGACACATTGTTTAATAATGGGGTTCAATTAGATAAACTAGTGAATTTATGACATCTGTTTGGTCTGCGAACCCTTTTTATGTTGACCGACAAATTCTCTTATTTAATACAAAAGAATTAAATAGGGTTTATATTAAGCTGGGTTCTGAAATTCCCTATAAGGGCAAGCCCCTATAGTTAATTACATCTTAAATGACGGGAATCACTTAAGAAAACTCTCGATAAAGATCAGTGATTTCGCTTTCAAAAATTTCAAAGTTTAGGATTCAAATGATTAGACATTAGAAATTCAAAAGGGAATGGATCAAATTAGGAACAATTCTTTTAAGAGTCCAAAGGAGTGAAAAGGTAGGGGATCTCATGGATTCGAAGTGAACTTCGATGACTTCCCAACTATCCTATGATTTGGCTTCAACTTAGGGAGATATTATTTGATGTTTCAATACTAACGATTTTAATTAATTAGGACTTATATTCGTACATGATCATACAAATAGCCTGAAGATTATGAGGGTTTATGTCGTAACGAACGACGACCTCGGAGTCCTAAGACGAGTTTAGGGCTTAAGTTGCATTAGTACAATTATGTAAGTACCTAAAGGAGGAAGTGAGGATTTGTGTTGTGCTAGGTAAACTACCTTGGAATTATATGGCTTAGTTGTTTATTTCTAAGGAAAGGATTAAGCTGATGAAGATTCGTTTTGTTGTTGAAGATGACCATGCTGACCACCGTGCTTGCTCCAAACTCCTTGTTGTTGCAGAGGGTTTAGTTTTAAGAAGTGATAATCAAGAGATGAGAGAAGTGTCATGGTTTAGAGATTTAGTTTCAAATTCAATGTCTTAAGTTTTATTAAGGGAAATCTTAAAATTGATTAAGCAGAACCCTTTAAGATCCCACGGTTTCGTCATCCCGACACCACTACTTTCATCGGATTCACTTAGTCCAATGAATTTGCTACACTCAACTGAATGAGTTCCACACTTTCATTTAGACCATGGGAAATCTCATTATTAACACGTGCGTTACATCATCCGAGGGATTCCTGATCATCCAACGAGACATTTTAATTTAGTTATGATTGCAGTTTTTTTGTTTTGTTTGTGATTAAATTTTGAGTTGTCTTATATTTTGGATGTTGTGGTGGTGAGTTTTATCTTATTTTGATTTTAACTTAGTTTTGGTTCCGGTTTTGCGGTTATCTCAAGGGTTTTTGTTTTCATGCAGGGTGACATTATTATTTCAACATGCAAGCTTGCAGGAAAAGAAAGTAAAGTACGGCACATATAAGTAAATTGCAATAAAATAAAAGCATACCTGATGGGTCTTCTCTTCATTTCCAACTGCACTTGAAACACATGTTTAGGCATTTAAGTATTTGAAAGAGAACACCTAGGCAAAGCTAATGGAAGGTTCTGATTGTCTACCAAAATCCTAATCCTATTCTAGTTCATTCCTAAGGTGTGTTCGAGGATGATTTTCTTCATCAAAGAACAATGAAGTTCAATTGTTCTTCTAAAACATCTCATTGTATTGAGAAAGTGCTTAGGACTGGTCCTGAACATCTTTTCAATGCCTTTGAGATTATTTTGAGTCCAAATGAATTTCATTATGTGGATGAATTGACCATCCGGGGTTTAGTTGAGTCTTGACTATTGCTCAATGAACTTGGATGTTTGATTATTCTATGAGTAAGGTGACATTTCATTTGACACTTCTTTTAAGAGCAATAATGATGAAAGCCTTTAGGGGAAAATTAGTTCATTAAAGAACTTAACCATTTTTAATTTGGAGTTTGAGTTGATGATTTAAAGTGATTCTATTTAGTTATAAAGTTTTAATCATTCAAGTTCAATTAGACTTTAATGATTTAAATTGTTTTGATTTAATCATAATATTTCAGATTAATTTTTAATTAATTTGATTATCACATTTTAATTGTAAATTATTTTAAAATTAATCTTTATATTTCAAATTTCTTTTAACTTTAGTTTTAAATTAGTTTTAAGTTTGTTTTAATTTGATTTTAAGTCATTAATTCTTTAATGTTTTAAGCTTTAATTTGATTATAATGTTTCAGGATTATTCTACTTTTTTTAATTAGTTTCAATCATCATTTTTATGGTTTCATTAACAAAAATTAAGTGATATTTGATCAATTCATTAGTTAGGGATTCAATTCAAAGAATTACCATCTTCCTATATCTCATCCCTTAACCTTAAAAATTTATGCCTTAATTAACTTCCTAAGTTTAATGACTTAATTAATAGAGATTCATCCTTTAATGTTAAAGGTGATTAATGGGTTTCCACCCCTTAGTTCCATATGTTTCAATCATCCAAGAGGAGAATTAAAATCAAATATTTACCCTTCCCTTGTGATTAAACCTAAATATTAATTAGGATTAAAGTTCTTTAATTAACTTTATGCCCTCTTAAGCTTGTTAATCTCATAATTCATTAATTAAGCTCAAATTAATTTGAAATTTTTATCTCACCTTACTCACATGTCAATTAAGATATTAGAGGAGAAAATGTGATTTTTCTATTTTTTTAATTTAATTTATATAATTATTTTAGTGAAAAATATGGATTTTCAATGAAAATTTGACAACATGACCAAGATGAAGTTTATGTTCTTAGGAAAATTATGGGAGGTTCCTTCTGACCAGAGTACCATGCTGGACCAATTTTGGTGATTTTCTAAATTTTAATTTATTTATTATAATTATTTTAAGTTTTAGAGTATTAATAAATTATAAAATGAAATTAAAGTGGAAAAATAGGTTTTATATTTTTCCTTAAATCTCTCTAAGGTCAGAGAACTCGAAGAAATAAATTTTATATTTTTCTAATTTTCCTTGAATTTTTAGAATTATTTTAGTGAAAAGGTTGAAAAATCCATTTTTAAACATTAAAAATTACCTTAAGCTTTTAAAATTCAATATCTTTACTTAGAGACTTAGGAAAAATGTTTGGTTGGTTCTCAAGTGATTAGGGGACCAAATATGATATTTTGTTGAATTTTAATATTTTATGATTTTTACAATTTTTTAGTTATTAAAATATTCAAAAATAGGTAAAAAATGAAACTTTATGAAAATTCTAATTTTAGTTTTCTTAGACTCCTCTGACTTCAGAGAACTCCCAAAATTGATTTGGTGAATTTTTTAGTTATATTTTGGATTTTATGAGTTTTTAATTTCAAATATAGCCATGTAACTTAGGTAATTCATTTAGTGGGCTAAATCAATTCCAATTGACTTGAAATTTTTATGTGAGGTTATCCTGATCCTAAAAAAAAGTGAGAATTGATTTCATTCCGTTTTGATATGTGGTTGCTCCAAATTAATTAAATTTCAGTTTTGAGTATTTGGCCAAATTAAGGTCATTTTTAGTGAATTAGATCAAGCCATAATTTTCTTAGGGTCCTCTTGTCCAGAGATACTTCCCCTAATTTTTCTAAATTTTTATGAACAACTTGTTAATTTTTATAATTAGTTATCAAGAATATAGCTCTGAATATAGAAAATAGATAACTTCCTATAGACATAGCCTCTGGCCTTAGAAGATTCAGGGACCTTAGAAAATTCATGGAATGTTCCCAAGATCAGAGAATACAAAAGTCTTATGGTCTCATGCCATGGTGAATTATGCATGCTAGTGGAGAAGTAAAATACTTAGGATAGTAAATAAATAATTAAAAATCAAATACTCAGCAAAATATTTTGATTTTAATTCCACATTATTCCCCTCTGTCAACTGAGCAAAGGGATATTTTTAGTTTATTTTTAGGATTTTTCTATACAAAGAGGCGATTTTAAAATTCTGGGATTTAAATAAATAGAAAATAACCTAATTTCCTACTTAACACAGTCAGCACTGACTGTAACCTCGACGACGTCGAAAACACACACAACGCACTCCTATTCGGTGCCGCCATCCGAGTCAGCGCGCGCTTTACATAAAGAGCTGCCGTGCGACTCGATCTCTGTTGTCCATTCAATACACATGCCATTCGACGGTTATTGAGCATCATCCTCGTTTGGTTCAACTAGAGAGCCGTCCATGCTAAAACTTTAAGATCTCAAGCTATACCTCACCAAATCGAGTGCGGTTTATTTCTATATGCTCGTCTAGCCTAAACGAAGCTATCCATATAGCTAACATGCATTGAAATCAAGAAAAATGAAATGGAGAATCGCTGGAAGCTCGAAAGGAAGAAAGGTTCAATACCTTTGTTCTGAGAGGCGTGGCCTAAATCAGAGGTGCTCGGCACATTCGTTGGAGTTCCAGAAGCCTACGGATTGAGCCCTTGGTCATGGTGAATTTCCTAGACCCAAGTTTGTCCAAACCTAATTTGGAGCTTTGGTCGATAGAACAGTTGGGTGGTCTGTTGATGGGGCTTTCTCTGGGCAGCTTCTTCTTTTGAAGTGGGGATGGTGTGGATAAGTTTAATTTGGTTTTGGTGGAGTTTCCAGGAGTGTCCTATTTCTGGCTCAATTTTATGCTAAGAAATTGGGCTCGGGTAAGGGGTTTGAGAGCTGGAGAATGGTGGGGAACGTCTTCTCCTGGCTGGGGCTTGTTATAGGAGTGATTTGAGGGGAGTTTGTGAGGAAAATTTCAGCACCTTAAACTCGGCCGTGAGGGAGGTATTTTGTAGCCATGGTTGGATAGGGGAGCTCAGAGCCAGGCAATGAGTGCCCTAGGTCGCATAGGGTGAGGGCTGAGCATGTCAGGTGGCTTGTGAGGGGATTGCTCACTGTCCTTGCCCAATTTTAGGTTTTTAGCTTATGGGGGCCACTCAGGTGTGCCTGCTCTAGCGGCTGGCAGGCTGAGGAGTGGAGGAGGGGACCAGTGCAATTAAACGTGGCAAGGAGGTTGCTTAAAGTTAGTTTAGAGATGAGACTTAGCATTAGCCAAGTTGCTAGAACCAATGGTTGAAAGTGGTGAACCAGTGGTCCATGGCTCATGAAGCTTGGGTTGGGTCAGGTCAAACCCACCCTAGGAGGTTTAGGGTTGGCTGCCATGGAGTTGGTTTGGTCCAATTTGGTTTGGTTTGGTTCAATTTGGATCATGTGTTCAAATGGGTTGATTTGGGTTTAGGCTTGGATAACTTGAGTTTGGGTTTGGTTGGGATCAAATTTATTGATCAAAATGTTTTAAATGATTGTCACAAAGCTTATGAAAGAGGGTTGGAGTTAATCAAGATTGATTTAGGGAGTGAATTTGATGGATTTTGGTGGTTTGAACAATTTGGGTCACCATGGGTTAAGTTGGATTTAGGTTTGATTAGAGCTTGACTAGGTCTCAATTAATGGTTCGAAAGGATTTGGGTGATTGTCATGAGAGGTTTTGGATAGAAATTGAGAGGAAATTTTGAGTCTAAAGGATTCAATTTGGAGGTTTTAGGTCATGTGGCAATTTTAGGATAAATTTGGGGATTTTGGCAAGTTTAGGGATTGGGTAGAATTTGAGTTTAAATTGGGGGCAAATTGATGTTGTATTTTGTTTACTTAGGCGTTAGGAAGAGTTTAGAATTTGGTTTGGGGAAAATTGAGTGGCTTTGGGGTCACTTTAGGGTGAATTAGAGGCCAAAATTGGGGGTTTTGGATTAAAGTTGAAATTAAATTGAAATGTGGATCAATTTGGGCTTGGATTTGGTTTATATTGGCATTAGAGATGTTAGATTGAAGTTTGGAATTGAAATTGGGCAAGATTGGGGTCAATTGGGTCGAGATTGGATTTAATTTGGGCACTTTTGGGCTAAATGAGCCAAATTGGGGCTTTTGATAAAATTGGGCTAAATTGATAAAATTGGGGTATGTGATAGTTGAAGAAAATGAAATTGGGAAAATTTGGGAGCTTTTTCAATTTTTTAGGAATTTTTGGAATTTTTATAATTTTAGGCCAAGGGGGGTATTTAGAGTATATGGAGGTTATTTGGAGTGTAAGAGGTGAGAATTGTTTTGAAATAATTTTTAGGAATTTTGGGAAATATGGGTAATTTTTGGGGAATTTTGGATGATTCTTGGATGATTTGGTAGTTATAGGGGCAATTTAGGTAATTTTAGGTATGTTTAGGGATCCGGGGTCAAAATTTGGAATTTTGAGAAAAATGAAGGGGGTTTCAAAGAGGGAAGAATGGAACCATTTTAGTGGGGTCAAGATTGAGTAGAAGTGGTTTGGGATAGAATTAGGGTTTAGGAGCATGAGGCATGGACCTTAGCCAATTCCAACCACTTGGGACCAAGTCTAGCCAAATTGTAACCACTTTATGACCCTTCACATATTGACCCTAGCCATCTTAGGGCCCGTTTGGGAGGGCTTATAAGTGCGGGCGGCGTTTTGAAAACGCCGCCGTATCGTTTGATTCGCACGTTTGAAGTGCTTATGAAATAAGCACGTTTCCGATTTGTGAAAGAAGCCGATCGGAGGTATGACCTCGCGGTTCGGCTTATGGATCGCGTAAATTCCACCGCCGCCCTCTCGTTCGCTCCATAACCCTCTCTTTCGCTATTCCCGTAACCTAGCAGCCGCCGTCCTCTCTTTCGCTCTTCCCGTAACCTAGCAGCGCCGGCTTTGCTCCAATCGTCTTCTCCCATTCTTCGGATCGTCAAGGAAGCGACAGCAGCGAGCAATCGTCGGCGGTCTTCGGTCTTCTCCTCCGCGAGTCTTCGGTCTTCTCCTCCGCGAGCTTCACCGGCATTCGCCGCTTAACAAGCCAATCGGTCTTCTCCCGTTTCATTAGCAGGTATACGATTCTCCCCTCTTCTCTTCTTTGCTCGGTCTATGGGGCTATACATGAGAAAAAAATATAGAGATATACATGCTTTAAGGTGAGTAAGCCGGTCCTTTTGTCAAGCCGGTAACCGGTTTTCTTACGACAAAATGATCATTTTGCCTAATCTGCATAAAAAACCTATCGATAATTAATTTTCAAACCTGGCCATTTAACAAGGATACAATGATAAGTTCAGGAAGCACATATAAAAATGAATATTGACAGGTCCATCTTACTTGAGATACGAGAGAAGTGAACAATTAATATTTGTTATCAAATGTAAAATAGCAAGAAACAATTTAGCTTTCTCTCGTTTTATGTGCTCTAATTTTTCTCGCTGCATTTCTTCTTTCCCCATGTAAACTCTTGTAAACTTTTACTGTACTGTTTTACTTCTTATTATTGCATTTCAAAAAAAAAAATTCTTTTTTAGGATTGCAAAGGAAAATCAGAAAGGTCTTTGTTGGAGACCAAAGCAACATTAGTCTGCCATGACAAAAAAAGAGTAGATAATTCTACATTTGAAATAATTAGTGAGCCGAGACTACTATTTGACAAGGGCTTCCTCCTTAAAATATTCTTTCAGCTCTTTTAAACTCATGCAATTCCTATGCACTCGATACATTTAACTCTTAACTGCTGCTTTACTTATGAATGGGAGGTGGTATTTAACTTTTGAATGTCTTTACGATGATATACTGTTTGAAAGTTTACATGATTTATGTGGCATGAATATAAGTAGAAGTCAAAGATGTGTAAATAATTGAGCATCCTTTGTGCAATGGCAATTCATCATAAGGGAGATTTCTTTGCTTCTTTTATTCATCATTTGTGGAATTATGTTGCTGCAATTTGGGGGAGGAATATGAGTGCTTGGCCTGAATTACATTTTGAGATGAAAATTTCTATTTCTTCTTCTTTAATGTTTCATCCGAAAGTACGGAATGAGTCAAATTAAAGATACTGCATCGTCGGCTATGTGGGATAAAGAGGTCACTAATTTATTTTGTGATCTCTGTTTGAAAGAGATTGAGCTTGGGAACATGCCAACGACATATTTTAATAAAGAAGGTTGGCAAAATATTATGATTAGATTCAAGGAACTGAGTGGAAGGGACTATGACCGAAAGAAACTAAAAAATAAGTGGGATCAACTAAAAAAGGATTGGAGAACATGGAAAGATCTCAAAAGGGGATCAACGGGGTTGGGTTGGGATCCAAGTGCGCCGGACAATTGCTGCACTCGATGATTGGTGGTTCCGGAAAATTGAGGTAAATAATTATATAAGATTACCCCATATTCTTTCATTGTATATATTGAATTTGATTGACTAATATATTATTTGATCTATTACAGAGCCGTGCCTGAGCAAGAAAAATTCGGATGTAATGGCATAGATCCAGCTTTGGAGGAGAAGTCTGGATAATATGTTCACGGGGGTTGTTGCAACAAGTGGATATGCATTCACCCCAAATGAGGACGAGTTTTCGCCAGATGAAATGGACACCGTGCACATAGATGACTCAAGAGAAGTTCTCAGCCCTGACCACACAGATGTCCAATCTACAAGTGGGGCTAAGCGTCCTCGAGTGGAAAAAAACAAAAAAGGTGTGGCATTTATCCAGGACAAAATAGACACACTCGTTGATACTTTCACACGAAAGAGTGGTCCCTCAACTGACAACTCAATCGAAGAATGTCTCCAACTCCTCGATACATATCCTGAGGTTACGGTGGAAACAAATATTTATGTGAAGTTCGTGAAGCCGCTACGGGACCCAACCATAAGACATTTCTTCATCAAGTTGGAACCGAAATACCGAGTCGCTTACTTAAAAACTTTCATGATTGACTGAAGATTTCACTTGTTATATCTTTTTTTTTTGGAACGTATCATTTCTATTTTTCATGTCATGGACAATTGACTTGTTTCCGTTATTTAGGATGTGGTTTATTTGTCTTTCATTTATGATGTTCATGTTATTCTGCGTTATTGTTGAAGACATTATGTGATTTCACTTATTATGTGTTCCATTTGCTACATATCATAACAAATGTCTTCGAGTTCTTTTAGCTAGATTTTACAAATTTTTATTTTCATTACTTCGTAGAATGGATGAAGAACAAGATGTTAACTACGAGGAAGAACTTGAACACAACCGCGAATTGCACTTATTGTTATGTTGTTATACTATTATTACCTTAAATACGTTGACCGAACCCCTTGCATGACGTCTGGTCAGATTGGGGATAGATGGGTCGGTGAGTTATTGCAGGGCCACCCAACTCGATTTTCAAACATCTTTCGCATGACAAAGGTGATATTTCGTGACCTCCTTACTGAACTGCGGAACCACCACGGTTTACGCGGCTCAAGCAGAACAACGACAAGGGAAGTATTGGCCATAACTTTATACATCTTATCCCAAAATGAATCTATTAGAGTAACAATGGAGCGTTTTCAACATTCGTCGGAAACCATCAGCAGGTATTTCTCCGTCGGGCTGAATGCTCTGGTGAGTTTGGCGTGCAAGATAGTGAAGCCAGAAGATCCAGCGTTCCAGTCCGTTCCTGCACACATTGCCAATGACCCTCGATACATGCCATTCTTCAAGGTATGTCTTCTGTCATGACAATTTTCGATGACGACGATATACATGTGACATGATTAAGGCTGAAATCTTCAATGTCGGGATCGTATTGGCGCCATTGATGGAACACACGTCGATGCACGTGTATCAAGCAAGGAGAAGGTGGCATACATTGGACGTTGTGGGTTCCCCACACAAAATGTTATGGCAGTGTGTGATTTCAACATGTGTTTCACCTTTGTAATGGCCGGATGGGAAGGAAGCGCGCACGATAGTCGTGTTTTCAAATTTGCCACTAGAAATCGTAATCACGGATTCCCTTATCCACCTCCAGGTAAATATATATGACAATTACGTTTGATATTTAGTTTAAAATTCTAATTACAATACGTACGCAGGTAAGTACTACTTGGTCGATGCCGGATATTCATTGCAAAAGGGGTATCTTAAGCCTTATCCGGATACGAAGTACCACATCCCCGATTTTCAAAGATCCAGCGGTGTTGCGCGCGGCAAAAAGGAATTATTTAACAAGAGACACTCATCCTTGCGCGGCGTGATTGAGAGAGCATTCGGGGTGTGGAAGAAGAAATGGGTTATTTTACGTGATATGCCCACATACCCATTTCAGAAGCAAGTACATATAGTAGTGGCAACTATGGCGCTACACAATTTCATTCGAAGGCACCCTTCCCGCACAGATGAAGAATTTGCAGTCGTAGACGATGACTCGCAGACAAACTCCACCGAAGCATTCGAATACCATTTGGGACGTACAATACCCCAGGAAGAATCACAAGAAACAAACTCTCGAGAGGGTGAAGGTGCCTCGAGAGATGGCTGCTTTGAGAGAACAAATAGCGAGATGAAATTTTAAGGAGTTTGTAATAAATTGTTATCAATTATTCTCACTACGGATTGAGAGTCTTTACATAGATCTAAACTATTAAGATTATTAGTTCTGTATGATGCTTTGACTCTATGGTAGTTTTATGCAAAGTACTTGTTATATATGCCTTGTTATTGATTGAATACAGTTTGTGGGTTAATTTCGAAACGGAGATGGCTTTTTTAATTGCATATAACTCTTGTTGGGCTTGTTTGGTAGCATAATTTTTTTTTCCAACAATGCATTGCTATACATTGCACCCAATTCTTATGTATTCTTTTTTTTATTTTGGCTGCATTATGATTATTTTGGCACAGATGTGGTATTTTTGTAAATTTTCTTTTGTGTGAATTGTTGGATGGAAGCAAAAAATTGCGTACCATTTGTTAATGTATTTATGGTTAGAGCTTGCCAAGCTATAAAAATTATTATTTCATCAATATGTTGCTATAGTAAGCATTCATCAATATGTTGCTATAGTAAGCATCACTTGTCTGTTTTGACCTTTTCTGCACTCACTGTGCGGTTTCTATCCTTGCTATATATAATACATTTGGCTAGACCTATAACATCCAGCCATGCATTCATAGCTAACTTTACAATACCAGAAACTGTTTCATCAATATGTCTACCTCAAGGCAATAAAAATGTCGAACTCTTTTGCTCCAGGATTCTACTACTAGGAAATCTCAATTGTTCTCAGCCTTCTGGTTTATGTCGGTTTCATATAGGTCGTTTGATGGTATGGCAGATCGCTTGTCAATTTGGGTTGCTGCTGGAGAAATATATGCTCAAATAGTTTTATATGCCCAAATGTGCAGAAATTTGCACAGATTTTATATATGCTTGAGAAATATATACCTATAACAATAGTTGGATATGCCTATATACATTGAAATGTGGGTTTTTACAATCACCTTTTGAAATCGAGCATGGTGTACTCATAATTTGTAATCGAGCATGGTGTACTCATAATTTGTAAAGTGCAGAACTGTTATAGATGGCTTAACTTCTCTGTTTGTAAATAATTTTGTCCAGAATTGCTGTGTTAGAACTTCAAACTCCTCTTATAACTTCGCTGTTTGCCTCATTATTTGCAGATTTGCATTTATAGCTGCCCAATTCTTATGTATTTACATATCTTCAATCTGAACTTTGCATGGAACAATGTATTTCACCTTTTAAGAATAAAATTAGTGATCTTTTTTATGTGATATGAATGATTTATGTTGTATAAATGGAATAAGATCAAAGTATAGGTGCTATATGTAAATACACAAGTAATTTGGTGGTATGTACGTAAATGCCTCATATCATTAATTTTTCAATTTATTTTTTTTTTACTATTCCAACTAATGTTTTATTTTAATACTGTACAAATTATTAGACTGAAACAATATCTTTTTAATAACTGCAGGACGATGAGTTTCATGTACTCAAGGAAATCCGGACAAGTTATGTGTCGTTGCGGGCCGCCTTCTTTGTTACTAACATCACGCAAGCAACGCAGCTATGGACGACAGTTCTATTGTTGCCCGAGGTGGATGCAGAGACCGGAGGACTGCAAGTTTTTTAGGTGGGTAGACACCCCTTCGGACTCAATTTTGTCTCAATCGGAGAACGCTGAACGGGTTTCCATGTTTTCACAATCGGAGAACATCACTTCTGCTTCGAGTGTTTCTGCACCGCTTAATGTTGTTGGGCGATCGATCGTGCAACAACCGAACAACGGTTCTCAGGAGATGTTGCTTTTGAATTTTAAATTGAATGTTATAATCCTGTTACTAGTTGTAGTTGCATTTTGTATTTTGGTTTTAATTGGGTATCTTAAACTTTTTGTTGGGTGAGCAGAGCATGAAAGTTCTGAACTGTTGATACTCCACTACTACATGTATTTTGTATGGATACCGTCCTTAAGGTTATATTTTGTGTTTCATCGTACTCGAATTCGAAGCTGTTTGATTGCCTCATGTTAACTCTGTTTATTTATGTGCTGATACTTTATTTACATGTATTTTGAACTGCTGCTTCTTTAAATATTGTTTTGAAGATAAGAGAATAAACAAATTAAATAAAGGAATTTTTCATCAGTTTGAAAATAAGATTTCATATTAAAAAATAAGAATTTATATTTTAAAACAAAATTTAAATTTGCAATTATATTTTTCTTTAAAATTATTTTGTAGAGCATTTATATAAATATAAAACTACACATAATATTATTTTAAACATATCATACAAATATTTGTTATGAGTTTTAAGAGTTGGCGTCTCCACTTTTGACAAAAAAAATGAGCTGAATTTGTTATTTTTTACAAACAGCTACGAATCAGCTGTTTTCAAACCGCAGAAACCAAACAGATAATCAGTTTATTCAGTTCAGGGGTATAATAGTCATTTATCCACATTCAGCTGCAAATCAGTTGTTTTCCACACGCTCAAACCAAACAGACAAACAACTTATCCAGATCGATCGCTTATCGCAGCCTTATCGAATAAGTTCGCTTATCTGGATAAGCTGGATAAGCATCAGCTGCCCCAAACAGACCCTTAATCAAGGACTAGTGGCTTTGGTTCAATCATGTGAGTTTCTTAAAGGTTAGAAGGAAGGGGGTTTAAAGTTTGGGTCAAATGGCTTAGGGGTGTTTGTGTGTGCAAGAGAAGCTACAGTCACTCAAGGTTACCCTAAGTCCAAACATTTCTATGGGAACTCACTATTGGTTTTCCGTATGGTGGTTTTAACCTTCCAAGGTGATTTAGAGGTTTGCAACCATCCAAGTGGGGTCCCAAGAGGAGTCAAGAAGTGGCTGAGAATTTCTAAATAGTTGGTCCTAACTCTACTCCTCTAGGATAGTCCAGGAGAGGTCCTATGGCTAGATCCTAAGCACTAAAAGGAAGATCAAACCTCACCAAAAATGAGGTCAACAAGAGTTTCAATTCTATCTTCTCAAGTAAACATCTAGATTCCTTAATACTTTCAAAAATACAACATTTTTAATTTAGAAATTTGAATCATAATTCTTACACTCTTTTTATTAAATAATTACAATTTTTAGAATTATCCCTTGTTATATAAAAATACTTTTATAAGTTTATTATAATATTCATGAAAACAACAACATATCTACCTTAAATTAACCTTTCTTCCATAGGTTATGTTATTAATTTTGAAAATATTGTTTACTAAGGACAAGTAAAGTTTAA
The DNA here is from genome assembly GCA_022702705.1 of Papilionanthe hookeriana x Papilionanthe teres. NCBI lineage: Eukaryota > Viridiplantae > Streptophyta > Magnoliopsida > Asparagales > Orchidaceae > Papilionanthe > Papilionanthe hookeriana x Papilionanthe teres. Next base: position 27,859,233 of record CM040435.1, read on the forward strand.
ATTTTAGTTCTTCTCCCTCCCCCAAACTTAGTTCTTTTAATAAGGTTAAAACATTTTGCAATATGAAATTTTAAACTAAGCGGAAAAGAAAAGGTATAACAATTAAGGTATTTAAAATAGTAAAGTAATACATGTATAAGCAACAATATAAAGGAGTACCAAAGTAAATAACATAAGGAAAACTAACATTGTTTTACATTTTAAACATTTAATAAAACAACATGAGCATAAATAGGATTAAATTCTAAGCAATCTGATAACAGAAATATAACTTTGTTACTACAAAGTACTCAATAATTATAATAATGCATGAAAAGTAAAAACATACATAACATGCACATCATCAAAGGAAAGCTAAAATAAAGTCTAATCATCCTCAGTCACTTCATCATCTTCGACGAAACTGACAAACAGTTATATTGAATTTCCTGGATTTGATAAATCAGTTATCGCATACATTTCTAGATTTGACAGAATCAGAATTTAATAAATTCGATTTTACGAGATTTACTAAATTATAATACCTTAAATCTCATCTATTACTAAACAACACCTTAGAGTTAAAATAGACCGGCATTTTAAAATTTAATTATGTGGCATTTTAATTTGTTCTCTTCTTAAAATTTATAATTCTAATTGACTTTATCTTTTATTTAAATAAATCACAAAAATTATTTAAAATAAATTCTTATCTTAAAAATAAATATAAAAACAGTTTCGAATGAATATATAAATTAAATGAGATTTTCCTCGTGTCGATTGGTTGGAAGACGGTGCTGGACCTTAATGGTGGCATTTATTATAGTACTACATAACCTAGTGTTTAGGTTTCGTGCTTGCCACCTGTCAATAATATTTAATTGTTGGTGCTGATAATTGAGAATGTTCCGTCAGAGCTAGCTTTTCAGCCACACAATTTTTAGTGAGTGCAGGAGCGGAAAATTTCTCTATGCGGACTGCAAATTTAGTTTTAGGTGCGGTATTCTAAGTACTATACCTTATTATATGTTATATTAGACTCGGGTACAAAAAATATTAAAGTCGAACTGTGAACTCTACAAAACTCAATTGTATTATTTTGAGTTTATTAAAGTGGAATATATACGTTTATCTTCAATAATCCGAAATAACTCAAGAAAACTCTAAAATAGCCTCCGCGGTTTTACTTCAGAGTTATTAAAATGGAACCGCAGAGATTTTTTGGGAGTTAATGTAGTGAAATATATGAGTTTTTCTTCAATAACCCCGAAATAACCTCTGTAATTTCATTTCAATAACCCTGAAACAACATTCACGATGTAGCACATGTGACAGCATATTATTGGAGTCCGCACTTAGAGCTATGTCCGGAGTAAAATTTTTTTTCGGAGGACTGTGAATTTAGTTTGAAGGTTGGTAAATGAACTAAAATTAATTTAAAATTTTGTTCAGATTCGGATTAATTTGTAATAAATGAGATAAGTTATAAATTATATATATATATATATATATATATATATATATATATATATATATATATATATATAATTTAATTTTGAGCCCATTCTAATTTAACTTAAAAATGGGTTGTTACAACCTTAATTACTTTAGGGTTGTGAATTTAACGAATTTAACTCGAAGATTATTAATAGCTCAAAAATTGATTCAATTTTTTGTTCAAATCGAGATCGGATCAAAATAAATGAGCCGAACTACAAATCAAAATTTTGAATTGATTTTTTTCCGAACAAGTTTTGAGCCGACCCTGCTCAGCTTGAAATCAGTTTAGTAGTTTTTAAGTAAAAGGTTGTCATTCTAATTTATGTATATATATATATATATATATATACATCTCCACGCACACATACACAAGTGAATCCGCCACTCTATTACACACAAACAGTTTCTATCATAAAAATTTAACCTTTTGAGTGATTGGTGATAGATTCGTATGCTAATCATTAACCTTCATCATTAACTTTGGCGCCTTTAAAATTCACCTTCCGAAAAAATAAAAATTTAAAAATTAATTACTTTGATGTCTTTAAATGCATGTGCATTAAAATCTATGTTGATAATGTACATTAAAATATTTGAGTTCTTCAGTTTTGGGTTTCATGTTTTTAGTAGAAGGGGGTGTTCAGATGCGTAATACACAATTATTATGCAATTACATACCTTACAACTAAACTTTCATATTTTTACACTACTCAAATCTTTTAACATTTCTTTAAAAAGACTATTATGACCATTTTCCAATCGATGTCATCCAGTGTCTAATAAGATATTACAATTTCATTCTGGAGAAATATAATAACCAGTAATTAATAATTGATTGTTATTGTATGCTCTTATACTTTGAGATGGTCTATGAGAAATAGATCTATTTGTGCTTGTATCGAGCAAACGTTTTGATTGTATAGAAAGTGAATTACTATATTCTATGAAACTGAGTTTTGGATGTCATTGGTTCCATAGTTTTATCATCATCAAGGTCAAGGAAAAAATTTGATGAGGGTGTCGTTAATTCTAGTTCATTAATTTATTTTGGTTGAATAGTTTGACCTATATGATAGAAGAGCAGGTCTAAATGAATTGGATCTGTAAGTGATTTAAATGTTACAGTATTATGTTAATTATTGCATGCATATGTTGTTTGATAGGTGATGTTGTAAACAACACAACCTTCTCTTAATTTTACTCTTTCTAATTTGTGTCTTTGTGTTTGAGATCTATCTAAATGTCTATCATTGATATTAACTACATAATTAAGATGTAAATTAAACACTAAAATTTGATAACATAAGTTTTCTTGTATAACTCCTATTAAGACCTCTATTTTAGAATGTATTATTCTATCATCGTATATCCAGATAGTAATAGAACTTTTAATTCATTTATGAAAGTATGCCTTAATTAAAATTAAAATTCCTCCAAAGAATATATGTTTATATTTTTGAGGATATTTTATTGGTTTATAGAATAAGTTTCCTTGTATAAGTCCGAAAATCCTATACAATTATGGACTCAAGACGAGCCCGTTACTATAATTGATCAAATTAATCCTTTACTTATTGTAAGGGTTCACCCTATGAAATATACTTTTGAAGATAAAATAATTTCAAATTCAAATACAAGACCATTAAACCTTAAATCAATCAAGGCTAGAAATAGTCCACAGTAGTCCAGTCTTTCTAGTAAGAAATCATACTGAACAAATTAGAGAAAAAACAAGATTAGTAATTAATTATAAAAAACTCGATGATAATACTAAATTTGTTAAATACTTTTAACAAAATAAGGAAGTCCTAATTAATCAAATTAAAATAGTCAAATAGTTCTCCAAATTAGATTGTAAATTCGAATTTTGACAAATTATGATGTATCAAAATATTAGAGAATTTACTGTCTTTAGCACCCCACAATGACACTATTAATGGAACGTTAGGCCCTTCGGGTTAAAAAAAACCCCACAAATATTTCAAAGACGAATGAATAAAATTTTTAACAAATTATCACACTTTTGTCTTATATACGTAGATGATATTTTAATATTCAGTCAAACCATCGCCGAGCACTTAAAACACTTAGCTCTGTTTTCATAAAAAACGAAAAAACATGTAATAATATTAAGTAAAGAGAAAGCCGTCTTCTTAACTAATACTATCGAATTTTTAGGACTCGTCATAGATAAATGTGCTATTGAACTACAAGAACATGTTTTAACAGAAATTGATCATTTCAAGCAAATAAATAATCAAAAGGATTTACATCATTTTTAGAATGTATTAATTATGCTGAAGCATTTATTTGCATAATTAAGAGCACGTTTACTAAGTAAATTATGAAAAATACATCTTGGTATTGAGTTGAAAATGATGAAAACATTTTACATCAAATTAAAGAATTGTGTAAAAATTCTCCGGAATTATATTTATCTATATCAGGTGACTATTTACTTATAGAAACACATAATTCTGAAATAGCTTGAGGAGCATTATTGAAAGCTCGACGTAATAATAATGAACTCTTTTGCAAACATAGTTCAAGTATATGTACAACTACTAAAAATAATTATTATATTAATGAAAAAGAATTATTACTAATAAAGAAAGCGATTAAGAAATTTGAAATATTCCTAAATGAAACTTTTTTAGGATAGACAATAAAACAACCATTTCATTTTTTAAAGGAAAAATCATAGATTTCTTGCTAAATAAAAGATTAATTAGATGACAAAACTAGTTCTTTGTTTCTACTTTTAATTTAGAATAAATCAAATGTCATAAAAATGCTATAGCTGATATTTTAACACGTGAATTATGCAAGAAATAAATATAGATAGTGAAAGTAAAGAAACTTATGATATATCCTGCGAAATTGCAGATAAGCCTATTGCAGACCTAAACGATTACTTTGAAATTATTGATTTAGAAATCTGGAAATTAGATTGTGAAATTGTTTTAGGCAATACCATTCTAAAAGAATTATTGAAATTTAAAAACTTATCTTTCTGAAGAAATAGCAGAAGTCGAACTACTTTTGATATCAGAATTAAGAAAAATAAGAGATTTTACAAATCTTTGAATTATAAGAGAAGAATCCAAAGAAAAGGAATCCTTCTCAGTTAAAGAGTTACAAAAATTTCCTGATAAAGGAGAAGCATCTTCCTCAGAATAGACACTTACACATGCCAAATACTGCAAGATATGTCTCCAAAGAAAATCACGGAAATAGCAGAAGAATGACAACAATTATCACTTTATGAAGAGAGAATTAACTCTTAGATTTATTTCCATAAAACAGGAAAATATCAAGTTTTTTATACTTATGAAAAATCATATTAAACTTGTTTCAGAATTATACAAATGTGATTTAACCCGCATAATATATTTGAAACACAAAAGTCCTCTCAGAGAATTACCGAAACCAATATTTTATGCAGTGGATACCTTCCACAAAATAGTCAAACATTGAAATTTATAAATCAAATTATATTAGACATCTCGAATTAAAAGAAGGAACTGTTTCTCATATACAGCTTGAAATAAGTAGTCAGCCATATACTCTGAAATATAAACCTACAAAATTACTATATTAGAGATTGCAGAAGACATATACCAAATGTGAAACAAGACAAAGAAAATTGACACATAAAAAATTTTAGAATTTTAATGCACTGAATAGTTATTATATATAGTCATTGTAAACGACAAACAAGCAAAATACATGCAATAATGTACAAAAAATGGATTTCTATTCTTAGCAAAAACAACCCAAATGATAGCAAAGAAGTCATAGAATTATTCTGTTAGCAGAAATAGAAAATACACATATGTATGTACTGCCAGTAAAAAGACACTATACAAGGAATACATTATAAATTCAAGCAAGAAATAGTGGAAGCTAGCTGTAAAGAAAAGACGTACCAACTTACCTAATTATTTCCCACCAACATGTAAAGAAAAATAGAAAATCTCCTCATCAAAAGAAATTAGTGTCCACATCAACTGAATTATTGTCCACTACGCTAAATCTTATCAAGAAGAAATCTTTCTAGCTCAAATATTCGTAGCTAGTATTTACGAAAGAAGTTGTCATCGATGTCGATTAAATTCTATATAAGAAGATCTCTTCAGAGATAGAAAGACATCTTCTACTTCTTTTTTTCTTCTTTCTCTTCTCCTTCTTCTCCTCCACGTTTAATCTAATTATGTGTGTCTGTCACTGTGGCTGAATAAGAAACTTCTTGCTCTATGTCTGTAAGCATATTTTAAGATATTAATGGTACTTATGTTTTATTCCTTTAGTTTTGTTTGAATAATATTATATTATTTTGATTCTTCCTCTTCTAACTGCGCTTAGTGTAGGAAACAAACCAAAACCGTGCTTTGAATCTCTGAAGTATTTATATAGTGTTATGGTCTGTTAGGATTTGAATGATCTTGTTGAGCCCTAAATTTATCCAGAATCCACAGAGAAGAGTATAAAATGAACCAGAGATTTTAAGGTCAAATCCTAGAGTAGGAAGAATCAAAGTAAGATAATAATAGGTTAAACTCTAAGACAGAAGCATAATGGACCCTAATATTTTAGAACATACTAATGAAAGTAAGAGCGAGAATAATTTGTTAACTATAAAAGATGACATAAATAAATTAGGGTTATTTGAAACTTTTGATAGCATTGTTGAATATGTATGTGTAAAGTGACTTTTAATTTTGGATCAACTTGAATGTAACTTTTAAAGAAGCAATTCTCTCTTCTAATAATCTTTCAGAAAAAAAATAAAAATTTCATACATAACAATGACTTTCTTATTTACTACAACAATAATTCTCCTACAATGATTGTCACTGGACCTATGATCCAAATGCTATTTACTACAACCCTTTCTTTAGTGTCTTCTTTAGACAAAAAAAAAGAAACTACTTTGAGGAGATTCAACACAATCACTAATATCAATTTTTAGAGATTTATAAACTGGAAATATAAACACATAAATATAAGACATAATGACTCATATTAAAGACAAAAGAATTGATAATAATAATAATAAACAATGGCTATTAAAATGATTCATAGTAAAGATTCAAAAATGAATTGCTGATTTTGCATCATGATATTCTTTCTGCTGAGGAATTCAATTGTTTTAAAACAAATAATAATAATAATAATAATAACATTAGCTATTGATCTTCGCTGCATTGCTTCTATATACACATTTAAACTTTGGTATTTACATAATAATTATAACATTTCTCTGTCTTCTTCCTGTGAGTATTCCTCCTTGAGATATGCTTTTGGATCTCCCAACACAACAACGATGAATAGAAGTCATATAAAAACTGCTAGAATTTATCAGAACCTCAGAGCAAAGCTCTCAATTTGACAAATGGTGGGAAAGTAATGCGAGTAAATTCCACAAACCACGTAGAAATGGCATCTTGAAGGGTTCAGACAACGAGACAACAGGAAGGGATGCTGCTGGTTTCTGGGAAACACGTGGGGAAATACTAGCCCGTGCTATCGTATTTACTTTCAGAATATCCCATTGGCATTAGTTATTAGAATGAGTATATGTTACTATTATTATATTTATAAAGTCATAACACCAAATTCATTGAGCTCTTTTTCGGGAGCAAAGCTCCTAACTTTGTGGTTATAGGTTCCAACCTCATCATGGGTGCTTTTTTAGGCATAATATTTACTTAATTATTTTTTTAAATTATTTAAATTAACAAATAAACTATAACAATATAAAATTTATTACATATTATTATAATCTCAATTTTTTTAAAAAAATTAATAAAACTTAATATTATAGTAAACAACAACAATAAGCCTTTATCCCATTAAGTGTGTTCAATATATGAATCCTTTTTCTCCATAGATTGAAGTTTATATTTTTATTTAATTTTAAGATATTAAGATCATTTTTAATACAATATGCCCAAGTTTTTTAGGTTTTGCCTCTATCTTTCTTAACATAATTGCATAAATCGAAGCTAAAATATCTATTTTCCTTACCAGATCATCAGATGGTCGATGTTTAATGTTACCAAACCATCTAAAATGGCGCTCTCTAATCTTATCTGCCCCTGGAGCTATCCCAACCCCAGAATGGATATATTCATTTCACATTTCAAAGTAATCTCATCTCGCCAATGCTAAACTTTGTTTTATGTTTCTCTTTCAAATGCCAACATTATGCGCCACAGAGCATTGCAAGTTTCACGACCATTTTATTAGATTTTTCTTTCAGTCTAACTGGTATTTTTCTATCACATAATAGGCTCGACACATTCCTCCACTTCAGCCGACCAACTTGAATTCTACTAATAACATCCCCATCTATATCACATCACTTTGAAGAATAGACCAGAGATATCTAATACGTTCACGTCTTTTAATGATTTTATCACCTATAGTTACAACTTTGTCACTAGAGCTACTACTACTAAACATTCTATGTATTCTGTTTTAGTTTTGCTTGAACGAAAGCCTTTAGACTCCAATGTAGACCTCCACATTTCAAATTTTTCTAGAACTCTTTCTTTAGTCTTATCGATAAGAAGGATATCAACATTGAAAAGCATACGCCAAGGTGCATCCTCCTGTAAGTATCCAATTAGAAAATCCAAAATTAAAGCCAAAATACATGGGTTTAAAACCCATCCCTGATATCCAACTGAAATAGGAATTTGGCTAACCCTCCTTCTGTTCAAACAAAAGAAATAGCAATAGTGTACATATCTCTAATGACTTGAATATAAGTCACATCTTCACTTTTAGTTATATGAAATTTTAATCTAAAGTTGCGGCAAAAGATTAAGCTAACTATTCATGCAAATTTGTAGCAAATAATAATTTAAAACATATTTAGTTTCTAAATATAAAATGCAAATTTGTATTACACAAATCTTATACATTAGAAAAATTAAAATTGTAATAAATTGATGTATATATATATATGATGCGCTGCTAACAGTTTTTCATCATATGGCACGAATCTCGGTGCAATCTTTTGAGCAAGAAACATTCAAATCATGATAGAGTCGTCCAGAGCTTCGATTTCAGCAAACTTATAGTCAAACTGACCGGTTCGATGAGACGGACCTAATGATATAAAAACTAGTCCAATCCGAGTCAAATCAAGCTGAGATCAAGTCATTAAACCATTATTAGAAGATTTACAGACACATTTGGAAGGTCAAACAAATGTCGACACTAGCAAGCCCATACTTGAATCGAGTGTCTAGACAAGACGAATCCAACGAACCCAATATCACTCAATTCCGTCATCGTTAATGCTATCAAATGTCTCTTAAACGCCGTCTGATCAAGGGAAGCCCTCTGGACCATCCGATCAACATGGCTGCATTAATTGCACCAAAAACACTATAAATAGACCTCAAACTCTCACATGAGATGGAAGAAGCCTAAAGAGTGCTTGATGTCTTAAGGAGAAGCTGCAGCTTAGCACCGCCGCTGACCGCCGTCGACCGTCTTCGACCACTGCTGACCTCCGACACCGTCGACCTCCGTCACTATCGACCTCCTTCACTCTCGACCTCCGTCACCATCGACCTCCGTCATCGTCGACCTCCGTCATCATCAACTTCCTTCACCGTCGACCTTCGTCGGCCTTCGTCACCGTGGATCTCTGCTAATCATTGTCAATCATCACCAACCAGACACCATCAGTCGATATTGTAGTCTGAAATATATAATTACTCTCTCACGTCTGTGGGACAGAGGATTTCTGTAAATATCAATCAATAGTGGATTCTCGCAACTGGGCCAGACACCGTGATTTTTCCCTTTACGGGTTTTCCACGTTAAAATTTTTGGAGTCGTCACCGCTCATTTTTCATCTGTGTGTTGAATTTTCATACAACGCTAGGACAATAATTTGCTACTCTACCGCCGCGAATTTTCTAGCACGCATCAATATAAATATATATATATGTATATATATATATATATATATATATATATATATATATATATATATATATATATATATATATATATATATATATATATATATATTATATTATATTATATTATATTAAAGATAAATTGCAGTTTGAAGCAAATCCTGTAGAATAAACAAGAATATTTTTCACAAGTCAATTTATCAATTATATTGATTAAATGGAAATAATCTTTCCAGACTTAAGGATTTGGTCAAGAATCAAAATGATAGTTTTTAAATTTTGTCAATATCTTAAAAATATCTCAAACATATAAATTCCATTTAATCGTTATGTGTTATAATTCAACATTATAAATATACTAAGATTTATTTTATAGATTCATTTCACATTATAAGTTAATTATAGAAAATAAAAAACACATATTTTATTATATTAAATACTAAATAATTAAAAAAATAATTAGGTAAAAATTATGCATCCAAAAAACACCCACAATAGGGCTCAAACTCATGACCACAAAGTTAAAGACTCTTCCTGGTGTTATGACTTTATAAATATAATAATTATAAAATATAATTATCCTAAATAAATTTTTTACCTACAGAACCGCTTCCTTATAGCAGGTTATGTGCCAAAATATTTGTTAATGTGACGCTTTTATCTTTTTAGAATTTTTTATTTTTTAAGCGCTTATTTAAAATAAAAGATCTATAAAAGATGCTATTTTTAAAATATTGTCTTGCCATTATTTTTCTATAAAATCTTTATCCATTCTTAACATTTCACGTTCAAAAGCAATGATATATATATATATATATATATATATATATATATATATATATATATATATATATATATATTAAATACATTAATAGGCTCTTTAATAAACAATGTTTTAATGTTTTAATTAATCACAGGATGGATTAATTCAAAGAGACTATGTTATATTAAATTATCGTCTAATTATTTTTCCCTCATAGCAACAAGATATCCACTTTGCTGAAGACCCCTTCCTACTTCCATTTAAGACAAAACTATATAGCTTCCAAGTAACAATCTACAGAACGTTAAAAGTATTGACAATTTTGTTTAATTTAATTTAAAAATTATTATTCATTTCGTTCGGTGATATCTATTTTGCAGATAACTGCAGCACTTCTCTTGATTAAAACAATTTGGCTTTGAGTAGGTCTTCTTTTATTCTTGATTTTTTTTTCTTTTGTAGAGCACTTTTTGTCTTAAAGAAAGATGCTTACCATGTGCTAAAAAACAAAAACTGTAATATTTTTTACGTGATTGGATATTATATTGTTAATCTGCTTTAAAACTTAAATCCCCCCAAAAAAATATAATTAACAAAAAAAAAAGTAATAATGAAGATATATTATTGATGATTTCCATTATTCAACACCAATTTTCTAAGCATGACATTAACTTCGAGACAATTTACTTGCGAAGAAAATGTTCAAACCTCAAGTAAAAGTCATCCAAAACTTCAATTTGAGTAAACTTACAGTCAAATTGATCGGCTGGAGGAGACAGACCCAATGATACCAAAATCGGTCTGTCAAAGTCAAATCAAGCCTAATCAAGTCGTTGTACCACTTCTGGAAGCTTTTTGGACATAACTAGAAATTCAAACGGATTTCAAATTCAGTAAGCTTATGGTAGAATCAAGTGTCTCGACAAGATGAATTCAATGAGCCTGAGATCGCTTAATTCTGATGTCATTAAGGTACTCAAATGCTATCAAACGCTGCCTGATTAATGAAATTTTTTTGGACTGTTCAATCAAATTTGGTTTGGATTTCTTCCTTATTTGGAATTTGGACTCTATAAATAGAGCCCCAGATCCATATGAGAATAGGGCTCGACCCACAGCAAGAGGGTGGCCAGAGCTTGGAGAATGGGGATTTGTAGTCCAGGATCTGTACTGACGATCCAACGTACACCTCCAGCTCCTGCGACCGCTAACCACTGCCGACCACTATCAATCTATTGCTCTTGCAACCACTGATCGGCGGATGCTAAAGTTGGCTTGAGGGTGGTGGATCCTGGAGCTAGCTGAAGACAGTGGCGGTCAGAGTTTCCTTGACGTCGTAGGACAAGTCCAAACAACCCCTGCCGAATCACCATCAGCCATCATCAGTCTCCACCTGCTCCTTACTGGAATTTCCACCGAAGTCATAATCTACACAATGGAATCTTAGCGTACATTGAGGAATGGTGAAGCAACCTACAGATGGTGTAACAACGCACATTGGATATAATGTAATGACATTTCTCAAAGACGGAATAAAAATGCATTTGAAAAAAAGTAAATTTCTCTAGACACCTAAAGCTCCCTCCATACAGCTCTCGACTCTGACCCTAACTACGTGACCAATTATGACCTACATAATTCGCAGCTCATGTAACTCCTGACTTCATCCTCTGCGTCCTTTAGACATTATCACAGTTTGCTACTATAGTCTATATGACCAACTATGACTTATGTAGCTCATAGCTCATTGATCACTGAAAAATTTATTAAGAAATTCATACCTATTTTTGATGAAATTGCACTTTAAAGAAGGGTATTTTCTTTATTTTATTGCAGGAATGAAGAATTTAGGTGATAAAAACAAAAATCATAAAAAGGAACGGATTTGGAGTAAAAATGAAGAAAATAATGCAATTTGTGCTGAGTCGCCGACGGCGAGATCGAGCCCGCCGACGGCGAGGTTACGAGGAGACATTTCTGAAGGATTTATAACTGTTGCTACTGCGCTAAATAATAGAATACCGGAACTTTTCCTAGTAATGTGGAAATAAATCCTAAAGATCAAGGAAAAGAACAAATTAAAGCAATACAACTAAGGAGTGGAAAAGAATTAGAACCTCAAATTCAAAAAGAACTTGAAAGCAAAAAGAGGAAGTGGAAATTGAAAGAAACAATTCAACAAGATTTAAACTTAGAACATCCTTTAATACCTATGAAAATTTACGTTGAAAAACCTCCACCACCATTTCCTCAACGACTAGCTCAACATAAAAAAGATAAACAATTTGCTAAATTCCTTGAAATATTAAAGAAATTAACAATCAATATACCTTTTGTCGAAGCTTTAGATCGGATGCCAAATTATGTAAAATTTATGAAAGATATTCGAAACAAGAAAAGAAAATTCATCGATAATGAAACGGTCGCACTTAGTGAAGAGTGTAGTGCTATTATTCGAAGAAGCTTCTGAAAAATTGAATGATCCTGGTAGTTTCACTATACCTCGCGCTATAGGAGAAAAATTTTATGGAAAAGCTTTGTGTGACTTAGGAGCAAGCATCAATCTAATGCCTCTATCAATTTTTAAGAGATTAGGATTAGGAAAAATTACACCTACTTCGGTAACCCTTCGATTAATCGATCGTTCGGTTACTCTATCCTAAGGGAGTTATTGAAGATGTGTTAGTAGAAGTGGATAAATTTATCTTCCCAGGTAGATTTTATTGTTTTAGATATGGAGGAAGATAAAGAAATTCCTATCATTTTAGGAAGACCATTTTTAGCTACTTGGAAAAGCTATGATTGATGTTCAGAAAGGAGAATTAACTATGAGAGTAAATGACCAAAAAGTTACATTTAATATCGCAAAATCAATGAAATATCCTGCGCTAGAAAAAGATGATGAATGTTTTCGGATGGAAATACTTGAACATTTACAACGCGAACATTTTAAGGAATATTACGAAGATAAATTAGAAAAAGAAAACACTGAATTAATTAAAGATAATAATGAAGAACTAGATTATATTCAGGAAAGATTTGAATTTTTGGATAATACTGAAAACACTGACAAGAATATAGTTCCATCAATTATTAAACCTCCTGAACTTGAGCTAAAAATATTACCCGATCATTTGAAATATGCTTATTTAGGTAATTCTTCAACTTTACCAGTTATTATTTCATCTGCATTAAACGAATCTTAAGAACAAAAACTTTTAGAAACTTTAAAAAAATATAAAAAAACTTTTGGTTGGACTTTAGCAGATATTAAAGGAATTAGTCATTCAATCTGTATGCATAGAATTATTTTAGATGATGAACATAAACCTAAAGCAGATCCCGAAAGGAGATTAAACCCGATAATGAAAGAAGTAGTTAAGAAAGAAATTTTAAAATGGTTAGATAATGGTATTATATATCCTATTTCGACGAGTGCTTGGGTAAGCCCAATTCATTGTGTTCCTAAGAAGGGAGGAGTGACCGTCACTCGCCAATGAAAATAACGATCTTATTCCTATAAGACAAGTTACCGGTTGGCGTATATGTATTGATTATAGGAAATTAAATACCGCCACCGGGAAAGATCACTTCCCTTTACCATTTCTAGACCGGATGTTAGATAGATTAGCCGGACATAAGTATTTTTGTTTTCTAGATGGATACACCGGTTATCATCGAATACAAATTGCTCCCGAGGATCAAGAGAAAACTACATTTACTAGTCCTTATGGAACTTTCGCTTTTCGAAGAATGCCTTTTGGATTATGTAATGCACCAAGCAACATTCCGAGAGATGTATGATGTTTATATTTAGTAAGTTAATTGACAATGGAATAGAAGTATTTATGGATGATTTCTCCGTATTTGGAACATCATTTGACACATGCTTAACTCATCTTGAAAAAGTATTAGAAGTATGTGAGAAAACAAATTTAGTTCTAAACTGGGAGAAATGCCAATTTATGGTTGCTGGCGGCATTGTATTAGGGCATAAAATTTCAGAAAAGGGCATGGAAGTGGACCCTGCAAAAATTCAAGTTATAGCTAAATTACCACCTCCAACTACGGTAAAAGGGGTAAGAAGTTTTCTTGGACATCTTGGATTCTACGGACGCTATATAAAAGATTTTTCAAAAATTACTAAACCTCTATGCCAACTTCTTGAAAAGGACAAGAAATTTGAATTTACAATCGAATGCCTGAATGCTTTTGAACTCTTAAAAGAAAAATTAATTACAGCACCTATATTAGTTTCACTTAACTGGGAGAAACCATTTGAGCTTATGTGTGATGCTAGTGATTATGCTGTAGGAGCGATTCTTGAGCAAAGATATGAAAAGATTTTTAAAGTTATATACTATGCTTAGTAAAACTCTAAATAATGCTGAAATAAATTATACGATTACTGAAAGAGAATTATTAGCGGTAGTATATGGTTTTAATAAATTTAGACCTTATCCGATTGGAACAAAATGTATCGTGCATACCGATCACTCTGCTATCAAATATTTAATGCAAAAGAAAGATTCCGAACCAAGATTAATTAGATGGATGCTATTAATGCAAGAATTCAATTTTGAGATCGTTAATAAGAAAGGAACTGCTAATCGAAATGCGGATCATTTATCGAGATTAGAAAATCATGAATTATCCGATATTGAAAATGAAATTATAGACGATTTTCACGATGAACAACTATATAATATCAATGAGTGGAAAATACCATGGTATGCTGATATAGTAAACTATATAGTTAGTAATATTTTACCACTTATGCTAACTTTACAACAACAGAAAAAATTCATCCATGATACGAAAACCTATTTTTGGTATGAACCATATTTATATAAGCAATGTAAGGATTTAATTATTAGAAGATGTGTACCTTATGAAGAAAGCTGAACCAATTATTCAAAAATGTCATGATTCGACTTTGAAGGACATTTCGGGACCGATAAAGCTGCTTATAAGATTCTACAATCTGGATTTTACTTGGCCTACTCATTTAGAGATGTATACGGATATATTAAAACTTGCGATAAATGTCAAAGAGTAGGAAATATATCTAGAAGAAACGAAATGCCTCTAAACCTTATACTAGAAGTTGAAATTTTAGATGTTTGGGGATTAGATTTTATGGGACCTTTTATTCCTTCGTTTGGAAACTCATACATATTAGTAGCTGTTGATTATGTTTCCAAATGGATTGAGGCACAAGCTTTACCTAGGTGTGATGCTAAGAGTGTTTCAAAATTTCGATGAAAAATATTTTTACTAGATTTGGAATGCCGAGAGTGATTATCACCGACGGAGGAACTCATTTTAGAAATAAATACATTCACAAACTAGTAGAAAAATACAATATTACTCATAAGATATCCACTGCTTATCATCCACGAGACTCAGCGGATTAGTCGAAGTATCTAATCGTGAGATTAAACGTATTTTAGAAAAATGCAGTAAACCCGAATAGGTTAGATTGGTCTATTAGATTAGACACTCGTATTATGGGCTTATAGAACTGCTTATAAAACTCCGATTGGAATGACTCCTTACGAGCTTATATATGGAAAAACATGTCACTTACCGAGTTGAATTAGAACATAAAGCATATTGGGCGATTAAAGAATTTAATTATAATATGAAAGAAGGCTGGTGAGAAGAGATTGTCGCAATTAAATGAATTAGAAGAATTAAGAAATGAATCATATGATAATGATCGGATTTATAAAGAAAAGATGAAATTATGGCATTATCGGAAGATTAATCAGAGAAATTTTGAACCAGGACAGGAAGTTTTGTTATATAATACTAGATTGAAATTATTTCCTGGAAAATTGAAGTCTCGATGGTTAGGACCTTTCACCATAACTCAAATATTTTCATACGGAACTATAGAAATCGAAGATAAAAAAACTGGACATAAATTTAAAGTTAATGGACATAGATTAAAACCATATTTCGAAGGTATAAGACCTAACTATAAAGAGGTTTTAATGCTTAGTCGACCCGATTAATAATTGAAATTAGGTCGGGCTGACGACGTTAAACCAAGCGCTTTATGGGAGGCAACCCATATTAGTTATCTATTTTTATTGTATCTTAATAGTTAATCTATATTATTGAAACTTTACTACTAATTATTATTAAGAATCATCACATATTCGAACCATTATGATGAGAAAAGAAATTATTCGATTTAGAGCGAAATTGGACATTATTTTGGAATCTCGCCGACGGCGAGGTCGATACTCGCCGACAGCGAGGTTCGCGCCTAAATTAGATTCAGTTTATTTATCGAGCTCGCTGACAGCGAGAAACGTCCCGCCGACAGCGAGAACCTGAAAGGCAGTTTTTATAACTGAGTCGCCGACGGCGAGAAACGTCCTCGCCGACAGCGAGGAAGTTATAAAGATGAGTTATTTATACTTTGAATGTCGATTTGGACGGTTTCAACACCAATTCCTTTGTGAAAACCCATTCTTAAACCATTCTAAGTCTGCCTTCTTCACTAGAATTCATTCCATTCACCATAATGGCCTCCAAATTCTTAGATTCCTCTAAATCTGGAGTGTTCAACCGGAGGAAATTTGTGAGTGCAGAAGCGCAGCGGATCTTCAACAAGGTTTTGATAAAGAAAAGAGTTATCAAGGAACGGGGATTTGTCAATCGAGGATTAGAGAATTCCACTACGAAGATAGAAGAAACGATCGCGCGACAGCTGCTTGGGAGGTATTTTGTTACACTACGTCTGCTCGTTGTTATTCCGGTTGTGAAAGAGTTCTACTCTAACTTACATGCGATCAACAATGGGAATGTCTACGTCCGAGGAAGATGGGTGACGTTTACTCCATCAAGAGTAAATGAATTATTCTCTATAGAAAACACCCCGGTATGTCACTATTCAAATTTTGTGCCTTCTCGATATAATATGAATGAGATATTTCGATATCCGAGCGATGAACCGGAAGATTGGGAAATGCGTGAAGACGGGTATGTTAGTTTCTCCGCATCACTTTTGAATCCTCGTCTCAAAGCACTCGTCACTTTTTCATCTCATCTAAATTGTTACCTACTATGAGGGTAAACAAGGTTTCGAAGGAATGCGTTATATTGAATTATTGTATTCAAAGTGGATTGCCTATTGATGTTGGATCAATAATTGTTAAGTACGCATTGAGTTTAATGCATGGGTCGGTTCACGAATTTGGGACACCCATCTCTTATTTTTGCATTATGCGATCGATATCGAGTTTCTTATGAAGCTTGGGAAAATTTTTATTACCTTGGAAGCCGCTTGATCTAGGATATGTTCCACTGCTTTGGACGATAATGAAGACATTACATTTATCTCTGATAGAGCTTCGGGGCAAATCACATAGCGAGGCACATTTCGGATAAAACGGAGTTACTTATGAGAAGAAAATTAAAGGAATGGAGAAGAAGCTATGATGAGAGATTGATCGACGATATATGCGATTTATTTGATCGCGTTATGTTGGAGGATGAAGGAACGCTTTGATCGTTACGGACACCACGGAAGCTAGCTTTAGCCGTTGCGAGACGAAGGGTTGGATCAGCGAAGGAATGCGCGATTTCACGGCGGCTACATAACTTATTTGTGTATCGTCGTCATATCGGAAATATCGGAAGATAAAGATTCGACACTTGAAGAGTAGTAGTAAAAGATTTCCATAGTATGTTTGTATTGATGTAATTTGATTTGATTTAGATTTTATTATGTGTGGAGTGATTTGAATATCTCGAAACTTAATTGAGATATGCGTCGTAGTTTTTGTATCGGCGTTTAGTGTGTCGTGATTGGTTTGCGATCTTTGATTAGTAGTAAGTTGAAGTTTGAAGTTTGATTATAAATTAAAATTATGTTAGTTTGTATATCTCATGGATTTCAATATTAAAGTTAATTTGTTGTGTTGTGTGAATTTGTTTGTGTATAAGTAGGTATCTTCGCTATTAAATTAATAAATGATGTGATCGGAAATATAATATAAGGCAAATTAAGGACGAAAATGAGTGACGAATTTCAAAAATTTTAAATTTTGGAATCTCGCCGGCAAGCGAGAAAATCCGCCGACAATGAATCAAATCAATGGCAATGAAATTCTTCTTAGTAATTTTCACGAAGTTTTTGGTTACGAAAAATATTAGCTCATGAAGCGGCGAAAGATACGACGACGAAGATCAAAACTTTTAATATGTTGTGGAGTCAAAGCAACATTAAATGCATCTGACCTCTCATTTCGCAAGCCGACTGGAGGCTTGAGAGATCTTGGATTTGAAGCGATTTTATCACTCAAAAACACCGGATTTCATCTTCTCTTGGTAAGTGCTTCACTCCTTTATGCAAAAATTTTGATTTTCACCGTAACCATTTTCAACGCATTGCAAATTTTGGGAAAAATCGAAATATGGAAAAAATATTTGGTGGAAATCCATGGAATTTAATTTAAATTGCTTATAAATGTTGTGGGAAGTCTTCTTAGGGTATTTTTTAAGTTTAGTAGAAAATTTTCATGATTTTCACGGATCGATCGTATGGCTCCACGACAAAAACGTCCGGTAAATTCGACGAAGACGGGATTCATCAATGCACGAGCACGGACTAAAATATTTTGAAAATATTCGGAAGAAAGTGCATTATATTATTAATTTTAATCCAGGGAGGAGAAGTAGAGCGGATTATTAAGGAACGAGTTGGGGAGAATTTACATTACGTTGATATCGGCAATTTGTAGAAGTGGTTAAAAATTTTATGCAATTTATTGCCGTGAAAGATCTGACGATAAAAGTACGAAGTTTTTGTAGATTTCAATCTTAACGAGAATTAACTGCGTTCTATGAAGTTCATGACTCGCCTTTTAGCGAGTATGAAACTTTGGAACGATGGAAGGACAGCTGGAGGAAGTCGTTAAGCTTTCTCGGCGATGGGACCGGAGTTTGGAAAATTAAGCGACGGGGAAAGAGTGAATTTCATAACAGAATAAATGCGATCTCAAGCTGGAATTACTTTATTTGTTCTGCTACGTACCGCATATCACGCAGTGAGGTAACGAGATAAACGGTCGAATACGTATTCGAGCCTTTCACTTGTCAATCGGGAGAATTATTTATCGAAACGTCTGGCCACTCCTCGAAATGAGTGGGCTGGATGGAGACACCCGGATTAATTTTTACACTGCGCAACTCTCTGGAGTTGGTAGGAATAATGAAGAATGGGTGGAACCGTAGAGCCACTCGCGGTGCCCGTATTAAGAAGTATGAGATCTCGCTGAGGTGGAGAGCGAGGTAAGAAGTTATTTCACTCGGTCGAGTAAGAATATCTGCTCTCCTTGTGTGAGCTATCTGAGCTGCCACACCTGCGAATCTGATGAATGAATTGACCTTTGCGTAGGAGAAGTTTTGAGGGCGATTTGGGGGAACGTGGGGAGAAGATTTGATCGTTTTGATCGAAAGAATTGATAATGCGGAGAGGAGACATGATTATGATAGCGAATATCTCCGGCGACATTCGGAAATACGAAAGTTAAATGCTATGAAGAGTGACAGTCGTTATAGGAGTGATGATTTAGATGTTGTCTTTCACCGAGTGCCCCAGAATATTCGCGGTATCATCCTGCTCGATCTTCTCGACTGCGGATCGGGGAGGAGATGATATAGCACAGGACTTTAGTCTTGAAGATTAGGACTTTATTTGTTTTATTTGTTTGATGTTAAGTTATTTTGAAGGCTTTATATATTTGTAATATTCGGTACTTTATGTTTTGAGACATTGGATGTTTGTTAGATTATTTGCTTGAATTGTTATAGTAGTTTAGTTTTTGTTTTTGTGTTAGTTAATTGCATTTGTTTTTATGTTAAATAGGATATTGGTTTTTGCTTTAATATGTTTTAATTTTGATACGTATTGTTTAAGTTGTAAAATTGTTAATCTGTTAGTTGATGTTTTTAATATGTTAGTAATTCATATGTGTAGTGTAGAGTTAATTTTAATTGTTATATTTAATGTATGTTAGATTTATCACTTGCGTTTTCTTTAAATTGTTATATATATGAAATATTGAATCAGTTCGATGAAAAATGAAAAAGCATAACGAAAAAAATTTGAAAGAAAAGAAATGCTAGCTTGAAAAGTATGATTTATTCTTTCCGCTTTTTAATTTATTTAGAATAGATATAAAAATTTAATTTTGGGGGAGTAAAATACAAATTTAGTTATTAAGCTTTGTTCTCGGTACTACATTTTGGAAATTATTAAAATGATTTTTATAGCAAAATTTTGAATTTGTGTATGAATTATTTTTATTTTAATTATTATAAAAGGTTAAATGAAATATTCTAGTGCTTTAATTAATTAAATAGAATAAAATATTTGGTTAAGGGAATAAGAATATAGTAAACTATTTTAGTAAGGAAAAGCTATGTTAAAATTAAAATTAAGTATTAAGTGAAAAAAGAAAGATTAATCGATAAAGTAAAAGCATGGAGTATATATAGGTAGAAATATTCTAAGTTTGAATTTAGGAAGATGAAAATGAAGTTAAGTTATTAACGAATATAGAATCTGATGTCTCATTTAGAAAAAAGAAAGAAAAAAAAAAGAAAAAGAAAAGAAAAAGAAAAGAAAAGAAAGAAAAATGAGGAAAACCGAGAGATCTTTATCGAAATTGAGCATTTGAATTAGCACAAGGAAAAACTTAGATATTTCCAAAAGCTTATATTTATGGATTAAATTTTACGTAATAGTGTTTTCTTGAATTGTATAAATGAATATATTTAGTAGTTATTAACTTTAAATATAGTCGTTGCGAAATGAATAGTATTTAAAAATGCGGAACGATAAGCAATTTTATTTACATGAATTAATTAAAATTACATGAATTATTTTTATTTGCTTTATTATATTAATTAATCTAATTCGTAGTTTTATTTGAATTGAAAAATCTTCTTAAAGAAATCATTATTTTTATGTGATATTTAAAATTACATGATAATGATAATAAGTAAGTTTGGGGGATTTTGATCTTGAAAAATTTATTAAGAAATTCCTTATTTTTGATGAAATTGTAACTTTAAAAGAAGGGTATTTTAACATTTTTGCGGGAATGGAGAATTTAGGTGATAAAAAAGCAAAAATCATAAAGAGGAGCGGATTTGGAGCGAAAAGGAAGAAAATAATGCGATTTGTCTTTGAGTCGCTAGACGACGAGATCGAGCCGCCCAGAGACGGAGCGGGTTACGAGGAGACATTTCGAGTTTATAATTGTCTCGGCGGCCGGTAGGAGCCGCCGGCAATGAATAGTCGGTTTTGAAGATGTCCCCAGAAGCCTCATGAAGCAATGAGTAGTTAAATCAGCCATGTGTGGATTGATAAGCACGAATCATTGAACACTGGGCTTTTGAAGAATCTTTACATACTCTCTTGGGCCTTTCTTTACCTCGTAATATGAGGCTGAGTGACCTCAAGTGTGTTATTTGTGTGTTCTAAGTGTGTTATTTTTTTGTGTTGTGTCTGATCTTTTAGTCTTTTGTCTAGTTTTGTGTGCGGTTGTGTGTCTTTAGTGAGTCTTTAGTGAGTCTTTAGTGAGTTTAGTGAGTAATTAGTGAGTCGTCTTTGTCTTGGAAGGAAGAGTCGAAGGCTACGAGAATGCAACTTTAGGGATAAATCAAAGATAAGTATTTGTATTTATTGTTTTTAACTTTAAAATGAAATCCATGCTTAGTTTAGTTCCCATCGTTACGAGTAGTTTATTTAGTGCTTTCTCCTGTTTATGAAATTAAGTGACAGTGAAATTAAAATAAAATCTTTTATATATTAATAAATTGTGATAATTTTTACTTAAAAAACTTAATTTACTTTTCAAGCTGGCCATTTGATTTGTTAAAATGTGTTGATTTACAAGCATAGTAAAAATTACATCGATATTCGAAATTCGAAAAGCACTTGGAAGGAAAGGTGCGAATAAATAGGGAAATAATATCTTGGGCGTAGAATTGAACATTTTAGTGTGACGGACTAAAATTTTCGGTCGGTCACAATGTTGAAGGCCCGAAGTGTAGATGTTAGCCCTCGGGCGAGGGGAACGTGGGAGGAACAAAGGTGGCGATCGGTATCCTCCCTGGCCCTGTATGGTCCGATGTCAAAGCATTAAGTTAGTCGATATTAACACGGACGAAGGGTAAAGAATGAATGCTCTGTTGTATGCAATGCCTTAAAATTATCATTTAAATTCATCGATCACTTAAATTTCTAAACGAAGGAAAGATACTTTCTGCAAATAGTTAAGACTTATTTAGTTTAATTTCCTGCACTTTTAATACGTATTAATTCTCTCTTAGTTAAGTTACACGATTAGAATACTTAGTTTGCTTTATTGCGCTTAGATTTAGAATTCGAATTTTAGTATACTAGTTTTATTATTATTATTATTTTAAAATTAGTTGTTATTTAAATTTCTCTTTCACGTGGGATCGATAACCGTGACTCCTTTAGAGCCTGTATTACTTGATACGATACGTATACTTGCGTAGCATCTGACATAAACGATTGCAAATTCTATACATATAATATAGCGGGGTCGAGTTTTGGCGTCGTTGCAATTAAATTAAAAATATCATAATATAAAATTGTAGGTCACTACGTAATTTGCGGCTTCGTCCCTGCGACCTACGGAACGTCGTATCGGCTCACCTTTATGACTACGAGACCAGCGCATTCACGTGGCTCACGGCTCGGCCCAGCTCTCGACATTAGCCCTTACTGACTTACGAATCGCGTCCGGACTCACCACTACGTACGTAACGACGATTTTGATGTACATGGTACGGCTCGTACGAATCCAGCCTCTGAACCCTCGGCTACGGCGTCATCACGGCTCGCCGGCCCATGGCCTGCATCACCGATTAGGCTTACGTGGCTCACAAGTTGCTGGAGCTCGTAACATGAGGCCTTGCGGCCTCCGGACGTCACCACGGCACATCCGCATGATCTACTTGACCAAGCTACGGTCTCGTGACTCATAGCTCATGCGGCTCTTGACTTCGGCCTCTACGACCGATAGCGTCGTCTAGTTCACCATTATGACTTATGTGATCAACCATAGCCCTCGTGGTCTACAAGTATAACTCTTGAATCAAATTCATGCGATGCATAGACGTTGCGGCCCTACATTTGTGAGGCACGCTTTCTTACACATGCGTAACCCCGGCCGAGAGTTATGTCCCCTTGGGCCTCATCGAACAAGCCGAGCCCTCGGCCGCTTGGGCGGGGTTGGCTTAGGGTTTTAGCACGATCATGAGTCCAAGCCACCCCTCCCCCACCCCCCACATTCTTGCCAATGACATGCCACAGGTCCCACGAGCATGAAACCTCCTTTATGAATCACAAATCGCCATCAACAAATTCATAATGGGAGGGGTCCACTAAATTGATCCACGGCTCACTAGGCCTCCACGAACTCCTTAAAATCTAACACCTCCTTTTTACCCCAGTCTTACACCATGGGTGGTCGAATCCAGCGTATCTGGCCGGTCGGTAAATTTTGACCCAGGCTGCAATTTGCGGTGGACCCTTTGAAATGGTCATGATATCACACCATGTGAGGAACGAATTGACACACAGATCTGACCTCGTAGTTCAACGGTTATTTAATTAAGTAGATTATGAGACTTTGTGGGACACAAGCAGCAGGTTAAACCCGAGCTCGATTAAAACCTAAAAATCGAGCCCGAACGGCGGCGATTTCCTTGACCCAAGCCTACACATGGTCTAGCTTTGAGCGATCATGACGCTCAAAGACATGATGGGGACACAAAAGCCGAACGACGGAAACTCATTCTTGAAATGAAAAATTCGGAACCCTTAGCAAATGGAGAAAGACGCTCGACATATTATTCTTAACCTCTTTGACCGGCTTTTGGTCGGTGAACCGGACGGAAGATCTGAGTCTTGGCTACCCACCAAAAATCTCGATGAGTTAGCGACACTCTCATGCCTCCTCTTCACCATTGGCCAGGCAGACAGTATGGAAGTTAGGAAAAGCTACATCTCCTGCAATCGAAAGCTAGTGAAATCTCTTTAAACATTCTCTTAGGAATGCTTTAATCTTCCCATGCAGACGAAGCTCCACCTCGATTTCTCGCTGGCTATAAATAGCCCAGACGGCGCTTCACACCGCAGCAGGCTCCCTGGCCAGAGCCACCTGGCCCTCTTGAACCCAACAACGAAGTGCTCCCCTTGACCTCGAAACTAACATGTTAGCCACTTTAGCCGTGCACATCTCCACACTCTTAAATAGAAAAAGAAACTTCTTTTAAGATCCATTAAAAAGCACTTAACATCTCTCATGACTCGCTTTAACCCATGTTTAATTCTTAATCCTATGATTAGGACACGACCATAACCCCGTCTTTGGCAGCCCGGCCGTAACGATTACCGCAGTAAAATAGCTTATAAAATTATGCGAACTTGACCCCAAATCGAGATTAAGCGGATAATGTACGATAATTAAAGATTAAAGTTTTTATAAATAAATATAAATCGTACAGGGTACTACGTAAGTATACGTATCGTTTAAAGTAATATAGAACTTTACGATTAAGCCGAGATATCGATCAACGGGGAGAGAAATTTGAAATGCAAAATAATTAAGAAAAGAAAGATGAAAATCTATTTATAAACTAATCATTATGATACTAATATGCGAGTTATTTAAGTAGCAATTGTAAATAAAATCATAATTTAAATTCTTTAACACAATAAACAAAGATTCTTTCCCCAAACGAAATATTTCATGATTAGTAAATATCTAAATTAGTTTGAGAACTTAGAGAATGTTGTATTGTGACAAATAGAAGCATATATAATCTTTACCCTTTAGTTCAGCTCCGAAGTGAGAGCCGGTATCCTCTCAGCCTAGTTGCAGATTTAGTAACCAATCATAGGATTAGTCAATTTTCTTTATGCACAGACCAAAGGGTAAGAATATGTATACTCCTATTTAATACAACACATATAAAACTAATTCTAATTATCGTTTCACGTAAATATCTTAACAAAGGAGAAAGATTCTTGCTATTATATATTTGAACTTAATTTAAAATTAGTATTAGTAAATTGTTAGTAAAGCTAGTTTAGATGCTTCAAAGACTTTATATTATTATAAATTGTATTAGTGACGGATGGGCAATTTTGATTTAGTTGTAATTCTAACTTGGTTTATATAATCATAGTCTGTGAAACTTTAATATATTTCTGTGGGATCGATGTCAAGGACTTCGTTAATTAACGCTGTGTACTTGAGCGATACGTATCTTTTTGTGTTTTAAAGATAACTCGGCGATTAAAAGATTATAATATTTTATTATTACTAAAATTAAAATTACGCTCGAAGACGAAGTTTTGGCGGCTACAATTATTTGAAATTTATATCTTTTAGTAGAGGTGTCGAATTCTTATATTTATAAGTATATTTAAAATCGTGGGATCGAGTTTTTGGCACGGTGCACAGAAAATATTTTATTTATAGGAATATAGGAATATTTTATAACATAATTAAAGTAACGAACAATTTAGAGATACATTAGAAAACCTTAATAAATTCTGACTTATTTAGTTTACTCTTTTGCGTAATGCGATTTCGTTGTATCATAAATTTGATTATGAAAATCTTATACCTATGATTCAAAATTAGAACGCAGTAAAATTAGAAAACTAAGAAGAAACCTTTAAATTTTGAAACGATAGGAAAACAACATGAAAATAATCGAAAAAATAGAAAATAGGCTTGTCAATCTGAACCCATTTAAAGAGAGATTACGCTAACCACATTAGATGAAATTCACTTAACTATCCAAAATCCTGATGTAGCTAATTCATTTAAGCTTAAATGTTTGTAATTATCAAATTGTACAAAACGATCAATTTGGTGGAACTTCGAATGAAGATCCTAATTTGCATCTTGCGAGTTTCTTAGAACTTTGTGCTACTTTTAAGTACTACGAGTGTCGATGATCTTTATCGGACTTAGACTTTCCTTTTACATTAAGGGATAAATTTAATGCTTGGTCAATTGAATTGCTTTTTGGATGTATTAAAACTTGGGGAGAACTTTCTGAAATTCTTATTGAAATATTTTCCCTTGGTAAAAGGCCTTCAAGCTTAGAAACGATATCACATCTTTCGATCAGTATGAGGGAGAATCGATATGAATATTGGGAAAGATTTAAAGAACTAACTTAGGAAATGTCCATCATGCTTTACCGAGATTAGTAAATTATACGAAACATTTTATAATGGATTAGTAAGTCTCTTCGTCTATAATAGGCAATTTATTCTTGTAGTGGATATTTAATGTCTAAAACCTTTGAAGAAGCACATGCGTTAATAGAAGAAATGACTACGATAAAATTCGATAGCTCTTGAAAGGTAATCAGAAGAAGACGCTTCAGTATTCATGATTCGATGCTTTAAAAACTATGATAGTTTCAATTCTTGCTCTTTGAAAGAAAATAGATCAATATGGAATGAATTATTCTCGAGCACCTCAGTGTTGGAAGAAAATTCATTAGGACAAATCGTAGTGCTCAATCTTCATATGAAAATATAAAAGTAATAAATAATAGACAAAATAATCCTTATTATTATAATCCGAAGTTGGAAGAATCATCGAAACTTTAATTGGAATAACCAAAATAATAATGTTAATCCTCGGTAAGAACGATCTTGTAAACGCATTAGGAAATATAAACAATCAAAAGTAATTCCAATTATAGACCTTAATCCATGATTTTTATAATAATTAACAATTTAAGGAGAAGAAGTTGTATGGAAAAATTAGTTTTGAATATGGGTAGTCGATTACAAAATCAAGGAAAGGCTTTTAAAAAACATAGAAAATCGGTCGTAATTATGCATTAGCGATAGACATTGAAGTACAGTAATGTTGAAGTAAATCCTAAAGATCGAGGAAAAGAATAAATCGAAAACATTCGATTAAGAAGTGGAAAACGATTGGAAAGCAAAGAGTTGAAAAGAAGCTGTAGTTGAAAAAGGAAAAACAAAAAGCTGAAGGAGAAAATGAAAGCTTATATCACGATTTTCCTCTTTGAAACCTGTAAAAATTACGGTTGAAAAACCACCTCATGCATTTTCCTCGAAGATTAAACGGTAAGATGAGGAAAAAGATTTGCTAAATTTTAAGACATTTTAAAAATTGTCCCGATAAATACTCCTTTTGTTGAAGCTTTAGAACAAATGTCTGATTATGTTAAATTTATGAAGGGTATACTCGACAAGAAGAGGAAGTTACGAGATCATGAGGCTGTTGCACTCGGTGAAGAGTGTAGTCTTATAATTCAGAGAAAACTTCTTGAATAACTTAAAGATCCTTGTAGTTTCACTATCCCGTGTGCTATTTGTGAAAAATTTTATGGGTGAGCATTATGTGATTTGGAAGCTAGCATAAATTTGATGCCTCTATCAACTTTTAAAAGGTTGGAAATTGGAGAGATTGCACCGCGTACGTAACTGCGTGGCTCATTGATACGATACACATCTGAGGAGTTGTAGAAGATGTTTTTGTTAAGGTTGATAAGTTTATTTTTCCTGTGAACTTTGTCATTCTAAATATGGAAGAAGTTAAAAATTCCAATCATTTTGGAAGACCATTCCTATTACGGGAAGAACGTATTGAAGCGTTCGAAAAGGCGATTATTTATGAGGAGTAAATGATCGAAAGTAACTTTTAACATCTCGAATTCAATGAAATATCAATCAATAGAAAAAGATGATGAATGTTTTAGAATGGATATATGTGATTATCTAAGAAAAAGATATTTCAAAGGAAAAATTATGAAGAAAAAGAAGATATGAAAAAGATAACTATGATGAAATTGAAAACGAAAATTTGATTATATTCGGGAAAAATTTGAAACGCTCGATTCGACGACGCAATAAAATGAAATATTAATTCCATATTTATTGTAAAACCCACCGAACTTGAATTAAAGAATCTTAGATCCATTTGAAGTATGTATTTTTGAGTTTTGTTGTATATAGGTAATTGTATCCTCGGACTTAAATGAAAATCAAGAACAAAAATTAATGGATACATTAAAAAAATACGAAGATTTTGGTTGGACTACAGCTGATATTAAAGGAATTAGTCCTTCGATTTGTATGCACATAATTTATTAAATGAAGAACATAAACCGAGAATTAACCCTCGAGGAGACTAAACCACATTATGAAAGAAGTAGTTAAAAAAAGAGATTTTGAAATGGTTAGATGCGAGTATATATCCTATTTCGGATAGTACCCAGGTAAGTCAATTCATTGTGTTCTAAGAAAGAATGGCATTGAAGAAAATGAAAACAATGAATTAATACTGTCATCTGAGTTTACGGATGGCGTATTTGTATTGATTATAGAAAATTAAATGCGCCTTTAGAAAATATCACTTTTCTCTTCCTTTTTTTAGACCAAATGTTGGATAGACTTGTTGGACACAAGTATTACAAATTTACGGATGGATATCTTGGTTAACATTAGATACATAAGTATATGAGGATCGAAAAACAACTTTTACTAGTCACTTTATGGAACTTTTCTTTGAGAAGAATGCCTTTCAGACTATGTAATACACTTGAAACATTCCAAAGATGTATGATGTCTATTTTATTTAGTTAATAGACAATGGAATAGAAGTATTTATGAATGATTTCTCTGTGTTTGGAACATCATTTGATGCATGCTTAAATAATCTTGAAAAAGTTTTGGAGCTATGCGAAAGAACTAACTTAGTTAAATTGGGAGAAATGTCGATTTATGGTGCCGGGAGGAATTGTATTAGGGCATAAAATTTCGGAAAATGGCATGGAAGTAGACCACATAAAAATTCGAGTAATGGTAAATTACCACCTCCTATTTATAGTGAGAGGGGTAAAAGTTTTCTTAGACATCTTTAGTTTTACGGAAGGCAATATGTTAAAGATTTTTTGAAAATTACGAAAACGCAAATGCGACTTTTAGAAAAGATAAGAAATTTGAATTTGCGAAAGGCTTGCTCGAATGCTTTTGAGTTATTAAAGGAAAAATTAATCACGACACATGTAATAGTTTCTAGCTGAGAGGCAATTCAGCCCAATGTGTGATGCTAGTGATTATCTTGTGTTACGTGTGATCGAAAGATATGATAAAATTTTTAAGGTTATATATAACATAGTAGAACTCTTAGTGATGCTCGAAATAGCTATACGATTATTGAAAAAAGTTAATGGTATTGTGTATGCTTTTGATAAATTTAGATCATATTTAATTGGGCCAATTGTATTATGCATGCGATCGGTCGGTATTAAATATACGATGCAAAGAAGGATATTAACCGAGATTAATTAGATGGGTACTTTTAATGCAAGAATTCGATTTTGTAGTGATTGATAGAAAGAGCTGAAAATTAAATTAACGATCATTTGTCGAGACTAGAATATAATGAAATATCCGACATGAGCAAAGAAATAATAGGCGATTTCACACGATGAAAAATTTTATAATATTAATGAGTGGAAAATACATTAGTATGCGATATAGTAAATTATTTAGTAAGCGATATTTTACGCGCTCGTTAACGTTACTGACAGCAGAGAAAAAATTTGATCATGATTCGAATTCATATTTTTGGAATGACACGATTATTAGGAGATGTATCTTGTATGAAGAAAACTGAAGCGATTATTAAAAGAAAATGTCGTGATTGATTTTGGAGGACATTTTGGGATTGACAAAAGTTTGCATATAAAATTTTACAAAGCTTGGATTTATTAGCCTACGCTTTTGAGATGTTTACGGATATATCGAAACATGTGATAGATGCCGACAAGTAGGTAATATATGCAGAAGAAACGAAATGCCTACGAATTTACGTAATGAAAGTTGAGATTTTTGATGTTTGGGAGTTAGATTTTTATGGGACCCATTTATTCCTTCATTTGGAAACTTATATATATTTTGATTACGGTTGATTATGTATCGAAAGTGGATTGAAGCACAAGCTTTACCTTGTTGTGATGCTAAAAAGTGTTTGAAATTCTTAATGAAGAACATTTTCGCAAGATACGGTATGCGATGATTATCACGAAGGAATATCCCATTTTAGGAATAAATACATTCGAAAGATTGGCGAAGGAAAAGTTTAGTATTGTTCATAAATTCTTTATATTTATCATCCTCGAAGCAGAGTAGTTTCGTAAAGTTTAATCGTGAGATCGAAAAGACTGCAGAAAAACTGTAAATCTAATAGAAGTAGATTGGTCGCAAGTGGATAATCCATTATGGGCATACGGGGTACTTATAAAACTCTATTAGTATATTTCCTTCTGAGGCTTATTTATGGGAAAAACTTGTCACTTCACAGGTAAATTGGAGCGTAAAGCATATTAGGCGATTAAAGAATTTAATTATAATTTTGAAAAATCTTGGTGAGAATGGAATGCGATTGAATGAATTAGAAGAATTAAGAAATAAATCGTAAATAACAACATAATTTATAAGGAAAAACTAAAGTTAAGACATGATTAGAAGATTAGCAGAAATAACTTTGAACGGGACGAAGTTTTGCTTCCTGATACAAAGTGAAACCTTTCTTTAGGAAATTGAAGTCTCATTGGTTAGGACCCTTTAAGGATAGAGATAGAGGATGAGATTAGAAAAGAGAAAGAAGTTGTGAAAGAAACAAAAGAAACAAAAAGTCCTGAAGAACATGTTTTTAAGGATCTAGAAAAATTAATATCTCCAAAAATGCAAATCAATTGAGAAAGACAATCACCTCCATTCCTCAAAGACTTCGACATTATAAGTTGGATAACCAATATTAAAGTTCATGAAAGTACTTAAGTAGTTAATAATGAATATTCCTTTCGCAGAAGCTTTAGAACAAATGTCAAGTTTTACAATATTTATGAAGGATATATTAAACAAGAAAAGGAAATTTGGGGATTATGAGACAGTTGCACTAAGTGTGGAGTGCAGTGTTATACTTCAGAAAAAGTTTCCTCATAAACTTAAAGATCCTTGTAGCTTTACGTTCCTTATGCGGTGGAGAAAAATTATGTGGAAAAGCTTTATGTGATTTATGAGTGAACATTAATGTGATGCCTCTTTTTATATTTATAAAGTTAGGTTTTGCCGATATTTCTATCACTACTGTAACCCTTAGTTAGTTGATTGATCTATCATTTATCCAAAAGGGGTTATAGAAGACGTACTTGTTAAAGTGGATAAATATATATTTCATATGAACTTTATTGTATTAGATATGGAGGAAGATAAAGAATATCCAATTATTTTGGGGAGACTTTTCCTTGTTACTGTATAAGCTATGATAAATGTGTAAAAAGGAGAGTTGATTCTGAATATTAATGACCGAGGAAGTCACTTTTGATGTGTTTAAGACTATAGATTATTAATTTGAGAAAAGATGGTGATTGTTTTTGGATGGATAAAATTGATCATCTAAATAAAGACCATTTCCAAAAAAGTTTTGAAAGTAAGTTAACAGATGAGATCAAAATAGACTTGAATTGAAAACGTTTTCTAAAGAATATTGTATGTATGTTCAGAAGAGGTGTGAAATGATGGACGCTACCAAAAAAGTGAAATTTTAATTCTATTTCTTGAAAAATCTCATGAACTTAAGATGGATGTACCCCATAAGAATTTTAAATCCTACTTATTTAGGGTAAATCTACGCACCGGTCTTTATATCTTGAGCTCGGCTCGATTACGAAAAAATTTAATTGAAAGATGAACAAGATAAAGTTATTGAATTAAGACTTGGAAGAGAATTTGAGGATATATTTCAAAAGAACTTTGAGTTAAGAAAAGAAGATAAGGATATTGAAAGACCAATAGAAGAAATTCATTAGGAAATTGAAAAACCTATTTCCTAAACTAAGATAGATATAGAAGACCACCTCCATCATTTACTCAGTACATAGGGGAAGAATTGGAAGATAACTTGAAATAGAAGAGTAACATAGAAGATTTTGATCAAGAATATGAATTATGTAGAAAGTCAGGAAATCCCAAATTTGGGAGATCTTGAATTATCTTTTAGAGATCCATTTCTTATAAATTTCATGATGATATTAACATGTAAATATAGAAAACTGATAGAAGAATATTGGATTTAGAAAGAAATATGAGGAATAATGATATGAATCAATCTGAAAAGGAAGAGTAGGAACGAAAAATTAAGATTTAGAAGTATTTTGTGGAATCCTGGATACGAAAAGATTGAGCAATTAATCGAGGATCTTAATTGGAATTTTGATCCATGAGGAATCATTTATCGGGTTGACGACGTCAAACCAAGCGCTTTGTGGGAGACAACCTTTAGTTATCAGTGTGGTTTGATTTAGTATGCTTGAGAGTCATGATTTTTAGTGTTGTATTGTGTTTACATTAGTGTTGATTGTTCAGTTTATTTGATGATTGGTATATTTTTGGATTATTAGTGGTTTGATTTGATCTTTGTGTGCATGAGGGAGATGATTCCATAACTTCTTATTATGGTTAGCCTTTTATGTTCTCTTGTAGTAGTTGGATTAATAAGTCCACTATGACTCGGGTCTTACTCGGATTTGAGTTTTACAAGAGACATCATGAATTTGAACAGTGACAGATCCATCACAATTTTGTTACTTCCTTTCTTTGACTTTGTATTCATTTGATAGGAGTTATAAACTTATTTGATGAATAACTTGTGGATGATCTTAAACTATGGATTATAACTGATAGAGGTGCTTAACTAAAGGGATTAGATGATGCCTGAGATTGGTTCCTAGGAGCTAATATATTAGGGATAATCTTATCTTTGTAATTATAATCTATAAATTCATTTAAAATGTACCTATTTTATTAGTGTAGTGGTTCTGTTACAATTTGGAAGTAAGTTAGTGAGATGTGATAAGTTAAAGGATGAATTTACCTCATTTATCATATGTGTTTGTTGTGTGTTACAATTTTATATAAGAATTGATGAACATTTTTATACTCCCATCCTGATACATGTAATGCTACTTAAACTTTTGTTTAGTCAATTTCATTCTGACATGCTTAATTTAGATTTACTTTCACATTTGCATATTGATGCAATACGATGAATACTTGTAGATGTATTTGATAGAAATTTGTGGTTGATAGAACTTCAGAACTATTCTTCTTCCAACTTATTTTCTTTGTACTGAATGTTATATATGTTAAAAATGAAGTTTAGGGGTAGGAAAAAAAATATATTTTGAAGTTAGTATACTTCCTTTTAGTTTAATATTATTACTAATGACATGATTTATCTTAGCTTTACTTTTCTCTATGATCATTATATCCTGATTATGCATGTATATGAATTTGATAAGATGTTGTAGTATCTAGTAAATTTAATTACCTTTTCTTCCTGCTACATCTTATGGAATTAATTGCAAAATATTCAAAAATTCAAGTTGGGGGGAAAGAAAGGAAAATAAATTTCAAAACCTAATTTTATTTGTTCTGTTAGCCAAAATTTAATTTAATCACTTTTAAAATGACTTGTGGTATATGGTGTTATCTTTAGGTTACTATAATTTGATTTTGAGATGTTAGAAAAATAACTTAGTTGAAATCACATGTGAATAAACTATTCTAGAGTTAAGATATTTTGTAGGAAACATTGAAAAAATGATTTTGTTATTTATGGTAGAAAGGAGTTGATTATATGAAAAGCTAATGTTCTTAGATTTATAGTTAATGAGAATTGAGCCTTTATTGAAACCTTTTCAAACTTATACTTACAATTTTAAAAAGTGAAGGAAAGTTTTGAGTTTTGGACTTTAGAATGAGGATAGTGAAATTCAAAAACATTAAATGCCTATCCAGATTTAGTAATCCTCAAATAAAAAAAAATAAAAATGGGGATTGAAAATGATCCCGAAAGAACCCAAAAGAAATGAAAAAGAAAAAAAAGAAAAGAGAAAGAAAATATGTGAGGAGAAGCTTGAGGATAAGCCTAATCAAAAATTGGTTTCACTTGAACCTTTTTAAATGATAGATAATGTGCTCAAATTCTGTTTTTATACTTTCTTTGAATGTCTTTGTAATTGTGGTTTTGATAACTTTTGAAGTAAATAGAAAATCGGGATTCCTAAGTTGAAAATGAGATATTCTTATAGTCCCAGTCCCTGGGCGATTTGCTAGGATTTCTCCTTGTATTTTTAACTATAATATTTCTAAAATAAATTATAAGGTACATGTTGAAACTCATAACCGCGAGTCGAAACATATTTGGTTTTTAAAGTTATAGTGTTATGAGGACGAGTAACGGTTAATTTTAGAGTGATAAGCTTTAAAAATTGCTTGATTTTACATATATATATATATATATATATTATACTTAATTTTAATGATATTGCACTTTAAAGGAAGTTATTTTGCATGTTTTTGGTTTTAGGTACAAGAAATTGACTTTTGAAAAAAAAAACAAAAACTATGCAATTCGGAGGAAAAACAAGTAAGAAAGCAAAATTTGGCCTGACATATATAAATAAGTCTTTCTATGCTTAATCTCTTTTCTTTTTGAATGAGATTACACTTTAAAGAAAGGTTTATTTTCATGCTTATTTTTAGGTAAATGCATTTGGAACACGGCGTAGCGGGAAACGGGGGCGAGCGAGCTAAAATCGAAGCGAAAACGGAGCGAAATGATGAGGCTGGCGCGAATGGGCAGCGATAATGCGAAAGCCCAGGAAGCCGACGAAATATGGTGCTGATGGCACCAGAGACACTTTGGACATGATTTTGAGCTGTTGGTTGAGATTGAATGAATCTTGACGCTTTTGGAAGGTTTCTTGAAGCAACGAGAGATTCGTCTCTCTATTTATTTTAAATTGAATTTGAAGCCAAAAAAGACTGATAAATAAGGAAAACCTAGAGAATGATTAGAGATCTTAGAATAGGAGTAAAATGTAGATTTCTACCTTTTGGAGAGATTGGTGAGGGGATTTTTGAGAGAATATGTAAGGGGTAATTATGGTCCAATGGAGAAACTTTGTGGGAGAGATTTTTAATGCTGCTTTTAAAGGGGAAAAAGCTAAGTATTGTGTTCTTCATTATCTTATGATTTTGTAAAAATTTATATAGTGGATTTTCTTTAATGAAATGATGTTTTCCATTGTGTTTTCTTTGTGCTTTGTGATGTCTTTCTCTTACTCTTTCTTCTTATTTGGAAATAGTGGCATGAAAAGATTTTGTTGTTATTTTCCTTTTACTTTTCTTTTGCAATGAGTAGGATTCATGTTTAGGATATTGGGATGGGTGCTAGAAGAAATTTTAATTATACATATGATGGTTTTTACTTGCACTTCATTTACATTACAAAAAGAGCTCATTTTAGTGTTAAAATTAAGATTTGTAATTGCATTGGGACCCCCGAGGGGCGGTGTAATTCTCAACAAAGTGGAACCGCATTTAAATTGCATAGACGGTGAAGTTAATTGGGGTTTAGTGCAAATAAGTTCGGAAATATACTTTGATGGACGTAGAATTGGAGATTTTAGGGTGACAGACTAAAATCCCCGGTCGGTCGCAGTGTTTGGAAGCTGGCGAGGATTAGCGCCGAGGCGAAGCGAAGTGTGAACAGAGTGAGCCCAGAGTATTCTCCCGAAGCTAACCAACGATTTAGTAAGCTAAAGCTAAGATTAGTAAATGTTAACATGCACTTAGAAAAGGGTAAAGATTATGCTTGTTCCTTATTTGGTACATACGATATTTAATGCATCTCATTTCTTTACATTATCCGATTCCTTTACGTAAGGCTAATTAGATTTTATTATGCGAAAATTCTCAGGCAATTCATCCGAGAAAGGGTTATCTTTAGAATTAATATTTTCCTTTAGGAGTAGTTATTAGTTATTTTAACCATAAGACTTACCTTTTGCAGTATTCGTTATAAAAACCACTTATATCGATCTTTCAAACTAAGGGCTGATAGTAGTAGACTAGAATTTGACTAAGGACCTCTTACCTTTCTTTCCTGTGGGATCGATAAACGGGACTCCGCTCGACTCATATTCTTTGAACGATATGTATCTTCGTGAGCATAAGTGTGTGCACATACATAAAAACATAAAAACATAAAAACACGTAGAAAAATAGCACATGCTGAGGGGGCATCATAACACATGTTTAGAAAAACAAAGCTTAAGCTACATTTAAAGGATGTTGATGCTTCTTTTTAATGATAGAATTTTTGGGAGTGAACACCACAGAAGTGTTGATTAAGAGCACTGAGATTGTCAAATAGGTAAAAAAATAATAATTTATTTCCCATTATTAAAAAATCTTAATTATGTATTTGAACTATTTGTTGATCAAATTAAAAATTTTCAGAATGGTATTCAAGACATTAAATCTGTGCTTAAAGTACACATTTGATAGTTAATTAATTTTAAATGTATGAATTTTAATGCATTTGAAAACAATATGGATAACTCCCTCATAATTTATTTTTTATTATAACAAAAGCATTCTAATGATTACAATTCAAATGTGTCACAATTTAGATATTATAATGGTAGGCTTTCCTAATAAAAAATGATAAAATAAAGTTATCAAGTTCTATGCCCTTCAAGAGACAGAATACATAATGCGTATTAAAATTAAATTTTATTATAAATAATTCTATGTGTAATATTATATGATTATTTAATTTAATACTTTCATAATGTGAAAAGATATACCTTTATTCCATGTAAAATTCACATGTGATTTTTAGAGTTATTGTGGAGTTGAAATTGGGTTTAAGTTTCTTAAAACTTCAAAATGTGAAAAGATATACCTTTATTCCATTACCCAATACCTAATGGTCAATAATAATTGTATAAATATACTTGGGCCAATGAGTTGATATGCATAGGCTATATAAATGGAGACAAGAGACACATTGATGAAATTTGTGAATACTTCATTAATGAGAGTAAAACAATGTAAGTATCAGGAGAACAATATAAGTTTTAAAAATGCTTCTCATCTATGTTATGGAATGATTCATAAAAGGTGGTATTTAATGCAGAGTTTTGTGTAATAGTGGAATTCTTAATGTTAAGGTTTTCTATATGTTTATAACTTGAGGAATTTTCATGTAGTTTGTAGCACCTCTCTTTGTTGTGCTTATAATGTTTGAAATAAATGCAATAATGATGATTTTTTTCTCAATGTTTTTTCAATCTAAAGGTTTATAAGTCTAGCAATATCATTCTTAACAATGTAAACAACCCCATAGATGTCATTACTATTGGATAATTTTTATATTGATAGATCTTTGTGCGAGTTATCTCTGCCGTATTGGGATGATATCGGCGTTGTATTCGGGTCGTAGTGTCGACGAGTTGGAGTAAAACGCGGAATATTCCAATACAACCGGCGTTGTCCACGAATAAAACAAGGAAAATTCCAATACAACGGCTTTCTACCAAATCATGCCTCGAGCGCGGTTGTATCTAAGTAATATTCGATCGTTTTTAGAGTGTATTATATGTTATTAAATTTAAGCTGATTGTGATTTTAAAATTATAACAATTGTTTAACTTTATCTAAAAATTATTTCTTGATTATAAACTTTTAAGTATTACGTAAGTATGTAAATTTTTTCAATTACGAAAAAAGACTCAACACGTTGGACTGTTTCTTCGAAACGGTTTGCCGAATACGACTCGAAAAATTCCACGATATTTTCACAATGTAAGCTGGAGATCGATGATAGATCTTTGTGCGAGTTATCTCTGCCGTATTGGGATGATATCGGCGTTGTATTCGGGTCGTAGTGCTCGACGAGTTGGAGTAAAACGCGGAATATTCCAATACAACCGGCGTTGTCCGGGAATAAAACAAGGAATATTCCAATACAACGGCTTTTTAGCTCCAATCATGCCTCAGCGCGGTTGTATCTAAGTAATATTCCGATCGTTTTTAGAGTGTATTATATGTTATTAAATTTAAGCTGATTGTGATTTTAAAATTATAACAATTGTTTAACTTTATCTAAAAATTATTTCCTTGATTATAAACTTTTAAGTATTACGTAAGTATGTAAA
Organism: Papilionanthe hookeriana x Papilionanthe teres; assembly: GCA_022702705.1. Taxonomy (NCBI): domain Eukaryota; kingdom Viridiplantae; phylum Streptophyta; class Magnoliopsida; order Asparagales; family Orchidaceae; genus Papilionanthe; species Papilionanthe hookeriana x Papilionanthe teres. The sequence goes on from CM040435.1 coordinate 27,897,561, forward strand.
TTTTTTTCAATTACAAAAAAAGACTCAACACGTTGGACTGTTTCTTCGAAACAGTTTGCCGAATACAGCTCAAAAAATTCCCTGATATTTTCACAATGTAACTGGAGATCAGTGATAGATCTTTGTGCGAGTTATCTCTGCCGTATTGGGATGATATCGGCGTTGTATTCGGGTCGTAGTGCTGACGAGTTGGAGTAAAACGCGGAATATTCCAATACAACCGGCGTTGTCCACGAATAAAACAAGGAAAATTCCAATACAACGGCTTTCTACCAAATCATGCCTCAGCGCGGTTGTATCTAAGTAATATTCCGATCGTTTTTAGAGTGTATTATATGTTATTAAATTTAAGGCGATTGTGATTTTAAAATTATAACAATTGTTTAACTTTATCTAAAAATTATTTCCTTGATTATAAACTTTTAAGTATTACGTAAGTATGTAAATTTTTTTCAATTACAAAAAAAGACTCAACACGTTGAACTGTTTCTTCGAAACGGTTGCGAATACGAGCTCGAAAAATTCCACGATATTTTCACAATGTAACCGGAGATCGGTGATAGATCTTTGTGCGAGTTATCTCCGCCGTATTGAGATGATATCGGCGTTGTATTCGGGTCGTAGTGCTCGACGAGTTGGAGTAAAACGCGGAATATTCCAATACAACCGGCGTTGTCCGAGAATAAAACAAGGAATATTCCAATACAACGGCTTTTTAGCTCCAATCATGCCTCGTCGCGGTTGTATCTAAGTAATATTACGGTGGTTTTCGACCTGTATTATCCGTGATTAATACAATGCAACGAATTGGGGATAAAAAACACAACTTAAAGGGTAAAACACAAGGAGACCAAAAAAGGTAATCGAATAAATCGACCATAAGCAATACGTACATCATTCAATAAAATCAAAAACTATGTTCAAACAAATTATCCTATATGTTCATTAGCATCGGTAGAACAATTCTTTAGCGATCTAGAATTCATCGTCCGGATTCATTAGCATGCTTGTGTATGTCTCTGTCACTGTTGTGATGGAGGCAGTTCCTGGAGTAATATGAATAAAAAAATTGTAAACATCACAGATTGAATAGTAAATAAATAGCCTCGCCCACATTATAATTTACCTGACTTAAGGGAGCCGACGTTCCAAACCAGTTTGCCTCGTTTTGGAAAACTGTAGCATCACTTGGACCGGCATCTTTATCCGTTCCTACATAAAATTTGACACTTTATGACGGAGACAGTATAAGTTTTAGAAATAAAAAATATTTCAGCAAACTAAACTTACTTTTTCTTTTCATATTTTTTTCCCAATATCCTTTTAATCTTGAATTAGATATCCCTTTAGGACGCACCTTTACTGGGTCATTCAGATTTCTCTCTTTACATGGGGTCTTCTTCTTAGTTGTTTTTGCCTTTTGTTGGGGTTCTCTCCCTGTAATATTTCATTGGCATCGAGTGTTAGTTTGTTTAGTGTATCTAGCACAAACTTCTCGGCAACTTCATGGCCTTGCGTTCTTGTACTTATACGAGTACGCTAATTTATGAACATGTGTGCGATATATAAGACCACTTGAGACGATTGGCAACATTTGAGACCCCTTAAGATGTTGATATTCCAAACTTTTGTATATGTCCCTTTTGCATGTGTACACCATCGAAGTAATATGTGTTTCTCGAAATTTTGTACACGTTATCATCGTTGAAGAACCCTTAGAGCGTGAGCACACGGTAACCCCATCATTTCAAATTTTTTACAATCGCACGCGATATCAAATTAGCTCTGTCTAGTTTCACGATCCGATATTTGTACGTGTCTCTATTATCGAAGGTTCTTATGTGAAATTCGAATCATTGTTGGCAAATCCTTCCAAAGCAAGTCCACCCAAACCATGAAGAAACTCGACTCGAACTTCGAGTATAAATTCCGCGTGTAAAGTAAAGCGACTCGCCTCGAACGAGGCTGCTTTTCTGCTGAGGACAATAGCAGATTGCTCGCATCGGAAATCCTCATCCTTCTCATTTCTTCGCCAAGTTTTAGCAATATGTTCGAGGGCCGGAAAACATTCGGTTACCGTGCTTGTTGGCTTGCGAAACTATGACGGATGTTATTAGTCGACTCACTCCTCGCGTAGATAGGATCCCCAGTTCCGAAAATGTCTTTATTGAATGTTGTTGACCAACGATGCCTTATATTATACAATTCATCCAACCATACATTTTCCTGAAGTTCTCCTATCTCAATCATTTCGGCCCAAGTTTCTTCGAATTCAGCTTCTGAGTCACATCTACGCATGCATTTAAAAAAGAGATCGTGTACTATCTTGTTTTTCCCGAACCACAATGCACTTTTGAAGATAATTTTTTGTATATATGCCATTGACATAATCTATGTCTAGTGTGCGGCAAGCACTCTTGGATTGCTCTACTCATTGCTTGATCTTGGTCAGTGAATATTGTGATTGGGTGCTTGTTATTCATTATACGGATAAGGGCTTTGAATAACCACTTGAAGGACTCGATCGTTTCATCCAGACAAAAAGCCAGTCGCAAAAAGCACATTCTGCCGATGGTGGTTCACACCGACGATCGGCGCACAACATAGGTTGTATTTATTCGGTCTATAGCTTGTGTCAAATATTATGACATCACCAAAGCAATCATAATCGAGTACGGACATCCCATCACTCCATAAGAAATTCAACAAGTCGCCCGACTCATCAATTTGGACGTCCCACGCAAACATTGGATCCTCGGCTTGTCGTGCGGTGAATAGTTGTAGTAAGGAATTAGCATCCCCAGAGTTCGATGTGTAATCTTCTCTCTCTTTGTAAGAGATTATATGCATCCCTCTTCGTACGGTCTAGGTTCTCCACTCCACCAACTTCGTGGCTAGGAAGCTAAACGCATCGGTGGTTCTAATCCTCGCTTTTGACATTGATCCGAGGACATCGCAGCGATGTCACTCATCTTTCGCATCGAACGCAATAGGTGAGTGTCGCCGACATTCGCCAACGGATGGTTATGACTTTCTATGAATTTCTTTACCGACCGAGTTCCTTGGACATCAACGGCATATCGGATCATGGCGGGACAACCGGTCCTTGTATCCGCTCGCTTGTACCTCACCGATACATTGTCCTTCAATTCTCTCTTCATACCAGCCTTACCACAAACAAACTCCCTTGTCTTGATCCTCCTTGAATTCGGCCAATAACCAATGTGGTCCTTTCGCACAGTAAATCCAACAATGTGTGCATAGGCACAATATTTTTCATGTGCCGCCTTCTCATCATTGATACCAGCTTGAAGCAATATGTTTACCAGTGGATCATTGGAAGCATCTGTCTCTCTCGGGTATCCGCGATTGAATCGGGATTTGAATGTCGGTATCAACTATACTTAACAACCAATAATACAAAAATCATATCATGATAGCACCACAATAATACCATAATAATAAATATAAAAGCATTGGTGTTTTTCGGGTTTATCACTAATAATACACCCAAACTAGTAGAGTATCGCCTTCAAATTACCTAAATAAAACCACAGTGAAATCGAAGCAAAGTTACTCTTAAGATACTGCACTGAATACCACCACAAAATTACCAAATTAACACCACGTACCGTTGAAAAAATACTTAACAAGTATACTTTTACGAGACTACATGAATACACCTATAATATTACCAAAATACCACCATGTCTCACTATAAAAGAAAAATTGACATTACTCTTTTGAAAATACGGGCATACTAGCGTAATAAAACGAGTAAATAGAACAAATGAAACGCATCCTCCACCAAACTACTAGAATGCTACCTTCAAATTGCCGAAATCGAAGCAAACTTAAGTTACTCTTAAGAAGCTGTCCGAATACCACGACAAAATTACCAAAATAACACCACATACCGTCGAAAGAAGACTTGACAAATATACTTTCACGACCACTACTCGAATATACCTATAATATTACCCAAAAATACCATGGTTCTTTAAGAAAAATAACTTGACGTTGCTCTTCCGAATCTACGGGCATACTACGCTTAATAAAACTTAAAAACGGTGAAGCCGTAACTAAACATTGCATACAATAAAATTTACCAACCCGAGGATTTGTTACGTCGCGGCTAAACTAAGTCGAGAATCTTGTTCGTCCAATATATTTTGAGATTCGAACTCAATGTCGACTTGATCGGTGGTTTTTTGTGCGAACGGTAGCATTCTTTAGCTTTAGGTTAGAATCAAATTTCAGCTCCTCAGCTCCACGACAAGGTATGTCAGAGAAAAACCCTAAGTCTCCGCATCCTAAAGATAATGGAGACAACAAAAACCCTTTATCCTTTGGCGGGGAAAAAAAGCGGTAAAAATTTCATGTTTTTCTGCTCGGGTCGGGTCGGGTCGGCAGAATGAAGATAAATAAGCCTTTTTTTCAAACGTGCCATGGTGGGGTCCGGAAATCCACGTGGCGCGTTTTTAGAGGCTACGGACGCATCGGCTGCGTACGCGATCCGGACCGAATAAAAATTCCAGTTCAGGACCAGTTCAATCCTGATCCAATACAGAAATGGCCCTAAGCTTCGAACAAACCAGTATTGAACTATTTCAATCCGGATCCAATTATAGGTCTATGTACATGCATATAAAATTAGTTTAGGTATACAAATCATAATATTTATGCACAGTAGATGGGTAAAACCTCAATTTTTTTGTTCGAATAGAAATGAATAACCTCAGTTTTGAATGAGATGCAAGCGTTATTTTTTTAATATTAATAGATGTCATTTTCTTAGAAAAAAATTGTATACGTAAAGCGTACGCAGCGTTGCGTACGTCATCCAATAGGAGGTTGTCACATACGTATAATCTCCATGTAACCTATAAAAATAACGAGGTTACAGGGAGGTTATAGGGAATAAAATATGAAAATACTTCTCAATACCCTCTGAATAACTCCATATAACATGTTGGACGGATGCAGCGCTGTGTACGCTTTACGTACGACAAATTTTTTCCAAGAAATTCGTAAGCTAAATGGAGTCTCAATTTTTTTACAATGACATTCTGATGTTGACTTTGTTAGACAATAAAATAATCGTTTGGACATCCGTAAAATTACATGATTACTTATGGTCTTCAAAAACTTGCCATTTGTCATAATCAACCGGAATTATTTTTACTAATATTATGTATCCATCTAATTAATTATTATTTTATCTTTTGTGGATGGCCGGCTGTTGGTGTAGAATTGTAATTCAATTCCAAATAATTTAAATATCTTTAAGACAAACAATAAATGTTATCTAAAAACACATTGTGTGGCTTTCATTATAGAATCTAGATTACGCATGAGAAATTGATATTTGTCTTTCGCTAGAATATCGATTTCCTACTAAAAATAAAAATTTGTATGTATGTATGTATCCATGTATATACGCATGCATGTATGTTTGTTTATGTATATATATATATATATATATATATATATATATATATATATATATATATATATAAACACACACACATGCACATACATACATGAAAATTGACATATAGAATAATTAATATTTTGATAATATTATAGTATTATTAGGATGAAATATTATTATAACACTATGGAAATACCATTAATTTATTAATTGTATGGACGATATCGACACATAATGTGAGCTGTCCGTTTGCTAACCTAATCCTAACTATCTCTCAACTACCAAAGACATCGCTTCCCTTTAAAAACCCAACTATCTCTTCCAAAGAGCATTTGCTTCAGCTTGAGTTACCAACGTTTCTCTTACAGAAGCCCTTCCTTCCCTTTCTTCTCCACATGAAGACTTTCTTCTCTTCATGGGTCTACGAACTTGCGCTTCTCGCAGCCTTGCTCTGCCAGGAAGCCGCACACCACTCTTTCGAGTGGGTAAAAAAGCAGAGCATCTCCGACCGCAGATCTCCACCCTCGATTCCTTTCAGAAAATGGTTCTCATTGGAGGCTGAAATCGAGCGCGAAGAAGCTCAGCCCACTTTGTCGAAGATGACGATGCTTGATCTGCCTGAACTAGCCATAGAATGCATTTTGGAAAAGCTTTCGCCAGCGGAGCTCTGCAAAATGTCCGCTGTTTGTAGAGATTTGAGAGAAAGGTGCGCTAGTGATCATCTATGGAAGAGGCATGTGATGGAGAAGTGGAGCAGAGTAATAGGGGAAGTGGCATGGAGGAAGTGGGAGCTGCAGGTTAAGTCAAGGAGGGATCTTTATGTCGGTTATGAAAGTGGAGGAGTTAGTCCGATGGGGTGGACGCACTGGCTGGGTTGTGTGTGGCCTTTTTCATGGCTTAAGCGCAGGATTAAAGAAGTAAGAAAGCTCAGTAGCATTTTGCCGGCTGATTCTCTTATTTCATTCTATCTGGCGCTTGAGCGTGGCAGATTCTCTTTTCCAGCTCAGGTTTACAATCGTCAGGTATAGATTGATGGACTTGATTCTGCTTCTTCTTTCATATTTGAGCCGCCATTCCTTTTTAAGTTTTCAAATTTGATTACTTCATCGGTATGGTGTTTTTGTACTAATTTCATGTCTTGTATTGGTGCTTCTTTTACAGAATACAAATGCTGGGTTTTTGTTGTCATGTTATGACGCGGAGATTAGTTACAATTCTCGCACAAACAAGTTCTATGCCAGGTATGATGCAAACAAAATTTTTCGCCTTCCTGATAATTGCCATGAAAGGGAAATGGTTTAGTTTTCTTGCTCTGTTAAAGATTTAGGAGAAGAGGGAGAAGATAATTTCTTTGGTGGCTTTTGTTTCTTATTTGATAGGTATCCACCTCATGGTAAAAAAGTTCCAGCAATAGAGGAAGTGACATGGGACAGAGTAAGAGCTCCTATTGGTACTTCGGCTCATGATCTTCACATTTCAGACTGCTTAACAGAACTTAATCCTGGTGATCATATTGAGATTCAGTGGAGAAGGTGCAAAGAGTTCCCATATGGTAATTGCACCAAGCATTTGTTACTTTTGACAATTTGTTTTGCTCAGCCAACTGCCTTAGTATGTAGAGATGAGGAGAGCTCAAAATGTTTCTTCTGCAATTAATTTGCGTTATTTTTTTTTGGAAGGTTGGTGGTATGGAGTTGTTGGTCATTTGGAGGTTTGTGACAGAGGTGAACATTGCTGCAGTTGTTATGATAACGGTACATATTCTATCACTTTTACTTATATTTACTTTTCTTCATCAAAGCCCATAGAATTTGTGCGCAAGCCCTGGCTCATTGGTAGCAGCCTTTGGCGTAAGACCCTTGGGTCGGGGGTTCAAATCTCACCCATTTTGGGAGGATTTGAATAGCACACAAGACTGGAAGGGGGTCCGCCCCTTGGTCAGTTCAACTTAGAGGGGTTGATCGACGGTCTCCGACTGTCGATCAATCTTTAAAGAAAAATGCCCAAAGAATTTAAGAGGAAATACAGCTTTCAATGCAGATATACAGAAATAGTTGCATTTTCATTAATTCATAAATTAAAAACTTCAACTCCTAAGAGTTTTTGCTTAAATGGAAAGCATTACCCCTCTTTACACTGTTTTCTTTACCGCAAACTCTTTATCAATCCTTCGTCAGTGTCTTCTTGTAGTTAAACTCTAGGAACTATCAATATGATAATTTCAAAGCCACAATGGCTTTTTCCCTGTTCTCAATATTGGAAGATTTACATGCATACAATTTAATTCTTTTGTATTTACATATAGAGCTCCTAAACTTTAACTTTTACATACATGTCACCTTGACTATGCATGAAAAATGTATATTCCATTTCCTAGAAGCTTAAATAGTGATATTTTTTAAGCTATATGAAAGATTTGTGTGCTATTAATGTCAAAAGTAAAGTTTAGGTATTATGTATATATAAATACATAAGAGTTAGCTGATCTGTATGTAAATGCCCCCCTTTTTTCTACTTGGCACTTTTGTTCAAGTTAGCAAACTATTAGATTTCATATTTTCCGAGTACAACAGAAGGCTATGAATCTCATTTTCAAGTCTTTTTTCAATGGCAGACAGCATTGTGCTAGAGTTCAACCACTATGCTCCAGGATCAAGATGGAGGAGGAAAATCGTTAATCGAAAAGAACACAGAGAGGATATGAGCGAAGATGGTTATTATGGAGGAATTAGGAAAGTCCAAAAGAAGGAAGAGATCTCTGTGTGGAAGCAGTTCTGCCCAGCTGAAGTTCAGGACTAGCTTCTACTCCCTTTTTCTCTCTTGCACTTTTGACTCGCTACAAGTCGGTAATCCTCTGACTAGTAAAATGGCATATCCACAGCAAGCGGGAGTTAGTTGATTTACGGTTCTTGCATGCAGATTTCCATAATTTGAATGGATGACCGTGAAAACAGAGTTGATGTAACTTAGATACATTTGGGGCGGCTACAATTTTTTTTTGTAAAGGTGATAGTAAAATTGGTATGGAAAAAATAACTAATTTTTCATTACAAATGTGTAGAAAAGCAGTAAAAAAAGCAGTAAAAAAGTAGTAGTCATACAAAAGTATGATATAGTTTAAAAGCAAAGCATTGAAAAAATTTCGCCAAATAAATCCTTGAAAACTCCAATTTTTAATAAAAGCTGTTTTATTTTGGAGAAAGGTTCGAGCTCTTCTCAAACTAATAAAATTACTGATATGCTTAATGTTCCTGCTAAATGCCGTCCTATTAAATACCTTGGGGTGCCCATTTTCAAAGGGAAGAGCGATCGCGCTAATTGATGATATTATTATGGGAGTGCGTAACAGATTGGATAGTTGTGGGTTTCGTTTGCCTTCCATGGGTGGTAGATTCATTTTAATCAAAAGCGATTTGCGCTCTCTCCCAGTGTATATTTTCCAATCAATTAATCATACATTAGCTGTGTGTCTTAATGTGGGGGCAAATCATTAATAAATTTTTCTGGGTTCTGATAGCACTAAGACTTTTTTCTTATGGTCTCCTAAAATAAAATGTGTTTCCCTATGGATGAAGGTGGGCTTGGTTGTATGTCTTTTTTGGATTTGGCTCAATGTTTCTTCATTAAACGTTGGTGGTCATTTCGTTTGGATGTGGACCAAGTTTTTAACCATAAAATATTGCCTAGATATTTATCCTTCATTAGCCATATTTAAAAGTGGTGACTCCTCGGTTTGGAAAAGACTTTGTAAAGTAAAATCGGTTGCGGAGGCTTTCATTAAGTGGGTTTTAGGAAAAGGCAACATCTTTTTTTTGGCAAAGCAATTGGCTTAGTTGTGATTCATCGGACACCTTGCTTAATTGTCATTCTACATCTTCTAGGAAGGTTCATAGATTCTTTAAAGACAGGTCATGAAATGTCCAATTACTTCAAGTATTTATTCCTCAGTGTCTAGTTGATATAGTCTCCTAATTAAAAATATTTGAGGACTTCGATGAAAAAAATATTATTTTTTGCTTCTGCTAATGGTCACTTTTTTTTAAAGCTGTAAGGAATAAGTTTCGTATCAACAAATCATAAAATACGAATATTAGACCCTTTTGTGGTAAGGCTATTTCTCCATTTATCTTCATTTTATCTCGGAAGATCTTGCATAATTTCTTATCTGTGTATTTTAACCTTTAACATTGAGGTATATATTTAGCCTCTAATTGTCAATGTTGTTCTAACATGGAGGACGTTCAACACCTTCTTTTTAGGAGTGGTATTGTGGCTTTCATTTGGCGTTGGATGGATTTAGTGTTCCAAAAAAAACTGCTTCCAACCTATTATCTCTAAATTTGCTTATAAGTAATTTGTTAGCTCCTATTCCAAGATAATTTAAAAACCATATTATTCATGTTGTTTTATCTCATATTTTGTGGTTTTTTTGGAATACTAGGAATCATTCGAAGCTCCAAAATATTAATATGAATTAATTTTCTATCATTGTTAATGCTTCTCTTAAAATTAATTTCTTGCTCAAGGCCAAGCCAACTTAACTAATCCTAAATGTTTTAAAGGCTTTCAAAAAGCATTTTCAGCTTTTGTTCTTAATGATTTGGAGTTTGTCAACCCTTTCTTCGTTAAGGTGAATTGGTTTGCTCCTCGTACTGGGTGAGTGAAATCTGATGCAGATGGGTCGATATCTAATACGACTAGGGTCTTTATTGGTATTTTGAGGGATCATGAGAGTAACTTCCTTATTTCTTTTGTCCTCCAAATTGTCCTCTATAATCCATACAAAATTATTTGCTCTAAAAGAGAGTTTGATCCTGGCTATTTCTCTTAATTACTATATTGTGGTTAGAGTTAGATGTTAAACTGTCACTGCAACTTTGTTTAAATTTTGATAAGAATGATATTGCTAATTGTCATATTTTATCTATTGAGCATGATTTTGCATCTATTGAATTATATTAATTAAAGAATGTCACATATTTTCAGGTAAGTAAACTCTTGTGTTGATTTTCTATCTAATTTTGGGAAAATTATTACATATGGAGAACATACGCAGCGCTGCATACAGAATTCCCGAGTAACCCTCGAAAAATCACCTGATAACCTCCGCGATAGTGTATTTTAGGGTTATCGGGAGTTTATTAGCAGATTATTGCGGTATTATTCAGAATAATCAGCGAAATAACCTCCTAATAACGCCCCAATAACCTCTGCGGTTTCATTTTATACTTTTTATCTGTTATTCGAGGTATTATGAGGTTATTGGGAGGTTATTGCTCAAATAACTTTGCAATAACTCTCTAATAACCTGTCAATAACCCCCGCAGTTTCATTTTACTGTTATTCACGAGTAATCAGATGGTTATTCGGGGGTTATTTAAGGATTCCATACACAGCGCTGCGTACGTTGTCCGTATGGAATAATTTTCCCTAATTTTGGGTCTCGTCATGAGAATTTCCAAACCTTTTCTTATTTTGAACATAATAGGCATCTCAAAGGATTGCTCTTCTTAGCTAAATTGCTCTCCATTACCTAAGATCTTATTAATTTCTTATGGTTGGGGGTTTTTGTTGATCTTTTCATTTTCGGGTGCTGCTTATATTGTTGGTTGCTTCGGGTGTGAGTTACATGTTATGCTATTGCACGCATTGTTGTTTCAGTGCACATGCTTAAAATTTTTTATTGTTTTTCTTTTTGTTGCTTTTTGGTGGATTGGATCCTTGTTTCTTGCAAGATAACATCCTTGTCTTGCTATGACAGCCTTTAGTTCATTTCTTTTTTCCTTTTGCGTGCTTTTTGTGTTCGTGCTGGATTTTTCTTTCTTTGTGTTGGCGCGCTTCCCTGTCCTTCCTCTATGGTTGGCGTTATTGCCTGTGCTGGGTTGGCCTTTCTCAGATGGTGAGGTTATTTTTCGTTTTCGTTGTCCTTGGGTGCTTCTGGCTGTATTTCTATATTGGTGTAGTTTGCCTCGTTTCTTTCAATGTATCGTGGGCTCTGTAGTCTTCTTTGCGATTTTTTCCACTTAGTGTTGGTGACTATGAGAATTTCTCATTATGATTTTGCCACGTTGACATTTAGTTGGCCTTGATTTAGTATATTTGGGACAGTTTTTTGCTCCCTTTTTCTTGCAAAATATTGTCCTGGGATATCTAATGGTATGCACTTACCAGTTTATCCTTGCTGGCAAACTTCGCTTTTTCAAGTTTGTTTAAGGTTTGGACTTAATCATAGTGTTTTTCCTCTTTTGCTGCTTTATTCTCTTTCATCTCCTTAAAATTTGGTTTTTAATTTGGCATCCTAGTTTCTCCTAGTTATCTTCTTTGCTTTGGTATGTTGTTTGTTTCTCCTTGTTCTTAGCTTCTTGTAGGTTCCTGCATTGATCATTTTACAACATTTTGGCGAATCATTACTAATCTTTTTTTAGTGTTTTGTTCTCTTCTAAGAGTTTTTCGTTTGGAGTTCATTTGACGGAATATATCTTCAGATAGCAATGTTTTTCTTTTAGTGTGTGTCGTATTTTACGTGTAGGGGGATCCATATACCGATTTTGGTATTCTTTGTTTTGATTCAATAAACTTCCCCCCAAGGTTCTAAAAAAATCAACCTCCCAAAAAACTCTATAAGATGATTCACATTGATTACCACTATCATTCATAATTTTTTCAATTCCTAAGTTCCTTGAACTTCTTGGAAGTAGATAATCTTGGATTTGTTCGGTTTGTTACGTCGAATAATTTGATTCGACAATAAGAATCCTAAATTTAGAATTATTTAGCATTTCAATTGATGCACCAAAATTTTCAACACACTTCAAGTGTTTGCTTTAATGTTATTTTGACTCATGTTAGATCACTTTCTGCATATCATTGAGTTTGTCTTAGCTAGAAGCCTAGTTCGACTATAAACTTGTTGAAATTGGGGCTGAAATGATGTTGCATTTCAAGTTAGAATGTTTCCAACTCAAAATGCATCAAAATTTATTGACGACTCATCAATAACAAATATGCTATTATAACATTAGAGAATTGAGATGCTGCGAGTAAAAATAAATGCAATAGTCTACAAATAATTTTGATAGGAATGTCACATTTTTATTTTTATTTTATTATTATTACATTGGAGAAATCTCACAATGATCCATAGACAAATGTAAATCACATGCATATACTTTCATGTGTCTGGTTCTCTTAGTTCAACTTAGAAATGGTTTAAATGTGGCTACAAACTTACTTCCATGGATCTATCACTGTGTGTAATGAAGTCCTACGAGCAATTAAATTTTCCTACTTGAAATAAATCATATCATCCTCTCTATGGAAGGACTCCATATAAAGATTAAATTTCCCGACTTTAATTGCATTAAACACAAACTTTTCCTAAGACAATCCCATCTCTCATAAGCAAATCCTAAACCCAAAACCGGAAACATATCATGAATGATAACATCAATCCATAATTTCATTATACATTAGTTTATATAAATGATGTTTTGCTATTTTATCAAATTACAATGATCATTTTAAACATTTGAATACATGTAAATATGCAATTGATAAAAATGATTTAGTAATATTAGCAACTAAAATAAAATTATTTGAGACAAAAAAATAATTAATGGGTCATAAAGTAGCAAATGCTTTTCAAAAAGTGAAGATATCAAACAACTATTTTAAATTTAATTATTTGAATTTATAAGTCTCATAATACATATAATTGATTAAATATGCCTTTTATTTAGTTTACGAGAATCTACCTAAAAGTTTAACTTTAGAACAAAGTATTAAGTTTAATTTTAATATTAAATTTGTAACTTCTCTAAAATGTATGCATCATCATAACCACAAAAAATTCCGCATTATATCTCATAAGAATAGCCATACCAGATTCAACATGCTCCTTGTTTATTCCTTTTAGAATAATATGCTTGAAAATTTAACTTAAATGCTCTTTTTTCATCTGGACTATTTAATTGACTTTTGAAGTAAATTAAGGTGGTTAGTGATGGATCCTAATTTTATTTGCGGTGTAGGTATACTATATAGATTAGAACACTGACAAACAAATGATAAGAAAGAAAAGGGCTATGAATAGCTAAGCTTTATTGTTGATCAATGAAGCATCTCTTGGAGTGGAAAGAAGATCCCCCCTTGTATATTCCATCCCAACTTTTATATATAACAAAGGGAAGGTCCTTTTAATACTATATGATAATACATAATGTTAATAATAGTACCTAAGAATTTATGGAAGCATTGAACCCTTACTTTTATGGTATAAATTTTTGTTAATCGTCAGATCCTGTGTCAATTGGGCCAAGCTTCTCTCTGCAACAACATATGGATGCCAAACTTGTGGTTTAAATTGACTAAGTTGGCAATTTGACTAGGCTGAACTGGCTAATGAGTGTATTGTCTCAATGTGAAATATCTTAGGGCCCATTTGAGGGCGTGGTTTGCCCGCAATTTGGCTTGCCACAACAGTTTGGAGGCCTTTGGTTCAACGTTTCTCTGGCAGCGTGGAGCATTTTTAATAAAACACAGGTCGGGGATTCGAGCACGCGACCCTCGTTTGTTCGCTTATTTTGTCAAAGTTGCCCGCATTTTCTACTTCTGTCCTAACTATCACGTGGATCGCTCTCGCATTCTTTTTCTTTCAGGAGATGCTTCTTGCTAACTCTCCTGCTCTAACATCTTCTGCCCTAACCTTCCCACTCTTTCATTCTTTCCAAACGTCTGTGCTTCTTCTCTTGGTATACTCTATCCATTAGCTGCATTGGTGTCTTCATGAATTTGCTTGATGGCTTTTCTGAGTAGCACCCATTTTTTTGTTTCTGGTTACTTCATGAATTCTCTTGATGTTTCTGTAGGGTAAATTATGATGGTTTGATTGAGAATTTGAGATGCAGAGTATGGGAGGTACGTATTTGTTGTGGTCATATGTATTTTTTGTGGAATGTATGTATTGGTATGGTTTATGAGTGGTGCAGTGGAGTGTGTGGAGGTTGGATGGAAGTATCATTTTACAATAATCTTATGTAACATATTACTAAAATTTGGAAGCTACAAGGTTGTTGACCTCATTTTTGGTCAGGTCTAATTTTTCTCTTAGAACTTAGGATATAGCCATAGGACTTTCTTATTAACTGTCCTAGAAGACTAGTGATGGGACCCACCCCCACTTAGAAGTTCGAAACAATTCTTGACTCTTTCGAGAAGTCTCACATGGATGTTCTCAAGCACTCGACACTTGTTTGAGGTGGCTAGGACCAACATGTGAAGACTCAAAATGAGTTCCTATAGAATCATAAGGCTTTAAGGACAACGTCCACCATAACCTTTATCATCACCACTTTACATACACTACACTCATACTCACATACACGTTCACATCACCACATCTACCATACCTGTTTCACCACTTCTCATCACCACACCTCACACTCCACTAACTTACAACCCTAATCCACCCAAAATCCAAAAATTACCAAATATACCCAAATTCCCCAATGCCCAAATTTCCCACAAAATTGCCAAGATTCCCTAAAATTACCAAAAATATCCAAAATTGTCAAATTTCACCCAACATATCAAAATAACCCAATTTTCCACTCCAATTATCCAAAATGAGCAAAATCCCCAATTTCACCTAAATATCCACCAAATCTACCCTAAATCCATCAAAATTCAAATCAAATCCAGTCCCACCCAATTTCAAGCTCAAGTCCAAAATTACCTAAACTCAAATCCAAATTCATCCCATGTTCAATTTAAACCCAAAATCCATCAAAATTTAACCCACATACCAAATCCAATTTCACCAAGTTCATGCCCCAAATCTCATCATGATTATTTCTAAACTCCACTAAGCTCGTTATCAATTTAAAATGGCAACAAATCCATGTCTGAAATCAATCCCACCATAATCAATCTTAAAAGCCCATTAATCCAAGCCTAATCCCTAAATCATCCTAAATTCAAGCCCTTGAAAAATTTCATGATAGATCAACATAATGTGGAATTCATGAACGTCCTCTCAAAGCTTGAAATCTTCACCCACCTCCTTTAATGCAAGCCGTGTAGGCCATGCATGAGCCATGGGTAAGCCATATGGCCTCATCTAAGCCAAAAAGAAAGCCATTAAGCCATGCGCAAGCC
Organism: Papilionanthe hookeriana x Papilionanthe teres; assembly: GCA_022702705.1. Lineage (NCBI taxonomy): Eukaryota > Viridiplantae > Streptophyta > Magnoliopsida > Asparagales > Orchidaceae > Papilionanthe > Papilionanthe hookeriana x Papilionanthe teres. Next base: position 27,913,150 of record CM040435.1, read on the forward strand.
TCATATTTATGGTTAATGGAGGACCCCCTTTCAGACCCCATAAAAACACTTAAAAATACCTATGCATCACTCTAACCCATCATTATGCCTTAATCCTTATGATGGGGACTTGCCTACCCAACCCTAAATGATCATAACCAGGTCAAGACAACATGGGGAGTCACCCAAACCCATTCCAATGAACTTAACCCAAGTTAAACCCAATATTGAGCCAAACCTCATTCCACTTTAACCCAAACCTTAGACACATGGCACCACATAATTAACTTCACCAATTTCCACAACTGACCTCCCACAGCTAGATGGTAACCACCCATGGCCTGACCAGCTAGCATGGTCGACGGTAAGCCCAAACCCGAGAGCCACCCAAGGTTGAATTCAAACCCTCCTACTTAGCTCACTGATGCACTAATAATATGTTTAATTTTTCACATAAATTTTATACTAATTTTTTGTGATACTTCACTTTAAAGGACAGTATTTTCATGTTTTGTTGCAGGTATATTGATATTTGGCATTTGGAGTAAAAAAGGGAGCAAAAAGGAAGAGATATGGAGTCAAATGAAGCATTTTTAGAAACTAATCTAAAGCCGACAGTGCCAGTATCTAGAGAAGATGCAAAAATCTAAATTTTACTCTGGCACCGATGGTGCTAGAGTAGGTGCCAACGATGCCATTTGATAGATCCTGGGCGCCGACGATTCCAAATTCTGGCGCCATCGGCACCCATGATGGTTAGAGCAGTTTTTTTTTGCCAAATTCAATGTATTGGGACAATTTTTGGAAGGTTTCTTGAGGCATCTCTTAGAAATTTCTTCCCTACACTATATTAGAGTGCTAAATGCTAGAAAAAGTGGGTGTGTGTGTGAGACGAGAGTGTGTGGCATGTGTTGAAAGAGTGTAAGTGTAGAGAGTCAAGTTAAAAGAGGGTTTTCTCTAGAGTGTAGGAGAGGAAGAAAAGTGAGAGATTTATTCTTCCTTGCTTTTCTAAGAGAGAATTCAGTGTTGTTGTATATAAAGTAAGAGATTCAAAAGAACTTCAGGGGATTTACTTTTGGGAAGAGTTTCTGATAAGTTGTTTTTATTAATTTTTGTTCGTATGAACTTCGTTTTATATATATAATTTGTGTTTTGTTGTATCTTCCTCATGAATTCTGAGTAGATTTCTATGTCTTTCTCCTTGTAATGAGATATGGTAAAATGAAGAGATAGATTAAATATGCAATTTAAATGTTAAATACTTGTGATGATTTTACACTTCTTACTTTATTTACTTTTCTATCTGGCTAATTGAAATGTTAAAATTTGTTGTGAAACATACGATCTGAAAGCACGATGTGTTCTACAACAAAGTGAGAATCACATTTAATTCTATGCATGAGAATGTAGTCCATGGGGTTGAGTGCAAATAAATATGAGAAATATACTTTGTTGGGCGTAGAATTGGAGGTTTTTAGTGATAGACTAAAATTCCCAATTCGGTCCTAGTGTTTGGAAACTAAAGTGAGAGTTAGCCCTCAGGCATGGAGGAAGTGAGAGCTCTGGAGTGAGAGCCAGTATCCTCCCAACCTAACCACGAATTTAGGGACTAAACCTAGGATTAGCCAATGTTCTTTATGCACTCGGAAGAGGATAAAGAATAGGATCCTCTTATTTGACAAAATACAATTTCCAACAATCTAAATCTTTTACTAACCATAACCTCGTTGCAAGGGGAAGGATACTTTCTCCAATTTAAAAATTTCTTTACAAAATAGTAAAAGTTTATTTAGAAATAGTAAATTTAGTTTGATGGTTAGAAAGTTGTTTGGTAATTTTTGTTATATTAGCATCATTAAACACTAGCAATTTGTGCATTTCTCTTGTAAGTTTTATATAGTTTGAACGCTGCATTTTAGTGCTACTATCATAAATTTACACTTTCCCTGTGGAATCGATAATTATGACTCCAATAGAGCCCTGTATTACTTGAACGATATGTATACTTGCGTTTGTATTCTGGTGATTATATAACAATATATAAATATAAAAACATAGCATCAAGTTTTCGACGCCGTTGTCGAGGAAGGTAACAGTAAATTTAATAGTATTTGAAAGACTTTTGTTTGATCTATTAAACTTATATTTGTGTATTGCTTATTTTTAAGTGTTTTGATTGTGTTTGTTTATGCGTAGTATTAGATCTGAAGGTTTAATACCTTACGACCCAGAGTTAGAATGTACTACTTGAAAAATTTGAAAACAACAAAAAGAATATGAAAATTTGAACAAAATGGTGAACAACTTAGATAATTAAAGAATTGAAAACGAACATCAATAGAGACCTTTAAGAGATCATGCTAACCCTACAACAGATGAATTTCACTTAACTATTTAAAATCCTGATGTTGCTGCTAACTCATTTGAGCTTAAATCTGCTATTATCCAGATGGTACAAAATAATCAATTTGCAGGAACATCTCCTGTGTTAGAGGAAAGTTCATTGAGACAAATAATAGAATCTCAATCATCTTATGAGACTTTGAATGCCATAAATAGTAGACCCAAAAACCCATATTCAAATTATTATAATCTTGTTTAAAAGAATCACTCTAATTTAAATTAGAATAATAATAACAATTTAGTAAACCCATTAGGAAATTCAAAAAACCAAGGAAACCCTAACTATAGACCTTATTATATTCTAGGTTTTATCAGTAATTCACAAGTTAAGGAGAAGAAATTGTTTATCAAAGAATTAGTATTAAACATGGGGAATCAATTACAGAGTCAGGATAATCAATTACAAAGTCAAGGAGCTGCTGTTAGAAATATTTAAAATCAATTGGGACATATTGCGGCTGCACTTAGTAAAAGACCTTCAGAAATTCCTCCTAGTAATGTCGAAATTAATCCAAAAGATCAAATTAAAGAGAAAATAAGGCTATTCAACTTAGAAGTAGAAAAGAATTGGAAAAAAGAGTACAAAGAGAAATTGAATCTGAAAATGAAGGGTGGAAATTGAAAAGGGTAACTATGATGCATATCTGATTTAGAATATCCAATTAAACAAATGAAAATTAATGTCTAAAGACCTTCACCTCTGTTTTCTCAATGATTGAAACAACAACAGAGAGATAAACAATTTTTAAAATTTTAAGAAATCCTTAAAAAATTACCATTTGTTGAAGCCTTAGAACAAATGTCAAATTATGTGAAGTTTATGAAGGATATACTTAACAAGAAAATAAAGTTTACAGATAACAAGACTGGTGCACTTAGTAAGGAGTGTAGCACAATTATTCAGAAAAAGCTTTTTGAAAAACTAAAATGTGTTGGTAGCATTCCTATACGATACGATATTGGCCAATGATTTTTTAGGAGCCAGTATTAATCTCATGCCTCTATAAATTTTTTGAAGGTTAGGTTTCCGAGAGATTTCCTTAACTACTATAACTCTTGAGTTAGCTGATCGTTCGATCACTTATCCTAAAGGAATTATAGAAGATACTTTGGTAAAAGTTGATAAATTTATCTTTCCAGTGGATGTTATTGTTTTAGACATGGAGGAAGATAAAGAAATTCCTATTATTATGGGGAGACCATTACTTTTAACTGGAAGAGCTGTGATAGATGATCAAAAAGGAGAATTAATTATGAGAGTCAATGATCAAGAGGTAAAATTTTATTTATCAAAAGCCATGAAATATCCTGCTACAGAAAAAGATAATGAATGTTTTAGAATGGAAGTTTGTGTTATTTGAGTAATGAACATTTTAAGGAAAAGTTTGAAGAGAAATTAATGCAAGAAAATTTGAAATATGTGGATAAGGATGAGCGGGAAGATAAAAACTTTGAGTAGGAAATGAAAAGTTAGATTATGTTCAAGAAATATTTGAGATGTTTAATATAATAGAAAGTGATAATAAAAATCTTATGCCTTCAAGTATAAAACCTCCTAAACTTGAAATGAAAATATTATATACCTATATAAAATATGTATTTTTAGGATATTAATCTATATTACCTGTTATTATATCATCAGATTTAACTGAATCACATGAGAAAAAACTTTTAGATACTTTAAAAAGATACAAAAAAGTCTTTGGATGAACTTTAGTTATTAAAAAAATCAATCCTTCGATTTGTATGCATAGAATTCTATTGGATGAAAATCATGAGCCTAAGGTTGATCCTCAAAGGAAATTAAACCCAAAGATGAAAGAAATGGATAAGAAAAAAATTTTAAAATAGTTAGACGCTGGAATAATATATCATATTTTAAATAGTGTTTGGATAAGTACAATTCTCTGTGTTCTAAAGAAAGGGCGAGTGATAGTAGTTGTAAGTGAGAAAAAATGAATTAATACCAACAAGATAAGTCAGTGGGTGGCAAATTTGTATTGACTGTAGAAAATTAAATGCTGCCACTAGGAAAGATCACTTTCTTTTATCTTTTCTAGACCAAATGTTTGATAGATTAGCTGAGCACAAATATTATTGCTTTTTGGATGGATATACCAAGTGTCATCAAATTCCAATTGCTTATGAGGATCAAGAAAAGACAAAATTTACTAGTCCTTATGGAACATTTGCATTTCGAAAAATGCCATTTGGATTATGTAATGCACCTGCAACATTTCAAAAATGTACGATGTAAATTTTCTATAATTTAATTGAAAATTGAATGGAAGTGTTTATGAATAATTTTTCAGTGTTTGGAACCTTATTCAAATTATGTTTAAATCATTTAGAAAATGTTCTTGACTTTGTGAAAAAATAAATTTAGTATTAAATTGGAAGAAATATCAATTTATAGTGGTATAAGGAATTGTTCTTGGGCATCAAAATCTAAAGTATTTCCAAACTACCACCTCAACCCACATTGAGAGGGGTTAGAAGTTATTTAGGGCATGATGGTTTATACAGTCATTATATAAAAGAGTTTTCAAAAATTACTAAGCCTCTATGTTAAGTTTTAGAAAAGACATGAAATTTGATTTTAACGAAGAATGCATACAGGCCTTTTAATTATTAAAAAAAAAATTAATCACTGCTCCTATAATAGTTTCACCTGATTGGAAGAAATCATTTGAGCTAATGTGTTATGTTAGTGATTATGCCATTAGAGCTATTTTAAGGAAAATATTTGACAAAGATTTTAAAGTAATGTACTATGCTAGTAAAACTCTAAATGATGCTCAAGTTAATTACACTATTACTGAGAGGAAATTATTAGATATTGTTTATGCTTTTGATAAATTTAGGTCATATTTAATTGGAGTTAAATGCATAGTACATACAAACCATTCTGCTATTAAGTATCTAATGCAAAAGAAGGATGCGGACCAAGATTAATTTGATGGATAGTTCTAATGCAAGAGTTTTATTTTGAGATAGTGAATAGAAAATGAACTGATAATCAAATAACTGATCATTTATCTAGGCTGGAACTGAAAGAACTATCTGATTTTGTAAATGAAATTACAGAAACTTTCCTCGATGAACAATTGTATAGTATTATTGGAAGGAATATATCGTGGTATGCAGACATTATAAATTATATTGTGAGTGATATTTTATCGTCTCAATTAATAACACAACAACAAAAGTTTTTTATGTATGATGCTAAATTTTACTTTTGTGATGACCCATATTTATATAAATAGTGTAAGGATCTAGTTATTAGGAGTTGTGTTCCTTATGAAGAAACTAAACAAATTATTAAAAATTATATGATCTTAAATTTGGAGGACATTTTGGAACTAATCGAACTGAACATAAGATTTTACAATCTGAATTTTATTGATATACTCTTTTTAGAGATTTTAATGAATATATTAAAACATGTGATCGATGTCAGTGAGTAGGAAATATTTCTAGAAGAAATGAGATGCTTCCAAATTATGCATTGTAAGTTAAAATTTTTTATGTATGGTGATTAAATTTTATGGGACAATTTATTCCTTCATTTAAAATTTTTTATATATTAATTGTTATAGACTATGTATCAAAATGGATTAAATCAATAACTTTACTAAAATGTGATGCTCAAAGTGTTTAAAAGTATTTAATGAAAAATATTTTTACAAGATATGAATGCCAAGAGTGATAATCACGGATGGAGGATCCCATTTTACGAATAAAAGAATTGAGAAATTGGTTGGAAAATATAATATTATGCATAGATTCTTAATTGCTTATCATCCCCAGACTAGTGGTCTAGCAGAAGTATCAAATTGTGAAATTAAATTAATTTTGGAAAAAACTGTGAATCCTAACAAATTGGATTGGTCTGCTAGATTAGATAATGCATTGTGGGCATATAGGACGGCATATAGAGCTCCTATCGAAATGTCCCCACATAGATGTTGACCTCACTTTTGTTGAGGTCTAGTCTTTCTATAAAAGAGCCTAGGATCTAGCCTTAGGTCTTTTCTGCTGATTATCTTAGAAGACTAGTGATGGAGCCCTCTCCCATAGAAATTATAAACACTTCCTTGCTTCACTAAATAATTTTTAAAGCCCACCACACCTAAATTCCAAAAGCCCAAATCAAAAGCTCATCCTCCAAATCTTATCCCATCATCCATTTAATCAAAATCAAGCCCTAAGATCCAAATGTATGATTTATATTTTCCAAACTTGGCCTCATGAAAAAACCCATCAAAATTACCCAAAATTTCAAAATTTTTATGAAACATAGCAAGTCAAATGCAAGCCATGAAGCCACCTCCAAGCCATATGTAAGCCATGAGAGGTTTGCCATGTCACCACTCCTTAAGTAGCAAAAGTTGAACTCTCTTTTAAGATTATATAAAAAGCACTTAACATTTCTCATGCTTCACCTAAACCCATGTTTAAGCACTAATCTCTATGATGAGACCTCACCACCCAAGCCCTCATAAAGCTTAATCCTCATGACAAGTAAGGAAATTCTAATTCAATGCCAAGGACCAAAAGTACACCAAAGTGAGCCAAGTCAACTTCCCCTTAAATCAATTGAAAGTGACATAACCACTAAATGCCAAAAATAAAATAAATATAATAAAATAAAAAATATTAATCAAGCTCACATGACATGAAATGATAAAATAATAATAATAAATATATAAAATATTAAAGAATAAAAGAAAGAAAACAAAGTTTTAAATTATATATATATACCACTTTTATTTTTTGTAGTTTTTGGCTTCTCTCTCCTACGTCACCATCCCTCCTCTCTCCCTTTCTCCCTCTCTCTCATATGTTTTTCTTTTCTACCCATCACCCTCTCTTCTTTTTCATTTCTCCTCTCCACAACTCTCAACCACCTCTAACAGTAAAAAAGAAAAAAATCAACAAGCTCTCCCATCTCTATTTCCTACAAATTTTTCTTGTATATTTATATGCACACTACCCAAACTCAGATAATCGCAAGCACATCACATCATTTTACTTGTTTACGTGTCTAATTCCAAAACTTTGTTATCTACATACGCGCTACTAAACTTTTTTTATCTAAACTTTCATATTCACATGTATGCAACACAAATTTTATTGTTTTATATGACTACTATCTAAATTTTGATGATCTTTGTGTATGGTGTTCGAACACATCCAAAAAATTAAATTTATTAGGTGCAAAAACTTATGCTTCAGAGACGATAAGGTTGATTGACCACAAGAAAATGTATTAAGAAATTCATACCCATTTTATATGAAATTGCTTTTTAAAGAAAGGTATTTTCTATGTTTTATTACAGGAATGAAGATTTATAGATAATGAGAGCAAAAAATATCAAAAAGAAGCGAATCTGAAACAAAAAAGAACTAAAATAGATGAAATTTGAACTATCCCGCCGACGGCGAGATTTTCCCGAGAGCATTTGAAAATATTTCAAAGGAGCCCGCTGACGGCAAGATCGAGCCCGCTAACAACAAGCATGAGTGGTTATCCATTCTTCTAGAAGCCCACCGACGGTGAGATTGAGCCCGCTGACGGCGAGACAATTGATTCAAGCCAAATACGTTGAATCTGGATGCTTTTTGAAGAGGTGTTTAAGCAACCTTTGGAAATATGACTCCTTCTATATATAGAAATGATTTTTGTGTCATGAGGTGTGTCGTTAAGTGTCATTTAAGTGTAATCTGAAAGTCAGTAGTGTGTTTAAGAGTGTTTAAGTTAGTGTCTTGGTGAGTACTTGAAGTGTGTTGTACAAAAAAAGGAAGAGTCAAAGGAACTTCAAGGAGTCTGCTTGGGAAGAAGGTTCGAGATAAGTATATTTGTTTATTGTTTTCTAACTTTAAATGAAATCGAAGTTTTGTGATATTCTTCCTATGCATTCTGAGTAGTTTTCTTTGTCTTTCTCCTTATTAATGAGATTTCGTGAAATAAAGAATTAAAGTAGTTGTGCCTAACAATATTAAAGATTGTGATAATCATTTTACTTAAATCTTAATTTACTTTCAATTTGGTCAATTGAATTGTTAACATATGTTGAATTATCAACTATAGTAAGGATTACATCCAAAATTCAGGGAAGTCAAAAGCCTTGGAAGGAGGGTGCAAATAAATAGGGAAATATAAATTAGCGGGCGTAGAATTGGACATTTTAGTGTGACAGACTAAAATATTCAATTCGGTCCTATTGTTTGGGAGCTAAAGTGTAGATGTTAGCCCTCAGGCGAGGGGAACGTGGGAGCTCTGAAGTGGCATCCAGTATCCTCCCAGCCTAGCCGCAGATTTAGTAACCAAACATAGGATTAGTCAATGTTCTTTGCACCTAGACCAAAGGGTAAAGAATAGGAATGCTCTTAATTGGTACAATATAATTCTAAACTCACTTAATTCTTTATTCACTCAATTCTCTTAACAAGGAGAAAGATACTTTTCTAAATTGCAATCTTCTATTTAATTTTTAAGTAATATTTTTCAGTATAAGCGTTCTTAATTTCCGTATACTAGATTAGTAATTACAATTGCTGAATTTAGTCCTTAATTCTCTAACTTCCTTGTGGGATCGATATCTAAGACTCCATTAAAGCCCTTTATTACTTGAGTGATACGTATACTTACGTTGATAAATAGGGGAGGGAGTACAATTACTATTTTATTTGAAAAACATTTATAAAGCTTAACAAACATATATACCCTCAAATTTCCGCCCTGCTCTCCCCTGAGCTGGTCAAGTTTTTAGCGTTATTGCTAGGGAATTATATCTCTTAGTAATCGTGTTGAATACTTATATTTATAACAATTACTGGTGTTCGAACAGTCCAAAAAATTAAATTTATTAGGTGCAAAAACTTAGGCTTCAAAGACGATAAGGTTGATTGACCACAAGAAAATGTGTTAAGAAATTCATAACCATTTTATATGAAATTGCCCATTAAAGAAAAGTATTTTCTATGTTTTATTGCAGGAATGAAGATTTATAGATAATTCGAGCAAAAAGATCAAAAAGGAGCGAATCTGGAACAAAAAAGAACAAAAATAGATGAAATTTGAACTATCCCACCGACGGCGAGGAAGAGGTAGCCGACGACGAGATTTTCCCGAGAGCATTTGAAAATATTTCAAAGGAGCCCGCTGACGATGAGATCGAGCCCGCTAACAACAAGCATGAGTGGTTATCCATTCTTCTAGAAGCCAACCGACGGTGAGATTGAGCCCGCCGACGGCGAGAAAATTGATTCAAGCCAAATACGTTGAATTTGGATGCTTTTTGAAGAGGTGTTTAAGCGAACATTGGAAATATGACTCCTTCTATATATAGAAATGATTTTTGTGTCATGAGGTGTGTCGTTAAGTGTCATTTAAGTGTAATCTGAAAGTCAGTAGTGTTTTTAAGAGTGTTTAAGTTAGTGTCTTGGTGAGTATTTGAAGTGTGTTGTACAAAAAAAGGAAGAGTCAAAGGAACTTCAAGGAGTCTGCTTGGGAAGAAGGTTCGAGATAAGTATATTTGTTTATTGTTTTATAACTTTAAATAAAATCCAAGTTTTGTGATATTCTTCCTATGCATTCTTAGTAGTTTTCTTTATCTTTCTCCTTGTTAATGAGATTTCGTGAAATAAAGAATTAAAGTAGTTGTGCCTAACAATATTAAATATTGTGATAATCTTTTTACTTAAATCTTAATTTACTTTCAATTTGGCCAATTGAATTGTTAACATATGTTAAATTATCAACTATAGTACGGATTACATCCAAGATTCAGGGAAGTCAAAAACCTTGGAAGGAGGGTGCAAATAAATAGGGAAATATAAATTATCGGGCGTAGAATTGGACATTTTAGTGTGACAGACTAAAATATTCAATTCGGTCCTATTGTTTGGGAGCTGAAGTTTAGATGTTAGCCCTCAGGCTAGGGGAACGTGAGAGCTCTGAAGTGGCAGCCAGTATCCTCCCAGCCTAGCCGCAGATTCAGTAACCAAACATAGGATTAGTCAATGTGCTTTACACCTGGACCAAAGAGTAAAGAATAGGAATGCTCCTAATTGGCACAATATAATTCTAAACTCACTTAATTCTTCATTCACTCAATTCTCTTAACAAGGAGAAAGATACTTTTCTAAATTGCAATCTTCTATTTAATCTTTAAGTAATAGTTTTTAGTATAAGCGTTCTTAATTTCCGTATACTAGATTAGTAATTACAATTGCTGAATTTAGTCCTTAATTCTCTAACTTCCTTGTGGGATCGATATCTAGGACTCCATTAGAGCCCTTTATTACTTGAGTGATACGTATACTTGCGTTGATAAATAGGGGAGGGAGTACAATTAATATTTTATTTGAAAAACATTTATAAAGCTTAACAAACATATATACCCTCAAATTTCCGCCCTGCTCTCCCCTGAGCTGGTAAAGTTTTTAGCGTTATTGCTAGGGAATTATTTCTCTTAGTAATTGTGCTGAATACTTATATTTATAACAATTACTGGTGTTCGAACACGTCCAAAAAATTAAATTTATTAGGTGCAAAAACTTAGGCTTCAGAGACGATAAGGTTGATTGACAACAAGAAAATGTATTAAGAAATTCATAACCATTTTATATGAAATTGCACTTTAAAGAAAGGTATTTTCTATGTTTTATTGCAGGAAAGAAGATTTATAAATAATTCGAGCAAAAAGATCAAAAAGGAGCGAATCTGGAACAAAAAAGAACTAAAATAGATGAAATTTGAACTATCCCACCGACGGCGAGGAAGAGGCAGCTAACGACGAGATTTTCCCGAGAGCATTTGAAAATATTTCAAAGGAGCCTGCTGACGGCGAGATCGAGCCCGCTAACAACAAGCATGAGTGGTTATCTATTCTTCTAGAAGCCCACCGACGGTGAGATTGAGCCCGCCGACGGCGAGACAATTGATTCAAGCCAAATACGTTGAATTTGGATGCTTTTTGAAGAGGTGTTTAAGCAACCTTTGGAAATATGACTCCTTCTATATATAGAAATGATTTTTGTGTCATGAGGTGTGTCGTTAAGTGTCATTTAAGTGTAATCTGAAAGTCAGTAGTGTGTTTAAGAGTGTTTAAGTTAGTGTCTTGGTGAGTATTTGAAGTGTGTTGTACAAAAAAGGAAGAGTCAAAGGAACTTCAAGGAGTATGGTTGGGAAGAAGGTTCGAGATAAGTATATTTGTTTATTGTTTTATAACTTTAAATAAAATCCAAGTTTTGTGATATTCTTCCTATGCATTCTTAGTAGTTTTCTTTGTCTTTCTCCTTGTTAATGAGATTTCGTGAAATAAAGAATTAAAGTACTTGTGCCTAACAATATTAAATTTTGTGATAATCTTTTTACTTAAATCTTAATTTACTTTCAATTTGGCGAATTGAATTGTTAACATATGTTAAATTATCAATTATAGTACGGATTACATCCAAGATTCAGGGAAGTCAAAAACCTTGGAAGGAGGGTGCAAATAAATAGGGAAATATAAATTATCGGGCATAGAATTGGACATTTTAGTGTGACAGACTAAAATATTCAATTCACTCCTATTGTTTGGGAGCTGAAGTTTAGATGTTAGCCCTCAGGCTAGGGGAACGTGGGAGCTCTGAAGTGGTAGCCAGTATCCTCCCAGCCTAGCTGCAGATTCAGTAACCAAACATAGGATTAGTCAATGTTCTTTATACCTGGACCAAAGGGTAAAGAATAGGAATGCTCCTAATAGGCACAATATAATTCTAAACTCACTTAATTCTTCATTCACTCAATTCTCTTAACAAGGAGAAAGATACTTTTCTAAATTGCAATCTTCTATTTAATCTTTAAGTAATAGTTTTTAGTATAAGCGTTCTTAATTTCCGTATACTTGATTAGTAATTACAATTGCTGAATTTAGTCCTTAATTCTCTAACTTCCTTGTGGGATCGATATCTAGGACTCCATTAGAGCCCTTTATTACTTGAGTGATACGTATACTTGCGTTGATAAATAGGGGAGGGAGTACAATTAATATTTTATTTGAAAAACATTTATAAAGCTTAACAAACATATATACCCTCAAATTTCCGCCCTGCTCTCCCCTGAGCTGGTCAAGTTTTTAGCATTATTGCTAGGGAATTATATCTCTTAGTAATCGTGCTGAATACTTATATTTATAACAATTACTGGTGTTCGAACACGTCCAAAAAATTAAATTTATTAGGTGCAAAAACTTAGGCTTCAGAGACGACAAGGTTGATTGACAACAAGAAAATGTATTAAGAAATTCATAACTATTTTATATGAAATTGCACTTTAAAGAAAGGTATTTTCTATGTTTTATTGCAGGAAAGAAGATTTATAGATAATTCGAGCAAAAAGATCAAAAAGGAGCGAATCTGGAACAAAAAAAGAACTAAAATAGATGAAATTTGAACTATCCCGCCGACGGCGAGGAAGAGGCAGCCGACGACGAGATTTTCCCGAGAGCATTTGAAAATATTTCAAAGGAGCCCGCTGACGGCGAGATCGAGCCCGCTAACAACAAGCATGAGTGGTTATCCATTCTTCTAGAAGCCCACCGACGGTGAGATTGAGCCCGCCAACGGCGAGACAATTGATTCAAGCCAAATACGTTGAATTTGGATGCTTTTTGAAGAGGTGTTTAAGCAACCTTTGGAAATATGACTCCTTCTATATATAGAAATGATTTTTGTGTCATGAGGTGTGTCGTTAAGTGTCATTTAAGTGTAATGCGAAAGTCGGTAGTGTGTTTAAGAGTGTTTAAGTTAGTGTCTTGGTGAGTATTTGAAGTGTGTTGTACAAAAAAGGAAGAGTCAAAGGAACTTCAAGGAGTCTGGTTGGGAAGAAGGTTCGAGATGAGTATATTTTTTATTGTTTTATAACTTTAAATAAAATCCAAGTTTTGTGATATTCTTCCTATGCATTCTGAGTAGTTTTCTTTGTCTTTCTCCTTGTTAATGAGATTTCGTGAAATAAAGAATTAAAGTAGTTGTGCCTAACAATATTAAATATTGTGATAATCTTTTTACTGAAATCTTAATTTACTTTCAATTTGGCCAATTAAATCGTTAACATATGTTGAATTATCAACTATAGTACATATTACATCCAAGATTCAGGGAAATCAAAAACCTTGGAAGGAGGGTGCAAATAAATATGGAAATATAAATTATCGGGCGTAGAATTGGACATTTTAGTGTGACAGACTAAAATATTCAATTCAGTCCTATTGTTTGGGAGCTGAAGTTTAGATGTTAGCCCTCAGGCTAGGGGAACGTGGGAGCTGCGAAGTGGCGACCGGTATCCTCCCGGCTAGCCGCGGATTCGGTAACGAAACATAGGATTAGTCAATGTTCTTTGCACCTGAACCAAAGGGTAAAGAATATGAATGCTCCTAATTGGCACAATATAACTCTAAACTCACCTAATTCTTCATTCACTCAATTCTCTTAATAAGGAGAAAGATACTTTTCTAAATTGCAATCTTCTATTTAATCTTTAAGTAATAGTTTTTAGTATAAGCGTTCTTAATTTTCGTATACTAGATTAGTAATTACAATTGTTGAATTTAGTCCTTAATTCTCTAACTTCCTTGTGGGATCGATATCTAGGACTCCATTAGAGCCCTTTATTACTTGAGTGATACGTATACTTGCGTTGATAAATAGGGGAGGGAGTACAATTAATATTTTATTTGAAAAACATTTATAAAGCTTAACAAACGTATATAACCTCAAATTTCTGCCCTGCTCTCCCCTGAGCTGGTCAAGTTTTTAGCGTTATTGCTAGGGAATTATATCTCTTAGTAATCGTGCTGAATACTTATATTTATAACAATTACTGGTGTTCGAACACGCCCAAAAAATTAAATTTATTAGGTGCAAAAACTTAGGCTTCAGAGACGATAAGGTTGATTGACAACAAGAAAATGTATTAAGAAATTCATAATCATTTTATATGAAATTGCACTTTAAAGAAAGATATTTTCTATGTTTTATTGCAGGAATGAAGATTTATAGATAATGCGAGCAAAAAAATCAAAAAGGAGCGAATCTGGAACAAAAAAGAACTAAAATAGATGAAATTTGAACTATCCCGCCGATGGCGAGGAAGAGGCAGCCGACGACGAGATTTTCCCGAGAGCATTTGAAAATATTTCAAAGGAGCCCGCTGACGGCGAGATCGAGCCCGCTAACAACAAGCATGAGTGGTTATCCATTCTTCTAGAAGCCCACCGACGGTGAGATTGAGCCCGCTGACGGCGAGACAATTGATTCAAGCCAAATACGTTGAATGCGGATGCTTTTGAAGAGGTGTTTAAGCAACCTTTGGAAATATGACTCCTTCTATATATAGAAATGATTTTTGTGTCATGAGGTGTGTCGTTAAGTGTCATTTAAAAGTAATCTGAAAGTCAGTAGTGTGTTTAAGAGTGTTTAAGTTAGTGTCTTGGTGAGTACTTGAAGTGTGTTGTACAAAAAAAGGAAGAGTCAAAGGAACTTCAAGGAGTCTGCTTGGGAAGAAGGTTCGAGATAAGTATATTTGTTTATTGTTTTATAACTTTAAATGAAATCAAAGTTTTGTGATATTCTTCCTATGCATTCTGAGTAGTTTTCTTTGTCTTTCTCCTTATTAATGAGATTTCGTGAAATAAAGAATTAAAGTAGTTGTGCCTAACAATATTAAATATTGTGATAATCTTTTTACTTAAATCTTAATTTACTTTCAATTTGGCCAATTGAATTGTTAACATATGTTGAATTATCAACTATAGTAAGGATTGCATCCAAGATTCAGGGAAGTCAAAAACATTGGAAGGAGGGTGCAAATAAATAGGGAAATATAAATTATCGGGCGTAGAATTGGACATTTTAGTGTGACAGACTAAAATATTCAATTCGGTCCTATTGTTTGGGAGCTGAAGTGTAGATGTTAACCCTCAGGCGAGGGGAACGTGGGAGCTCTGAAGTAGCGACCAGTATCCTCCCAGCCTAGCCGCAGATTCAGTAACCAAAAATAGGGTTAGTCAATGTTCTTTGCCCCTGGACCAAAGGGTAAAGAATAGGAATGCTCCTAATTGGCACAATATAATTCTAAACTCACTTAATTCTTCATTCACTTAATTCTCTTAACAAGGATAAATATACTTTTCTAAATTTCAATCTTCTATTTAATCTTTAAGTAATAGTTTTTAGTATAAGAGTTCTTAATTTCCGTATACTAGATTAGTAATTACAATTGCTGAATTTAGTCCTGAATTCTCTAACTTCCTTGTGGGATCGACATCTAGGACTTCATTAGAGCCCTTTATTACTTGAGTGATACGTATATTTGCGTTGATAAATAGGGGAGAGAGTACAATTACTATTTTATTTGAAAAACATTTATAAAGCTTAACAAACATATATACCCACAAATTTCCGCCCTGCTCTCCCCTGAGCTGGTCAAGTTTTTAGCGTTATTGCTAGGGATTTATATCTCTTAGTAGTCGTGCTGAATACTTATATTTATAACAATTACTGTCGTGCGACCAAGTTTTTAGCTCCATTGTCGGGGAAGTAAAAGTAATTATTAAGGTAATCACTAAGATAATTACTAGAGTAACAGACTATTTTTAAATTTTACTTAAAATTATATGCATAAATTTGGAACCAAAGGTTTACTCCCTTATGATTCAGAATTAGATCGCACTATTAAAAAAATTAGAAAACAGAAAAGAAAAATTATAAATTTAACTCAAATGGCAAATAATCCAGCAATTAAAAATACAAACCAACCAAGACCTTTAAGAGATTACACTAACCCTACATTAGATGAAATTCACTTAACTATCCAAAACCCTGATATAGCGGCTAACTCATTCGAGCTTAAACCTGCAATTATCCAAATGGTACAGAATATTTAATTTAGTGATTCACCAAACGAAGATCATAATTTACATCTTGCTAATTTTTTAGAACTATGTGCTACTTTTAAATATGATGGAGTATCTAATGACGCTGTTAGACTTAAACTTTTTCCTTTTTCTTTAAGGGGTAAGGCTAAAATGTGGTTATATTCGTTAGCACCTGGATCTATTAAAACTTGGGGAGAATTATCACAAAAATTTCTATCCAAATATTTTTCTCCTTCAAAAACTGTAAAACTTAGAAATGACATAACTTTTTTTAGTCAGTTTGATGGAGAATCAATATACGAAGCTTGGGAGAGATTTAAAGATATTCTTGAAAAATGCTCACACCATGCGTTACCAGATTGGTTTATTATACAAACTTTTTATAATGGATTGATAGGATCTCTTAGATCTATTTTAGATGTTGTTGATGGAGGATCATTAATGTCAAAAGGCTTATTCATTAATTGAAGAAATGGCTACTAATAATTTTCAATGGCCTTCTTAAAGGGTAAATCCTAAAAAAATAGCCAGTATACTTTACTCTGATGCAATATCTATGTTAGCTTCTCAAATTGCTGCTATATCCAAGAAATTAGATCATTTGGGAACGAATTATTCTCTTAATACTATAGAAGAAAATTCATCTGGACAATTTATAGATGCTCAACCTTCATACGAAACTTTAAATGCTATTAATAACCGACCCAATAATCCTTATGCAAATTATTATAAACCTGGTTGGAAGAACCATACAAATTTTAATTGGAATAACAACTCTGCTAATCAGTAATGGATGAACAACTTAGTAAACCCAGTAGGAAATCCATCTAACCAAGGAAATTCTAATTATAAACCTTCTTATCCACCTGGATTTACTAATAATTCTCAATTTAAGGATAAGAAGTTATCTATGGAGGAATTAATATTAAATATGGGGCAACATCTATAAAATCAAGGTAATCAATTACAAATTCAAGGAAATCAATTACAAAATCAAGGAGCTGCAATTAAAAATATTGAAACTCAACTTGGACATATCACTACTGCACTTAATAATAGAATTCCTGGAACTTTTCCTAGAAATGTAGAAATAAATCCTAAAGATCAAGGAAAAAAATAAATTAAAGCGATACAGTTAAGAAGTGGAAAAGAAGTTGAAACAAAAAGGCAAAAAGAAATGGAAAGTCAGAACGAGGAAGTGGAAATTGAAAAAGAGAAGAATCAACAAGATCAAAATGAAGAATATCCACTAGTACCTATGAAAATTTCGGTAGAAAAACCACCACCACCACTTCCTCAACGACTAAAGCAACATAAAAAAGAAAAGCAATTTTCTAAGTTTCTTGAAATCCTAAAGAAATTAACAGTAAATATTCCTTTTGTAGAAGCATTAGAACAAATAACTAATTATGTGAAATTTATGAAATATATTTTAAATAAAAAAAGAAAGTTCACAGACAATGAAACTGTTGCACTTAGTGAAGAGTGTAGTGCAATTATTCAGAAAAAGCTTCCAGAGAAATTAAAAGATCCTGGTAGTTTCACTATACCATGCGCTATTGGAGAAAAAGTTTATGGAAAAGCTTTATGTGACTTAGGAGCCAGCATAAATCTTATGCCTTTATCAATTTTTAAAAGATTAGGATTGGGAGAAGTTTCACCTACTTCAGTAACCCTTCAGTTAGCTGATCGTTCAGTGACATATCCTAAAGGAGTTATTGAAGATGTGTTAGTAAAAGTAGATAAATTTATCTTCCCAGTGGATTTTAATGTTTTAGATATGGAAGAAGATAAAGAAATACCCATAATTTAGGAAGACACTTCTTAGCTACTGGAAAACCTATAATTGATATTCAGAAAGGAGAATTAACTATGAGAGCAAACGATCAAAAAGTAACTTTTAACATTGCAAAATCAATGAAATATCCTGCTATAGAAAATGATGATGAATGTTTTCGAATGGATATTCTTGAACATTTGCAAAATGAACATTTTAAAGAATACTTTGAAGAAAAACTAGAAATAGAAAATATGGAATTAATTGAAGAAACATATGACGAAGAATTAGATTATATACAAGAAAGATTTGAAATGTTGGACAATACAAACAACACTGAAAAGAATATAGTTCCGTCGATTATTAAACCTCCTGAACTTAAATTAAAAATTTTACCTACTCATTTGAAGTATGCTTATTTAGGTAAATCTTCAACCCTACCGGTTATTATATCGGCAGAACTAAACAAATCGCAAGAGCAAAAAACTTCCGGATACATTAAAAAAGTATAAGAAAACATTTGGTTGTACCTTAACAGATATTAAAGGAATTAGTCCTTCAATCTGTATGCACAGAATTATTTTAGATAATGAACATAAACCAAGACTTGATCCCCAAAGGAGATTAAATCCAATAATGAAAGAAATAGTCAAGAAAGAAATATTGAAATTGTTAGACAATGGTATTATATATCCTATTTCGGACAGTTCTTGGGTAAGCCCAATTCATTGTGTTCCTAAGAAAGGAAGAGTCACTGTTGAAGCTAATGAAAAAAATGATTTAATACGTATAAGACAAGTTACTGGTTGGCGTATATGTATTGACTATAGAAAATTAAATTCAGCCACCAGGAAAGATCACTTCCCTTTACCATTTCTATACCAAATGTTAGATAGACTAGCCGGGCATAAATATTTTTATTTTTTAGATGGATATACCAGTTATCATCAAATTCCGATTGCTCCTGAGAATCAAGAGAAAACAACATTTACTAGGCCTTATGGAACATTTGCTTTTCAAAGAATGTCTTTTGGATTATGTAATGTACCTGCAACATTCCAGAGATGTATGATGTCTATATTTAGTAAATTAATTGATGATGAAATATTTATGGATGATTTCTCTGTATTTGGAACATCATTTGACGCATGCTTGAATCATCTTGAAAGAGTCTTAGAGATATGCGAAAAAACTAACTTAGTTCTAAATTAGGAGAAATGTCAATTTATGGTTGCAGGAGGAATTGTACTATGGTATAAAATTTCAGAAAATGTCATGGAAGTAGACCCTGCAAAAATTCAAGCAATAGCTAAATTACCACCTCCTACTACAGCGAGAGGGGTAATAAGTTTTCTTGGACATGCCGAATTTTACAGACGCTATATAAAAGATTTTTCAAAAATTACTAAACCTCTATGCCAACTTTTAGAAAAGGACAAGAAATTTGAATTTACTGATGAATGCTTAAGAGCTTTTGAATTATTAAAAGATAAATTAATCACAGCACCTATAATAGTTTCACCTGATTGAGAGAAATCATTTGAACTTATGTGTGATGCTAGTGATTATGCTGTAGGAGCTGTTCTTGGACAAAGATATGATAAAATTTTCAAAGTCATATATTAAGCTAGTAAAACTCTCAATCATGCCAAAATTAACTATACAGTTACTGAAAAAGAATTATTAGCAATTGTATATGCTTTTAATAAATTTAGATCTTATTTAATTGGAACTAAATGTATTATGCATATTGATCATTCTGCTATTAAATATTTAATGCAAAAGAAGGATACCAAACCACGATTAATCAGATGGATATTATTAATGAAAGAATTTGATTTTGAAATAAGTAATAGAAAAGGAGATAATAATCAAATTGTGGATCATTTATCAAGATTAGAATATTGTGAATTATCTAACACTGACAATGAAATTACAGACAGTTTTCCTGACGAGCAACTTTATAATATAAATGAGTGAAAAATACCATGGTATGCTGATATAGTAAATTATATTGTAAGTGATATTTTACCACCCATGCTAACTCTGCAACAACAGAAAAAATTCATTCATGATGCTAAAATATATTTTGGGATGAACCATATTTATATAAGCAATGTATGATCTAATAATTAGAAGATGTGTCCGTTATGAAGAAACTGAACAGATCATTCAAAATATCACGATTCTGAATTTGGAGGACATTTTAGGACAGATAAAACTGCTTACAAAATTCTACAATCTGGATTTTATTGGCCTACTCTTTTTAGAGATTTTTATAAATATATTAAAACTTGCGATAAATGTCAACGAGTAGGTAATATTTCTAGAAGAAATGAAATGCCTCTGAATTTTATATTAGAAGTTGAAATTTTTTATGTTTGGGGATTAGATTTCGTGGGACCATTTATACCTTCATTTGGAAACTCATATATATTAGTTGCTGTTGATTATGTTTCTAAATGGATTGAAGCACAAGCTTTAAGTCGTTGTGATGCTAAAAGTGTTTCAAAATTTTTAATGAAAAATATTTTCACAAGATATGGAATGCCGAGAGTGATTATCACTGATGGAGGATCCCATTTTAGAAATAAATATATTTAGAAATTGGCAGAAAAATTTAATATTATTCATAAAATATCAACTGCTTATCATCCACAAACCAGTGGATTAACTGAAGTTTCTAATCGAGAAATTAAATGTATTTTAGAAAAGATTGTAAACCCTAGTAGGATAGATTGGTCTACAAGATTAGACATTGCATTATGGGCATATATGACTGCTTATAAAACCCCGATTGGAATGACTCCTTATAGAGCTTATTTATGGAAAAACTTGTCACTTACCGGTTGAATTAGAACACAAGCGTATTGAGCGATTAAGGAATTCAATTATAATTTAAAAGATGCTTGGTGAGAAGAGATTGTTGCAGATGAATGAATTAGAAGAATTAAGAAATGAATCTTATGATAACGATAGAATTTATAAATAAAAAATGAAATTATTGCATGATCGAAAGATTAACCAAAAAAATTTTGAACCAGGACAAGAAGTTTTACTTTATAATACAAGATTGAAATTATTTCCTAAGAAACTAAAATCTCGATGGTTAGGACCTTTCACTATAACTCAAATATTCACATACAGAGCAATACAAATTAAAAATCAAAAGACTGGACACAGATTTAAAGTAAATGGACACAGACTAAAACCATATTTTGAAGGAAGAAGACCAAATTTTAAAGAGGTTTTAATGCTCAGTCAACTTGATTAATAACTAGAATAGGTCGGGCTGACGACGTTAAACCAAGCGCTTTATGGGAGGCAACCCATAGTAGTCTTTAATTATAATCTATTGACATGAGTTATTAATAATTTTAAAATAAAATAAGTTCTACTACTCATATTTATCTTTATAATCATCACAAAATTAATTCTATATAGAGAAATCAGAAAATATTCGGACCTAAGCGAAACTGGGCAATTTTGCCTTAGCTCGCCGACGGCGAGATCTGCGTGCCTAATCTCATTTTAAATTATTAATTATCTTGCCGACGACGAGATCATTGTTGCCGACGGTGAGATAGTTGAAGAGCGGTTTTAGGGAGTTATTTTGGCTGTTTTTGGCACTTCTAAGTGTTTTTTCTCTTTAAAGGACGCCTAGAAACTCGAAATCTTTACATTTTACTTCCTATAAACGAATAGAAACCACTCAAAAACATAGTATTATGGCATCCAATCCACTTGAAATCACTAAATCCCGAGTGTTCAATTGACGAAAGTTTGTCAGTTGTGAGGCCCAGCGGATATTCAACAAAGTTATGATAAAGAAGAGATTGTTTAAAGAAAAAGGATTCTTCAATAGAGGAGTGGAGAATTCGACAACAACTATTGAGGAGATGATTGTTCGACGACTTTAGGAGGTATTATGCTATACAACTTCTGCAGTAGTCATCCCCGTAGTTAAAGAATTATACTCCAATCTTCATGGAATCAACAGTAGAAGCATATATGTACGAGGCAGATGGGTAACTTTCACTCTTTCAAGAATTTATGAGTTGTATTAAATTGAGAATACACCTGTTTGTCACTATTCCAATTTTCGTTCCTACAAGATATAATATGAATGAGATCTACCGATATTTGACTGACGAATCTGAAGATTGAGAAATACGAGAAGACGGGTACGTTAGTTTTTCTGCATCACTTCTTAACCCCGTCTCTAAGCACTGGCACTTCTTTATTTCTTCAAAATTATTACCCACGATGAGGTTAAATAAAGTTTCTAAGGAGTGTACGATTTTAAATTACTGTATTCAAACGGGATTACCCATCGACGTTGGATCTATTATTGTGAAGTCTGCCCTAGGCCTGATTGTGCATGGATCTATTCATGGACTTGGACATCCTTCAACAATACTTACATTATGTAGTCAATACAAAGCTTCCTATGAAGCCTGGGAAAAAGTACTTTTGCCTTGGAAACCATTAGATCCTACTGATATGTTTCCTAGTTTGGATAACGATAATGATACAGCCATTATTGCGGATCAAGCATCTCAAAGCAATCTTTCAATCAGGCCATTTACTGATAAAACTAATCTGATCTTTCAAAAACTCAAAGTATTGGAGAAGGATATACAGAACGTGATGAATTCTATCAACAATATCTCTGATTTATTTGATCATATTGACTGGAGAATGAAAGAGCACTTTGATCATTCCGGACATCTCGAGGCTAGTTTCATACGGCTTTTGAGAAGGAAAGGATGGATTGAAGAAGATTCTACAGAAGAATTTCCTTACAGGCCTTTCTATAATATGTTCGTGCACTTACATTCTATCAGAGATATTAGAGATGATTTTAGTACCGATCCTGATGAGTAGAAGATATTTATTCCTATTTATCTGTGTGTTATGCTAGTTTGAATTTAGTTTATTATGTTATTTGCACTTTGGATATTTAATCTCAATATAGAAGAGATTACGTGTTATTTATTTAGTCTCAGCATTTTGAGTACTGTGGTTTGGATTGCGACGCTGAATTGTGTGTATTAATATTTTAAAAGTACTTTTTTAGTAATGTAGTGTGTGTGAAATTTGTAACCACTTGGATTTCATATATAAAGTTATGATGTTTTGTGTTGTGTGAATTTATGTATTAATATAATATCTAATCACAATGAAATGTATTTAATAAGATTGATCGGACATTATTGAGGCTTAAAATAAATTTAAAACATTATAAATATTAAAAACTTAAAATTTTCGAAAATCCCGCCGATAGCGAGATTGATCCCGCCGACGGTGAGATTTTCCTGAAACTTTTGACCTCTTTGAATTAATTAGCTCACCGAAGGCGAGAATTTTTTCGCCGACAGGAAGATCTCAAAAAACACTATATTTTGACCGGTCAACTGTCACTATTCATCGTCCCCTTCCTGAAAACTTCGAAAAACCGACCTAGGTCTTGAAAGATCTTGCATTTGGAGCGATATCAACTCATTTTGACACCGGATTTTATCTTCCCTTGGTAAGAGCTTCCCTCATATGTAAAATTTTTTGATTTTCACCATGGATTTCTTCCACATTAAGAAATTTTGGAAAATTTGAAAATGTGGAGAAAAGACTTGGAAGAATTTCATGGAACTTGATTTAGATTGTTTTGAGTCACCTTTGGAAGTCATTTTAGTGTTATTTTGAAATTTAGTTAAGATTTTTTGTAAATTTGATAGATCAAGAAATGGCTCCGCGACAGAAAAGGCGACTGGATTTTTACGAAACACGATTTATGAATACTAGAGTACAATCAAGATACAACCTCAATATCAAAGCAAGAAAAGTGCATTCAAGATAGAGTCTTTAAAAATCCAGGAGGAGAAGTATAACGAACGATAAGAGAGAGAAGATGGGAGAATTTTTGTTATACAACGAATAAAGCTGTTGTTGAAGTCGTGAAAGAATTTTATGCCAACCTGACTGAGATAGAAGATGCATCAATAAAGGTTAGAGGATATTTAGTTGATTTTAATGCTGCAAGAATCAATGCTTTCTACGAAGTACAAGATCTGCGTACCAGTGAATATGATACTTTTGGAACAATGGAAGGACCGCTAGAAGAAGTGATTAACTTTCTCACTGATGGGAAAGGAACTTGGAAGATTAAGCAGCGTGAATGGGTAAACTTCCCTCTCTCCATGTTAAATGAAACATCTAAGGCTTGACATTATTTTATTTGCTCTACTTTGTTACCTACCTATCACCATAGTGAAGTAACAAGAGATGAAGCGATTCTGAACTTCTGTATTCATAACCAGAAAAGTATTAATGTGGGAAGTATTATTTACATGAATATCTTAGCCACCGCATGAAGTGAAAGTGGAGGAGGACTAGGACATCATGGTCTAATTTATGCACTCTGCCATTTGTCTAGAGTAGAGGCTAGAGATGATGAGGAATGGGTAGAACCTATGAAACCCATTACCCAGGCTAATATAAAAACCTATGAGTCCCATGAAGGATGGAGATCTGGGACTAGGAGCTATGCACCTTCAACTAGTAGGGATATTCCCTCTACCAATTATGACCCTCCTACCTATAGTTCTCCTACCCTTTATGATTTGATGATTGAAATGACTCTGCAGCGGAAAAGTTTTGAGAAAATTGAAGAAAAATTGGAGCATATAGATCAGAGGATTGGAGGCTTAGAGTGAAGGCATGATTATGGCAGCGATTATTTCCAGAGACATTCTGAGTTTGAAATAGCCTACTATGATGCTGAGAATCGTTATCGGAGAGGAGAGCCAGATGTTGTATTTCCTGAGTGCTCTCGCTATACTCATTATCAACCTACTCCACCTGCTGATCAAGGAGATGATGATATTGTTTGGATTTTAGTGTTGATGATTAGACTTTCTGATTAGATAATTATGTTGTGTGATTGTTTGTTTGTTTTCTTAAATTCAGTATTGATGTTTAGTTTGTGAACTTGGATTGTTATGTTGTGTAAGACATTTTAATATGGTTGTATAAGTTAAATGTATGTAGTTTTTAAATTTTTAATGTTTTCAGACTGCTATTGTAATCTTGGGTTGGATTAGTAAAATGTATGTGGATGTAGTGCGATGTTTTAGTATAAAATGTGGTAGTATTGTGTTAAACTTCTTTACCTAGCAATTTCTTTGATATTATATATGTGTAGAAAGTTATTAACAGTACATGTTAATTAAGTGATGAAAAGAACCTGCAGAACTTCAAAAGGAGAAATACCTAAAGCACTAAAGTATGATTTAAATTTACAGTTTATTTTCATTTCACCCTATATAGATAGATAGAAAACTTTAACTTTGGGGGAGGGAAAAACAAACAAATTTAATTATTAAATTCTTCTCAAATTATATTTTCAAAAATTATTTATAAAAATGATTTTCTGTAGTAAATTTAATGCAGTAAACTAGAATTAATTTATTTAATTATTATAGAAAATTAAAAGAAATACTTTTAATGATTAATAAATTTTGTAGATTAAGATATTTAGTATAAGAGAATAAGAATATAGTTAACCATTTAAAGTAAGGAAAACTATATTTTAAAATATTAAATTCTTAAGTATTTAATTGAAAAGGAAAAGATTGAAACTCAATGAAGTAAAAACTTTGAAATACATATAAGATAAGAAAATGTTTCAAGTTTCAAATTTAGGAAGAGGAAAATGAAGTTCAAAATTATTAACAGGATAACTAAAAATAGTGATCCTCACTTGAAAAAGAAAAGAAAAAAAAGGATTGAAAATCAATCCAGAAAGAAAAGAAAAAGAAAAAAATATATAAGTGAGGAGAAGCATGAGGAAATGTCTTATCAAAAATTGGCTTCATTTGAATCAACTTAAAGAGTAAACTCAGTTACATTTCTGAACTTATATATATAGATTAGTATTTTACTAAATAGTGTTTTTATGAATTTCCTATCATCTAAACATCTTAAGTAATTTAATATTACAAAATATAGTCATTCTTGAAATAAATAGAAGACTAGAAATCTTAAACTTGATGACAAAATAGCCTTATATCTATAGAATTAGTTTAATTGTTTAAAAATAATTCTATTTAACTTTACTATAATATTTATTTAAATTAAATTCATAGTATTTCTGAATTAAAGTTTTATTACAAATAATCATTACTTTTATATAGTATCAAAATTACTTGAGGACAAGTAATAGTTAAGTTTGGGGGATTTTAACCACAAGAAAATGTATTAAGAAATTCATACCCATTTTATATGAAATTACACTTTAAAGAAATACATTTTCTATGTTTTATTGTAGGAATGAAGATTTATAGGTAATGGGAGCAAAAAGATCAAAAAGGAGCGAATCTGGAACAAAAAGGAATAAAATAGATGAAATTTGAACTATCCCGCCGACGGCGAGGAAGAGGCCACCGACGGCGAGATTTTCCCGAGAGCATTTGAAAATATTTCAAAGGAGCCCGCTGACGGTGAGATCGAGCCCGCCGACAGCGAGCATGAGCGGTTATCCATTCTTCTAGAAGCCCACCGACGGTGAGATTGAGCCCGCCGATGGCGAGACAATTGATTCAAGCCAAATATGTTAAATTTGGACGCTTTGTGAAGAGGTGCTTAAGCAACCTTTGGAAATATGACTCCTATATATAGAAATGATTTTTGTGTCATGAGGTGTATCGTTAAGTGTCATTTAAGTGTAATCTGAAAGTCAGTAGTGTGTTTAAGAGTGTTTAAGTTAGTGTCTTGCTGAGTATTTGAAGTGTGTTGTACAAAAGAAAGGAAGAGTCAAAGGAACTTCAAGGAGTCTGCTTTGGAGGAAGGTTCGAGATAAGTATATTTGTTTATTGTTTTATAACTTTAAATGAAATCCAAGTTTTGTGTTATTCTTCCTATGCATTCTGAGTAGTTTTCTTTGTCTTTCTCCTTGTTAATGAGATTTCGTGAAATGAAGAATTAAAGTAGTTGTGCCTAACAATATTAAAGATTGTGATATTCTTTTTACTTAAATCTTAATTTACTTTCAATTTGGCCAATTGAATTGTTATTATATGTTGAATTATCAACTATAGTAAAGATTACATCCAAGATTCAGGAAAGTCGAAAGCCTTGGAAGGAGGGTGCAAATAAATAGGGAAATATTAATTATCGAGCGTAGAATTGGACATTTTAGTGTGACAGACTAAAATATTCAATTCAATCCTATTGTTTGGGAGCTGAAGTGTAGATATTAGTTCTCAGGCGAGGGGAACGTGGGAACTCTGAATTGGCAGCCTGTATCCTCCCAGCCTAGCCGCGGATTCGAGTAACAAACATAGGATTAGTCAATGTTCTTTGCACCTGGACCAAAGGGTAAAGAATAGGAATGCTCCTATTTGGCACAATATAATTCTAAACTCACTTAATTCTTCATTCACTCAATTCTCTTAACAAGGAGAAAGATACTTTTCTAAATTGCATTTTCAATTTAATCTTTAAGTAATAGTTTTTAGTATAAGTGTTCTTAATTTCCGTATACTAGATTAGTAATTACAATTGCTGAATCTAGTCCTTAATTCTCTAACTTCCTTGTGGGATCGATATCTAGGACTCCATTATAGCCCTTTATTACTTGAGCGATACTTATACTTGCGTTGATAAATAGGGGAGGGAGTACAATTACTATTTTATTTGAAAAACATTTATAAAGCTTAACAAACATATATACCCTCAAATTTCCGCCCTGATCTCCCCTGAGCCGAACAAGTTTTTAGCGTTATTGCTAGGGAATTATATCTCTTAGTAATCGTGCTAAATACTTATATTTATAACAATTACTGTCGTGCGATCATTGATGCGGTGCCAAAGTGGATAAGTAGAGAAATAGAGTTTTATTTATTATTTATTTAAATAAATACATAAACTTTAAAAATACATAACTTGGTGTAAAAAAAGTCCTAAAATAAAATAAAAATACAACTGTGCTCAGTAAATAGAGGAGAATAATGTGGGCTAAAAATTAAAAATTTTATATTTATATTTATTTTTAATTTAACTAAATACTCTAGAACTTGTTTAAATCATAAATAATTAAATAGTAATCATAAAAATGTGAAAATTGGATGGTTTATTCCTCACATGATTAGGGATGTTCTCTAATTTTTCCAAAGTCAGAGAACATCTCTAACATGGCAAAGCCTAATCTTCAAAGTTAAGTCACACATTTTGATTAAAATAATTATAAAAATTAAAATATAAAAAAAAATTTATAAAAATGAGTTTGGTATGTTCACAATAGTCAAAGGATCTTAGAAAAAATGTAAAATGGATTTAAGTAGTTAAAAATACCACTTTATGTAATTAACTCATTAAAGCTCAAGAAAAATCAAATAATTAAAATATAATCAAAAGTCATAAAAGCTAATCTGCATTTAAAGAAATGGTCAGAGGAGCTCCCCATAAAAATTTGAAGTCAATTGGAGTTGATTTGATCACTAAATTAGATTTTCTAAGTAAAATGACATTTTTGGCATTAAAATAATTATAATAATTTAAATATAATCAAGAAAATTATAAAATTTGTTTTGGGAGCTCCTAATAACTAGAGGAACTTAAGAAAAATAAAAGTAATCTTAATATAAATAATTGATTTTTGAGATATATTTTAATATTTAAATAATTAAAAATTAATTAAAAAATAAATAAAATAAAAAAATCACAAGAATATGAAAGACACCAAAATGTTACATTTGGCTTCCTGATATCTTGGGAGCAATTAAATAACTTTCTTTATTTTCTATGTTAAGATATTAACTTTTAAAGGCTTAGAATGAATTTTCCCTAATTTTTCACTTAAATAATTCCAATAATTAAATTGTAAATAAAAAATATGAAATTTTTTTTAGGTTCCCTGGACTCAGAGAGATTTAGCAAAAATATAAAATCTAATTTTTCACTTAAATAATTTTTTATATTAATTAAATTAAAACTCAAAAAATTTTGAAAATTGGTCGAAGTAGTCCACTAACCTAGGTGAACCACGAATAATTTTCCTAAGGATAGAAGGTTTGTCTTGATTAAGTTATTAAATTTACTTTGAAAATCCCTATTTTTGTATTAATTATATAAGTTAAATTAAAATAAAAAATCACATTTTCTCATCTGATGTTTTAATTGACCCATGAGTGGGGTAGCATGTAAATTTAAAAGTCATTTGAGTTTAATTTAATGAATTATGAAGTGATAAGGTCCTAAAGGGAAAAATAGTAATTCAAGAATTTAAGCCTTAATTAAAATTTAGGTCTAATGAAAGAGTAAATGGGCAATTAATGATCATAAATTGATAGCTCAAATGATTAAAACACAAAAGGATAAGTGGTAGAAACTAATCTCACCTTTGTCACAAAATGGATAAATTTGTAATTTCTTTAATTATGTTAATTTGGAAGATAATCAAAATTAAATGATCCCAGAGATAAGGGTTGGAAGTTAGTAATTCATCAATCTAATACCCTTTTTTGGTGTTTAAATGATAAATCAATATGTTGATATAAATTAAGGTCATAATATTTAACATTCTTAAAATTACAAATCTACCCATTAAATATTACAGGCTTAGTAGTGACCTAGGCTTAATCTAGATTTGATTAATGAGGATTAGAAAAGGAAGGGTAATAAATGTTAAACATATTTGAAACACTACAATCCCAAATTTAAAAGAAAAATCAAGTTGGCTAAGTTCTTTAATTAAGTCAAATTGCCCCTAATAGCCTTCTCCCACATAATCTATTAATGAAATATCAAGTGATGATCACACCACTTAAAGGGATAATTAAAGCATCAAAGGTCCATTGAGTATGAGGATATGAATTAGATGAATCACTCAGCAACATTATACGTTTAAATGAACTCGAGACGATTCGAGGGATCATAAAATGTCTAGGGTATTACCCTGGACCATTTCATAACCTCTGAATACCTTGGAGGACACTTGAGTTTATTATGGTTTGTTTAATGAAATCATCCTCATAAATGAATAGATAGGAACTCACCAAGTTATGATAGGATTTGGAAGGTGCACTGTAGCCCATTTTTTCCTATTTTCTAGCATGCAATTTCAATTTCGTACAAAATTATATTTTTTACAAATACTAATCTTTCAGCTAGGATGTGAGAAGAGGACTGATACAATTTTACAGTTTCATTAGTATTTTGTTTTCCTGCATTTACTTTACTGTACTTCCTGCTTATAAATTTGCATGATAAACAACAAAGTCACCGTGCATGTCAAAACTGAAACATTTAGGATAGCCACAAAACCAAAAAAACATTAAAATTAAAAAAAACAAGGATAAAATGTACCTCCACAACAGTTAAAATATAAGAAAACTCAAAATTTAATCACAAATAAAACAAAATCGCAATCGCAACTAAATTAAAACAACTCTTTTGATGATTGGGAATCCTTTGGAGGAGGTAACCTATCGTTGCTAACTAACGGTCTGGATGAAATTATGGAACTCATTCAGTAGGGTTTAGTAAATTCATCTAGATTAAGTGAATCAGAAAAAAATAGTGGTGACAGAATAAGGGAACCGTATGATCCTAACTGGTATTTCTATAATCAACTTAAACTCCCCCATAATAAGACATTAAGACAACTTAATTTAAATATTTCTAAAACATGACACTTCACTCATCTCTTACATTTGACACTTCTAAAACTTAACTTGCTACGATGAGGAGTTTACAACAAACATTATGGGAAGCATGACCATCTTCAATAGCAAAACTCCTTAGAAATAAACAACAAGTCATAGGACTTTGAGGTAGTTTGCCTAGTGCAAATATAAACCTTCACTTTATCTCTTTAGGCCTTTGCACCTCGTGCAATATAAGCCCTAAACTTATCTTAGGTTTTTGAGGTTGTCATCTGATATGACATAAATCCTCCCATCTTCCAAGCTATTCAAATGATTTATATCAAGTGAATGTAAGTCTTAATTAACTAAAATTGTCAGGATGAAACATCAAATAAATTACCTCGAATTGAAGCCAAACCATAGGATAGTTGGGAAGTTACCAAGGTTCAGCTTATGACTTCCCTAGCTTTCATTCATTTAGTTTCCTACAATAATTGTTCTGAAACTTGAGCCACTCACCTATTAGAATTCCTACTACCACACACTCTTTTAGGAAAATCCTAATTTTTAAAAGTCATGAAAATATTATTTTCTAATCTAATTGAGAGTTTTCTTAGGTGACTTTGGTTATTTAAGATGTAATTAACTATAGGGGCTTGCACTTATATGAAACTTAAAGACTCTGGATTAATATAAAACCTATCTAATTCTTTTATATTAGATAGAAGAATTTGTCGGTTAACATAAATGGTACGCAGACCAAATAGACTTCATGGATTCTTTAGTTTATTTGATTAAGCTACACCGCTAAGCAATGTATCCATTCCTCGGGATAGATACATGGCTTATGGTGTAGTGCTTGATTATTTAAACTATTGCACATATGATATTGGTTTGATTTCATATTTTCAAATTAAAAATGATATTTTCCAAAATTCTATGTATGTTTACATAAATTAAATTATGACATTTAAACGGCTTTCAAAAGTTGGAAAGACATGCCAGTTTCCAATAGAATTGGAACATAAAGCATATTGGACTATTAAGAAATTTAATTTCAACTTAAAGGATGTTAGATGAGAAAAGATTGTTACAACTTAATGAACTTGAAGTGATTAGAAATGAATGTTATGATAATGCTAAAATTTATAAAGAGAAAATGAAAATATGGCATGCTCGGAAGATATTAAAAAATAAATTTGAATTTGGGAAAGATGTATAGTTATATAATACAAGATTGAGATTATTTCCGAGAAAATGGAAGTCTCGGTGGCTAGGACCATTTGCAGTTATTAAAGTCTATCAATATGGAGCTGTTGATATTAAAGATCATAAAACTAAAAATATATTTAAAGTTAATGGGCTTAGATTGAAACCTTATTTTGAGGGGAAAATATCACATTTTAAATAGGTATTAAAGTTGAGTCATCCTAAGTAATATTTGTGTATGTCGGGCTGACGACGATAAACTAAGCTCTTTGTGGGAAGCAACCCATAGTTTTTTTAATTATTTTATTTTGTTTTAATTGTTAATGTTGATATTATTATGAGTTAATATTACTTTGGAGTCCTACACATTCTTATGTCTTAAATCACAATAATTATTGGATTTAATGGAAGATTTGGATCTTATTTAGACCAAAATGAAACGATGTGCAATTTTTGCTCTGATGCTGATGGCACCAGAGCGCCATCTGACAGTCTGGGCGCCAACGGAGCCTAATTACAGCACCGGATGACCTGGATGACTCTAGGAGTAGTTTTTGGCTGGTTGGATGGATTTCTTGCCCAAGCAACTCCCTAAACTCATTTTTAAAGTCACTTTTGAAGTAGAAACTACAAGAGGTTCACCAATGATGAATTTCATGGCTTCTAGTTCCAAAAATACTTGAAGGTATGGAATTTTCAATAGAATCAGTTTCGAGCCGTAGAAACTTTATGATAAAGTTCTAGTGAAGAAGAGACTAATAAAGGAAAGAGGTTTCGTGAATTGAGGATTGAGCACTCCAAGTACTTAAGTAGAAGAGATTATTATGCAAAGGCGTTAAAAATGTTGTACTACACCACTACTGCAGTAGTCGTTCATGCGGTGAAAGAATTTTATGCAAATCTTCATGAAATTAACCAAAGAGTCGTATATGTTTGAGGCAGGTGGATATCATTTACTCCTTATATGATAAATGATATGTTCATGATTGAAAGTGTTCTAATTTGTCATTAAATAAATTTCTCCCCTACAAAAGATATAGCGAATGAATTCTATCGATTCTTAACTGATGAAAATGAAAATTAGGAGACAAGATATGACGGGAACGTAAATTTTTCTTCTTCACGCTTAAACCCTGCATCAAACCAATGACATTTCTTTATTTCAAAAAAATTACTCCATACTATGAAAATCAGTAATGTGACAAAGGAGAGTGTTATCCTGAATTATTTCATCCAAACGAGAAAGCCCATTAATGTGGGTTCTATAACTGTAAAATATATTTTGGGCTTCATTGTGCATGGATCTACTTATGGGCTAAGGCATCCTTCTACCATATTCCTGATTTGTAGTCAGTACAAGTGTCATATGAACATTGGGAAAAATTGCTTTTTTCTTTGAAGCCCATGGACCCATCTAATTATTATAATAGTATAGGAAATGCGGAGGAAAATGGTATGAACATTCTTATGGATCAACCATCCCACTGATCCATGAAAAAAAGTACCTATTTTTAGTGTTCATTTCATGCCCACTTTATGCATATTTTTAATGATATTACACTATAAAGGAAGGTATATTGCATAAGTTTGCATATTTTTGTTTTCAAGTATAAAAATATAATTTTATAGAAAATGAATCAATAACAACGCAATTTTGAGCCAAAATGAGCAAGAAAAACAAATTCTAACTTAGTACATATTGATATGTCTTTCTATGTTTAATATCTTTTATATTTCTAACATATTTTTGGATGAAATTATACTTTTGAGAATTGTTATTTTTATGTCTATCTTGTAGATGAAGATGTTAGGAACGCAACACAACTGAAATGGGGCGAAACGGAGTTGAAACGAAGCCAAACGGAGAAAAACCGTAGAGCTGCGCACAGGGTGTTGGGAGTTATTTTGACGATTTTAAGTAGTTTCTAGACCTTCTAGAAGACTGGAAGTTATTCCTAATATATATGACATGTGATACAAGGAATATAAACACATTGGAGTGGTTTAAATCGCGAAGAGGTGCGAGCCAAAGTGAAGAGGTGCGAAGAACTAGATGCGGTATCCGGTGCCTAGGCTCCAGATTCCGGCTCCTAGGCGCCAGACACACCTTCTAGAAGATTCATTGAATTTGGACACATTTTGAAGAGGTGCCTCATGTCAACCCTTGGAGCCTATAAATAGGAGTCCACTCCTTCAGAGAAAATCGCACCCTATAGTCTCTTTCTTCCCCCTTAGTCATTTTAGTCATTTAGAGTTATTAAGATGTAGATTTTTACATCTTATGGAGAGATTTGTGAGGGATTTTGAGATATTTATGTAAGGGATGTACGAGCGTCGCATGGATCAGTGGGAAACTTTGGTGGAGAGATCTTCTTCTTTCTTTCAGAAGGAAAAAGCTAAGTATTGTGTTCTTCATTCTCTTGTAATTGTTGTAAACACTTTCTAATGGATTTTCTTTGTTTTAAACTAAGTTTTCTATCATGAATTATCCATGTTTCGTAAGTGATTTTCTTTACTCTTTCTTTTAATACGAAGTAGTGGCATGCGTAGGAAAGTCATTTTTATGATAGAATTATCTATTAGATGCTTCTAGGTGACAGATAGTTGCATAAATATAATAGAATACTAATGAAAAAAGTTCCTTGTTGACACTTAATATAGTTCTATCAATTCTTTTACTTCTTATGCCATTATTTTCATTTACTTTTATTTTGTAAAGAAATAGATGCATGTTTAGGAATTAAGATTTGCTTAGATATTCTCTTATTAAATTATGGTGATGATATTCATACTGGATCTTCATTTACTTTACAAATTGATCACTTGTATTGTTAAAACCTGTTGAAGAATTCTGAGACCTAGAAGGAGATAAATTCTTAACTAGTAGATATCACATGAATCCTTGGGTAGTCGAAGGCCTTGTGCGGGTTATTCAAGGTGAAGTGCAAATAAATAGGGAGATATTGTTTATTGGGCGCAGAATTGATTAGTTTTTATAGTGACAGACTAAATTCTATTAATTTGATCTATAGAAAGGGAACGGGTCACTGGTAAGGCCGACCATAGCCACCCTTGGACATCTAGTAGTGTGAGCCTAGATTAACCCATTCTACTAATAAAACATCCTGAACCGACCTATAGATTAGCCAATGTTCTTTATGCCTGGACCAAAGGGTAAAGAATAGGAATGCTTCTATTTGGCACTACTACATTAATTCTAAGAATTTCTTTCCTACACATTATCTATGTAATTGCATGAGAAAGGTATTTTTTAAAATCTCGAAATTCTCCAAACTCATTTATCCATAAGTTATCTTTTTATTTAAGAACATTATTTAGGATAAGTTATTAAAAAACCTATTTGTATCAACATTCCAAATTTATGCCTTATAGAAATAGACTAGAATTAGCCTAAAGGATTGCTTACCTCGCTTCTCTATGGGATCGATACTGGGGTTATAAAAGAAAACCCTATATTACTTAAAACGATACGTATACTTGCGTAGTACCCCTAGTGTGTAAAATATTTTCTAAAATTTTACAACATTTTGATTTTATACACTAGCCGCTATTTATAAATTAGGTTAAGTTTTTGGTCACTTTTGGAAACAAATATTTCTGCGTTATTGCGGGTCGGGTCAAGTTTTTGGCGCCGTTGTCAGGGAAGCTTCAGTAAGAACTTTAGAAGAATTTTAGTTGAAATAATTAGGTTTAAACTTGGAAAATTGTAGTGTCGTAAAATCTGTTTGTGTGAAAAATAAGGTATTTGTGAAAATGTTTTGTTGTGTTGAATATATTTTATCTATTATTTGTTTAATTGTTAATGTATTGTTTGTTGTGCTATGTATGCGAAATAAAGGATCTGCAAGACTTATGCCTTATGATCCCGAGTTTGAAAAAAATAAAAAAGTAAAAATATAGAAAGGACTTGAAAAACTTGAAATGGAAATGGAAAACTTTCAAGATAATAACTTGGAAAATCATCATACTTCATTGAGGGATTATGAAAATCTTACAACAGATGAAATTCACTAAAGTATACAAAACCCTGTCGTAGAAGCTGACTCGTTTGAAATAAATCCTGAGATTATCCAACTTGTGCAGAACAACCAGTTTGGGGGAACTCCTTTGGAGGATCCCTATTTACACTTATCTAGTTTTCTAAAACTTTGTGCTACATTTCATTATAACGGTATGTCAGATGATGTTGTTAGGCTAAGGCTTTTTCCTTTCTCACTAAGGGATAAGGCTAAAATATAGTTATACTCATTAGCACCTGGCTCTATTAAAAATTGGGAGGAGTTAACTCAGAAATTCCTAGCTAAGTATTTTCCACCTTCGAGGACTACTAAACTTAGAAACGATATTATCTCATTTTGTCAATATGAAGGAGAAACAATATACGAAGCTCGGGAAAGATTTAAGGAACTCCTAAGAAAGAGTCCACATCATGCTCTGCCCGATTGGTTAATCATTCAAATTTTTTATAATGGGTTAGTAGGATCCCTTAGGTCTATAATTGATGCTACTGCTGGTGGTTCATTAATGTCAAAATCATTTGATGAAGCATTTGCATTAATTGAAAAAATAGCTACAAATAAATTTGAATGGCCCTCTGCAAGGGTAAATCCTAAAAATGTAGCCAGTGTTCATGATATAGATGCGATTGCAATTCTTGCATCTCAGGTTGCTGAAATATCAAGGAAGTTGGGCCAATTTGGAATGAACCAGCCTCAATTTACTCCAGTAAGTGAGGAAAGTTCATTAGGGAATATAATTGATTCTAACTTATCATATGAAACTTTAAATACCACAAACAACCTATATTCTAACTTTTACAACCCAGGTTGGGAGAATCATTCTAAATTTAACTGGAATCATACTACTGATGGTGGAAACCAAAAATGGGTAAATAATCATGCAAATCCTAATGGAAGTTGGAATAATTAGGGGAACACAAACTATAGACCTTCATATCCACCGAACTCTAACAATGATCAACAATTTGAGGATAAGGAGATGTTTATGGAAGAAGTGGTATTGAAAGTGGGAAACCAGTTACAAAGTCAAAATGTTGTGATTATAAACATAGAGAATCACTTGGGACAAATTGTTAATTCAGAAAGCAATAGACCCCAAGGAACACTTCCTAGCAACAATGAGATCAACCCTAAAGAGAACACTAATGAACAAGTAGAAGCTGTCCATTTAAAAAGTTGAAGAGAGATAGAGGAAGTGGTTAAAAAAGAGAAAGAAGTTGTGAGAGACACAAAGGAAACTAAAAGACCTGAAGAACATGTTTCTAAGGATCCAGAAAAATTAATATCTCCAACTAAAATCAATTTAGAAAGACCACCACCTCCATTTCCTCAAAAACTTAAAAGTATGAGTTGGATAAGAAATTTTCAAAGTTAATGAAAGTACTTAAGAAGTTAACGATAAATATTCCTTTCACTGAAGTTTTGGAAAAGATGCCAAGTTATGCAAAGTTTATGAAGGAGATATTAAACAATAAAAGGGAATTTGGGGATTATTAGACTGTTGCACTAAATGAGGAGTGCAGCGCTATACTTTAGAAAAATTTTCCTCGAAAACTTAAAGATCCTTGTAGCTTTACAATTCCTTGTGCAATTGGAAAAAGAATATGTGGAAAAGCTTTATGTGATTTATGAGTGAGCATTAATGTGATGCCTCTATATATATTTAGAAGGTTAGGCTTAGTCGATATTTCTCCCACTACTGTAACCCTTATGTTAGTTGATCAATCTATCATTTATCCAAAAGGATTTATAGAAGACGTGCTTGTTAAAGTGGATAAGTTTATCTTTCCTGTGGACTTTATTGTATTAGATATGGAGGAAGATAAAGAAATTCCAATTATTTTAGGGAGACCTTTCCTTGTTACTGGACAAGCTATGATAGATGTGTAAAAAGGAAAGTTGACTATGAATATTAATGACCAAGAATTAACTTTTGATGTATTAAAGACTATGAAACATCCAGATTGAGAAAATTGATGATTGTTTTTGGATGGATGAAATTGATTATCTAAATAAAAACCATTTCCAAGAAAGTTTTGAGAGTAAGATAACAAATGAGGTCGGAATGGATTTTCATGATGATTCAAAAATGTTATTTAAAGAAGACTGTATGTATGTTCAAGAGAAGTGTGAAATGATGGACATCACCAAAAATAGTAAACTTTTAATTCCATCTGTTGAAAAATCTCATGAACTTAAGATGGATGTACCCCATATAATTTTAAAGCCTACCTATTTAGGGAATTCATCTACACAACCAGTCTTTATATCTTTGGATTCGACTCAATCACAAGGAAAACCTGAATTGAATGGTGAACATGATAAAATTATTGAACTAAGACTTGGAAGAGAATTTGAGAATATATTTCAAAAGAACTTTGAGTTGAGAAAAGAGGATAAGGATATTGGAAGACCATTGGAAGAAATTCCTAAGGAATTAAAAAACCTATTTCCTCAACTAAGATAGATCCTCCATCATTTAATAATTATAAAGGGGAAGGATTGGAAGATAATTTGAAACATAAGAGTAATATAGAAGAATTTAATCCTGAATCTGAATTATCTAAAAAAAATCTGATCCAAAATTTGGGAGATATTGAAGTATCTTATAAAGATCCATTTCTTATAAATTTCAAGGATGATAATAATATGCAAATTCAGAAAATTAATAGAAGAATATTGGATCTAGAAAGAAACTTGAGGAACAATGATATAAATCAAACAGAAAATGAAGAGCTAAATGAAAAATTAAAATTTGAGGATTTTATAGAAATCCCTGGATCTGGAAATGATTGGGCGGTTGACCGAGGATTACTTAATTGGAATTTTGATCCAGGTGGAATCATTTGTCGGGCCCGCAACGTTAAAACCAAGTGCTTTATGGGAGGCAACCCATAGTTATCAGTGTACTTTGATTTAGTGTGCTTGAGAGTCATGATTGTTTATGTTTATGTTTTGAGTTTGCTTTAGTGCGGATTAGATTTGTGAGGTTATGCCTTGGTCTTGACTAAATTTGTATATGACTTCTGATAGTAGCAGGCGGACGAGTCTATTATAACTCGGTTCTCAACTGGAGCTGAGCATTACCTTAAAGCATGTAGAGTTTAGACTTGGACCACTCCATGTCAACTCTGTTACTTCCTTTAACTGACTTTGTTTTCACTGAGTAAAGTCGCGAACTTATTTAGTAAACAAAATATAGATGAACTGCACTACTTTTATTAATACACCCACGTTATTAGTGTAGTTTCTTCCGTTAGAAATTGAAAGTAAGGAGGGAAAATGTGAGTAGAAAAGAAGATCAAATTAACCTAAATTGATATTTGTGTATGAATCTGCGAGTCTAGATATTTTAGTTTGTGTGTTTGTATTTGTGTTTATGTTACAACAATTTAGAGATTTGAAGAAAACTTAAATATATTTTTCCATGCCAATGTTTGTCATTCTTATTTAACCTTTCTTTAATTTAATTTTATTATAGCATGTTAGTTTAGATTTACTTTCTGTTGCAAATTATTTTGTCCTGATGAATACATGTAGATGTTATTGATAGGCAATTGTGATAGATAGAATTTCTGAACTATTTTTTTTCCTGCTTATATTTTCTGTGCTGAATTCTATACATATTCAAATTCAAGTTTGTGGGTAGGAAGAAAAATATATTTTAAAGTTAGTATACTTTCTTTTTAGTTTAATATTATTGTACGCATGTTTTAGGCTACATTTACCTTCTCCTGCAATCATTCTATTTTGATTATGCATGTGTTTAAATTTGATAGGATGTTGTAGTAGTTAGTAGATTTAACTTTTATTTTTCTTCCTCCTACATTTTATGAAATTAATTGCAAAATATTTTAAAAAATTCAAGTTTGAGGGGAATGAAAAATAATTTTCAAAAACTTAAATTTTATTTGTCCTCAAAAATTCTATAAATAAATTTGATTTTTGATTGAAAAATAATTATGTTTATGAAGTTATATTAGGGAAATAAAATTTTGAATATAGAAATGAGTAAGAAAATTTAGTTAAAATTTATAGTAGTGATGAAAACTTTTAAGTTAAATTTTTCTTAGTGAAGAAATGATAAATATTGTGTAACCATCTTTAGTAAGAAAAGTTGTATTTTTAGAAAAATAGAAGGACTAGACTTTTGTTTTCAATATTTAAATTTCTTTTATTAAAAAATAATTCTCAAAACTATTATTATATTTCTAAGTAAAGGATATATATCTACCTTATGCTTTAGGAAAGGAAGGATGGAATTCAAAATTATTAAAGGCCTATCCAGATATAGTAATTCTTGCCTAAAAAAAAAGAAAGAAAGAAAAGTAAAAGAAAAATAAAAAGAAAAAGAAAAGAAAAGTATAGTATGTGAAAAAGGAAGGAGAAGCTTGAGGATTAAAGGGCCTAATCAAAAATTGGTTCCACACCTAAGCTTTTTAAAGTATAAGATTTGAGAAAATCGTAAGCTTAAAAATATAATATAGTTAGTGTAATTATTTTTAATAAAGATTTTTAAGTAAAGAAAATAAAATTCCTAACCCCTATATTTTGAAAAATTTACAAACATTTCTGAATTAGATAGCAACACATATTTTCATACTCTTTCATCTAAGAGATTTCTAAACTTCAAATTGGTCTCATTTACTAATTTTTTTTCTAAATTGGACTACTACATTTCTAGAAAAAAATTTTAGAAACTCCTAAAGAAACTAATATACATTATTTTCTTATGTGATTTTTAATGATTATAGTGTTACTTAAGGACAAGTAACATTTAAGTTTGGGGGATTTTGATCCATGAAAAAAAGTACCTATTTTTAGTGTTCATTTCATGCCCACTTTATGCATATTTTTAATGATATTACACTATAAAGAAAGTTATATTGCATAATTTTGCATATTTTTGTTTTCAAGTATAAAAATATGATTTTATAGAAAATGAAGCAAAAACTACGCAATTTTGAGCCAAAATGAGCAAGAAAAACAAATTCTAATTTAGTACATATTGATATGACTTTCTATGTTTAATATCTTTTATATTTCTCACATGTTTTTGGATGAAATTATACTTTTAAGAAAGGTTGTTTTTATGTCTATCTTGTAGGTGAAGATGTTAGGAACACACACAACTGAAATGAGGCGAAACGGAGTTGAAACGAAGCCAAACGGAGAAAACCGTAGAGCTGCGCACAGGGTGGTGCCTAGGCACCACAATCATCCAGAAACGGTTATTGGACGGAATTTTGACGACTTTGGGAGTTATTTTGACGGTGTTAAGTAGTTTCTAGACCTTCTAGAAGAATGAAAGTTATTCCTAATATATAGGACATATGATACAATGAATATAGACACATTGGAGCGGTTTAAATCGTGAAGAGGTGTGAGCCAAAGTGAAGAGGTGCGAAGAACTGGACGCGGTGTTCGGCGCCTAGGCGCCAGACACACCTTCTAGAAGATTCATTGAATTTAGACACATTTTGAAGAGGTGCCTCATGGCAACCCTTGGAGCCTAGAAATAGGAGTCCACTCCTTCAGAGAAAATCACACCCAATAGTCTCTTTCTTCCCCCTTAGTCATTTTAGTCATTTAGAGTTATGAAGATGTAGATTTTTACATCTTATGGAGAGATTGGTGAGGGATTTTGAGATATTTATGTAAGGGATGTACGAGCGTCGCATGGATCAGTGGGAAACTTTGGTGGAGAGATCTTCTTCTTTCTTTCAGAAGGAAAAAGCTAAGTGTTGTGTTCTTCATTCTCTTGTAATTGTTGTAAACACTTTCTAGTGGATTTTCTTTATTTTAAACCAAGTTTTCTATCGTGAATTATCCATGTTTCGTAAGTGATTTTCTTTACTCTTTCTTTTAATATGAAGAAGCGGCATGTGTAGGAAAATCATTTTTATGATAGAAATATCTATTAGATGCTTCTAGGTGACAGATAGTTGCATAAATATAATAGAATACTAATGAAATAAGTTCCTTGTTGACACTTAATATAGTTCTATCAATTCTTTTACTTCTTATGTCATTATTTTCATTTACTTTTTTTTTGTAATGAAATAGATGCATGTTTAGGAATTAAGATTTGCTTAGATATTCTCTTATTAAATTATGGTAATGATATTCATACCCGGTCTTTATTTACTTTACAAATTGATCACTTATATTGTTAAAACCTGTTGAAGAATTCTGAGACCTAGAAGGAGATGAATTCTTAACTTGTAGATATCACATGAATCCTTGGGTAGTCGAAGGCCTTGTGCGGGTTATTTAAGGTGAAGTGCAAATAAATAGGGAGATATTGTTTATTGGGCCCAGAATTGATTAGTTTTTAGAATGACAGACTAAATTCTAATAATTTGATCTATAGAAAGGGAACGGGTCACCGGTAGGGCCGACCATAGCCACCCTTGGACATCTAGTAGTGTGAGCCTAGATTAACCCATTGTACTAATAAAACATCCTGAACCGATCTATAGATTAGCCAATGTTCTTTATGCCTGGACCAAAGGGTAAAGAATAGGAATGCTTTTATTTGTCACTACTACATTAATTCTAAGCATTTCTTTCCTTCACCTTATCTATGTAATTGCATGAGAAAGGTAGTTTTTAAATTCTCGAAATTCTCCAAACCAATTTATCCATAAGTTATCTTTTTATTTAAGAACATTATTTAGGATTAGTTATTAGAAAACCCATTTTTATCAACATTCCAAATTTTGGCCTTATAGAAATAGACTGGAATTAGCCTAAAGGATTGCTTACCTCACTTCTCTGTGGGATCGATATTGGGGTTATAAAAGAAAACCCTATATTACTTGAAACGATACGTATATTTGCGTAGTACCCCTAGTGTGTAAAATATTTTCTAAAATTTTACAGCATTTTGATTTTATACACTAGCCGCTATTTATAAATTGGGTCAAGTTTTTTGCCATCTTTTGGAAGCGAATATTACTGCGCTATTGCGGGTCGGGTCACCCACAACACCTTTACGACTCTGCTTTTTTGATATTTTGCACGTTATTTTGAAAAGGATCAAGAAACTAGAGAAAGAAGTTCAGAACAATATGAATGCAATTTATAATATTACAAACTATTTGATCATCTGGAATGGAGGATGAAGGAGCATTTTGATCATATGGGACGCGTTGAAGAAGGTATGATATGTATGGTTAAGAAAAATGCTTAGATTGAAGAAGATTCGACTGATGAATTTTTATACTGACATTTTTACAATTTATATGTGCATTACCAAATCACGGGAGACAATAGAGGAGAAGATAGTGCTAATGATGACGAGGAGTAGTGACTCTGAAGTTTAGATTTCTAGTATTTGAACTTACATGTGCTCATGTGTGTTTGTGATGGATTTGCTTTAATTTTAGACTCTTTATTCTTTGATTGAGTGTTTGTTATTTAGTTTTCAGCTTTAGGGTGTTGTGGTTTGATTTCAATGCTGAAATTATATATTATGTGGCTTGCATCACTTGTGTATTAATGTGGATGAAAATATCTGTTTGTAAGTGTTGGATTTTATATACAAATATTAAATTTTGTGTTGTTTATGAAAACTATTGTTACTAAACCACTTAATTGTGAAAATTAATGCCTAATAAAGTTACTTAGATGATGGCGTGATGAAGAAATGACTGAATTGGCAAAAAATCAAATTTCTAAAAATTTTCTCTGGCGTCGACGACACCAGGATGGGCGCTAACGAAGCACGAATACCGAAAATTCCCTGGTTTTTAAAAATTTGCTAAAGAACTGTTCGGTTAAAGCCATTTTTACCACATTTAGTCATCTTCTTCCCCTAGCCTAGGCCGAAAACTTCAATTCAGGCTTGATTACATTTAGATTTAAGGCGATTTGAAGAGAAAAAAACTAAGATCTCATCTTCTTTTGCTAAGAGCTTTACCTTAAACTAGAAATTTTTTATTTTCACCAAGGTTGCTCCTACATTTTGGAAATCC
Organism: Papilionanthe hookeriana x Papilionanthe teres; assembly: GCA_022702705.1. Taxonomy (NCBI): domain Eukaryota; kingdom Viridiplantae; phylum Streptophyta; class Magnoliopsida; order Asparagales; family Orchidaceae; genus Papilionanthe; species Papilionanthe hookeriana x Papilionanthe teres. The sequence continues at coordinate 27,957,112 of CM040435.1, forward strand.
AAAATTTTGTAGTTTTTTTTAGAAACCTTTGAGAGAATCCATGGTGGAAAGATCTTACCTATTAGACTGATTTTTAGAGTTTCCCACATTATTATCTTTGAATTTATTTTGATTTATTTTCACTTTTAAAGATATTATTATGACTCCAAGAATGAGTGAAGGAAAGAGGAAGTTAGATTTTAATGAGAAAAGATTTGTGAGTATTAAAGCACAATGTCATTGTAATACTCAACTTTTAATGAAGAAGATAGTTCAAGATCAAGCTTTCCAATATATGGATGGGGTTGTTTAATGATTTATAGTTGCTCGACACTGGGAAAACTTTTGATACTTCATGATCAAAGCGATTGTTGGTATTGTATGGGAGTTTTATGCAGATCTGGGAGCAACATCAGACGAATATGTGTTTGTACAAGGTAAAATGGTAGAGTTTACCCTGGATCGTATCAATTCTTTCTAACAATTGAGGGGTGTATTTCTTATGAGTATTCTAGAATTAGTGTTATTGATTCTGCTATAGATGAATTTATTGCCTTTCTGACCGATGGAAAAGAAGTTTGGACGTTGAAGCATAATCAAAAGGTAAATTTTTTTGTTTCAATGTTAAATGTTTCATCGAAAGTCTGACAATATTTCATTTCTGCCAAATTATTGCCTACGTACCACCATAGTTAAGTGACAAGGGATAAAGCTATTTTAAATCTCTGCATTCAAAAAATAAGCATGATTGATATCGTCTGTGTTATTTATATAAATATATGTGCTATTACTATGGGTGAAACTACTGGAGGTTTAGGTCATCCTACCCTGATTTTCACTTTATGTGAACAATCAGGAGTTGATTTTGATAAGGATGAAGAATTGGTTAAGCCTCTTAAGCCTATAAGAAAATCCAAGATTAAAACATATGAGTCTCATGTTGGATGGAGAACTGGGAGTAAAAGTAGTGATATCTCATCTACTTCTAGTACTTCTACTCTTCGTAGTGTCATGGAGTAGTTTATGATCCAACAAGGAGACATATTGACAGTACATAATAAGATCGAGGTTTTAGAGGCTCAGAATGCTTATAATGATGAACTTATGAAGAGGAAAATTTGAGTATGATGCTGCTAATGATGTGGCTATGATCAGACTTATGAGGGGTGATCATATAGTTGAATTTCCTTCTTGCCCTAGGTTCTCTCCTTATCAACAACAAGAACTAGACATAGAAGATGAATAAGAGGAGGATGATGAATAGTGTTTATTGATAGTGGTTTGGTGTGATAACGATATGTTGTATTGTATTTTTATTTGTGCTACTTGTATTTTGTTTTATTTTATTGCACAGTTAAACTTTGGGAGTGGATTGATATGTTTAATTTCATACTACTTTATTTTTTTAGATTTAGATTTGAACTGTTATATGTTGTCATGTTATTGCTAAATGTTTAGAGTATATGTTTTAATGTTTATTTATCCTTCAAATCTTTGATGTACTATGTTTAGAAACTTTTCTGCACTGTTATATACTTGTTAGTGTAAATCTTTAATCAATACCTGCATAGCTTTAAAGAAAAAAAATGAAAGACCCGGTGCAAAAAGGTTATTTCTTTTTGTTCTCTTTTCCTACATTTTATATTTTAATGTGTTATATGTTGAAAAATTTAAGTTTGGGGGGGGGGAGGGGGGAAGAAAAAGAAATAACTAAACTTTATTTTTCCTCAATAAACTATATACATAAATAAACTATTTTTAAAATGACTTTTGTTAAGAATTCAACATTGGCAAGTTATATTTTTTATTTTATTTAAATATTATAGTAGACTTGAAAATTAAGTTTTAATAAAGGTTAACTCTAGGGTTAAGATATATAGTATAAGAGTATAAGACTGTGGTTTACTATTTAAAGTAACAGATATTGTGTTTTTGAAATACTAAGAGTCCTAGGATTACATGTAAGAAGAAATTATTGAAACTCTATGAAATAATGATAATACTAATATTGATGTATAAAGAAAGAAATGTAATGAGTTATAACTTTATGAAAAGCATGTTTAAGTTCAAAATCATTAAAAACTATTTAGATATAACAATCCTCATATGAAAAAAAAAAGAAAGAATTAAAAAACAATCCATATATAAAAAAAAGGAGGAAAAGAAAAAGAAAATCGAAAGAAAAGAAGCATATATGTGAGGAGAAGCTTGAGGAGATGCCTAATTAAAAAATGCCTTCACATGAATTAAGTAAATGAAAGAACTCAACAACATTTCTGAATTTATATTGATTTTTTAGTGTCTTTATTAATAGAGTCTTCATGAGAATTCTTCTTCATATGATTTTTCTAAGTATTCTTAATATGAAAAATTGCATTTATTCTTTAAATGAATAGAAGACAATAGCTCTTAAACTTGATTACTAATAACTCTAACATATAGTTTTACCCATGTTATTAAAATTGATTTAAATGTCTTGCTATTATATTTATGAAACAAAAATTGTAACAATCATAATGTTATGATCACTACCATGAGTCATAATTTTTATATATAGTAAAAGAGATACTTGAGGGCAAGTAATAGTTAAGTTCAGGGGATTTTGATGCACCAAAAATATGTTTGATTTTTTACATTTATTTTATACTCATTTTTGGTGATATTGCACTTTAAAGGAGGGTATTTTCATTATCTATTGCAAGTATGTTGATTTTTGACATTTGGAGTAAAAAGAAAGTAGAAAGGAAGAAATTTGAAGTCAAATGAGGCATTATTTGAAATTTCTTTGGCGCCGACGATGCCAATATCCTGAGAAAGTGCTAAAATCTAGATTTAGCTCTAGTGCTGACGACACTAGAGTAGGTGTTGATGGTCCCCAATTTCTGCATTGACTCACCCAATTCCTGCTCCAATGACGCCCATGTAGGTTAGAGTAATTTTTTTGGCAGATTCAATGTATTAAGATAATTTTTGGAAGGTTGCTTGAGGCATCTTTTGGAAAATTTTTCCCTGGACTATATTAGAGTGCTAAAATGCAAGAAAAAGTGTGTGTCTGTGAGGAGAGAGCTTGTTGCGTGTGTTGAAAGAGTGTAAGTGTAGAAATTCAAGTAAAAATATGGTTTTCTCAAGAGTTATAGGAGAGTAAGGAAGGTGAGAGATTTCTTCTTCTTTACTATTCTAAGAGAGAATTGGGTATTGTTGTAAAGAGAGAAAGAGATTCAAAGGAACTTCAAGAGATTTGCTTTAGGGAAGAGTTTCATATAAGTTGTGTTTGTTAATTGTTATTTGTATGAACATTCTTTTATATATAAAATCAGTATTTTTTGTATCTTCCTAATGAATTATGAGTAGATTTATTTAAATTTCTCCTTACATTGAGGTAAAGTAAAATGAAGAGATAGATTAGATATGCAATTTAAATGATAAATACTTTTGAAGATTTACACTTCATCCTTCATTTACTTTTCGATCTGGATAATTAAAATGGTAAAATTTATTGTGAAACATACGATCCTAAAGGACGATGCATTCTACAACAAAGTGAGAGTCACATTCAATTCTATGGATGAGAATGTAGTTCAGGGGCTTAAGTGAAAATATATAGGGAAATATACTTTGTTGGGCATAGAATTAGAGATTTTTAAGGTGACGGACTAAAATCCCCTATTCGATCCTGGTGTTTGGAAACTAAAGCTAGAGTAAGACCCAGGTTAGAGGGAAGTGGGAGCTCTAGAGTGACAGCCAGTATCCTCCCAACCTAACCATGGATATAGGGACTAAAACAAGGATTATCCAATGTTCATTATGCACTCAAAAGAGGGTAAAGAATATGATTGCTCCTATTTGGCACAAAACAATTTCCTACAATCTAAATATTTCATTAACCACAATCACATTGCAAGGGGAAGGATACTTCCTCCAATTGAACCTTGCTTTCAAAATAGTAAAACTTTATTTAGAAATAGTAAATTTACTTTGAAGGTTAGAAAGTAGTTTGGTAAATTTAGTTCTTTTAGCATCATTAAACATCAGAAACTTGTGCTTTTCACTTGTAAGTTTTATATAGTTTAAACGTTGAGTTTAGTGCTAATATCATAAATTTACACCTTCCCTGTGAGATCGATAACCAAAACTCCACTAGAGAGCGATATGTATACTTACATTTGTATTCTAGTGACTAAATAAAAATATATAAATATACAAAACGCCGCATCACTCACCTCTATTAGACCTTTGACCCTATCTGCCTTCCACCTAAGCACCACCTTGGACCCTTGGCCTTGGCCAGTTTTAAGCTCCATTGTTGAGTTTATAAATAGGGCACCCCCTCAAGACCAAATGACATAAGTGCTAATCATTGGGGAAACTCTACCAAAATCCTCCCAAACCCTTCCTACACTCACACGAAGGCCATCCTCATCTAAGCCCTCAAACTGACCACAAAACCCTAATTTCCCCCTAAAATACAGGGTGATTTTCGACTATAAAATCAAACTCACCAAAACCTCAAATTGATTGTTCTGAAAGCTACCCCATACTCTAAAATCACTTCCCCAATCAAAACCCCTCTCTTTTGTGGCTCTAACCTAGTGCTAGACCAAATTTGATTCACCATTTGGTCTAGGCATACCTTAACCCAACCACAGAGGAAACTAAGACTTAAAGGAGGCTCGTGGTGTTAAGGCAAAGATTCTCAACTCAATTGAGGCCTCATCTCTTGGGTAAATGTATATCCTAAAAATCCTTTAGTCTCTCTAAATTTTGGTCCTTTGTGAAAAGAATGAAAAATCCAAGCTCACCAAGCCATATAGATGTGTTCATCTCACTTAGATGAAAATATAGTAACAAACCGCACTTAATTTGGTCAGGTATCAAGCAAGATCTTGACTCTAGAATATGGTCAAATCTTGGGTTATAACTCCTTGGAGACAATGAACTGTTATTTTTTATTCTTGTGAATTTAAAACAGACGGTATGGGTCAAGTCAGACAATTGATAGGAGTGATACAAGACCCCAGATCACGGGTGACGACCAAGCAATGTGAAAAGCACAACCAATCAGAAGGCGTTGCGTAGAGCTTCAAAGATGCTAAGGATGAGGTGGATGCTGACATGGTTAAGTAGGAAAATATGAGAATTTTTATTTAATTAAATACAAATAATCAAAGAACAATGAAAAGTCATATCTTGGTGCAGAAAATCAAAAAAATAAAAGGAAAATACCCTTGTGCTCAGTGAATAGAGGGGAATTTAATGTAGTAAAAAATGAAAATAATTATCTAATATTTATTTTTCAATTAATTAATAAACATCATAACATATTTTAATCATAAAAAATTAGATATTGACCACCATGACATGAAATTTAAAGGTCTTATTTCTCATGAGATTACTTAGCTTTTTCCCCTTGAAATAAAGATGAAAATCTCTCCCACAAAGTCTCCCGTTGATCCATGCAATGCTAAAACATTCCCTTACAGATTTTCTCAAAATCCCCTCGCCAATCTCTCCAAAAAGATAGAAATCTACATTTCTACTCCTATTCTAAGATCTCTCAACATTCTCCACATTTCCCAACATCTCCCCCATTTTTTGGCTTCAAATTTGCTTTAAAATAGTGTAGGGATGAATTTCCCAAGAGGTGCATGAAGAAACCTTCCAAAAAGCGTACAGATTCGATGTATATGGCCAATAATCGCTCAATTTCTCATCCAGACAGTCCGAAGCGCCGCCGGCGCTGAATGGGACGCTGTCGGCGCCCTATTTTTGTGCCCTCGGGTTTCTAGTGCCTTTGGCGCCCCCAGTGCTCATCCTGCGCAGCTCCACCATTTTGCTCCGTTTTGCTCAGTTTCAGCTCTAATTCACTCTGTTTCAGTTGTGTTACGTTCCTAACAGATAGCCCTACAATATAAGCATAAAAAAACCTTTCTTTAAAGTGTAATCTTATTCAAAAATATGCAAGAAGTGTAAAAGAGATTAAGCATAGAATTACTTATCGAAAGGTGTCAAGCCAAATTTTGTTTTCTTGCTTATTTTTGCTCCAAATTACACCGTTTTTGCTTCTTTTTGCTCCAATCACCTAAAATCATCATACCTACAACAAATCATGAAAAATACCTTCCTTTAAAGTGCAATATCACCAAAAATGAGTAAAATTATATAGCAAAAATTGTATATATTTTTGGTGCATCAGCTATTAAAAACATCTTTTAGGGCATCTTTTGGAGGAGGAGAGACCTGAAGACGACTAAAGTGCAGAAAAGGGAGGTTTTGAAGGGTTTTCCTTAAGAATCTCTTCCTCTCTTGGGGACGAGAAGCTAATGGCATTTCCTACATTTTTCTATATTTTCTCACTTATTCTGAGAGGTTTATTATATGAGAGAGGAGTTGGCTACTATGGAAGAGAGAAAAAATTATTTTGTAGCTTTTTTACTTTTCAGTTTTTCTTGCAATGATGATTTTAAGGGAATATTTTTCCTGTGTTCTTTCCAACATGTGTAGCTAAAATTCTTTTCATGCCTCTGTGATTCATGGTATGTGACTTTTATAGTTTTCTCGGATGATTTCTTTCTATATATAATTTTTTTAAGGAGTCAGAGCTTTTCATTATTGTGTTAGCCATAGAGTTTTATTTACTCCAGATCTTGCTAATTAGGATGTTAAAAAATTTTGTGATCTGCGACTCCTTCCCATTTCATAGAGGAATGAAATGGTTAACCATAAAACTTGAGTAATAATAGAAATATTTTATCCGG